>CM053622.1:20076008-20095677 GCA_028646595.1 Phalanger gymnotis | reverse complement strand
AGTCTTGGGCCATGTATTATATGGTTTGATTTTTAGCAAGAACTTGGTTCTTTGACCAACTAACGTCTTTTCCTCCTGCTTAGAGGCCCTATATGGCAACAATTATTATTGATTAGACAGATCTCATCATAAACTCAAGCTTCAGGACACTTCAGTTCTTTTTCTGTCTTCTCCACTGTCCATATGAGCTTGACCAGGTGATTTCTTATCTCTGGGACTTCAGTGTCCCCATCAATAAACCAAAAGAGAATAGTCCCATTTTACTCATCCTCACAGCATCTTGTCAGGGATCAAGTGAGTTTATGGATATGGAAATTTGATTTAGAAAGGAAGAAATGTGCAATGTGTAACAGTAATCATGGTAGTTTCCTGGGACCTCTCAGAGGCTGTCACACTAATGAAAGCCAGGGAGGTGTAACATGATCAAGGTTAGTAGTGCTTCGTGAGCCTAGAGTGACAGAAAAGTCACGTCGTGTGTGTGTGTGTGTGTGCGTGTGTGTGTATGCATGTCCATGCTTGGAATGAGGTGAGAGGAGGGGAGGGAGCTGGAGCAGAGGATTTAAATAGCCAAGTCATGAGGAAGCCACAAGTGTGTAGACTGTGACTTCCACGGGGGCAGGGGATAAATAAGGGAAGTGTCATTTGACACAGGAGCGAGGGAAAAGCCATTACCTGGCCCACAGCCCTTCTCAGAGAGGGCTTCATGGAAAACACCACCGGGGAGTGTGAAGGGTGTAGGAACAGACAAGTTTAGATTTAATGTAAATAAAAAGCTCTGCCTTGGGAGGTGTGGAGAGTTTCCCCTTATTGGAGGTCTTCACCAAGAGGCCAGCTGACCACTTGTTGGTTAGGTATGTTCAGATTGGAGTAATAATATGTTAGTCAATTGTTTCAGTCATGTCCGACTCTTCATGACCCCATTTGGGGTTTTCTTGGCAAAGATACTGGAGTAGTTTGCCATTTCCTTCTCCAGCTCATTTTGCAGGTGAGGAAACTGAGGCAAGTGACTTGCCCAGAGTCACACAGCTAGTAAATATCTGAGATGGGATTTGAACTCAGGTCCTCCTGACTCCAGGCCCAGTGGTCTATCCACTATGCCACCTAGCTGCCCTGGATATGACAGCAGCAGCAATAATAATGGTTAGCATTTAGATACTGCTTTAAGGTTTGCAAAGTGCTTTACAAATATTATCTCATTTGAACCTTACAACAAACTCTGAGAGAATATATCCCCATTTACAGATGAAGCAACTGAGGCAAAAGGAGGCTAAGTGACTTGTCCAGGCTCAAACAGCTAGGAAATATTTAAGGCTGGATTTAGCCTCAGGCTCTCCTTACTCTGGGGCTAGCCCTCTATTCACTGTACCACCTAGTTGCCTCAGACGGCCTCTAAGATATGTCTCAACCTCACGATTCTATATTCTTTCAAAAACTTGTGGAACCAAGTGTTGTAAATAAAAAATAAATTAAAAAAAAAAGATTCTATGTTCTTGCTAATTAACAACTGAACTACCCAGAAATAGAATGTACTTCCCCAGAAGGTAGTGGACCTCTAAAGAAAAGTGTTTAGAGAGTGCTAGAATTGGCTTTGAATGGCCATTCATCTGTGTGGCTTTGGACAAATGATAGGACTTCTAGCTTTGGTTTCCTCATGGGTAAAATGAGGAAGTTGGATATGATGATCTCTTAGGTCCCTTCTACCTCTGGATCTGGGATCTGCTGACCTTTCAGGTGTGAGGTAGACTCTAGATGACCACTAAAGTGTATTTCAGCTCTGAAGGTTTGTGAGGCTGGTGCCAGGGACCCACCTTGGAAGTGACACCATAGGCCACTAGCACCTATTGACCTGTAAAACTTGCCTAGGACAAGGGAATTTGTAAAGATCTCTGAGCAAATTCTGCTCAGAACCCTGGAATGACTTCACTAACGGGTAACTGGAATAGCTGAGAAATCATAGGGAGGAGGGAAGAGAAGTGGGATTAATCCTTTGAAAGACAAATTCCCTGTCTTCTCAGAGTGGATTGGCTACTCCCACTGGTCTTCATCGCATAGTACCTGGCATAATAAACATGTGTTGACTGAGTAGAGGCCCTTATCCTGGGCTTTGTTCCCAGGAGGAAACAGAATAGTCTTCTCGTCCTCAGGTACCTTGGGCCCAATTCTCCCCAGATCACCAGCATGGGCATGTCTCAGCTCCTGCCTGTTCATCAGAATTCTGACCCCTGAGCCCTGGGGCTCACGGAAATCCCTCAGACCTTGAGAGGCAGCATCACTTTGGGGATGACATGTTGAAGTTGGAGTTAGGGGAAATTAGGGTCAAACCCTGCCTGTGATACTCACTAGTAATGCCATCTTGGGCCAAGTGACAGCCTCCCTCACCTTCGGTTTCTTTATTTGTAAAATGATGATGATAATAATACTCATAGTAGCTGCGTCACTTTGGGCAAATCATTTGGCCCACTCTCTCTGGGACTCAGTTTCTACTCTGTAAAATGAGGGGATCAGACTGGATGGCCCTTGAGGTCCTTTTCATCTCTATCTCTATGATCATCTATGATTGACTCATTCTCTGTGTGAGTCTCTTTTCTTCTTCATATGTACCCTGAAAAGACTGGTCTGTTCCTAATGCTGTGAGCCTGGAAACTTTCCAGGGTAAAGAAAGGGAGAATAGGTTGATTCAGTGACTTCTCTTTTTCTTTGCTGGAACAGCCCCTAGGGACACTAGCACGTAGTAGGTACTTAACGAATACCAGCCAGGGGCACTGGCTAGAGGAATGGGTTTCAGTTGGTAGCCTGGAGTCGGCACAACTTAAGTAAGAGTGTTGTGTGGGCCACCTGTGAGTTTTCCCACAGCAGCTCCAGCCCTGCCCCCCACATGCTCAACCACACACAGGTATGCCTAGCTCCTGTCCATGTGGCCAGGCAAGGTCCTAAAAGAGGAACTGTGCCAATGACCAAGAACAGTTTCAATCTCACTGGCTCCCCATGTCCAGGCAAGCGGGAAGAGAGAATGGAGTTCTTTTGAACCCAGAGAAAAGTATCCATGAGAAACACCAAGGCTAGGAAGGTAAGAAAAGAAGGGAGAGGAGGTCCTACCCTAGGGAGGGGAGGAGTTAAATGTTCAGACTTTGGTTGGAGAGGAGAGAAGGGGATCAGGAAGGGGGCCTTCAGAGCTGGCCTGGCCTGGAAAGAGGAGGCCTTACTTCATTTCAATTCAGGTCTTTCCTCGGCACCCAGTGGGGTTCTCACATCGGGCCAAGCACCCTAGGGAAGGTAAGAACAGTAGAATGTCAGAGACGTTTTGTATCTTAAACCAGAATTCCAGAGCTGGAAGGGGCCTTGGAAAAAAAGAATGTCGAGCTGGGAGGGGCCTCAGAAAGGGAGTATCAGGGCTGGGAGGGACCTTAGAAATTATCTAGTTCAGTGATTCTCAGTGGGGTAGGTATACCCTCTCCTCTATGAGAAATTTATCAAAAAGAAATGAAAAATGTTTGATAAAATAACTACTATCCTATAGAATTAATTAATTTTATGTCTTATTGCATGGTAAATTCTAGAATGTTTCCTTTCACATGGAATAGGAGATATGGAATGGTCTACTGAAAAGAATGAGATAGTGCTACTGAAAAAAGATTGGGAAGCCCTGACCTAGTCCAACCATCTCGTTTCATAAAGGGGGAAGCTAAAGCCAGTTTCTCAGATGTTTACTACTTGTGTGATGGTAGACAGCTCCAACTTTGGAGAAGTGACTTGCTACCCAAGGTCACATAGATGGTGGTAGACCCAGTACTCAAACCTAAGTCCTCTCAGCTCCCAATTCAGTGCTCATTCTACTACAATGTGGCCCTGCCATAGACCACCTCATTGGACACTGCTCCTAGTCCTCTGATCTCCTGCAGCTGTGCTCAGGCTTCTCTAGGGGGACTGAAGCTCAGGAAGGACTGCTAGTTCTGATTCTAAGTCAAGTCAACAAGCATTTATGATGTTCCTACTGTGGGCTGGGCACTGGGCTAAGTGCTGGTGACACAAAGAAAGGCAAAAGACAGTCCTTGCTCTCAAGGTACTCACAGTATGGTCAAATGAAGGAGACAGAGTGCACACAACTACATACCAACAACAATGTCGTTGCCATACAACAAAAGGACCCAATTGGTAGGATCTACTTATTCTGAGGTTCAGAGGCATAAAGTCATTTGCCTTCATTTGTACCCAGCCTGGATATAAACCCAAATCTTTTGATTCTAGATCTCAAGTTCCTTCCAGGATACCCCACTGCCTCTCAAAGACACTACAACTGACATAAGCAACAACAAGCCTTTACTGAACGTCTCCTATGTGACTCCATGCTAGGTATGAGGGATAGAGACTAGATCTATGATTTCACTAAACTTCCTCCAACAACACATATCTGCACCTTCACCGAAATTTATAATCTTAGTGGATCGGCTAGAGCCCCAAGAGGTCAAGGGACTTGGGTCATGTGACTAGTATGTGTCAGAAATGAGACTTGAACCCAGGTCTTCCTGGCTTGGAGGCTGGCTGTTTATACACTACTGGAAGCCCTGAGAGTCTT
The DNA here is from genome assembly GCA_028646595.1 of Phalanger gymnotis. Classification (NCBI taxonomy): domain Eukaryota; kingdom Metazoa; phylum Chordata; class Mammalia; order Diprotodontia; family Phalangeridae; genus Phalanger; species Phalanger gymnotis. Next base: position 20,091,104 of record CM053622.1, on the reverse strand, counting down.
CCCCTCCCAGATCTAATTTTTTTTGAAGAAGCCATTCTTTGCCTCATTTTTTATTGAGCCTTAATCACTAAATGGGTGTTGCCTTAGTCAGACTGAGACCTGTTAAAGACCTTAGTTTAAAAAAGCCAAGGTCCCCCATTGCATCCTGGGCCATCTCTAGTTGTCCTGATCTGTATCTGGCCACTGGATCCAGATGGCTCTGGAGGAGAAAATGAGGCTGGTGATTTTTCACAGCCCTCCCTCACTTAAATCCAGTTTGCTTGTACAAGGGAGAAAAACATGAAAGTAAGATTGCCCCTGCCCTTAAAGAGCTTACATTCTAGTAGGCAGCTAGATGGTACACAGTGCACAGAGCACTGAGCCTGCAGTCAGGAAGACATGAGTTCAAATCTAGCCTCAGACACTAGCTGTGGAACCCTTAATTGCTGTCTGCCTCAGTTTCCTCAACTGAAAATGGGGATAATAATAGCACCTACCTCTCATGGTTGTGGGGATTAAGGAAGATAATATTTGTAAAGGGCTTTGCAAAACTTATATAAATGGTAGCTGTTGTTGGGAGGTGCCAGTGGAAGGAGTCACGAAGTGTCTTGTTTTGGGTTTTTCCTCAGTGATAAGAGATAAGTTTACTCTGAGGCATCTGTCCCTTCTCCTGGTTCCCCTTGTGACTGAGGATATTTCAATGGCTTATTCTTATTATCCTATAGTGCTGATTGTAACCCTTCTATGCCCACTCATTCTATAAAATACTTTCCATGTCTCCCTATACACCCTTCAGATGAGATCAATCCTATGCACTGGGGAACATCCTGTATCTCTTATCATGGTAGTCACCCATCTGTCCATGGGCATCCCTCATGCCTGCCACATCACCATCACTCTATCTTTTCTAGGCATACATTTCAGAGGCAATGTGGTGCAGCAGGAAGAGCGCTGGGTCTGGAGTCAGAAGATTTGGATACAAATCCTACTTCTAATACAACCTATGTCACCTTGGGCAGATCCTGTTAACTTCTCTGGGTCTCAGTTTTCTCCTCAACAAAATGAGGGAGTGACACCCAATGACTTGTGAGGGCCTCTCCAGCCCAGAGCTGCAATGCAAACCTCTGACCTCTCAGATGACATCCTTTATTCCAGTCTCTTGTGGATTTCTTGGTTGGCAATGTTAGGCAGCATGTTCATGCCCACCATACTGCTCTCCATGGTCTTCTCTGTGAAAATTCTTCAGAGACTGTGGCACCCTGGGATTCTCAGCCCTGCAGAATCACTAGAAGAATCCTAATGTTAAAATAGAAGGGATTTTGATTTAGGGAAAGGGTGGGACCTGGTCATTAAAAGGGCTGTAGAAATTCCCAGAGGCAATCCAGCCCAGTCTCTTCCTCCAATTCTTATCTGGACCTAGATCATTGCTTGTTTGCAGGGTCTGCCCAATATATACATATGCATATATATATGCATATATATGCACATACACATACAATTGCATGTGTGCATATATACACATATATACATATACATACATACACATACATATATAATGTGTGTACATACATATGTGTGTGCATTTATGTATTGTGTGGGGAAAGAGACAATCCGTGTGTATGTGTGTGTGTGTGTGTGTGTGTGTGTGTGTGTGTGTGAGGTGGGGAGGGAGAAAGAGGGAGAGAGAGATTGAATTTCAATAGAGAGAGATAATCTGATATCATTAAGTGCCTGCTATGTGCCAGACACTGTGCTAAGCCCTGGGGCTGCAAAGAAAGGCAGAGGACAGTCCTTTCCCCCAGGGGGCTCACACTAATGAAGGATACAAGATACAAGATACAAGATTTGTACATCCCTGTACAAATATGCTCTAGACAGTATAAATTGGAGATAATCAACAGAGGGGAGATGATCAAATTAAGATGGACCGGGAAAGGCTCTTTGCAGAAGGCGGGATTTTAGCTGGGACCTGAAGGAAGCCAGGAGACAGAGATGAGGAAGGAGAGCAGTCCACCCATGGAGGGAAATGCCCCAAGTCAAGAGATGGAGTCTCCTGTTTGAGACGCAGCCCAGAAGCCCAGGTAGCTGAGTTGGAGCGTATATGGAGGGAAGTAAGATGTAAGAAGCCAGCAATGCAGGTAGAGGCAGGTTATGAAGGGCCTTGAACACCAAGCAGAGGGTTTTATATGTGATCCTGGGGATGACTGGGAGCTGCTGCAGTTTACTGAGTAGTGGGGAGACACAGTCAGATCTGTGCTTGAGGAAGATCAGTATGAACTGGAGTGTGGAGAGACTTGTGGCGAAGAGACCAACCAGCAGCCATTGCAATAGTCCAGGCATGTCACCAGCAGCTGGAGAACATCAGAAAAGAACTTTCTTTAGGAGGCAGTGTTTGAGTTGAGCTTTGAAGGAATTCTAAGATGTGACATCAGGCAGAAAGCATTCTAGATCTGCAGAAGAGACTGTAGAAAAGTAGGGAGATGAGAGATGAAATACCAGGTGGGAGGAGCAGTAAGTAGGTTAGTTTGGCTAGACCAGGGGAAGGGAACCTGCAGCTTCAAGGCCACATGTGGCCTTCTAGGTCCTCAAGTGCAGCCTTCTGACTGAATCCAAACTTTTATTAAGGAGGATTTGTTCTGTGAAGTTTGGACTCATGTGGCCTCCAGACTGCAGGTTCCCCACCCCTGGGCTAGACTGTAGAGTACATAAAGGGGAGGAATGTCTAATTAGACTGGAATGGTAGATTGGGAACAGGCTGTGAACTCCCTTAAATGCCCAGCAGAGGTGTTTGTATTTGATCCTAGAGGTAATAGGGAGCCATGCGGTTTATTGGCCAGAAGAGTGACGTGGTCAGACTTGAAGCAGAAACATAATATGGAGCAAACCAGCATTTATAAATAGAAGATTCCTAACATCTTAAGGTTTTCAAAATGCTTTCCTCACAACAACCCTGTGAGTAGCTATAGTATCCCCATTTTACAGATGAAGACTGTAAGACTGACAGAAATGATGAATAGCTGACTGCTGCTCTGGAGGGTGCATTTCAGGCATGAACGACAGCCTGGGCAAAGGTGTGAGGGCAAGAGGTGGAATGTCAAGTTCAGAAGATGGAATGGCAGAGTCAGAGAAGTGCAAGTGGGGCAATTTGGCTGGAATATAGAGAGAATGAAGACAGGAAAAGTAACATTTCATTGAGCACTTTTTACGGGCGAAGCATTTACTAGATAATTAGATATCAGCTTTATTGTTGTTCAGTTGCTTCAGTTGTATTCAACTCTTCATGACCCCATTTTGGGGTTTATTCGGTAAATATGCAGAAGTGGTTTGCCATTTTCTTCTCTAGCTCATTTTACAAATGAGGAAACTGAGGCAAATAGGGTTAAGTGACTTGCCCAGGGTCACACAGCTAATAAGTGTCTGACTCTTTGTGATCCCATGGATTATAGCATGCTAACACTGTCCATGGGGCTTTCTTGGCAAAGATACAGGACTAACAGTTTGCCATTTCCTTCTCCAGCCCATTTTACAGATGAGGAAACTGAGGCAAACTGGGTTAAGTAACTTGCTCAGGGTCACACAGCTAGTAAGTGTCAGGCCGGATTTGAACTCAGAAAGATAGTCTTCCTGATTCCAAGCCTTGTGCTCTATCTAATTGTGCCACCTAGCTACCCTGTGAGTAGCAAAGATGAGATTCAATTCTCTCTCCTAATTCAACCCTCTTTCCTCTGCACAATTTGTCTGCCCAGCCATGCCCAACATCCACAAGAGAATATGTTGAACAAGGAGAGAAAGGCTATAGAAAATTTCTCTACAGATGCTTATTGAGTGGCATTAAATGAGAGCTCATAAGTATTGGTCAGACGGCTGGAGGGGTGAGGGGCTCTGGCTAGTGACGCAATGCAGCAGCATTAACTAGCCCCCAGGGAATTGAGCCTCCGCTATGCCCTCCTTCATGTCATGCTCCAGGCCACTAAGGTAATCAGTCACAGAAAAATGGTACCACACAAGGCACCTCATTCTTCCTTCCTTCCGTTCCGCCTTCCCCTCTGCCTCCTCCTAGGATCACAGCCTCATAGATCCAAAGCTAGAAAGGACCTTGGAGGTCATCAAGTCCCCCACCCCCTTTTAAGAAAAGAGAAAACCCAAAGAGGGAGAAGGCTGGTATGGAGAATACTGAGAGTACTAGCCAGCAGTAAATATAGTCCTATACCTCTGTTTGGTCATTTCAGTGGTATTTGACTCTGTGATCCCATTTAGGGTTTTCTTAGCAAAGATACTAGAGTAGCTTGCCATTTCCTTCTCCAGCTCATTTTACAGATGAGGAAACTGAGGCAAACAGGGTGAAGTGACTTGTCCAAGGTCACACAGCTAGTTAAGTGTCTGAGGCCGGATTTGAACTCAGGAAGATGAGTCTTCCTGATTCCAAGCCCAGTGCTCTAACCATTATGCAACCTAACTGCCCAAAACTCAAGTACCCAGTGGTGTAAGCTAGGATTCTTTCCCTTAGCCCTTGAGTAGAGAGGTTTAAAAATTACCCACACAGGGAAGGTGAGTTGTCCATAGTTGCCTTGCTAGGTAGGGCCAGATGATTTCTTTGAAAGAAGCTGGAAAGGTGGGTTTATGTTCTGAGAGGCTTTCTCAAGATGTCCCACCCTACCTCTGAGATTGGGCCAAATTTAGTTGAAATATTCAATGCAAGTCAGCAGGGGATGTGTTAGCTAAGCATGGTAATGGGAGCTTAGACTGCATTAAATCTGGTTTAGCTTCTAGGAATGTGGTGATCCTTTGTATTCTGCTCTAGTCTAGCTATACTTTGAATCCTGTGCTCAGTCCTGAGCACCCCAGTTTAAGGACATCGAAAAGCTGGAGTGTCCAGACATCAGTTACTAGAAAGGTGAAGGACCTTGGTTCCATGGCATATGTAGATCAATAGATGAACCAGCTAGATGGTGCAGCGGATAGCGCACCAGGCCTGGAGTCAGGAAGACTTATCTTCCTGAGTTTGAATCTGACCTCAGATACTTACTAGCTCTGTGACCCTGAGCAAGTCACTTCACCTTGTTTGCCTCAGTTTCCTTTTCTGTAAAATGATCTGGATGAGGAAATAGCAAACCACTCCAGTATCTTTGTTAAAACAAACCCAAATGGGGTCATGAAGTCAGACATGACCAGAATGGTTCAACAACAGCTTGAAAAAGAGAAAACTTGGGGTGGCGGGAGGGGAGGAGGGGGGTATACGATAACTGGAAGTTCAGTAAAGCACTGAGCCTAGAGTCAGGAAGACCTGAGTTCAAATGTGGCCTCAGACACTTACTAGCTGTGTGACCCTGGGCAAGTTGCTTCACCCTGTTTGCCTCAGTTTCCTCATCTGTAAAATGGGAATGATAACAGCACCTACCTCCTAGGGTCGTTGTGAAGCTCAAGTGAGATACTATTTGTAAAGCACAGTTCTCGGCACACAGTAAGTGCTTAATAAATATTTGTTTCCTTCCTTCTTTTCTCCCTCCATCCCTTCCTTCCTTCCAAGGAGCATGGTAAGGTTATCAACAGATTATCAAAACTCCCCTACCACCTGGAGAACCAGCAACCACTTTCCTTCATGCTCTCCTTTAGATGGAATCTCTTGTTCTTGGGGAAGGGAACCAGCCCTGATATTCCCAACCGACATGTTAGAAATCTCCCTTGCATCCAGTCCACTGCAATTTGTTACCAGCCAGTGGCTTATCAGCCCCCAATGATGTCTTCATCAATCCTCTTCTGTGTACAACAGTTCGGGGCTGCGCTGTTTGGTCGTTGTTTTCGGTTTCTGTTTGTTTCATAGAACCATAGATTTAGAGATGAAAAAGATCTTCAAGGGCATCTAGTTTAACTCCTTTATTACATCTGAGGACACTGAGGCCCAGAGATGTGACTTGCCCAAGGTCACACAGGTACAAAGGGACAGAGGCCAGATTGAAACCCAGGTCCTCTGACTCCAAATCCAGCACTCTTTCTTCTTTATCACATAGTCTCACATATGGGAATGCTGACTATTTCCCTCTAATCCTTTATATTTGATGTCATCTAAGAGCACCTTTCATGCACTAACTTTGCTGATGTTGTTTGTCCTTCATTCTTGAAGAGGACCGTGACATGAGGAACGTGATGCCATGACTTGTAGGTAAATTGGATTTAAGTGAGGGAGGGCTGTGCAAAGTCACCAGCCTCACTCTCTCCTCCAGAGCCATCTGGGTCCAGTGGCAAGATACAGATCAGGATGCCTGGAGATGGCTAATTTTATAATTCTAATGAAAAAGAACACTTGAGATTCCTTAGAGTGATGGCTGGTTGATCTCATATGGTCCAACAATTAGGCAAACTAAAGCAGGAAAGAACCCTGGGGCATAGGATTAAGAGCTAGGAGGACCTTTAGAATACAGTTAGTTATTGGATTAAGAGATACAAGGGACACCTTATAGCTTATCTAGTCCAACTTCATCATTGTAAAGAGAAAGGTTGTGACTAGTACAAGGTCACACAGGAAGTAAGAAGCAAATAGTGGGATTCAAGCCTAGGGATCCTCAGAATCTAAACCTGCTGGTACTTCCATGGTACTTTGCTGACTCTTAAGGCATCCTCCTTATCTTATAGAGAATGGACCTGAAGGCCAGAGAGATTAAGTGACTAGTCCTGAGTCACAAAGATAGTAAGAAGTAGCCAGGGCTGGAACTTCAGCCCCCAGAGTCTCTGAATCCGGAAAAGGGAGAAGTGATGGGGGAGAAAAAAAGAGAAAGGATAGGTGGGAAAGGAAGAAAGACATAGAGAAACAGAATAAGAGATGCAGAGATGTGGACTGAGAGACAGAGAGAGGAGAGACAAAAGAAAGGAGAGAGAGAAAGAGAGAGAGAGAGAGAGAGAGAGAGAGAGAGAGAGAGAGATGGAGGAAGAAAAAAAGGAGAAGAGGAATAAGGAAAGGAAAGGAATGAGGAGAGGAGGTTAAATGACTTGGCAAGGATCACCCAAATAGTAAGTGTCTAAGGTGGGATTTGAACCCAGGACTTCTGACTAAATCCACCATTTTATCCACTACCTCAGAAGTGTCAAACATATAGCTAATGAATACTCAAGTTGTCATGGCCAGAACCAGCTTAAATATAATTGGGAAATATTTAACAAAATTAATAAAAATACAATATTATATTTTAAAACATTGATAAGTCAAACATATGGGCCACAAACACCTTTGTATGTGCTTTAGTAGGTCCCATTTCTATTTGAGTTTGACACCACTGGGCTACAAAATGATGCATGGTAATTGTCATTAGGTATTTGATGGTTCTTTGCTGGTGGAGGGATGCCTGGCCCTGTGGAGGGATCCCTGATCTGGTGGAGGGATTTGCCTTGTTCTGTTTGACCTCAAAGAACTGAGGGAAACAATAGGTGTAGAGTAATGACTTCCCAGCAGTGAGAATTATTCCAAAGTGCAATGAACAGCGTCTGAGGTAGGGAGCTGTCTATTTCTAGAGAGCTTTGAGCTCAGGCTCTTTGTTACCAAGTGCTCACTGAGATCTCTTCTAACCCTGTGATTCTGGGACTTGTTCTGGGATCCTTTTCCTAGTGTCTCAATAGGAGATAATACTGTGATATGATAGCCAAGGAAGTGAATGCAATCATGGGCTATGTTAGGAGTTTCCAGGACTAGGGAAGTGATAGTCCTGCTTTACTCTGCCCTGGGCAGACCACGCCTGGAGGGTTGTGTTTGTTTGGGGACTCCCCATTTTAGGAAGGACATTGACAATCTGGGATGCAAACAAAGGAGGGTGACCAGAATAGTGAAAGAATGGAGGATATATAGCCTAGATAACAGAAGACTTAAAAGGTAAAACGATAAATTCGTTTTATCTGTATTTGTTTTATCTGTTTCATCTATATTTGAGTGGCTGTTCAATAAAAGAGGGGTTAGGCTTGTTTCTTCTTGACCTCAGGCTAGAAGAGCATTGGGTAAAAGAAGCAATGAATTGGAGTTTAGTTTGATATCAGGAAAGTGTTAACATTTAATGCTATCCTAAAGTAGAAAAGTCTGTTCCAGAAGGGAGTGGGTTCTTGCTTCCTACAGGTCTTCAAACAGAGGCCAGATGCCCACTTCTAGGGAATATGGTTCAGATAGGACTTGGATTAGGTAGCCTCAGTAGTTCCTGAGGCCAGAAGGTCCCATTTATTGACGTGACACTCAGAAGGTCCTATCTTATAATTCTCTGCATCCCCAATCTCCTAATACAGGAGTCACACAATGCAGCCTGACTGATGCTTACTGCCTGTGTAACCATGGACAAGTCATTTTGCATTTAGCCTCCAACTCTAGGTCTGTGAGTTGGCTCTGAAAAGAAAAAAACCCAAGGAATATCTGTGGCAATCCCTCTGTCCTCTCCTGGGGGCATGTGGAATTAGAATTGGATGGAGTTAGAAGGCATGTATGAAAGGCAGCCTGATTACAAGATTCTGAGCAGAACTGACCAATCAGCAACTTATTTACTGCTGCCCTGATTCTGTGCCCCAGGCTTCTTGTGTGACCTTGGACAGGTCCTGGGCTTTTCTAGTTTCGAATAACTCACTCGTAACTTGGAAGCCTCCCCAAAGATACTTTGGATGAGTTGGCTGAGAGAAAGCTGTGAGTAAGGCTTGTAGTAAGTAGCTGGCTCTCCAGGCAGGCACCCATCTGTGGCTATGAATAAAACAGGACTCAGTGCCCTTTGGCAGGCCTCCCTCTCCCACCTTCACTGCCCCCTCCACACAAAGACTGCTCATTTAGGGAATCATTCAAAAATGCAAACCTGCAGCTGTTCACTTACTCCCTTTGCATCAGCCTGCTCCCCGCCCCCACCCCCCTCCAACATGGTCCCAGGATAGAAGCAGCCCTCTCTGTGAATGCAGACCCAGGGCCAGGAAACTGTTCCATTCCTGGAAAAAAGGAGAGAAATATGTCTTGCCCCTCTGCCCTCACAGGTTCTTACTAATTTTTGTTAGTTTGTTTTTGCACTACCTTCATTTCCAGATACATCTTTCCCTCCCATCCCCTAACTACTGTGACATAAATTATAACAAAGAATAAAAGAAAGATGGGCATGGGAGACCAATTCAGCAAAACCAATGAATACATCAACCAAGTCTGACAGTGTATGCAATGTTACACACTCACAGTCTCCCACCTCTGTAAAGAAGAGAGGGAAATACATTGCTTTCAGCTCTTCTCTGGGGACAAGCTTGGTCATTATAATTACCCAGGGTTCCATTTTGGTTTTGTTTTTTAACTGTTTCCATTTAAGTAATTGTCATCACTGTATATATTGTTTTCCTGGTTCTGCTTGCTTCCTTCTGATTCAGTTTAGGGTTCTTATGAGGATCTAATACGGTATTATATGTAAACCACTTTGCAAACTTTAAAAGTCTATGTAAATGTTAGCTATTTTTGTCATAGCTATACTTTCTATACTTCTGTGAGTTCTGTATATTCATAATTTCTTAGGCATGGGAATACTACTTTACATTTAGATACCATAATTGGTTCAACCATTCTTCAATCAATCAACAGACATCAAATTTTTGGCAAAGAGTGAGAGGACCTAGGTTTGAATCCCAAATGGCTGCCATTTAGTTACCTAGGTGACCTTGGGCAAGTGCTTTCCCATCTGTAAAATGAGGGTTAAGATATGGAGATGTAAGCAGTTATTTGCATGTTGTAGCTGTTAAAATGTAAGGTCTTGAAGAAGAGCACAGTTGAGGGGAGGGCAAGTGAGAGGCTGAAGGCTTAATGGATTCAACGTAGCAGATGAAATTCAAGTGCCGGAGAGACCTAGAGCCAAGGCATTCTGCACAATCCCTCCCCTGGCTGCCCCTCTTTTGTTTTGATACTGAGCTTATAAAGCTGGGCTCATGTGCATCCAGGGGGTGATTATATGTTCAAACACGATATTCTCTGGTCTTTATTTACCTCTCCCATTTATCACCTTTGTTGGCTTAAAATATGGCTGCTATGGCCAAACTGGTTATCATCTATACCTCCTTCTCCCAAAGGACTGTCTCCTGAATCAAGCATTGAGTCAATCTTTTACATTCATTCCAAACCAATTCTCCTCCTTCCCCTTCATCCCTGCCACACACACTCAATACACAAAAGCCAATCGGGTATACTGAATAGATACATTTGTTTAAGTAAGTCATAAGACAGAAATTGAGGAAGATATACAGATTCTGGGAGATGACAGAACGTACAAGAGCAAGTACGATCTTCAGCGTGGGAGAGAGATTAAGACATTCAACAAAGAAAGACATGATCCCACCAGAGAAGTCTTCCCTTCACAGTCTCTGGGACTACAGGCAATGGGAATCAAGGGACATGTTGAGAAGCTTGCTCTTCCCATTTGCCTTCAGTTCGAAGATCTCCTGTTAGCCATTCAAAAGTTTTCACCTTCTCCCTCAACCTGTCTCTCTTGACCCATGGCTTGGTACTTGCTAATATCTTCTTGGCTTTCCTTTTTTTCCTGTAATGGGGCTTTGGCACATGGTTCAGATCACCTAAGATGGAGGTGCCTCCGTGGGAGATGTCAGGGACTTGCTTTTGGGAGAAAATATTTTGTGTTCCCCTACTAAATGAGTGCTTTTTGCAATAATACCACCCATTCTTTTTCATTAAGCATGCTCCTCAATTGGAAATATCTTTAAAAACGGATACCTTGTGCTTTCAAAATTGGTTGCCCCCAGAAGATTTCTTTTGTGACTGCTTGGTCCGTTCTACCTCCTCAGCTCTATATCCTTTAATATAAATTTTATTTCCGGGACTGAGGGGTTAGAGTCCAAATGCGGTACTCCCATGGTCAATGATGATAAAAATAAACCACTGAAGAAATACTGGCAATCTGTTCCATTTCCATCTGTTTGTTGTCCTGCCTTCCAGTCTTGTCTATGAATATGGAATTTCTGGCTTAGTTGAGTTTCACTGAGTTTTTTTAAATAGGCTTTTCTCCCAAAGAATGTTGCTTTCTTTGAAACACCGTTATTCATATTCTATTCCATTCCCCTCTATCATTAATCAATTAACAGAAATATATTGAGCAGGCTAAGTACTATTGACCATGCTAAGTACTGGCGATACAAAGAGAAGCAAAAGTAGTTCCTGCCCTCAAGAAGCTTACTTTCTAACGGGGGAAATATGTGAACAGCTAGATCCATATAAGATATAGCATTTAGAGTCTGGCCCTTTCTCTCAAAGCCAGGCTGCTACATTTATCCATCAGGGTTCTAGGGTACCCTGAGGAATTTATCGTGTATCTTTTCCCTACTGCCATCTGGCTCTCTGACTATTAAGCACCAGGGCTTAGCTTCCCAATTCTATTTAACCACTTACTATTGATTAGCTTTTTAAAAGGTCATTCAAAAGTGTGTGTGTGTGTGTGTGTGTGTGTGTGTGTGTGTGTGTGTGCGCACACACATATACAAGTATATACAAAGATAGAACAAAAACAAAGTCACGCCTTCTACATCACAAGGCTTAGGGACACAGTGCCCCCTCCACCCTGTACTCATAATCTGGAAAATCTGAAAAAAATTTTTGGCTTTCCCTTTGCACCAGAAAAGAAGCCTGAATTTTTTTCTTTTTCTTCTATGGGGTGTTTACAGTACCTTCTTGTAAAATTTGGCTTAAGTGTTTGGTCACAGGCTCTGTATGCTCATCTTCATGTGTTGTCTGCTGCTTCCTCAAAACTCCCTAAAAAAATCCCATTTAATTTTTTATAACAGCCCACAATGTAACAAAACTGTTATGGGTGGGGAAAGTTGCAATAATGCAGAAGGATAACTGTACAAGTATATCTCCAATGCCTCCAGGGCATATTCTCCCCTATTCCCTACAACACCTTGGTCTCTGAAAAGAATAGACTCATCTCAGCCCAGTCCCTATATCAGTCCTACCAAGTTCAAGCATTGCTACCAACTGTGTCTTTGCCTCAACTATCACTTGACTAGAGTCTCGAGGGTCGCTCCTTGCTCCTCAAGGCATCAATCCATACTGGACACAGATTCTGGAAAGCCGGTATGCCAAGGTACCATCCCCTACCACCAGCACCTTTTGAACATCCCAGGGTGTAGGCTGCACTCCCTTCAACAGTTAAGGCTAAGAGGAAGTGGTTAAATCAGAGAGGCATTACCTCCATAGCGAGTGTAAGAGCTTCTTCTCTTCCTCATATGATCAACCAATGGGAGCCAGTCTCGGAAAGTCCACACGTAATCCATAGTCTCTTCAAGACAAGTCTGTCCACATCACGTCAAGTCTCCTAGAGGCAGGAAGCGGGATTCCCAGTGACTCCACATGGAGAGTTTCCACTTGAGACACTCTGGGAAGGCACCAGACCCCCATTACATGGAGGGTAAGCTCAGCAGAGAAGGCAGGAGGGTTGGGAAAGATCCAGTAGAAGACTGTGTTTGAGCTGCATCTTGAAGGAAACCAGAGCTTCTAAGAGGATTCTTCTTGCAGGATCAAATGACATAATATTTGCAAAGCTCTTAGCACAGCCCCTGACACATAGTAGGTGCTATATAAATGTTGTTGTGGTGCTCTAAAAGACCTGTTGCTCTCAGCTGCAAATGTACACTGACCAAGGTGGTTTGGAATTTTCATGTCATCCTCATTGTAGTAACTGCTTTGCACTGATTAAAATAGAGTCAATGTCTTTACCATAATAAATTTTCCAAGTTTTAAAATCAAGAACAACCTTCTTGATGAAGCCTTTCTGGATTCCCTCGGTATCAGTCCCCTACCCCATCACCTTCTATGTATTTTATATAAATGATGAATATGCTTACTTGTTTTCTCCCTAATTCACTTTTATTTTTGTATCACCTAGCATAGTGCCCTGCACAAGATACTTAACAAATACTTGGTTTTAAATAGGTCAGGCCAGCTTGGTTTTAATTGCATTCAGGTCATCTTTTCATGCTTATCCTGTCTTCTAATTTCATGTCAATTTTGACCTTTGCACTAAGTAGTCAATGGCCTTGAACACAGACAGCTGACTCAGAAATGACTCCCTCATTAATAACTAATTGTTTCCTGTTTGTTAAGTTATAGCCAATTTCCATTTGGGGGAGGCCCTTCAGCTCTCACTTCATCTACTCCATTCCAACTCTCTTTCTGAAGGAAAAAAATATATGTTTGAGGTTCCTGAATAGTCTATCATTTGTTGATTTCTGTCTTTTCTTGATTCCAAATTATTGTAGACAATTATAGGAAAACTATAGCCTGCCTATAGTATATATACATATATATATGTATACTACATATATGGTATATATATATATGTATATATATATATATTTTATATATATGTATATATATATATATATATATATTAAACTATCCTGGAAAAGCAAGCAGTTTCTAAAACCTAAGAGGTGAAAAACAGGCAATACCTGGGAGATATTCAGAGAACACTCCATAATAGGAGTCCCATACCCACCCAAACCCCTCAGCCAGAGCTGACCTCACAGAGTAATATTGAATTTCAAAACTGGCAGAGATCTCAGGAGTCATCTGATCCAACCCATACCTCCTCCCCCCCAAAAAGAATCCCTTTTAAAACATAAGTTGTTCAAAAACCTTTTGTGAAAGAGAAGCAACCACCTCTCAAGGTAACCAAATTCCACTTTAGAATTGCTCTATTTTATAGAAAGTTTTTCTCTGACAGCATCTAAGTTTCTTGATGTACCCCAAGTTTTTGTCCTGGATCTACTTCTTTCTCTACACTCTCTTAGTAACTTCACCAGTTTGTGTAGATTTAATTATAATCTCCATTTCCATGACTCCCAAATGTGTGTGTATACATAATACATCTATACATATATATGTCTATATAAATATAGACATATAAACACATATACATATATACATATACATACTCCTACGTTTTAGTCCCTCATCACCAACTTTCTATTGGACATTTACATTACTTCCATCTGGATATCTCAAAGGTATTTCAAACTGAATCCATTATCTTTCCCCAAAAAGCAAGCCCACCCCTTTTTTGAATTTCCCTGTTACTGTCAAGGGCCGCACCATCCTCCAGAGTCCCCAGTGGAATTCTTGTCTCTTACACCTTATAGCTTGCCATTTCTATCTCCACATAATCCACCTCATCTGTCCGCTTCTCTGCATCCCCACAGCCACCCCCCAATTCAGACTCTCTTCACTTTGAACTATTGTGACAGCCTTCTGAATGGTCCCCTGGCCTTAAATCTTCCCTCAGTCCAATGCACCCTCCGTTCACCTACAAAAGTGATTTCCCTAACAGGTACATTTGACTGTGTCACTCCCCTACTTAATTCCAGGGGCTTCCTATTACTTTGACATGTAACAGCCATCCCAGAGATCACTGGGGTGCTATTTCTTCCCACCATGGGAAAGAGAGGAAGCTCACCAGATCAGGACTGGAGGGTGGGGCTTCTATCAGTACAGTGGGGTGTTTGGAGATTCTCAAAGCTAAAGGTAGAACCTGAACCCAAATTTTCCTCATTCTGTGGCCTGCTCTCTACCCAGTACACCATGCTGCCTCTAGAATTTTTATTGTTATCCTTCGTTTATCTATCACCTTCACATTCAAATATATCCATCTCCCCTCCCCTGTCCAGACAATAAGGTTCCAACATGCTGGCCTGTGCTGCTGCCAGCTCAAACCAGAGCAAATTGTTAAATTTTTGGTGTGAATGTTTACATATTAGAAAGCACCAAATACTACAAATCAGGGTTTGATTTATTGTCTTGTTGATTTGTCTAGATTTTTGTCTAGATTTAAGAAAGTGAGGGAGAAAAAAAAAATTTTTTTTTTTTGGTGCTTAATAAATGTTTACTGACCAAGATTTCTTCCAATTCTAAATCCTATGATCCTTTTCATTTAAATCGCCCTCCCAATTTACTCTTTTGTTGCCTCTTTTTTAAAAATTTAATATATTTAGTTTTCAGCATTGATTTTCACAGGAGTTTGAATTACAAATTTTCTCCCCATTTCTACCCCCCCCATGCTCCAAGATGGCGTATATTCTGGTTGCCCTGTTCCCCAGTCAGCCCTCCCTTCTGTCACCCCACTCCCCTCC
>CM053622.1:19989247-20075508 GCA_028646595.1 Phalanger gymnotis | reverse complement strand
CTCCCCTTCCTCTCCTCGTGCCTTCTAGTAGTGATATATTTCTTTGGCACTCTGTGGTTACGAAGCACTTTATATACAGTGTTTCACTTGCAGTACAGACTAAGTGGCTCAGGTTCCACAGATGAATGCCATGCAGAGCGCTTTGTATGTGATCTTTGAGACAACAGGGAGCCACTGGAGTTTAGTGAGTGGGGGATGGGGTTGACATGATTGGATCTGCTCTTTGGGAAAATCACTTTAGTGGCTGGATGGAAGGTAGATTGGAGTTGGGAGAGATTCAAGGCAAGGCACATTCACCTGCAGGCTATTGAAATAATCTAGGTATGGAGTGGGGATGATCGGCACCAGGGTGGGAGCAGGATGAGAGAAATGCTGCAAAGGTGAAATTGACAGGCCTTGGCACCATGTTGGGTATGGAGGCTGAGAGACAGAGAGGGGTCCAGGATGACGCTTAGGTCGTAGCCTAGGAGACTGGTCCGTTGCCCTCTACACTAATAGGGAAGGTGGGGATAGGGAAGGCAAGGCTCAGGGTGAGAGATGAGCTCTGTTTCAGACGTCGTAAGTTTAAGATATCTACTGGATATCCAGTTTGAGAAGTATGAAAGGCAGTTGGAGATAGGAAATTAGAAGTCGACAGAGAGATTGAGGCAGGAAAGATATTTGAAAATCATTAGAATAGAGATGGTCATTAAATCCACGGGAGCTGATGAGATCACCAAGTGAAGAAGGATAGAAAGGGAAGAGAAGAGGGCTCAGGACAGAACCCTGAGGGACACCTACAGTTACAGGGTATGATCTGGAGGAGAATCCAGCAAAGGAGGCAGAGAAGGAATGGTTCTAAACCCTAAACAATCTGTCTTCTGTCCTTATTCCATTGAAATTGTGCTCTCCAAAGTTACCAGTGATTCCCTTAATTGCTACATCTAATGACCTTTTACCAATTTTCATTCCTTTGGACCTCTCTGCTTAGAGTAAATGAACAGTTATTAAGTGTCCAGTATCTTCTGGGCACTGGGATAAGCACTGGGGACTCTGCCCTCAAGAAGCTCACAGTCTAATGGAGGAAGATAACGGGTAGTTAGAAGCCTTCATCATCTGGATACTTTTCCCTCTTTAGTTTTTTATGACATTGCTCTCTCTTGTTTCTTCTTCGACCTGTCTGACCAGTCTTCCTTAGTTTCCTTTGGTGGATCTTCACCCAGGTCATACCCACTTCCTAAGGCTCTATCCTGGACCCTCTTCTCTCCTCATTCTATACTACATCACAGTGTTAGGGGCATGGCATTCCTGCAAACTGGAAAATCCATGTAAAACTTTTTGGCCTTCCCTTTGTGCCAGAGAAGTCTGATTTTTTTCTTTTTCTTTTATGGGGTGTTTATAGTACCCTGAAAGGTAAAATATTTTGATATTATATGATGCTATACCTGTATTTTATGCATTTCGGAATTTCTAAACTTTTTCTGTGTTGTCTGCTGGCCTTCATGTGTCATCTGTGGCTTCCACAAAACTCCCCCCAAATTTCCATTTAATTTCTTATGCTGACCCACAATATATCAGAACCATGATGGAAAAAGTTGTGATGTGGAAGGGCTAACTGTATTGTGCTTGGTGGTCTCATCACCTCCCATGGATCTATTTATTCCTCTAACCACTCTCCTGAGCTTCACTCTCCAATCATTGGACATCTTGAATTGGATGTCCCACAGATATCACAAACTCAACATGTCCAAAGATAATTATCTTTCCTCTAAAACCTTGTCATTGGAACTTCCCTCTTACTGTTGAAGGCACTATTATCCCCCAGTGACCGAGGCTCAGTATTATTCTCATACTCACCCTACATATTCAGCTTGTTGCCACGTCTTGTCTACCCCTACAACATCTAATATACTCACATACCCTTTGCCCCACTCCCATAGCTACCACCTGAGTACAGGCCTTCATTATCTCACACTTGGATTATTTCCATAGTCTTTTGGTTGGTGTCCTTGTCTCAAGTATGTCCCTACTACAATCCATCTTCCCCTCAGTTGCCTCAACGGTTTTCCTAAAGCACTTGTCTGACCCCCCCACCTCTACCTCCTCCACTCAGTAAACTCTAGTGAAATCTGAATTCCTCTTCGGCATTTAGTGCCCTTCACAATCTGGCCCCTTCCTACCTTTCTAGTCTTCTTACATTTTATTCCCCTAAATTAGCTAGGCTCTAGTTACTAAACTAGACATTAGTTTAGCCTTTTTAATGGTCCTTCTATACAACACCCCATCTCTGAATTCTCTACTCCCCTAGCTGTCCTCAATGCCTGAAATGCTCTTCCACCTCACCTCTGCCTCTTTCCTTCTTTCAAGATACAGCTCAAATCCCACCTTGTGCAGGAGGCCTTTCCTGGTCTCCCTCTCTTCCCCCAAATTACTTACCTTCCACCAACACCATATGTATAACTTGTATGTACATTTTAACACATTTTGTCTCCATCACTAAAATATGAGTTCTTTGAGAGAAGGGACAGTCTTTTTGCCTTTATTTGTATCCCAGAACTTAGCCTAGTGCCTGGTACATAGTAAGATGTAAATAAAAACAAATATATTTAATAAAATTTATTTTGAAGGACCTTAGAGGTATGAATGCTTTACTCTGCTGTTGCATATTATAAACCCTTTCTGCCCTTGTTTCTTGTGTGATAATTATCCATATTTCCATAAATTCCCCAATGAATAAAAATAATAGTAATACATTTTTGTCCAAACAACTTCTCCTCTTGGCAAGTTGCTGAAGGCACCAATAAGTTAGGTGACTTGCCCAGGGTCACACAGCAGCAAATAATGTGTCAGAGGCAGACCTTGAACCCATGCCTTCCTAACTCCCAAGCTGGCTCTTTAGCCATTATCCTTGCTGCCATAGCCCTGGGGTGGGGTGGTCTGTAATGGTGATTCTCCAGAAACCATATACTCCATGTTTTAAAGCCATGCAGCATTCCTGGGAAGACACTGATATAAAAAAAGATGGGCTTCTTTGATGCTGAGTAGATTGGAAGTCAGTGAAAATGTGATTCAATAAAAGCATATGTAGAAAAAGTGGTGTGTTCTATGAGTATAAGGTGACCAGCACCCAAGTTAGCTAGAAGAAAACCCATAGAGGTCATGGCACAAATCCTTGCTGTCACCTCTGTTGCCCCTCTGTTGGCTTCACTCTCCTTCATCTCACTGCCTTCCTCTTAGCCCTTCGGGAATGTGTTACTCCTCAGAATACCACTAGATTCTTGAAATCATAGACTCTAAGATCTGGGAGGGTTCTCAAAGGCCATCGTGTACAACTCAAATCTGACCAGGTGTCCTCTGCATAACATCCTGACCAGAGACTGTGGCGAGGTTGTGGGGTCCAGTGAATGGGCTGCAGATCTTGGAGTCAGAGGACCCTCACTGAAATCCTAACTTGGCTGTTTGCTGTTTATAGGTTACTTGGCCTTTTTAGCCATTGGTTTCTTCATCTGAAAATGAAGGTCCCATCAAGAAAAAGTCATGCCAGACTTGCCTCTTTTCCCTTCTTGACAGGGATATAGACTGGTAGAATAGGATAATTTTGTAGATATAATTTATAAATGACTTAGATAAATGCATAGGTAAGATACTTATCCAATTTGTTAGAAGACCCAGAACTGGAATAACTATTATTTTGGGAGAGACAGACAGTGACAGAAACATAGAGACAGACAGATGAATACACAAATACAGAGAGGAAGAGAGAGAGAGAAAGAGAGAGAGAGAGAGAGAGAGAGAGAGAGAGAGAGAGAGAGAGAGAGAGAGAAAACAAGAGAGAGAAAACAAGAGAGAAAGAAAGTATGTGTGAAAAAGAGACAGAGTTAGAGAGAGACAGACTGTGTGAGAAAGACAGAGAGATAGAGGGAGAGATACACGGAGAGGAGTGTGTGTCTGTGTGTGTGTGTGTGTGTGTGTGTGTGTGTGTGTGTGTGTGTGTGAAAGAGAGAGAGAGAGAGAGAGAGACAGACAGACAGACAGACAGACAGACAGACAGAATTTGCTTGAAAGTATCAACTTTACAAAATGGGGAGGAATGTCTAGATAGTAAATCATGTTGAAAAGGATCTGGGGACTTTAGTGGACCCTAGCCTAAACAGGAGTCATTGGTATGATACGGTAGCCAAAACAGTTTAGAATTTATTATAATAGGCATATTCTATGGAACTATATCATTGTCCATTTTCTGCTTTCCTGCTCAGACCATATCTGGACTAACATATTCTGTTCATATATCTGACATGTCTTAGAAAGGACTGGAAAGCTGGAGAGATTCTGTAGGAAGATAACCAGGTTGGTTGAAAACTTTGAGACTGTACTATATGAAGATTTGTTGAAGGAATTGGGGCTCTTTAGCCTGGAGAAGAATAGGAATGTGATGGCTTTCTTTAAGTCAACTATAGATTTAGAGATGAAAGTGAATCCTTCTGTCATCTAGTCCAAACCCTTCATTTTATAGTTGAGGAAACTAAAGTCACATGAGTACTAAGTAGAAAAGCCAGGATTTGAAGTCAGGTTTTTTGACTTTAAATTGAGTATACTATGGAAGAAGTATTTAGATTTGTTCTATTTGGCTCCATAAGGGACATCTAGGAGGAAGGGGTTAAAGTGACAAAGACCATTTAGACTTTGTGTAAGGAGGTATTTTCTAACAATCCTCTAGAGACAGTAAATGTCTTTAGTTGAAGGTGGGATGACCCTTTGTTGGGAAGTTATAGAGGGGATTCCTATTCAGGTACAGGTCAGACTCGATGGTCCCTAAAGTCCCTTTTCTACTGAGAGATTCTGTAAGGGGACTCTAACTTGGTCACAAGAGGCTAGAGAGTTCCCCGAGGAAGCTTGATGTCTTTGGTGTTGACTTGGAAAGCCATTGGAAGAAGACAGGATCATCACAAGAAGAATTAAGCCCAAAGAGAAAAACAATTGGGTCCTGTAGAGATGGAGGAATGGCTCACATTTCTACCATTCTGTGTCATTTACCACCAGATGGCCTGAAGGTAGTGGAGCTATGGGAATTTATACTGATATATAGAATGCCCTCCCTCTTCATCTCTGCCTCATCAAATCCCTAGCTTTCTTCAAAAGCACAATTTAGGTGCCATCTCCTATAAGAGGTCTTTCCTAATGTTCCTGCCTTTCTGAAATGTATTTGTATCATTCAGCAAATCCTTTGCATGTACTTACCTGTATTTATGTTGAATCAGGCTAGGAGAATATAAACTCTTTCAAGGTGAGGACTGTCTCATTTATGCCTTGTATCTCTAGTGCTTAGAAGAATGCCTTACATAGAGTAGGTGTTTAATAAATGTTTGCTCATCCATTCAACATGCATTTATTAAACACCTACTATCAGTTGTTTGTTGAATTGGATAGTTCCTTGGGCAAAAGATCCAGGTCACGGCAGCAGTGGGATGCAATAGTTCTCCAATTCTTTATTAGCATAAATAATTCAGACATAGGTACCTTACTAAACACAGCACTGAACACAAAGAAACAATTGGATTATCTGTTCAAAGAGGCTCACAACCCGCCAAACAGCCCAAATTAGAAATACGTTTTGAGAAGTGTAGAAAACTTTATAAATATTACTGTACAAATGTACAACAGAGACCATCGATCCACCTTGCCTCCTTTTTCTGGCTGGCATCTGATTCAATTGTTTTTGCTTTTTTCCCCCTGACAAGATGTTGGCAACATTAGAAAAGGAAAAGGGGAAGGAAGAATACAAAGAGAGGGAAGGTGGGAGAAGGAAGGGTGGGAAGGAAGTGAGGGATGGGGGGAAGGGGATAAGAAAACTGCCCACGAAGGGAAAACAGAACTCAAATTCTTATGGCAACTCATTCTGTAACAGTCAGAAAAAACAAACACCAAGAAAATAATGCAGCCACCAGTCTATGTTGAACTGTACAAGATTTAGTCTTTATATATTTATATAGTATTTATATTTATATATATTTTATGTATAGAAAAAGGTAACAGCATACTTTACACAGAGAGAAAGCGGTTTTTTTTGTTTTGTTTTGTTTTTTGCAACTGACAAAGCTTCCCAAGGCTGACATCCACGAAAGTGATAAACCAAATAAAACATGCTACAAATACATGGGGCAAGAGAAGCGGCTAGGGCAATCGAGCAGCTCAAAGCGCAGAGGGGGGCAAAAGAGCAGGTAATAGACACAGGGGTTGTTTTTCTGTTCCCAGAATCACCCTGCCCTCCACCCCAAGTGAGGGAACTTTTTAGCTGGGCTTGGGCACAGGGTGCCCATCCAATGATGATCAATACTCTCCTCTAGGTGTTAATGTGGGCCATTGGTGGCAGAAGTGAGATTGGCTCTACATTTCAAGGTCCCCTCCCCCCCCCACTGCATTGATCTGAGCAAGGACTGCTGCCCTCCTGGAATCTCATTAATGATGATGATGATGATGATGATGATGAAGAGGCTGATACGATGATGATGATGGTGGTAGTGGTGATTGTGATAATGAGCTATCATTCATAGAACACTTTAAGGTTTGCAAAGTGCTTTGTATTGTTAGCCCATCTGAGATACTAGCCTATGGGTTCTCAGAGATTGCTCCTGGGACTAATTTACATCAAGGTCATGGTCACGGTCACTTTTTCCTCTATATGGTTCCATTCTGGTTGTGATACCATCAAGAGCAGGGAACCCACACAGATCCTTCAATAAGTCAGGGCGAAGTTAAAATCAATATGGCAGCAGCCCGGAAAGAAATATTTTCCCCTAATCTGCCTTTCTTGTGCATTCTCTTTCAACTCTACGTTCCTGGGAACCTGTTCCTTGGTAGACTGGGCAGTGTGGTGCAATGATGAATGCAGAATTTAGAGTCAGGGGATTTAACCTTCAAGTCCTGGCACTGCTATTTACTACTCATGTGACCCTGGGCAAGTCCTTTTCCTCTCTGAGCCTGTTTCCTCATCTGTAAAATGAGGGGGTAAGATTAGATGATCTCTAAGGTCCCTTCAAACTCTCAATCTAAGATCCCATGAAGGAGCACAATTGGACTAGATTGTCAATGTGGTCCTTTTTCATTCTAAAATTTGAGGAGTTTCATGATTCTGGGATTTGCTGCTGATCTTTGTTTGGTGATTAGAAAACAGCTGGGAGAGAGCGGAGGAAAAGGATTCTGGGCTTGGCGTAAGTGGTGCAAATTCTGCAGATATTTTTGTGTTTTAACAGTTTTCATTTTCAAGGTTAGAATACACTAGGCAGGTGCTCATTGAGAACATGTTGAGTTGAGTTAAATCAGGTGAATGAAGCTTGCTCATCTTGTGACTTGTGTACCTGTTGTTGCATCTTTGCTGCACTGCTGATGTTTGCTTAGCTTGTGGTCTACTATGGCACCTAGGTCTTCCTCCCACGTCCTCCTTATATCAGTAAGGCAAGATTCAGGACCATGGACATGCCTGAATGGTTTGGAATCACAAAGTATAAGAAATTCTCTAGGTTGAAGGCAGAGAAAGTATAATATTTATTTAGACATGAGAGGTTTGCAATCCCAGGATGAGTACCCCCAATTTGATATAGTAGCTATTATATTCCAAAATCAGTAAGCCCACTTCAACGTAGTAACAAGGAAATTTTAACATGGTATTATAGCAAGGAGCCAAGTCATCCTGTGACCTTCCTCCCTGCTAGAGCCTTCCTGTAAACAATCACTCATGAATCCTAACTCTCCCATCAGCACTCTCTTCTGCAGCTCTGTAGACTCTGAGTTCCAGCTCCTTCTCCTTGGGCTGAATCCCATTTCCTATAGCTCTCTGAAGATTCTGCTCTTTGATCCTCAAAACTCTCATTCTTCGCTCTTTCAATGCTGGCTCTCCCTCAGCGTCTGCTGCCTCAATGTCTTCTTGACGTTTGCTCCTAAATTAGGCTGCTCTCAGTTCTGGGATCTCTTTATATACAGTCCTAGCTGGCATCTGATTGGCTAGAACTCAGTGCACATACAATTAGCTCTTGTTTTAGGGGTTTTCCACCTCTTGTAATCTAACTAGCAAAAGGGTGTGGGCCTGGGGCCTCATACCTAGTTAGTGAAACTTATGGGCCTGAGGCTCAGTGCCTAGTAAGTAAAGGGATTAGACCTGCCTACAAACAAACCTCTAAGCTCCCTTTAATTAGCCCCACTTGAGGTCTATTGAGTGGGTGGGAAGGATCTTTAATCAATGATTGTTATCACAAAGATGTGGTCCTATCTCTAATCAGGCCTCCTTTGTTGGCTCCACCTGAGGCCTATTCAATGGTTGGGAAAGGTCTTTCACTTACAGATCAGCCTTATACCTGTAATGATTGGTTTGGGGTGGGGGTTTCTAGCACTTGTCTCTGTGGAAAACTCAAGGTCATGAAGGTTGTTGACCTTGTGACTTCTGCTGTTCACATCCTGAACCATACACACTCTCCTGGAAAGAGCCACTGGGTCAGATACTCAAAAGAGGACTTCTCACGAGGCATGGCAGAGGACAGGCCTCGAGGAGGAAGATGAAGCTTAAGAGCTAATTTCGTTCCAGTAGAATGTGAATTCCTTGAAGGCAGACATGGTTTCATTTTGTTCCCATTATCTACAGCCCTTGACCCAGTGCCTGGACATAAAATCGATGCTTAGTAAATGTAGATTGAAATGAAAGGGCCTGCCCCTTTCACCAAAAGAAATTTCAGCAAGAGCAAACAAGAGGTGATGGGGAAGAGAGATATGACTCCCAGAGTGAGAGATGATCTATTGAACATGCTGTGGCCAAAATGCCCAGAGAGTGAGTGGACCATCAAGATGGGCGCCATGATTCTTAAGGAACACACCAGAGGCAGCCCTAGCTTGGTATCACCTTTCAATCTCCCTGTTAGAAAAACAGAACATCAAAATGTGCTCATGTGCTCGTGTGTGTGTGCGCGCGCACACACTGAGATTAAAAAGCTCTTCAGGGATCCACAGTCACTGACACCTCTAACACTTGATACCCGTTTGACTCTAGATAAGTTGACTCACTTTTTTCAGCCTCAGTTCCCTCTCTGTAAAAAGAGGGTATTGAACTAGATGGCATCTGAGGTCCCTCTCAAATTTGGGTCTGTGATCCTATGAAAGTGCTTCTGTGTTGGGGTAAGGGGGAGAGACAGAGACAGAGAGATAGAGATAGACAGAGAGGAGACAGACAGACAGACAGACAGACAACAGGCAGAGAGACAGACACAGAGATGCAGACAGAGACACACAGAGAGACAGAGAGAGGGCAGAAATGGCAGGATCTTCTCTAAGAAATTTAAGACTCTCCTGAGAATCTGCAGCAACTTAGAGAGAGTAGTGTGTGGCAGACAGTTCTCCCAGGGTGGATTCTTCTACACTTGAGTGGGCAGCAGTCCCACCAGTGGGATATGAGGAGGCACAGAATTGCCTCTATGTCTGCACTGGGAGGGCCTCCTGCACAGTCATCCTTCTACTGGATTCAGGATCCTTTTTATTCTGCTCTTAAGAGGAGGGATTGCCTTTTGCCTCATTATATCGCCAGTGCTTAGCACAGTGTCTGGCGCACAGTTGAAACCTAACAAATACTTGTTGAATGGCTAGCTGGGGTGGAGAATGAAACAACAGCAGAGTTGTAACTAGCACAGGATAAATGGGACCTTTCTCCAGGGGAAGATCCAGGGGAGTGCATCTTTCCCTTTGATAATCATAACTTCCATGCCTCATTTGGAGGCCCTTGCCATCATGCTAGTGCAACAGTCTCTGTGCAGCTCTACCTCTACTGGGTCCTGGGGTTGCAGGTGAGGATGAGTCTGACACTTTCCCATGAAGCAACTTCCCCTGTAGTCAGACTGCCGTCTAAGCTGCCACTGCCACCCCCAAGTTTTTTTGGCTTAAGATATTCTTAATTATGACTCTGAATAGGTGGGGGTAGGAAAAGGCTGAGTGAGAGGAATCTTCTGCTGCTTTCAGGGTCCCCAAAGTCTGAGCTGGTGTTTGGGAGAAGGCCCTTTCCTAGTCTTCTCCAAGGAAGATTTAGCCTCAAAGACTCTAAGCTGGGAGCATTAACAATAAAAAAAACCCAGTTCCTTCCCGAAAGCTTCTCTGCCCCACCAATATATAAAGAGCTAACCCCATTTTCATCCTTTTTGAAGCTAGGATGCACAGAAAGATAATTGCCATAGTTCTTCCGGGCAGAAGAGAGCGGAACATGACTTAATTGGCAGATCAATTCAAGATGGATGTGATTGGCTGTCTATGGGTCTTGGTGAGAGATCCTTGAAGTGGGGTTGGATGCAGGTGGAGCAGAAAGCCAAGCAATCACCACCCATAAGCCATATTCCCAGCTCCTCTGGGAATGGTTAGGGAGACCTGTCTGCAATTAATGAAGTTCAAGAGATTGAAGAAAGGGTGATGGTAGGTAAAGGCAGGACCCTAGGGATGAGAGATACTGCTGAGGTTGCAGGCAATGACAAACTTGACCTTAGAAAGTAAACACCAACTCCTGCCAAGTCATCTGAGTAAGAGAGCTTTGACTACGGAATAAAAGTACAAGAAAGAACAAGTTTTGGAATAAGAACAAGGGTTTTTTTCAAAGTCCTTGACTGCCCAGCCCTGGTGATATAGGTTCATAAAAGGAGTGGGGTACAGAGTTTAGGGTTTAGGAAGATGTTCTGGGATGGTGGAAGGAGAAATATTTGAACAAAGAAATATTCAAGCTGAAGAAAGATCAAGGCATGGCTTTGTTTTAGACTCCATTCTTTCAGGTCCTCAAAGATGAGTTGGCGAAGGATAGAAGCTATTGAGGCATTGGGCACTATGAGACCCAAAAACAATGACCTAAGAAGCTAAGGGAAGGCACTAAGGACAGAGAGAAGAAAGCAACAACGACCAAGGATAATTGCAAGAAGTGGTTGGATCTGATGAGATTCAGTGCCTGGCTCTCTCCCGAAGATGATACCATTTAGTACATCATTTTTTGGGGGCTTTGAAGGCTTCTAATATTTACAAATTTACATCCTTCTGGTTGGGTGCCATCTACCATAAGCTAATACACTTGAGGATCAGAACATTTCTGAAAACAAGGCCATAGGGGAATGTGCCATAGGAGAGGCATAGATCTGAAGGTGGTACAGGATGGATGAGGGTTCCAGAAGGACGCAGAGGGGTCCTGAAATAGAGGTAACAAGGCACCAAAGACAATTTCACAAATTTCACAATTTTTCCAGGTCCAGCCTGGAGCTCAAACCAACAACACATGGCTGACCTTCCTGGATCAGGAACCCAGCCAACAAAGCCATGCATTTCTTCTGAGGAGGGATTCAGAAGATGGCTGTCGGTGGGAAGCAGAGTAGGTTTAAAGGTGGCAGAAAAGTGCATTAGAGTACTCTAGTATCTACACTGTAGCTACATAGCAGTTACTGGAACTTACTTGAGTTCTTTTGTACCCATTTTTTTGGTAACACATGTAAAAAAAAAAGAATGTTGCGTGTGCCTTGAAGGACAAATGCATTGCATTAATTGTCCACAATGCACTCCAGCTGCCACTGTTGAGACCCCTACAGGCTGCCCTGTGCCTGACAGGGCAAGAGGGGACAGAGATTCTTTGGGGAGGGAAGGTCAACCCACCAATGGGAACCCTGTCTGAGTTAACCTTCTTAATTACATCCATATTTCTCCTAGCATTAACTTTTAAGATGATCTTCATTACATGCCATAAGCAAACATTTATCTCCACTGAGTGTTCAGTCATTACCATCATGTCTGTCTGACTCTTTGTGACCCCATTTGGGGTTTTCTTGGCAAAGACACTGGAGCGGCTTGCCATTTCTTTCTCCAGCTCATTTTAGAGGTGAGGAAACTGAGGCAAACAGGGTGAAGTCACTTGCCTGGAGTCACACAGCTAATAAGTGTCTGAGGGTGGATTTGAACTTAGATCTTCCTGACTCTAGGCCCAGTGATCTATCCACGACCTAGCTTCGCCTGGTACTTAACTTGTATAAAATTGCCGGTAGTCAATTTAGACATCCTGAATTCCAAGTTATGACTTTGGAATGAGACATGTTGGGAATAGACTCCCAGAACTCAGTAGGACTTCCAGATGGAATCCAATCTAATCTACAGCCACTAAATTGAGCCAGTAGATGACAGAATCATGAATTTACAGTGGGAAGGGAACCTGGAGGCCATCTAGTCCAATGCCCTCATTTACAAGAAAAAGTTACTGAGACCCATCAAGAAGAAGTGAATTTTCCAAGGTTACACAAGTAGTTAAGTGATGGTATTGGGTTTTGAACTCATGTTTGACTTCAAATGTGGTGTTCTTTCCACTATACCAAGGAAAATTCCAATCCATTTTACAAATATGCAAACTGAAGCACAGGTCAGTAATCCTTTTAGGATGAGAGTTGACAACTTCTCCTCAGTAATTAGGCCAGTTAAAAACCATTAGGCTCAATTGTTTTTCCTCCTGAAGTTTAGGACCTTATCATTATTAGATTAGGATTTGTGATTTCTTTAGTGCAGGGAATTCCTGGTATGGAAGTTCTCTTCTCTGATTTGGATGAGCAATTTGACTTCTTTCTCCAGCTAATTTTAGAGATGAGGAAACTGAAGCAAACAAGGTTAAGTGCCTTGCCCAGGGTTACACAGCCAGTAAGTATCTGAGGGTAGATTTGAACTCAGATCTTCCTGACTCACCAGTTATAGACTCACTAGTTTCCAGGGACTCAGATGAAGTGAGTTGGACATACTCATACAGCAAGTATGTGTCAGGAACCAGACTTGAATCCATTTCTTCCTACTTTCCAAGGCCACTCCTTTACCAACCATGGCCTGTTGCTTTAAAAGTGCCTAAATTTATGCTCATTAGTCCTCTATGCAGAGGTAGAAGGTCCTTGTTAGAGTCCCAGATTTAAAATTGGAAAGGAAGTAGAGGCCCTTGAGTTTAATCTCCTTATTGTATAGATGAGGAAATTTAGGCAGAGAGAAGGGGAAAGAACTTGCCTAATCACATAGCCAATAAGTGTATGAAACAGTAGTTGAACCAAAGTCTTCTTTCCAAGTCCAGAGCTTTATATACCATGCCATGACAATTACTGGTGCCATTTTTCTGTATCTTAATTACTCAAACATTTTCCTCCCCATTCCCCTTTCATGTGATTCCTAATGTCTAAATGTGAGAATGAAAATCAAAATTTTTACTGTGCATAATTTCTTCTTCCCCTGGTGGGTTATAGGAGGCACCCACAGAGATGTAAGAATTGTATAAAAATTCTGCTCACTGAAAGCATATAGATGAGTTAATCACCATTCACATCTCTTTATCTGCTTCCCTAAAATCTTCAGAGACTCTACTCTGAAGGGGATGGATGCTGCTGCTGTTGCTGCTGCTAGCTCCAGCAGCAGATCCTGGGGGGGTGGGGAATGACAGTTTGGGCTTCAAGCTGTCAGGTTCATGGAACATCCTAGATTAACTCCCATCTCTCCATGAATATGTGGGCAGAAGAAAGCAGCAAATAATACAAGGTAATATGACAACTCTAATTCTTTTGACCTCTCTCCATACAGCTTTCCTTTCCATCCCTTAATGACTTATGGAGTTATTTTTCTGAAAGTTTTCCAGGAGCTGGTTGGTCCTTTGACCTTCTAGAGGCTTTTTCCTTCCTGAGTATGTCAGCTTGGAGTTATGCAGCCTGGGAGAAATTCTAAATCACAACTTTGTTTTCCCCAGCTCCCACAATGGAAAATCTGCACTGAGCGCCTGGCCATTTGAATGTTCACTTCCCTGGCCCATCTGAGACTTCCTTCACTTCTTTACCTCTTCTTGGACGAGTGGAAATCCTTCACAGTGACCTAGCCTATGGGTGCAGCGAAATCCTTATTAACACTGGGGTGAGAGTCCAGCATGGGGTATTTACATGATGGAAGATTCTATCCCTTCTTTTCCCCACCCCCAACCCCACCAATTTGCCTTTGGCAAAATCGTGATGCTTTCCTGTTTTCCTTTTCAGTACTCTACTACATTTAGACCTAAAGAGGGCATTAGAAGTCATCTATCCCATTAAAGAGATGAGGAAACTGAGGCACTAAGAAGTTAAGTCTGTCATCCTTCCTCCCTTCAAATCTTTTAAGATGTTACCTCCTAAGATTCAGCCTTCCCAAATGGATTTGCATTTTAGCTGGTAAGCCTTTTGCTAGAAAAACTCTTAGATCCTTTTGCCCTTCGAGATGTGGATGAAGGGAGAAACTGCATGCTTATCAAAGGATCACGGATTTAGAGCTGTGAGGAACTTGAGAGGCCACCTAGGAGAGGACAGAGTATCAGACCTGGTGTCAGAAAGATCTGGGTTCAAATCCCACATCTGACACTTATTGACTCTCTGGCCCTGGGCAAATCACTTGCACTGTGCCTCAGCTTACTCAGCTATAAAACGAGGGGGTGAAACTAGGATCCTGGAAGGGACCTTAAAGGCCATTGATACCAACAACCTTATTTTACATAGTAGGAAACAATGGTGCTGAGAGATTGAATGATTTAGCTAAGGTCACACACATAGTAAGTAGCAACACTGGGACTTGAACCTAAGCCTACCGACTCTTCATCCAGTACTCCTGTCACTGTATCATACTACCTGTTCCAATTTGCAGATGGAAAAAATGTTGGGGAGGATAGGTGTCAGTCAGAACCCAGAAAGATGTGGTCAGACCAGGCTGTTGGGCTTACTCTAAGGATGAAGTTTAATAGGAATAATTAAGGAGAAATGTAAAGGATTTTTTTTTTTTTTTGGAATTCACATTCTAAAAATCACCTCCAACAGTATGGGATGGGGAGAATAGGGCTAGACATTAGCTTATGTGAGAAAAGATCTGGAGGTTTTAGTGGACCACAAGCTCCATAGATGTCAACAGTATGACATGACAACAAACAAACCCCACACAAGCTTAGGCTGCATTAAAAGAGTACTGAAAATGATAGAGACAATTGTCCAACTGTATAGTGACCCAGTCGCGCCCCATTTAGAGCATGATATTTAGGTCTGGAATCGCATTGTGGGAAGGACATAAGCAAACTGGAGGATGGAGGAAATCCTGGAAACTGGCCAATAAAAATGATCAGATGAAGGAATTGGGGATATTTATCAGAGAGAAGACTTAGTGAGGAAGGATGCCTATCTTTATGGAAGAGAGAATTGGAAGGGTTATTACTGGGAGAGAATTATTCTGCTTAGCCTCTGAAGACATGGAAGGGAATTGCAAATGGGCAAATCTTCATCATCATCATCATCATCATCATTATCATCATCAAACAACAACAAATATTTACTAAGCACTCTGCATATGCTAGGCACTGTACTAAATTCTGGGAGCACCAAGAAAGGCAAAAATTTAGGCTTGATGTAATCTTCTCCCATCAAGAACAGCCCAAATAAAACCCGACTTTCTACCAATTAGAGCTGTCTCATAGCAAAACGGACTTCTTTGGGTGGCCTCAGTTTATTCTTCACTGCAGGTCTTCAAACAAAAGCCAGAAGGCCACTTGTCCTAGAGGATGTATAGAGCATCCTTGTTTAGGCACAGAGCTGGATTAGACGGCTTCAGCTCTGAAGTTCCGTGTATTTGTGGCTTTAAAGCTCCACAAGACCCACTGGGATGGGCTTTCCATGGGGGAGGGCAAAGTTGGGCATCTCCCACCGAGCAGCAAAGAGGATTTTCATTCTCTTTCTGATGGTACACGTCATTGGATTATAAGTTTCTTGAGAGCAGAGACTGTTTTTTCTATCCCCAGTGTTTAGCACAGTGCCTGGCACGGAGTAGGAGTTTAATAAATGTTTATTGATTGATCCACCTGAGGACTCACAAGGAAGATGGTGGAAAAAGAAAGGGCTTGACTTTTTCCTCACTAATTCTCCCCCAAATCTCCTTTCGGTATCTAAGAGTTTCTCTTTCTGAAGTGGGGTTGGCAGACCGTCTCTCCCAATACCAACACTGGTTTGAGCTTAAAGAGCTCCAAGAATCTCTGAAATAACCTGTGCTGAAATTGATCAGCTTTTATGTTGATACTCAATGGTGCCATTGACATTGCCTCGTGGAGTC
Organism: Phalanger gymnotis; assembly: GCA_028646595.1. Classification (NCBI taxonomy): domain Eukaryota; kingdom Metazoa; phylum Chordata; class Mammalia; order Diprotodontia; family Phalangeridae; genus Phalanger; species Phalanger gymnotis. The sequence goes on along the minus strand of CM053622.1, from coordinate 20,059,413 downwards.
TTTCTGTCATTTCTTACTTGGGTGCTAGAGACTGGGGATATTTTTAAATGAGCAAAATTAGCCAAGCTGGTATTTTTCCCCCCTTTCATGGTGGAAAAAAATGGGATTTGTTTTTAATAATTAGGCTTTCCAATGTGAGAAAGTATGATGCAAATGACACGTTGGCACAAACCATTGTAGCCAGCACTGAATGGAGAGATGAAATTTCTCTTCTGCACTAATTTTGGATGAATACTAGGCAGCTATTTTTCATCTTCACTATTGTGAAACTTCCTTCAAGGCTTCCAGTCTGGGTGAGATGTTATTGGGGGTGGGGAGTGGGGGGTAGAAACCATCATTCAGGGGCTGGAAGGGAATAATTTTAGAGGCTTTCTTTCAGCTCTTTGAGGGGGTATTCAAAGTCTTTCCCAGATTTCAGGAATTCAGGTGCCATGGACCTCCAGGGCCAAGACTAGGCTGGGGCCACATATGTCTGATTGGCTCAACCTCACCCACAAAGGAGAGGATGCAGTGGCCTAGAATACAGAGAAGGGACCCTTTGAGTTCTGGAATAAGCTCTTTTCTATTCAGAGTTGTGGCTTCCAGTGAAGTAGGAAGGGAGACAGCATGATGTAGTGAAAAGTGGGCTGAATCTGGAGCCAGAGTACCTGGGTTCAAATCCCGGCTCCATTATTTATCACTTGTATGAGTCTTGATAAATTGTTTATCCTTTCTTGGCCTCAGTTTCTCCCTCCATCTCTAAAATGAGCAGGTTGGATTGGATGCCCTTTAATATCTCATTCAGCTCCTAGGTCTATGATCCTAAAGACATGTCTTAAGTTCCACATAACACTTAACTTTGCTTTGCCTCAGTTTCCTCATCTGTAAAGGAACGAGATGGACCAAATAACCCCTTAGGCCCTTTCTAGCTCTAAGGCATAGAGCATAAAGATATCTGAGGTCTCTCAGCCTTAGTTTCCTCCTCTGTAAAACAGAGTAGATAACCTCTAAGGCCCTTACAACTCTCAATCTAGGATCCTAACTGTCAACATTGCTCTCTGAATGCTGAAGTGTTTCAGAGAATTTGGAGGTATGAAAAGCTGGAGTCAAGAGAAGAAAGCACTCCCAGTTTCCAGAGCCAGTCCTATGTCATTCAAGCCAAAGGCCACACTGACTAGCCCGATTGCCAAGGAGCTAAGGGCAGCATTATGCATTATGAAGTTGTTTTGCAGGAAATAAATGTCTTCTCAGGAAGTAGGACGATTACCAAACGGAGCAATTTTGAGGGACTTCAGGACATAATCCCCCTAGATTGCTTAAATTTCCTAGGGGAACAACTTCTACTATTGTTATAAAACCAATTTCCATTGTGGTGGTGAGTGGAGGAGAGGAGCAAGAGAAGGAAGGGAGAGGAGGAGAGAGGAGGGCAAAGAAAGGAGTAGTGGGAAGGGTGGTGGAGGGGGAAAAAAAGAGAGGAAAGAGGGAGGGGGCTAAAAGAGCTTGCTCCAAAATTTGTAAAAATGAGACAATGCAAATTTGTCAGATATCTGCATCCTAGTCTCAGCTCTGGGGTGAGTTAGATTTGTTAACAATCTTTTTGGGTCTCTGATTCCTTCTTTGTAAAATAAGGATGCTGATGTTTTTTAAAATAAAACTGCACTTGGGAGTCCACCTTCAAATCCTGATGCTGATACTTGCCACCCATGTGACCTAAGGCCCATTTACTTAACCTCTCAGGGCCTTAATTCTCTGGAGTACTTTAATGTATGTGTGACCTCACTTATTTCCACATTCCCTCCAAACATGTAGGTAGCAGCCCATCCTTGATTGCCTATCCTGTATGACTCTTGTCCATAGCCTCTTATAAGTTCACCATAGGGTATAGATCCACCCAATGTCCCCCGGAGGCCTTCTTCCCTTTCTCCTGGTACCTTGAGGGTATTGGTGAGCCATTTGGGCCATATATCTGTACGTCTGCTTCACCACATGACCAGCCCATCCTCTCTCTTCCTCCCACACAATTCCTCGATGACATCCTTTACTACTGCTCTTCTCTGGAGTTCCTCGTTGACCATATGTCATAGCATGCTCGCTCCCACCATGCATTGTTCTATTGCTTTTTGGGTGACACTCATTTTACAATTCTTTATATGCCATGTCACAAGACCAGTAGAATATTGTTACTCAGAAACATGGACCTTTGTGTCTTGTAGAAACTTGGGGCCATTGAAAGAGCTCTGAAATCAGCAAAGCCTCTCCATCTCTAATATCTAGGAGTATATTAGGTATCAGGTAGCAGTTGGCCCATTCTAGTCCATGCGAGCATTAAGACAAGTATTAATCTCAGTCCTTCTGCCACTCCTGGATGTCTCTGCCAATTGATGCTTTGCCCACCTCCACTCAATTCCATCCTTACAAAGCCTCATCAACTAGCAGCATATGTACATCTTTTTAATTGTGTCTTAGCACACCTCTGGAAAGGCGGGACCTGCCCGTGCTAATGAAAACTGATGGGGAGAGTGGAGAGGGAAAATTATTAGTTAAAAAGGACATATCTGATTAGGATAATAAAGAGAGGGAGGAGAGAAGAGAGGAGAACAGGAGGAGCAGAGAAAATGGCAAGGCATTTATGTTTCATGTCCAGATTAGGCTCAATAACCACAACTCTGGAACTGATGATTTCATGATTCCATGACTCATAGAGGCAGTATGACTTAGTGGCTAGAATTCTAGACTTGAGCCAAGAAGACCTGGGTTCAGATTCTACCTCAGATAATAGCCATGTCACACTATGTAAGTCATCTAACATCTTTAGATTCATTGCCTCATCTGTAAAATGAGGGAATTAGACTTCATAACCTCTAAAATTTCTTCCAGTTCTAAATCTCTGGTCCTATACCACGGGAGTTCTCAAAATCAGTGTTCAAGATATTTCCACCTAAAGCCAGAGCCAAAAGGACTTTTAATTTGGGAAGTGTTAGAATAGCCATGTGTCGATGGTAGTGGGGGGGGCAAGAAACAATGAGGTAAAATCAGCCTCTTATTTTATCTCCACCATATGACAAGTTTTCCCATGTGGAAAAGAAGTCTTTGTCTCTTTTTTGGACTATGAATACACCACGAGAGCCAAGAAAAGGTAATATGATCATGCGTGGCATTCAATGGGTCTTTGTGTCCAAAGTGAGGGAGAAAAAGTGTTCTGGTCAGATGACAACTGGAATATTGGGCTCATCTTTGGGGGTCACATTTTTGAAAGAATATTGATGAAGGTTCAGAGGATGCTAACCAGGATGGATTGAAACAAAGAGCTGGTAAAGGAAGTGAGGATGTTCAACTTAGAAGTGACTGTTTTCTAGGTCTGTCATGGAAGAGGGCTGCTTGGCCATAGTTAGAAGAATTAGTAATAAGGAGAGGGCACGACTGGGGAAGGGTTGTAGAGCAGAAGACTTCTGCTCAGCTTCAGGCAGAACTCCCTAGCAATTAGAGTTGTTCCAAATTGTAATGGGTTGCCTTGGGAAGAAGAGGGTTTCTTCTTTATTGGAGGTCTTCAAATGGAGACTGTAGTACCCTTTGTTGGGAATGTCACTGAAGGATTTCCTATGAAAATATTAAATAACCTCTGAGGTCCCATCTGTCAATGACATTCTTTGTGGGTACAGGCCACACTGAGGCTCGAGTCCTCCAAGTCCAATTTCTAAGAGAAAAGAGAAGGAAAGTCTGTTCTTTCTTAGAAGTAGGAGCCACAGTGGACACAGGAAGAGGCAGAAAGAGAGGAGGAGGAGGAAAAGAAGGAGAAGATGACAATGAAGAAGAAGAAGAGAAGGAAGGAAGGGATGGAGAGAGGGAGGGAGGGAAGGAGAGAGGGAGGAAAGAAGGAAGGAGAAGGAGGATAAAGAGGAGAAGGAAGAAAAGGAGAAAGAGAAGAAGGATGAGGAGGAGGAGGAGGAGAAGGGGAAGAAGAAGAAGAAGAAGAAGAAGAAGAAGAAGAAGAAGAAGAAGAAGAAGAAGAAGAAGAAGAAGAAGAAGAAGGATTGCTCTAAGTTGTACCTCCATTCTAGCCAAAGTCTAACTTGGTGCCTTTCCACATGTCCGATGTTGACTTACACTCCCTGGTGGGTCATAGATTTTACTCTGGATGGAACCTTAGATCATAGCATGTCAGAGCTAGGAAGAGATTTAGATTACAGATTGTTACAACTGATAGTGTCAGAGCAAGGAAGAACCTTAGACTATTACAATGTTTGAGCTAGAAGGGAAAACCTTGGACTATGGAATGTTAGAAGAGAAAATACTGATTGTTAGAGCTGAAAGGTTCTTTAAAGGTCATCTGGTCCATTTGCTTCATTTTACAGAAGCCCAGATAAGTGAAATGCCTTGCCTGAGGTCACACTGGTAGTAAGTGGCAGAGCCTGGATTTGGGTCATAGATTTTAGGATCCTAGTTCTAGAGCTCAAAGGCTTCTCAGATGCCATCTAGTCCAATCCCTTGATTTTACAGAAGAGGAAACTGAAGCCCAGAGGAGTGAATTGACTTGCCTGAGCCAACTCATCTCCTAGTTGAGAGACGGTCAAACTGAATGAGGTCTTCAGAACCCTCAGTCTCCATTTTGGGGTCTGTTGCTGGCTTTGGTAGCAACGGACTGGTCTCCTTGTCCTTAGGCAATTTGCATAGTTTCTGTAACAGCACAAATACAGTCAGTCCCCACTGCGGTGTCATTCGGCATCCTGTCTTGTTGCATTCTGGAGTCACCCAAGTAAGACGTACACCAGTTACCACAAATTGTTATGCATGATTGTTATGCAAGGTAACCAAGCATATATTACCACCCATGTACCAGGCTCAAAGAAGAGACTGGACCATTGGGCAGAAATTATCAAGGGAAGTGCCTTCTAAGTGGCTTCTTGCTCACTCGTTATATGGGAAAGTCAGTGATGGGCAGTAAATGTATAGAGTGGTGGATAGAAAGCTAGACTTGAAGCCAGGGAGATTTGGGTTCAAATTCTGTTTTAAACATTTACTAGTTATGTGACTCTGGGTGAGCCACTTAACATCTCCATGTCTGTTTCCTTATATGTAAAATGAGAGGGTTGGACCTGACGATCTCTATGAAAGAATGGTAAGATCAGGAGATATTCAACCCTCTCTCATAGGAGGAAAGTGAAAAAATGCAATGAAGGCCTATCCTCAGTGTAAGCAGCCATGTTTCTTGTTGATTTCCTGCCTCCTTTGCTCCGTTTCTTCCTACAAGCTCAAGCATCTACCTGATTGACACTATGCAGTGTGAGGGAGGTGGGTGAGGAAAGAGCCCTGGCTGTGGAATGGGAGGACTTTGATTTGAGTCTCAGATTTAAGATTTATTCCTTGTGTGACTTTTGGCCAGGCTTCTCAGGGCTTTAGTTTCCTCTACTTAAAATGAAGGAATTTATCTATACCAGGAGATGGTGTGTGTGTGTGTGTGTGTGTGTGTGTGTGTGTGTGTGTGTGTGTGTGATGGATTCTTTTATCTGCCTAGCGAAGGAAGCAAAGGAACCCCTTCTTAGAATAATTCAAATGTATGAATCAAAATACCTAGGATTACAAAAGAAACCAAAAGTTAGTGAAAAGAAATGTCCCTATTTTTCTCAGCCATGTTTATGGATTCCCTGTCCATAGACAGCTTGGGGGTCCATCAGTTCCAGGTGAAGAAGCTTTGATCTACCTGAGCGCTAAGATCCAGTTCAATGCCTTGAGCCCCCACAAGCCTCACTCCTCTGAGTCCTGGAAGGATTACCTCTAAGCCATTGTGGACAGATGCAATTTTCAAAAAGAGAGAGAAGGTGATGGCATCATTTCTTTGGTCATCCAGTTACAGGATCTGTTATAGCCCTTCTTGGCAGGTAAGCTCTCCCAGAGCACTAATCTAAGCTCCTCAACCTGAGGGCGCAGCTCATTTCCTCTTGCTCAGTACTCACTGGAGACACAGAACAGCTGCTCTCCATCCCAGAGATGTGCTGGAGTGGAAAACAGCACCTGAGTCAGAGCCCCAAAGACCTAGAATAGAATCAGAACAGATAGAAATAGGTCTGAATGAGCTGGGGGTGGGTTGGGGTGGGTGCTGAATACTGGGTTAGCCCGTTATTAGCTGTGTGACCTTCAGGAGATCACTGATTATCCTCTCAGGGCTTGAGTTTCTTCTGTAAAATGAAGCATTTCATGTTCTAGGGCCCCTCTCAGCTCTGACGTTCCCTGTTCTAAGGCTCCTCCAAACTCTGACAGTCTATTCTAAGGCCTATCTCAGCCTTGCCTTTCTCTGTTCTAAAGTTTCTCTGTGCCAGTTCTGACTTTCTGTTTTTGCACCTCTCGTACCTAGCCCAGTACCTGGCAGTACAGTACAGGTAGGTGCTTGATAAATGCTCATAGGATTAGATTGAATCATTTCCAAGAGTAGAGGGTCATGGAGAGTTTGAGGGATGGGCTTGGGCAGAAAAATGGACCGTTTTCTTGCAAGGCAGCCCCAGCAAATATTATTTAGTAGGCCTATGTGAGAGCTTTCACCAATTATTGTCACGTTCAAGTAAATTTCATTTAATCTTTCCGGAAACCCCATTAAATATTCTTCCTCCTCTTCCCTCACTTTTGATTATGGAGGAAATGATTTGTAAGTAAAGGCCAGCTCCAGAGATGGGAACACTCCACTTGCCCTCTGGGTAAACACCCCTTTGGTTATTAAGCAGATGTCTGTGGCTTCCAGGGAGCAGGCTGAGGGGACTATAGAGGAATGGCAAAGTCTTCTTTCCAGAGGGGACAGAGAGTTGAAGAAAGACAGTTCAATCACAGAATTTCAGCACTGGAATGGAACTCACACTCTATTTAATCCGGTCCCTGCCTGAGCACACACACTCATGTGGCCATTTAAGCTTTGCTTCAAGACCTCCAGGGAAGAGGAACCCACTAATATTTGCTAATAGTCACTAATTCATAGCACTTAGAAGGTTTGCAGATATTATCTCCTTTAATTCATATAAAAACTCTGTGAGATTGGGATTATAGTCATTCCCATTTTACCGCTGAGGAAAGTGAGGCTGAGAGACATTAAATACCCAGGGTCACACAAATAACAAGTTTCTGGGGAAGGATTCAAACTCAGGTCTTCCAACTCCAAGTCTGACTCTGTCCTCAATACCCTACCAATGCCCCCTTGTATTAAGTCTAACTCTGCCTTTTTATAGTTCCCACTGATTATTGCCAGTTCTTCTCTCTAGGACCAAGTAGAACAGCTATGATCCCTCTTCCATATGACAGGCCCCAGTCAGTCTTTTCTTCTCCAGGATAAACATCCATAGTTTCTTCAACTCACGAGCTCTCCCATTCATCATCTTGATTGCCCTACCTTGCCCTCTTTCCACATTAGCAATATCCTTTATGCTCTGATCCTACTTAGTGACAGGATAAAATGAGATGTTTTTCCAGATGTCTGGGCTTGAGATTAAATACACTAAAACTCAAACGTGCAATGAAAAGTCAGCCAATGAGAGAGAGGCACAAGCTATTTCCATTGGAATGGCAAGAGCTAAGGTCAGCATTGCAGAGGAGAGACAATGGAGACGATGTGGCTCTAGTTCAGAAGGTTTTCCATTTCAAGATCAAAGTCAAGAGAGTGAAAGCCCCTACTGCCACAGAGGTCTGAGTGGCTCTTTCTGGGTTTTCTCAAGTGCGACAGAAGGGAGACTATCTAAAATTTTCAATGAATTCAATGTGCAGCAGATGATCTACATGCCTCCATGAGGGCTAGTCAACCTGAAGTTCCAATGTTTTCCATTTAAGGGATCATTTTTACAAACAGCAGTGACCAAATACAGTCAATCTTTCCATAATGGTTGATGTTTCCGGGGCTAGAGAGAATCAGTTTATGGTACTGTTGTTGGTAAGTCTTTTTCAGTTGTGTCCTTGGTGTCCTTGGTGACCCCCATATGGGGTTTTCTTGGTAAAGGCACTGGGATAATTTCTCATTTCCTTCTCCAGCTCATTTTACAGGTTAAGATCTAAGACAGATAGGGTTAAGTGAATTGTCCAGGTTCACACAGCTAGCAAATGTGTGAGGAGGGATTTGAACTCAGGAAGATGAGTCTTCCTGACTCTAGATATGTCACACTATCCACTGTGCAACCTATTCGCCCCAATGTACATGGCACATTGAAAAGAAAAATGGATTTGGGGTCCCAATCTTGCCTCTGATGCTTACTACTTGTGTGACTTTGGGAAAATCACTTAATCTCCCTCAGTTTCTGTTTTGTCATCTATAAAATAAGGCTGTTGGATTAGATGACCTCAAAGATCCCTTTCAGCTCCATACTTAAGCTCCTATGAAAATGATAATCCAGAACGTGTATCACTTGACACTTTTCACTGATACCTTTGGTTGAATTTCCTTTCAATGTTGAACTATTTAATGTTCCTGCCCTTCTCTGATGCCTATAGATGGCTCTTTTGATATATTGTTGCAGATATGGGAAAGGGAAGCTGATCTGGGAAATATGATTCCCTCCGCCTGTGTTTTTCTCTTGCTAAGGACAACCTAAGTAGTTTAGGGCCATCCCAAGATTGTCTAACTGGTCTTCTGCCACCAGATTAAATGGCTGGCTCCAAAGAGGAAATGCATGACAAACAAGTTGGATGAGCTCTTTGAAGTCAAGGATTCCATCTCACCTAAAGAAGAAAGTGGGGCACTGGAGCAGAAAAGCTATGAGTACCAGACCACTTGGGTGGCTTCTGATGATTGGACCATGGGCAAATGGCTAAATGTGAGGGAGGATCCAGGGAGGCAGAGTACCCATGATCAGCTTAAGATGGATCTATGTCATTATTGACCTCAGGGTCTCCAAGAACAGAACATCAGCCACTGTGTCTCTTTCCCCTCTGAGTTTGGGCAAGTTCCCTTAGATAAGTTTTAGGTGGGGATAAGGTTGAGGGTGGGGGCCAGAGAACATGCCCATCAGCCACTATGGACAAACCTATTGTAACTAATTACACCAAAGGTCAAGTAGAAAAAGAAAATTTCCAAAAGCACAACACACCTACCATTCACATTCTTAGTCCTTTGAGTACAGGTAGAAAATTAAACCCCACACCACTAACCTCCTCAGGTTGAGCTGTGGAGAAAATGATTTTCATTTGGTTTTGTACATGCTATGAACATGGCCCCCCAACACATACATACATGTACACATGTGCACGCGCACACACACACACAACCTAAATCTTGTAACAGAATGCAAAGAAGAAATTGGAGGGAGAGTGTAGGATTGGCAAATTCCAGATTTACAATTTTCCTGGAGAAGCTCCAATCTTTCACCGTGAATGTTTCCTTTTGGTTCCTTCAGCCCTTGAGACATTTTGGGCCCAGTCAAGGCATTGGTGAAGACCCCTTAGAGAGACTCCGAGGATTAGTGCAATGTTGAGGGCACAGATTCCCCACCCTTAAGGCCTGGGGCTGGCAGACTGGGAATTGGGCAGGGAGGTCTGGGTTTGGAGGTCCAAGGTTTTAGATGCTGGCTGTGACAACAACCTTTTCAGCAGGGAAGAATGGAAGGAAGTAAGGGTAAGGTCCAGGGAGAGGGGGAGATTTTCCAGAGGGTCTTAGAGAATACGGAGAGATCTAGAGGTTGGGAAGGGAGTTAGCTAGCTTGCCATGCTGGTGGGTCTGAGGCACAGGAAAGTTTCAGGTAACTGCAATAGACCCCTTGGATACAATCCCCTAGTTGAAGGTTGTTTTTGGGACTAGCCTCTACAAAGGGGACTGGTTATCGAGAAAGAGAGAGTAAAGCAGAGAGAAAGACTGTATTCACTAGCTAGAATGAAATTTTCTCTTTGACTTGTAAATGATGAATCAGAGAAACTTGCAGCCCTGGGGTTACAAGAAGTACCCAGAAGCTATCAGATGCCAAGCTGAGGCCATCCTGATATTTCTCACTTTATGGGATAGACATGATCCTAAGAAGATGGGGAGAAATTGGATTTTTGTCAATTGAGTTCAATTTTAAAGCCACGGGATATCTAAAGGAAATTTACAATGTTTTCTTACACAAAGCAAAGCACTCCTTGTTGGAAAGGGGGGTGGGGATAATCGCCACCATTTATCCATCTGGCAAGTTTTGGCTTTTGTATAGCAGGTGTGATCTAAGCCCACCCAGGTTCACTCTTGTGGAACCTCTTGGCACTATGCATATGCCTGGGTGCTCATGCTTAAATGCTGTCTATAGAGAAGATTTTTTTTTTTTTTACAAAGAACTCCCTTTGTATCAAGAAAAACTTCCCTGGTACCCACAGACAATTGACATATTTATAGCAATGTAACCAATGGACCTAAGGGGAGAAAGTGGTCATCTGGTTCTTCTTTGCTTTCAGCACTCCCAAGGGGAGGCTGTTTTCCACTGTAATTCTTGGTCTATGCCTAATAGAGAATGAGTTTGAATAATGGCTTTAAAACACAACCCCCAAAGGACTCAGCGTTAGGCACAGAGCTGATGGAATCATCATCCAGGCAGAACTAAGAGAGCAGGATAGGGGAGCGGGTCAGGGAGCTTTCCCTAGGGATCCTCTGTCTTTTAAAAAAACCCTCGCTCTACTCCCTAGCTAGTGTGAAGGCAGAACTTTAGGGAATAGCACCCAAAGACCTTTCCTGTTGTTGAAATTACTTGAGGCAAATCAGGCTAGAAAGAGATGCCAATTGCCCCAGTCCACTCTATGGGCTGCACACTTTGCCAAATTTCTGCCTCTTCTCCTCACCCCCAAAGGGACATAAGGAGAATTGGAGTTGACAGGAAAGGAAGGCCACCAGAGAAGGCTGGTACTGAGCTGGAGGGAAATGAGCAATTTAAGATTTCTTGGCATATGGAAATACCAGGGCAAGGAATAACAAGGTCATGGCATTACTACCTATATAACCCTGGGCAATTCAGCTCACTTCCTTGGGTCTCAGTTTCATCATCCTGACAGGTGACAAACTCAGAGTACAGTTGGGACATTTTTTGCGGGGGCCATGGACAATATGGGAAATTTTTTTGCTTGATGTGGTTTTGTCCCCCTCCCCTACCTTTTTGCCTTTTTATCCAATGGAAGGGTGACAGTAGGTGAGAAAAATCTTTAACTGAAAAAAATAAATAAAAATATAAAAAATGAGGTTGTGGAACACAATGCCTTTAAATTCCCTTCCAGCTCAAAATCTATGATCTAACGATTCCTTGGCCAGTTTTTGGGAAACAGACATGGCCTTGGGAGGATGGCCTGGGTTTGCTCAATTGGCTCCAACTCCTCAGGGAACCATCTCCCCAAAAAAGCTCACAACATGGCTTATATATACCTGCCTGTGGACCTTCAGCTTCCAACACCACAGGGCCAGCTAGCAAAGAAATCTGCTACCAAATAATCCCATTTTGGACCCTCTACAGAGGAATCATAGATCTGGAGCTAAAATTTATAGATTATTTTGTGAGGAACCTGAGGGCCAGAGGTGTAGTCCCTCTCCCAAAGTCTCCAAAATAGTGAATGACAAAGCTTGAATTCAAACCTTTAAAATAAAGTTCTCTTTTCCCTGTCAGACTTGGGAGAGGGAAGGCGATATGAGAGATCCAACTCTGTTTGGGTTCATGATTTAAGTCAAAATTCAGTTGGAACTTTTCTCCATCTCCTCCTCTGGCTCCCCGGAGGAGTGAGAAGGCTGAATTATGCAGAAGACAAAGTGAGAACAAGGCCCCAGACAGTTCTCGAGAGGTGCAAAGAGGCACTGGTTGCAGAGCCTCGGGTAAGTCTCACCCACTGCCCTATCATCTCGGTTATCATTTTATTCCGCGACATGTTGTAAATAGATAACAGCCATTTTCTTTCTGTTACAGGTCAGGCAGGGCAGTGGCCATGCCTGAGGGTTGACAGCATTACTATGGCAAGCATGTGACATGTGGGAACCCCCTCCCACGGGAACCCCCTCCTACGGGAACCCCCTCCCACCCTACCCCTCCCTGAAGCTCAATCTCTCCCGGCCTTGGGAAGAAATTCCTTCTTGCAGGGCAATCTCATTACGGAATTGTTCAAAAGTAGCCATAGCCCCCAAATGTAAACTAAGGGGTTCATAAGGAACAAGGACACTGAGTCTACCTCATATTAAGCAAGCAGAGATTGAATTGATTTAATTCAAGAATTCAGCACTGGACAGCGGTGCCCTCCTCTGGCACAGGAATTTGTGGCCTCCTAGTAGATTGGGTCATGAAAAGGAGGTGGTGAGGAGGATAGGGAGCAGAAAATTTCTACTGACAGTTTGCTGTGCATGCAGTATGAATTCATGAATACAGGAAGGATCTGGGATTCTGGCAGCAAAAGGAACTCCCACAGCAGGGAGTCTCTCCACCAACACAGAATGCAACCCATCTGAGACTTAACAATTAAGTCCTAAGGAGTTACATGAGGCACACAGAGGTTAAGCAACTTGTCCAGGGTCAGCTAGGGAGTATAAGTGGCAGGAGTTTAATTCAGGTTTTTGAGCACTCTATCCGCTATGCAACATTGCTCCTATGTATGCAGTACATGCATGTTTGCATTGATTGGATCTAGCATACCAGCCCGACCTTAACAGAATAAACTCAGAGGAGAGGCAGGGAAAGGGAATAAATAATCTGAAATCTCCTTAGGAGCATAGTTCTCTGAACCTAGGTTGCAGAACTCTATTATGGAGGAATACTATGTTCTAATGGGCCTCTCATGGTGTTCTCTGGCAGGACAGCTATGCCTTATCCTGAATTCTGCTGAATAGTGGGTAGTTTGAGCATATTAGGGGAAAGAATGTAAATATTCCAGGCTAACTTTGTGAGAGGCATGTTGAAAAGAGATACATATTTCTTTATACATGCCTTGAAAAGGTAACCTCAGAGGCTGAAATTGAGAAGAACCCCAACACCCCAAAAGTTGGAACCAGAGGCCAAGATTTCATGAAATACAACAGATCAACTCCTCTATAAATGACCAGAGTCCATCATATAGATTGGGAGTTGGGAGTGGGGTGCGGGGAATGACCTAGACCCAGGGAAGTGGCCCATAACTAGTACTATGGGGGGAGAAACCAGAAATGAAGCAATTTAATAATTCACCTCCCTAGCCCCTGAAACTGACTGAACAGACCTGTTTAAAAGCAAAATAGCCAAAGGGACTAACTGAATTAAAGGAAAAGGAGTAGAGAAAAAGGGAAGAGGGCAAAGATATTCAAAGCTCTCTCTCTCTCTCTCTCTCTCTCTCTCTCTCTCTCTCTCTCACACACACACCACACACACACACACACACACACACACACACACACACACACACACACACACACCCCTTCATGTCCCAGCAGTCTATCCTCAGTGGTAGAGGAGGAGCTGGACCAGCACCAGGTCCCAGCACCATCTCTACAGCGTGTCCACAGAGACTTTGCACACTCATCTTCCCATCCTGCTCTTTTCCATACTTCTTCCCTAGGCTCACCATCCAGGCCCCTTGCAGTAAACACTGCATCTTTCTCTGGTCTGAGTCCAGCTGGTCCCCCTCTCCCTCTCCTTCCCAGGGGCAGAGGCACTAGTCCAGGATGGGGGGGAACTGCTTGCAGACCAGAAAGCCTTGCTTGGTTTCTTCAGCAATCCCAGGTGGTGGTTCCCCCTGGTCTTCAGACCCCTGGGTTTTCCTTAGTGCACAGAGGAGAGACAGGATGGAGAGGAGGCTTGGAACTGAGGCAGCTGAGGGGGGTAACAGGTAAGAAAGGCACCATTCCATCACATGATCTGTCACAGCCTGGAGAAAAGAGACAGGGAGAGCAATCACAGTGAGAAGAGGGGATGGGGGACAACAGTGAGATGGAGAGCATGGAAATCAGGAATAATGCTGTAGCTGGGTGAAAACAGGCATTGTGTCATAGCTTATAGAAAGCTAAACTTTGGGAGCCAGGAAGACCAATGTTTAAGTTCTGTCTCTTACATGTACTGTCTGTGTGACCCTGGGCAAGTCATTTAAGTTACAGCACAGATGGCTACCTGAATTATCAGAAAGAGATTCCTCACCTGGGGTGGAGGGAGGAGAAGAAAGTCTCTTTACAAAAAATCACAGATCTAGTCCCTGTTCTATTTATAAGCCAAGATTCCAGTAGAATATAAGCTTGCTGAGGGCAAGGACTGTTTTTAATCTTGTTTTGGTATCTGCAGCATAAGGTAGATCCTTATTATTAAATTATTATTTATATATTATTTATTATTATATATTATTATATAAATATATTAATATATAATAATAAATATTAATATATAATAATAAATATATTAAATATATATTATTATTAAATCTAATAATAAATGAGATTGGATTAGAAGAAAAACTTCTATGCTATCATCAAAAGGACACAAAATTTAAGGGTTTTTTCCTTCAAATAATTGGTATGATTTACACGGAGTCATACTCCCTCACTCACTACCTCCTGAATTCAGTGTTGGAAGGGACCTCAGGGGTCAGCTAGTCCAACTCACATGTGAATAAAAACACTCCATAAATGGTTATCCCACCCTTGTTTGTATGATTGAGGAAAAGGAGAAATGACTACTTCCCAAGACAGCCCATCTGACTTTTGGATGGCTCTCATTGTTAAGGAGGTCCTTCTACCTGAACTCAAAATTCCTGTGTAAAACTTTCACCCATCCCTTCTTGTTCTGCCCTCTGGGGCCATACAGATTCTGGCTATCAAAATTTACCTTCCTTTGGAGAGGAGAAGGTAGTGTAAGTATTTTTATCCTCATCTTAATAAATTTTACTTATTAACCTTCTTGACATCTGACAAGATTGAGTACCCTCTTCTCCTGGAGAGTCTTTCTTCCTGAGGTCTTTATGATACTGGTTTTCCTCCTACCTGTCCGACCATTCCTATTCAGTCTCCTTTGCTGGATCATTATTATATTTAGCATATCCCTAACTGTGGGGTCTGTCCTGACCTTCTCCTATTATCTCTCAGTACTCTCTCACTTGGTGACCGCATCATCCTAGGGGTTTAATCATCTCCTTTATGTAGATGACTGTTCATTTTGCATAGTCACTGTTAGTCTCTTTTTTGAAGCCCATCACCAACTACCAAATGGATGTCCAATAGGCATACCAACCATGACATATTGACAATAAAATTAATTATCTTTCCCTTATGACATATTTCTCTTCCCAACTTCTATATTGCTGCTGAGGATGCCACCATCTACTCAGGTTTGCAACATCAGCGTCACCCTTAGTTCCTCATTCTCACCCACTCTAGGCAGCTAGGTGTCATTATGGGTAGATTGCCGGTCATGGGATCGAGAAAGCTTAAATTCGAATCCTGCCTCAGACAGTGAGCTAATTGTGAAACCCTGGATAAGTCCCTTTACTTCTCTCAGCCTTAGTTTCCTCATCTCTAAAATGGGGATAATAAAGGCACTTCCCAGGGTTGTTGAGAGAATCAAGTGAGATAACTCAAAGCGCTTGTTATTAACAGTGGTAGTAGCATCACCACTTCACATACAATCAGTTGATAAATCTTGTTGTTCCTATCTCCCTAACATCTCTCCCCTATGTCCACTCTTCTCTCTCTCCCTGCTTCTCTCTATACACAGTTACCATCCTAATTCAGGCCTTTATCAACTCTTGACTGGATGATGGCAATAACCTTCCAATTGTTCTCCACGCCCCAAGTCTCTGTCCACTCAAATCCATTCTCTGCACAAGCACCAATATTATTTTCCTGAAATTTAGACAGGTCTGACCATGTTACCTCTTCCCTGTGCCCCCAACTCAATAACCACAATTTCATTACTAACCACCACTCCCTACCCCACAGACTACAGATCTATTATCTTGAGGATTGAGCATATGCCCATCTGGCCCCATATGATCTGTCCAGCCTCATCACACACAGACTCTCCTCTGTGCACTCTACGGCCTAGCCAAAAATGGCCTTACTGTATCCTATATAGTAGTAGTGGGGTTGAACTCAAATAGAAATGGATCCCAGTGGACCACATTTTGATTCAGAAAACTATAGATTAACATTATCTACATTGCATTTTATTTTTTTGCTAAAATTTTCCTAATTATATTTTAATCTGGTTCAAACTGAACTCCAGAGTTTTGTGGGCCCTGAGCTTGACACCTCTGCTGTACATCACATTTCACCTTTATCTCTATGCTTTTGTTCAGGCCACTTCCCATGCATAGATTGTCCTCACTCATCACCTCTCCTTGAAATCACCATCTCTGTACAAGGCTCAGTTCAATTGTCACCTCCTATAGGAGATCTTTCCACATCCTAGTTTGTTAATTCTCCCCACCCATGATCATTCTGTGTTAACTCTCTGTACCTGTTGTATTCACTTGTCTGGTATGTGCTGTACCCCCTCCTCCAACAACAACGTCAGTTCTGTGATGACAGTGATTGTTTCAGTTTAGCCTTGTGTATCCTCGGGGCTTAGCACATAGTAGGTCTTGAGAAAATGCTTGATAATCCAACTGGATTCCATTTTATACCCCTGTCATGGGACTATTGCCTGCCTAGCATGAAAATATCCTTAGGTCTTAGTATCAGCAGGTGTAACAATAGAGTAGGGGCTAATGGGACTTCTGAATATACCTAAACCAATAGAGCCTAGAGTTGGTAGAACCACAGGGGACAGAAGCTTGGGAATAGACTATTTGGGGCTATTTTATTTCTGCCTCCTGGAGAGATCACTCAGCACTCACTGGCCAGGAAAGGTAAAGCCCACTGAAAGCAATTTACTTCCCAGCACATGATGCCAGGCTCATTACCCCAAAGACAGGTAGAGATGGAGAGGGGAAGCCAAAGCACCTCCTTGATGAGAAAGGCAGAGAGAGGTTCATGACAGAGGAAAATTGCAAAGCCTCTCATTTCCTCTTCCCACCTCCTTATCTCCCCCTTGTTCCATGCAACTGGTAAACTGGGAAGCAAGAGAATTATAGTGATTAGGGGCAGGCTGACATGCCTGGGGAAATTCACTGACCTCCAGTCCCTTCTGAGCTGTGACAGACAGATCTATAGTCTGGGGGATGGGGAGTGGTGGTTAGGAATGAGACTGTGGGAAAGTTCTCCCAGGCTCAACTTGTCTATGCAGATGATTGCCAGTTTTGTATATCCAGTGCTAGTGTCCATTTTTCAGCCCTTCATCAACTAACGAAAGGTCTAATAAGACATTTCCAAATGGATAAAGCTTAGGTGTAGTATGTCACCAGTCTGGGTCATAGATTAACTACCTATTAAAAGTCAATAGCGACTAAAGTAAGAGAAAGTTCCTCAAGAAGAGGGATAATTTCATTCTTTGTATTTGTACCCCCCATGTCTAGCATATAGTGGGGGCTTAATAAATGCTCATTTATTGCTTGACCAAGCCCTTGTTGAAAGAAAGCTTCAATCAATCTACTGGGGACGAAAATATTTCATGGATGCCTGTTGCTACATATTTACACACACACACACACACACACACACACACACACACACACACATTAATGCTATTCTTAAAATCAGAGACTTTATGAGCTATTGTCATAAACAGGAAGACCTGGGTTCAAATCCTATCTATGATGCTTAATAAATGATTGTCTATAGGTAAGTCTATTAACTTCTCTTTGCCTTAGGCAACTGCCTAGGACTTGGCTACACAGTTGTAGACTTGGTGAAGGGAAATCCTACAATAGGAGTTCACTAGCAGATGAACTCACATATCTTGCATGAAATACCTGAAAAAATAGTGATTGAGTAAAGCTAGAGGTACAAGATATCTCAGCAGTCACCCAATTAAGGAGGCAGCAGTGGAAAGAGCCTTTGTGGCTTCAAATCTTGTCTCCGCTGCTCACACCTTAGGTGACCACTGGCAAGCCACAATCTCCTGGGGCCTCAACGTCCTTGCCTATCAAAAGAGGAGTTTGGATTAGATGGTTTCTGACCTTGCCCGTGGCCAATCATTTCCCTTGTGATATCTCTAGGGTCACACACTAAGTGTGATCAAAGCTAGGCTTTAAACTCATATCCCGTTTCAAATCCTGTACTTTTTTTGATTGTATCATGTGGTTAGACTCTAAGACTGAGTAGGAAGACTTGAAAGAACTAGGGCTGTATAGAGCCTGGAGAAGAGGGGTGTGTGTGTGTGTGAATAACAATAGCTAGCATTTATATAGGGCTTTTTTTTTTTGCAAAGCACTTTACATACATTATTGTTTTTTAATCCTCACAATAACCCTGGGAGATGGGTGCTGTTATTGCCTCCATTTTACATATGAGGAAATTGAAGCAAGCAGAGGTTAAGTGACTTGTCCAGAGTCACACAGCTAATACATGCCTAAGGCAGGATTTGAACTAAAGACTTCTGGCTTCAAGGCCAGCCCTCTACTATTCCATAATGTCATACTGTCTATCACTGCCTAATACAGGGCATTGTCCAAAAATAGAATGGGTTGCCTTGGGAGCTGTGGGCACTGAAAGGAAGGAATGTGATCTTTGGTGGAGCACTGTTCATGTTATTCCTCTTGCAGTGTTCCCAGGCCCATCAGTCTCTATGGTTACATCCTCCTCCTGTTGTCCCTCCTTCCTGCTCTATGCTCCCTGGCCTCCTGAACCCCTTTGCTTGAGTAAAATCAGGGCTTTGTGCTTTTAGCATCATTGGCCAGTCAGTTCTTTTTCAAAAGCTTTCTCACTGTCCCAACCTACTGCAATTAACTGGGAAAATAATATAAATATTGTTATTGTTATCCTGCAATTACATGCTGTCCTGGGCAAAACACTGGAGAGCCAACAAATCCTAGCCCCTCAGAAGCCAGCCAATCCCTGGATTTTGCCTCTAACTCCAAAGAATCCAGGGCTCAGCCTACCTTTCATGCTCTGTAACCCTCCTCTATAACCTCATGGAAGCTCAAATAGGGGATTGTGCTTAGGCAGTGATTTATTTGGTTAGTTTCCCTTTGTGGGCATAATTCTTCTCTCAGATGACAAAGGAAAACCATAGCCTTTCATTGTCCAAGCTGAGATTTCTGATAAGAGAGAGAATTGGAATGCCAGAAGGCTTCACAAGCCCACAGTAAATTAATCAAGCTACCAAGGGGGCTGGTTCACACTGGTCTAGCTAGTGGATCATCTCGTCACGTGGTCAGAGTCATTTCAGATTGGGATTTCTCTAAAGCAGGTGTTCTTAATCTTTTTTGTATCATGGACCCCTTTGGCAGGTGAGAGAGAGAGAGAGACAGAGACAGAGACAGAGGCAGAGGCAGAGGCACAGAGACAGAGAGAGACAGAGAGACCTGGTGGGAATGAGAAATATTAGATGGCAATTTGTTTAAAAATGATCTGGGGCTTTTAGTGGATTGAAAGCTCAGTGTGGCCCACAGTTTGATGTGAAGCCAAAAAATCTACTTGGATTATCTAACAACAACAATGATGATGATAATCATTATTTACATGGTGCTTTATAACATGCTTTAAAAGATCTGAACAAGCTGTGGTACATGAAGGTAATGGAATACAATTGTGCTATAAGAAATGGGGATGATACGGACTTCATAATAACCTGGAAAAACCTACATGACATAATGCTGAGTGAGTGGTGCAGAGCCAGGAGAACATTATACACAACCACAGATATATGGGTTCTGTGATGACTAACCCTGATAGACTTGGCTCTCCTTGGTAATACAAGGTTCAAAGACAACTCCAAAGGACTCACGATGGAGAATGCTATCTACATCCAGAGAAAGAATTGTGGAGTCTGAATGCAGATTGAGGCACACTTTATGCTTGTCTTTTTTTTCCCCTTGGTTTTTTTTTCTCTTTTGTTTTTGTTTTTGGTTTTTTTTTTGGTTCTGTTTCTTCTTTCTCATGATTCATTCTATTGGTCATAATTCTTCTTTAGAATTTGACTAGTGTGTAAATAAGTTCAACGTGAAGTTACACATAGAAGATATATCAGATTCCATGCCGTCTTGGGGAGGGGGGGGAGAAAATCTGGAACTCAAAGTTATGTGGAACTGAGTGTTGTAAACTAAAAATAAAAAATCTTAATTATTAAAAAAGGTCTTATCCTCACAACAACCTTGGGAAGTAGTATCATCATATTATTATCCCTATTTTATAGATGAGGAAATTGAGGCAGACCAAGGCTAAGTGCCCAGGGATACCCAGTTAATAAGTGTCTGAGGCCTCATTTGAACTTAGGCCTTCCTGACTCCAGTCCCAGAACTCTAACCACTGACCCACCTTGCTGCCAGAGGCACAGTCCCTGTGAACAAGGAATCACTAGTTCTGCTATATTCTCCCCCAGCCAGTCCATATCTGAAATATTGTGTTCAATTCAGGATGCCACAGCTCAGCAAGGACACAGATAAGCTGGAAGGCTGTCGACAACGGTGGTGAAACCACCGTGGTCCATGGCATAGACCACACATGGTCCACATGGCACAGCCAAAGGATCAGTTGAAGGAACTGGGGATGTATAGCACAGAGAAGAGAAGACTCGGGGCAGTAGTCAAGCAGGGAGGGGGCGAGGAATGATGGTTGTATTCAAGTATATGAAGGACTGTCATGCGGAAGAAGGATTAGCTTTGAACTCTTTAATGTTAGAAGACAGAACCAGTGATAATAACGCACATGGTCAAGACACAAATTTAAGGTGGGAATAAGGGGGAAAAACACACTAATAAGTAGAACTATTTTAAAGTAGGATGGGCCAGCTCAGGAAATGGTGGGGTCTTCCCTCTTGGAGGTCTTTAGGTAGAGGCTGGATGACCACTTGTTGCGTATATTATTATGGGGATTCCTTGCTGGGCTAGAGGTCCCTTCTCAGATTCCGTGATGCTGTGATGTGCTGAAGAATATGTCTATCTCCTTCCAGCTGCTAAGTATTCTATTACTCTGCTTGTCCTTCTCCTTTCCCTTTGTGAAGCCCTCATTGGTATACTGCTATGCTGCTAAATATGCACAAAAAAGTTAGAAGACTAGAAGCCAAGGGGAGAGAAGAGAAGACAAAGGAGTGGGGTGGCTGAAGAGGCGGGATTGGAGAGGGAACAGATGGGTAGTAGAGATAAGACTGGAAGTGGCTGAGGCAGGAGGTAGATAGATGCAGAGATGGAGCTGGGAACTGAGGGAGAACCCTTACTCTGCTGACTTCCAGAAATGTCCAGGGTGAGAAAGGCGGCGGTTTCGCTTCGGCAGTTTCTCGAGCATTTCCATGAGCTTGGTGAAGGTAGGTCTCTCTTCCTGCTCAAAAGCCCAGCAGAAGAGGAGAATGTCCTAAAAGGGAACCAGACACGGGCATTTAATGAAAAATAGAGGTTTCCCACTCATCATTTCACACTTTTTTGAGTTGAAATTTTTTCCAGAGGGAGAAAGGGGCATTTTGATTTCCCAAATCCAAAGAGACCATTAAAGACCAAAAGAGAACAACCATTTGTAAGTATATTCTCATCTGAGAGGGGCTAGAAAGAGCTGGAGGTACCTTGGAGCCTTCCCTAGTTGGTCATTCCCCTAAACCTTAATTTTCGGTCAATCTAAATAGTTTCTCATCACTCATACTTAATTACACCTAAGCAGTCATATTTCCTTTTCCCCCCTCTAACATGTACTTTACCTTATATTGTTTGTACAAATGGTAAAACTTAGAAATTGGTTAGTATGTATGTCATTTTTACAAAGAACATATGGATATATTATGTACATATATTCACATATATATTATAATATATGTTAAATGCTTTGGATTCATATCCACGCTTAGAAAAAAAAACCTAGATGAGTAGAATATACCAAAAAAGCCAAGTATTGGTGGTTGAAAGTAAACTGCATACAGAGTACCCAGGAGGAAATAATTTCCTTCCATGGAGCTGTTTTTTAAACTATTAAATTACTTGGCATGCTCACTGGTTATTCTCTAAGGAAACATCTATAATTTCTATAAGCAGGGAAAATGAGAGCAGGATTAGAACCCACAACTCCTGTTGATGGCATATATGGTCCTTTCTTCTTGTAACATAACCTTTCCACCCTTCCCCCACCCCCCAGGCCAGCACATACCGAGATCTCTTTTCCAAGGCCAATCTGGCTGAGGTTGGGTTTCATTCCTCTTCCCATCTGCCATATTATTGCCTCTGCCGGTTGAGTCTTGTAAGGCCACTCTCTGGCATGGAGTTCATACCAGATTGTGCTGTTGGCACACAGGGTTTGAAGGAGTGTTAGTGTGTTTGTCATAGCCCCATCACTTCCCATATTCCTCTCTCCCAAGCCTTCCAGCAGCCATTTCCCCCTTATTCTCCTTTCACACCTTAAATGAAACAGCAAAGTCCATAAATGGTCTTCAGAAGTTGGCCACATCCCCAATCTGGACTGGCCTGGCATCTTCATACTCCCAGTGTCAGGAGTAATGTGGTACAGTGGACAGAGGGCTGGACTTTGGAGTCAGAAGACCTAGATTCAAATCCTGACTCTGCTACTTCTTAACTGTGTAACTTTAGGCAAATTACTTAACCACCCTGAGCCTGTTTCCTCATTTGTAAATTGAGGGTGTCAGGCTAGATGGTCTTCCAATTTTAAATCTCAGATCCTACGACCCTACTATGGTATCTAACAAGTCTTCTCCAAAGACTTGTCCTCAAGAGTCCCCAACCTCCAAAATCATTCCGCCCTCCTCCTCTACTCAAACACATAGTCCTTCGGTGGCCTCATCTCAGGGTCTAACAGGAATTTACTCCAAGGTGTTCGTGAATGTTAACCGTTTAATGTTCTCTCCTTCCCAGAGAAATCTGCATTTTAAAGGAAGAGTTTTGAGAGGTCCCTCCCCCAAATGAGACTTTAGTAGTTTCAGAGAGTCAGTGAAGGAATCTTCCCTGTGATCCTTAAACCTCATCCAGGGAGCAACTATCTAAATATGGGCAGCTAGGTGGTACAGTTGATAGAACACCTGGCCTGGAGTCACAAAGACCTGAGCTCAATCTGGCCTCAGACAGATATTAACGGTATGATCCTGGGCAAGTCATTTAACCTCTGTTTACCTGTTTCCTCATCTGTAAAATGGGGATAATAATCACAGCTACCTCCCAGAATTATTGTGAGGATCAAGCAGGATAACATTGGCAAAGTCCTTAGCGCAGTGCTTGGCACATAATAGGCATTAGGTACATGTTAGCTATTGTTGTTTCTATGCTGTGGTTGTTTTTGTTATGTCTCCTTCCTCTGGGACAATTCAGGAGGAATGTTTAGGCCTAGGTCACAGAGCTGGAAGGGACCTTAGAGGTCACCCTGTCATTTTACAGAGCAGGAAACTGAGACTCATAGAAGTTAAATGATTTGCCCAGATTCACATAGATTGTCAGTATCTGAGGGTGGGGGTTGCATCTAAGTCCTCCTCACTCAGTGTTCTATCTACTGCATTACTCTTTGTTCTTAGAGGCCTATGGCAAATAAAATGCCATGAAACGAGAAGGTAGGGAGGATTGGGGGTATGTATGGAGAACAGGGCCCCAGACTCAACTTGCTCAAATGAAACAGTCTCATTAAAAGTCCTTCTACTTGCACTGTGTAGCAGATAGACTGTTAAACCTAGTCAGGAAAACCTCTGATCTCACCAGGTGATGCTTTCCTGCTGAATGAATGGGAACAATCATTTAACTTCTACAAGACTCAGTTTCTTCACCTGAAAATGGGTACGATGAGCCCAGGAGTGCCCAGTTTACAGGGTTGTTGGTAGGCTCAAAGACATCTGTCTATAAGGTGCTTTGTAAATTTTAGAAACATCGATTTTCTATAGTGTAAACACTATAAAAAACATAATTTATTCCTTGTGAAATTCCTTTACACTGACTATACCCCCTGCCTGGAATGTCCTCCTACATCCTTGCTTCTTGCAACACCTAATTTCCTTCAAAGTTAAGATCAAACATGGGACCTTTCTTTGTCTGCTCTCCCCCGATAGCTGTGACACTGCCATGTTCCTTTGTCTTCCCTACCTATATCTTTTATTTACTTAATGCAGTTTGTATTTACTTACCTATGTTGCTGTTGTTCCCCACCCCCTTTAGAATATAACTCCCTGAGGGCAAGCATTCTATTATCTGTATCAATCATAGGATCCCAGCACTAGAGGTAGAGACCTTTGGTGTTATTCAGTCATTTCAGCTGAGTCTGACAGTTTGTGACCCCATTTGGGGTTTTCTTGGCAAAGGTACTGGAGTGCTTTGCCATTTCCTTCTCTATCTCATTTGACAGATGAGGAAACTGAGACAAACAGGGTGAAATGACTTGCCCAGGGTCACACAGATAGGAAGTGTCTGAGGCTGGATTTGAATTCAAATCTTCTTGACTTCAGGCCTGGCTCTCTATCCACTGTACCACCAAGCTGCCCTAGAAGGCACCTTAGGGGGCCCTCTATCCCAACTCCTTCATTTTACAGAGGAGGAAACTGAGTCCCGAAGTGGAGAAGCAACTTGACTAAATTCACATGTGTCATAAATAGCAGAGCCATGATTTGAATACAGCTTCTCTGACCCCAAACTCCACCCTCTTGCCATTGAACTACAATCCTTCTCTGAGGGGTATACTTAATGAAAGCTTGTTGAATCAGATTACACAATGGATTCCTACTGCCTGCTTGCTTGTCAAAGACCTGGAATTCCAGGATGCTATCCCAGATCAATCTGTAAATCTCTTCTCAGCATCGTGCACAAGCTTTCTGAAGCTATATTCCACACACATTCCTATAGGCCATCTGAGGCTCTCTACTCCTCTCCACACTGCCCAACCCCTCCCCACATGCAAATCTGGACAGGTAGGAAAAATGTAGCCACTGAGGAGCCATCCATAAGGGAGACAGCCAAAGCAAAATAGACAGGTCCCACTCTGTGAAGGGAATTGGTTGGTTGACTGGAGCTTGTGTATCTGGCAATTGGCAAAGAAAGGGCTTTGAGCTTTGGGAATCTCTTCCCAGTAGCCCCATACTCCCTTCAAAGAATCTCAGAATCTTAGAGCTAGAAGGGACCTCAGTGACCATCTAATCTATCCCATAGAAGGCAATCAATAAATTTGTGTTAAGCACATACTGTCTGCCAGGTACAGTGCTAAGCAGAGAGGTTACAAAGAAAGGCAGAAGACTGTTCCTATTCTTAAGAAGCTCACACTCTATGTCACTTTCTCAGCCCCTTTGGTAGTATTGAAGAGGCTCATGAAGGTCAAGTGCCTTGCTTAAAGTCACAAGGCTGCCTTGGGCAACTCACCTACTTTAGTTTCTACCACTCTCACACCTCCTCATTCCTCCTCCTCCTCCTTAAATTAATTAATTTTTAGTTTTCAACATTTACTTCCACAAGCTTTTGAGTTTTCCATTTTCTCTCCCTCTCTCCCTCCTCCTCCCCTCCCCAAGACAGCATGCAATCCGATATAGGCTCTACATATACATTCATATTAAACATATTTTAATATTAGTCATGTGGTAAAGAAGAATCAGAACCAATGGGAGAAACAATGAGAAAGAAGAAACAAAACAAAATGAAAGCAAACAGTAGCTTTGATTTGCATTCAGACTCCATGGCTCTTTCTCTGGATGTGAATGGCATTTTCCATCATGAGTCTTTTGGAGTTGTCTTAGATTCTTGCATTGCTGAGAAGAGCTAAGTCTGTTAATGTTAGTCATCACACAATGTGGCTGTTAGTATGTACAATGCTCTCCTGGTTCTGCTCATTTCACTCAGCATCAGTTAATAGGTCTTTCCAGGTTTTTCTGAAGTCTGCCTGCTCATTATTTCTTATAACACAATGGTGTTCCATTACATTCATATACCATAACTTGTTCAGCCATTCCCCAATTGATGGGTATCCCCTCAGTTTCCAATTTTTGGCCATCACAAAAAGAGTTGCTCTAAATATTTTTGTACATGTGTGTCCTTTTCCCTTTTGTATGATCTCTTTGGGATACAGTCCTAGAAGTGGTATTGCTGGGTCAAAGGGCATACACAATTTTATAGCCCTTTGGCCATAGTTCCAAATTGCTTTCCCCATTCCCTCTTGAGAAAATATGTTTAGAATCACATTGGGAAAAGGCAAAAAGGCTATTTGGTGGGTGTTATCTTGTGGGGACTGGACTTGGACCTGCATCTGGAAACCTTTCCCAATCACCCTAGTTACTGGTGCTTCCCACCTCAAAGTTTAACTTGTATTTGCTTTATTTATGCTTATATGCATATACATGTTTCTCTATCTCTAGACTATAAGCAGCTAGATGACATGGCAGATAGAGTTCTATACCTGAAATCAAGAAGACCTGAGTTCAAATCCTGATTACATCACCTCTTTTATGTCTTGGTTTTCTCATCTGTAAAATGGGGATAATAATAGGATTTGATATACACAGGATTGTTGTGGGGGTCAAATGAAATAATATGTGTACAGACCTTTGAAACCTCAGAATGTTATGTGAACAGTTTCTCTGATACAGATAATGGCAATGATTACCTAATAGGTGATAAGATAAAGTCTGTAAAGCATTTTGAAAATGTTAACAGAGCTGTAAGGATCACAGATTTAAAACTAGAGATGGAAATAATTATGGACTACCACCTAGTCTAACCCCCTTCATTTTCCAGATCAGGAAACTGAGGTCCAGAGGAACTAAATCATTTGCCTAGCTCATATAAGTAGTGTGAGGCAGGATTTGAACCCAGGTCACCTGACTCCAAATCTAGTGGGTTTTTTTTCCCACTGTACTGCATAATTTCTTATTTTTGTTTGGTTCTTTGTTGTCATTTTTAGCTTCTCCTTCTTTTGTATAGTAGCTTAATACAATCAGATAAATGCAGTATGAAGATAAGTTGCTATTCAAGTATTATTCTTTTTTTTTTTTAGAATAACAAAAAATATTTTCCTAAAACATAAGATTTACACAAGCCATACAAAACGGTGACAGGCTTTGCCTGAAGGGAGGTTTCTACACTTGACAGCAGAATCACGATGTTAGTGAGGGCTGTGATGTTTAATGTTCCCATTTTTCTTCAAACGGCCAAGCTTGTCCATCTACAGTGTCTAAGGAGTTAGACTTGGCTGGAGGGCATATTCTAAAGTACAACTGGTTAGCTGCTTTAACCAATACAATTAGCATCACCATAAAAAGGGGAAAAGAGCCCACAAAACTAGAAGAAAAAAGAGACACAGCCCTGCGGCTAACCAATGGACGACTGCTTTCATTCACAATGCTGATACTTAAACCACGATGGGAGAAATGAATAAAAGCAGAGCTGGGCCACTGCTTTTAAACAGTTTCACAACAATCCAGATGATACTTCTAGCCTCTGTTCATGCATTGCAATAGGATGAGTCAGAGATCTGCTAATGTGCATTTAATCACCAAAGGACTGAAGGTGGTCTGGGTTTTTATTCTGTGATGTTTCTAAGACAGTGTCCATTAAATGCAAACAAAAAAGAAGGGGTCTTCGCAGAACTGGAGAAGTGATACACGTTTGATGTTGAGATCGAATGTAAATATTACTCATGGCATATAGCCTAGTCCATGCTCTGGCTGTTTCTATGGTTTAGGCTTCATTGGTCTTCCACTGCTCGGCTAAATCATTTGCTAATGGATCGTCTGGATTGGGAGCACTTAACAAAGCTTGGATTGAGAGCAGCACTGTACAGATCTGCAACGCTGGAGACCATTTATCTTTCAAAATATCTAAACATATTCTTTCCAACTTGTCTACATTAGGGTGATAAATTTTGGTCATGAAACATACTTGCCATTGGGTATTCTTCTGGGAGAAACAGTGCAAGGGAAGGGAATCCTGTGGGCCTGCAATGACCACATGAAAATAACATGCATTGCTTTCATCTGGTTCTGCTTTTATCCCAGGAACTGGTTCTGCCAGCAAATGCTGGGTTTCCTTAATAATCCTTCGGGGCAGCCTGGGAATCTTGTCTGATCTGGAATTCAGCCTCGGGGTCTCATCTCCTCAATTATTATTCTTTTATATTTCCTATTCTATGAACTAGAATGCGGATAGATAAAATGATTGATTTTTGTAATGGACTAAAAGTGGACTTTATCTTCAGCTTCTATTTTATCTTCAGCTAGAGCTTCTGGAGTCCGTGTTAAGTGCAGGTTTCAAGGCCTTCAGTTGTTTTAGCTTTCCCCTCCAGTTCTAACTAACTTTTCTACTTTCATATTTACTTCAAGTAATCTCTTAGATTTGATATTTAGGGTTTAGGGAATGAAGTAGTTTCTTGTGCTTGCTTTTTTACTAGCTGTTAGTATGTTGTTGTATACTCTGGAGCTGAGGATATCATTGACAATAGGCAGTATTCAGTCCTTGCATATAACTAACACGATGTTCCTAGTTTTCCTTTGATGTTAGAGCTCTGCTGGAAATTGAAAGCATTCATCTCTTTAGTCCATGTCATGCCCACTCATAGAATCCTAGGTCTAGAGCAGGAAGCAAGTTCAGAAGTTATTTAGTCTATTATCTTATATTTACATAAATATTATTATAAATATCACATATTTATTTTATAGAGAAGAAAACTGAGTGAAGTGACTTGCCCAAGTTTATACAGATAGCAGGTATCAAAGCTGAAATTTGAAACCAGGTTCTCTGCCCTCTCCGTTGTACCACATTTCCTTTTCATGGTTTGCCTCCTGTAGTGGGAAGCACTGTCTGCATCAAAGCAGTTCCAATAAATGAGATATCAGCTGTTCTGTGTTATCTTACCTTCTTGCGATACCAAAACATAAAGAAACAACATTCACTTCACTGTCTTTTGTCTCAAGCTGACTATCACAGTGGTTCCAAATAGGGTTAGACTCAGATCACCAGAGCTCAATTGATGGTATTTCAGGGTTCCTAGCACACCTTCACATTTATCTTAGCAGCACACAGACTCCCCACCATACATCATCCTGACTGTTGTATCTCTCTGCACTCCACCCCAACCCGGCATCATAGCCTCATTCCACCTCATGAAATGGATGAGAGGTAGGGCTTTGAATAGGATATTATTTCTACTGCAATTACTATGCTAAAATTTTTCCCCTACTGGCCCTCAGGACTGTTATAAGAATTCAATGGAATAAGTTTCATTAAAAAACTTGAAAACAAAGCAAAAAAGAGGAACCCAATGAAACAAGAAGTATGAAATTGATAGCTGGTTGGTATAGTAGAGGGGACACTGGAATTGGAGTCAAGAAGACCTCAGTTCAAATTCTGCCCATACACAAGCTTTGTGACCCTGTAAAAGTAATTTCCTTACTCTGGGCCTTAGTCCCGTTGTTTGTAACATGATGGGGTTGAACAAAATGGCTTCCAGCGTCTTGTCTAGCCTTAGATCTGTGATCCTATAATCTGTGATCCCATAAAATGTTGGCTGTTATTGCTGGCTCCAGTAATTGCATCAAAGGGAGTTCTAAGATACTCCTGCTTTTCTAATTCTCCCCTCCCTCATTCCTGTTGTATTCCACATACAGGCTAAGATATTAATATTGAAATCTTTTTATTGAAAGCCTAAAGTTCTCAGTTAAATGTCTAGAAAGAAGGCCAAGTGCTAGCTGCCTCTTACCAAGAAGCTTGCACTCTCACCAGAGGCAGCTGCTTCAGCTGCTAGCTCACTGGGTCAGTGTTTAATGAATACCCCAAGGTGAAAGGTCTGGGGCCAATGAGTCCCCCAGTTGGCAGAGGACACAGTAGAAGCTGCCAGTCATTCGCCAATGCAACAGGCAATGCAGCAGTCCCCGACAGACACACAGCCACAAGCCAAATTTAAGCTTCTATAGAAACAACTCACACCTAATTGGTGAGGGAACGAAGAGTTCCAAGTTGTTAGGCATTCAACAGTGCAGAGGAAGAAGGATCATTAAAACTTCCTTTTAAAATACACTTTAATGGGAAACTCACTTAAAAGGAAAAAAAAACCTTAAAAATTGAGGAGAAAACCATTTGCTTGAGGCCTGATTTAATAAGGTCTTTTAATTACTTCTTTGCTAAAGTTATCCTAAAAATATACAGGTTTAATTATTGCAGTTTTTGAAATAGATATATCTAATCAGATAAAGACTTTGGTATAAACTAATCAGTACACGCTGCAGTCTTCAAGGTGCCCATCATGA
Source organism: Phalanger gymnotis (assembly GCA_028646595.1). Taxonomy (NCBI): domain Eukaryota; kingdom Metazoa; phylum Chordata; class Mammalia; order Diprotodontia; family Phalangeridae; genus Phalanger; species Phalanger gymnotis. The sequence continues at coordinate 20,029,294 of CM053622.1, read as the reverse complement.
CAGCTGCTAAGAACTAAGACCCATCAGACAGAAGAGAGTCTGCACTAGAAGTTGTGCAAAAGTATAAGCATTTCTCAAAAAAAAGTAATTCTCAAACTAATATCTTTATGATAAGAATGAGAACCCCCTCTTCTCTTTATAAGGAGGCAATTTTAGATTAATTGTTTAATGGGTTGTCATAGTCTAGGAATTCATCACCGGGTGGCCAATCTATTGCTCGAGAACGTCTCTGTACCTAGTGGGGTGGGCCAGAAGCCTACATCCATTTCTGAGATCTTAATTCTACCCTTTCCATCATGAAGTAACTTGACTGGTTAGGTTTGATTAATGTAACCTTCAATAACCTAGGATCATCTCCACGTTATGAAGTGGTATTTGGGAAAAGGTTATTTCCAGAAATTCTAAGAGTCTCTCTATGACATGAGTAGGACAAGTCTTATGATGCCTGTTTTAGAGCTGAGAAAACTAAGACTGTGTGAGGTGATGTGATTCCTTTAAGTTATACAGTGAATTAATGGAAGATCTGGTGTCTAGGTATTCAGGTGTTTGAGCTCCTAGACGAGTCCTCTTTCTATTACATAATGTGGACCATGCTTAGTGCTATAGATTTAATCTCATGTCTAGGAGTGAGTGAAGTCTATCAGCAATGTCCACATGGTTTACCCATCCTAATGTTCTTTCCCCAATTGTAGTATCAAGTCAAGTCAACAAGCATTTATTAAGCACCTACTATGCACCAAGTACTGTGCTAAGCTCGTGGGCACATGAAGAAAGTTAAAACCAATCCCTTCCCTGAAGGAACTCACAAACCGACAATGGAGTACGGGGAGACAACATCCAAACAAAGCAGGCAGGAGGGCTTGAAAGTTGTCTCAGAGGGAAGGTGCTAAGGTGAAGGAGGGCCAATAAAGGCAGAAAGAATCACCAGAGCATGATTTGGGGAAGAGTGCTTCCCTTCCATGCTGTAGCCCCGCCAAAGCCTGGGATGTGGCCCACTTACCCAAGTGCAAACACGTCTGAGTGCTTAGAAAAGGGGAGCTTGTCCTCCTCTGTGTCAGGGGAAAGCTGACGGATGATCTCTGGAGCAAGGTGGCACAGCCAACCATTCTGGATTCGTAGTTTGTTCTCTCGCCTGGAAAAGCAAATGCCAGAGTTAAGCAAACTCCTGGGCATTGTCACTGACCGTAGACATAAGGTGGGAGTCATCAATGCTAGCCAAGCCAACAAACATCTGTCAAGTGCTTATGTTCCAGATGCTGTGCTAAGCACTAGGGACAAGAAGAAAGTAAAAAATTTGCAGCTACCCTCAAGGAGCTTATATTCTAATAGTGGAGACTACATGCAGATCACTAGATACATAAAAACATGTTCAGAATAGAAAATAAGCTCATAGGAAAAATGGAGTAGAGGAGGCTTCCTACAGAAGGTGGGATTCAAGCTGTCTAGTTTCATAGTACCAACATATACCTTCTAAAACCTTGTTACCTCTTACACCAGAGCTGCTTAAAATTCAAGTTCGGGTCAGAACAAAGTGATTCAAATTTCAGGAGACATTAGTCAGTGCCATGAGACTTTCCTGTGCTTGAGACTAAACATGGAGGAGGAGGAAGAAGTCAATGGTATTCACTAGAAGGTAGATGACACTGATTTTCTTGCCAACTGGGCTCAGCTCTTAGGTCTCTTTTCTATTCTTTACATGATGTTTTCATGAACTTGTTCTGTTGTAAATGCTTTTAGTAACCTGATGCTTGCAGGGGAAATGAAGGCTACTAGTTGAGAGCTACAAACAAACCAAATTCAGTTGTACCTAAGTCTTCCCTTGGAGGAGAAAACTCTGTAACAGATATCATTGAGGAGCCTTCACAGTTGAACCTTATGGGTGCATAAATAAACAAATACGTATTTGACCTGTGCCCATGATTTCTCTAGCATAGGGAACTCTCTGGAAGGGAAACCCATCTATAACTTAGAGTCTCTATATAAGGCCTTTCACTATATAGTATTACACACATTAATGAAAAAACTCTTCTGTGATAACTAAATAACTGTTCTGTGCCATAAATAGTGTATTACGTATCTGCAAATGATCTGAGATGTTATCATTGTGGGGAACTGGTGTGGGCACTCCTTCCACCAAGTCAGATTTCAGCCTAGCCACAACATAGTAGATAAATCCCAGAGACTTGCTCCTTTACCTCTTAGATGCTTCAGTTTCTTTTAAGACTTAGCTCAAATACCTCCTACATGAGGCTTTTCTTGATTGCCTCAGATGATAGTATCTTCCTTCTTCCAAATTTTTTCTTTTATATGTATTTTCAATATTCTTACATGTGTGCATGTTGTCTTCTACGCTAGAATGTAAGTTCCTTGAGGACATGGACTATTTCACTTTTGTCTTTAATAATAATATTGATAGCTAGCATTTATGATTTACAAAGAGCCTTACAGATACTGTCTCATTTTGTCCTCACAACAACCTTTGGAGGTAGGTGCTATTGTTATTTCCATTTTATGGATGAGAAAACTGAGGCATACAGAGACTAAATTACTTACCCAGGATCACACAGCTCGTGAGTGGCTGAGGCAGGATATAAGCTCAGGTCTTCCTGACTCTAGGTCCAGGACTTCAACCACTGTACCATCTAGCTGCCTATGAATGCCTGGCATATAATAATAAATGTTTATATAATTGAATTAAATTGAATTACAAGGCAGGGGATGTATGGTTAGACAGAAGTTTCTGTCACTGCTTGACTAGTAATTTACCTAAAGTTGTGCTGCTAGTAAGTGTTAAAGGTAATATTAAGATCCTAAGATCAAAGGTGTAGAGTTGGAAGGGACCTCAGGGGCCATCTAATCCAACTCACTCATTTTACAGATGAAGAAACTGAGGTCCAAAGAGGAGGAAGTGATTTGTCTAGGAATCTAGGTCTTTCTGATTCCAAGACCAGCACTGTATCTATTATGTCATGCTGCCTCACATACAGTAAGTAGTTATTAAATGTTCACTCAGTTGAACTGAATTTGACCTGAGGATCAGAAAAAAAACCACAACACCAACCAAAATCCCATAGCTGGTGGTTAATATTTGTTTGTCAAGGATGTGGTGACTAAGAACATGCTCACAGAGGCTGCTGTCTACCACCTCCTGTTATCACTAGGACAGTGTGTGTTAAAATGTACATATAAAATGTACTCTAGGTAGTAAGAAGCTTAAATAGAGTCACTATCTTTTCCTCATCCCATAGACTTATCCCTGTGGGGGAACTCATAATGGAAATGAAGGTGGGAAGAAGAGTAATAGGAAGAACAAAACAGGAAATTTGTGCTGGGGAAGTGGAAGGAGCATTGACACTGGAAATCAGCGAACCTGGTTCAGATTCTATCCCTGACACTTAACTACTTCTGCAACTTGGCCAAGTAAGTCAATCTTCCCAGACCTCAGTTCTGTCATCTGGAAAATAAGGAGCAGATGGCCTCTGCGGTCCCTTCCAGCTTCAGATCTGTGATCCTATGAGACAGTGGACTTTGACAGTCTGTGGTTTTCTATTCTAATGGAATCTCCATCCTCCAGTCTCCAGCAGTGTGCCTTATATAGAGTGTATTGGTTGATTCTGGTGAAAGCTATCATGCCATGGCTTTGTCCAGGCTCCTTCTCTCCATTTTCCCCAACCCCTGAAATATTGTCCCTCCTCACTTCTGCCATAGCTTCCTTCAATGCACAGCCCAGTTGCCAATTCCTCAATGCTGCCCTTTTCTGATCCCTCAGGTGATAAATCTTCCTTTCTCTCTTCTGGAAATTGTGTGTGTGTCTGTGTGTGTATTTTGTACTTACTCATCTGTTTGCAAGTTGTATTCTACCATGTCAAATGTAAGCTAGACTATTTATTTCTCATCTTTGAATCTCCTAACTCCATGCCTGATAAACAATAGGCACCTAATAAATTCTTAATGAATAATTGAATGAACATTGCGTTTTCCTTCTGGGCTTCAGTTTCCACACTTGTTAAATGGGGCTGAGATTAGACTAGCTAACCTTTATGGTCTCTTCTAGCTCTATATTTATGATCCTATGACCTCTCAGGGCCTGTTTCTTCACTTGTAAAATTAGGAAGTTAGGATAGGTATCTTCTAGGTCTTAGCTTCCTTCGTTGTAAAGCGAGGGAGTTGGGCTAGATAGATGGACCCTTCTAGCTCTAAATCTATGATCATATATGAATGTAAGCTACTTGAGGTCAGTTACCATTTTTGTCTTTGTATCTCTAACCCCAGCACAGTGCTTGACACATTAATAGTCACTTGATATATATTTGTGATGTCAGATGATAAGCTTCACAAGGCATTTACAGATGAAGTTATACAGTCATTTAAAAATCACTGAATATATTCCAGAGCCAAACAGATATGCTTTCTACTTTTGCCCAATTATCCCAATCTCTGCAGTTGCTGGTTGGCCATATGTTCAGTCTCCTGAAGAGGGAGTTCAGGGGAAGGAGGGCCAATGAGGAGGAATGAGGCCTGAGGGGCCCAAACTTTCTCAGTCCACAGACAGCAAAATCACAGACAGAGCTTCTCATTTTGCTTCCTCTGACCACATGTCTTCTGCTAATTATTGGGGAAAATGCCTTTGTGTGCACTGGAAGTTCCAGATGTGCATTCTAGGTGTGGGGCTGGACATGATCCTGAGCCTCCATCTCCCTCACCCATCTCCTCCTTCCCCTAATTCTCTCTAGTTCCCAATCTTCTTTCACTGCAATTAGCAGGTTGGTGGACTAGCCCAGAGAGAATTCTCTTGGGTCTGTTGCACAGTCTGGTGGAGCTGGAGGCAGAGGAATTGCAACTTCAAAACCCACCACATTGCAGGAGCCAAAAGAAAGTCTTTCCTTTTGATGGGAAGGCATTAAATGAGCATCCCCATCCTTTCACCCCCATCTCCGCCTACAAAACAGTCCTATTAGTTTAAACAACTTGGAAAAGAAAGAGGCCTGAACTTTCTCTCCTGTGACATCTCAACTCCAACCAGTCTTTTAATGAGGGAAGTTGCCTGCTCTCATTAGCGCAGGGTTTGAGTAAGTTTTGAGTTTTCAGCCTTGAACTGGAATCCAAAAAGGCCCAGAGAGATATGTGGGCTAGATGCTAGTGAAGTTCTGGTGGGTTTGGAATGGGTTGAATGCCCAGATTCCACAGAATTGGCATTATTGCCAAACGTGATGCCAACTTGGAAAGAAGTCTACAGTGGAGGACTCCAGGGATCTGTCCTTAGTCCCGTGCTATTCACTATGTTTATGAATGATTCACTTTAATATCATGCTCATAAAGTAAACAGAAGGCACAAGGCTGGGTAGGTTGGCTAACACATCATACTTCAGAGTCCAATTTAAAAACAAACTTGATAGGCTCTGCTTCTAACTTTCTGGGCCTTGCTACCATGTCAGAGCTGCTGTCTCATTGTGAGAGTCCTCTCAAGGCCTGGAGCCTCTTCACACTGCAGTGTGTGAGATCCATCTGCCATGATGGTCCCCTTTCTTTCCTTTATCACACGGGCAAGCTCCTCCTAGGGTCTGCATTTTGGGGAATGGAACAGGCTGGACAACCTTCATTTCCCTTCTAGATGTGCTTTTTTGGACTTTAATACCAAACTTGACCCTTTTTCAGTTCCCTTTTATGTGCTGCCTCCCCTCATTAGACTATAGGCTCCTTAACGGCAGGGGTTGTCTTTATTTTTTAAATTTAATAGTATTTTATTTTTTCCCCAGTTACATGTCCAAAACATTTTTAGCATTCATTTTTATACAATGAATTCCAAATTTTTCTTCCTCCCTTCCTCTCTTCTAGAAATGATAGGCAGTTGGACATAGTGTATACATGTGCTATCATGTAAAAATATTTCTATATTAGTCACAGCTGTGAAAGAAAAAGGCAGATCAAAAGGGAAAAACACAAGAAGGAATAAAGTGAATGAAAAAACTACGGCATTTTCCTTTGTGAGCCCTTTGTATTTGAAGGATTGTCTTTCTTTTGGCTTGTGTTTGTATCCTCAGTGCTCATTACAATGCCTAGCACATAGTAGGTGATTCACAAATACTTCTCGCCTTGCCTTGCCTGCTCAAACAGGGGTCCAAAACTCAATGGCCCCATTCTATTCAATGAATTTAATAGACACTTAAAAGTGTCAAGTTATACTTTTTGTTTGTAAAAAAAAATTAACTTCACAAGTTGAGGAAGGGAGATGCATGCCTCCAACAGTGAAAAATGATTGGAGGGCTTTAGTAGGTTGTCAATTCTGCCAATGATGCATCATGGAGGCCCAAATAGGCTCTTATCCTAGGCTTCATTAAGAGTCATAGTACCCAGAATGCCTTAAAAGAATCTGGAAGACCATATTCAGTTCTAGGTACCACATTTCAGGAAAGACATTGAGAAGACAGAACATGTCCAGAGAATGCTAATGTCCAGAATGCTAAGAGGATTGGAGCTCAAGTCATAAAAGGATTGAAGGAACTGGGGGTGTTCAGAATGGAGAAGAGAAGACCTGGGGTGAGGCATGGTAGATATCTTTAAGTACTTGGAGGGCAATCACCAGGAAGGAGGAATTTCATGTGTATTGTTTGTCCTTAAAGATCAGAACTAGAAGCAAAGGGTAGAATTGCAGACTCAAGATTTTGGTTTGATATGAAGAAAACATATCCTGACAATGACTACTATTCAGACGCAGGTATCCACTATCAGGGACTCCTTTCACTAGGAGTCTTCAAGAAAAGGTTGATTATTTGTCACTAATATTGTAGAAGGGTTTCTTGTTCACATAGAAATGGGTCTAAATGGCCTCAAACCTGGGTCTCCTAAGTTCTCATCCAGTGCTCTTTCTATGATACCAAACTCACATCCCTGTCTAAAGCTGGGCTGCAAGAACCCCTGGCCTGAAAATCGGAAGACCTGCTCCTGTTCCCAGCTCCCCTCATACTAGCCGTGCAACCCTGGGCCCTTCTCTTCTCTAAACCTGTTTCCTCACCTGTAAAGTGGAGGAGGAGGAGGACGAGAATGTGTCCTACCAGCCTCACACACACCTTATGAGTAAAACACTTTGTTTCCCCCAGTAGTAGGTAAACTCCCTGAAGGCAGGAGCTGCCTTGCTTGTTTATATGTGTAAGCCCAGCAGTTAGTATAGAGTAAACACCGAATAAACACCTTATGCAGCCATCTTTCTAAACCTTAAATGGCTATGTCAATGAGAGTTACTATTGTTGATAAGGAAGGATGCAATTTTAGTGATACAGACTGATCCTGGGCTTTCAATGATCCGAGGAAATGCCAGCTGAAAAATCTATTTTTTTTTTTTTTTGCAAAGGAGCTCAGCTTAAAGTCAACTTTTTTTTTAAATTTATTTTTAATATGTTTGGTTTTCAGCATTGATTTTCACAGGCATTTGAATTACAAATTTTCCCCCCCATTTCCTCCCCCCCTACACTCCAAGATGGCATAAAGTTATAGTCAACTTTTAAAATTTCCTTTTTTTCCTGTGTGTGTGTGTGTGTTTACGACATGGCTATTATGAAATTTTGGTTTGCATGACTTCACATGTTTAATCCATATCATATTGCTTGCCTTCTCAATGGGTGGGGAAGGGGCAGGAGGGGGAGAGAAGAATTTGGAACTCAAAAAAATGTTGAAATGAATATTTTAAAAAACAGCGAGAGGAGCTCAGCATCATCTCTGTAATTTATAACATTGGACAGATGCCCAAAACATCGAGAAATAAAAAGAGTGCCCAGGGTCACACAGCCAGTATGAGTCAGAGGCAGAACTTGAACCCAGACCTTCTGGTCTTTCGAGGTAGCCTTCTCTTGACTGGGTCACAGTGTCTCAGACAAAATAATGAACTACCAAAACAACAGATGCTGTAATAGGATCTGCAACTTTTCCTTCCTGGAAAGCGTTCCCTCTAACCAAAAGCCCGATTATCACAAGTGCTGCTTTGGAAAGGAGGAACCAAACCTAACAATTAATTTCAATTCAACAAGAATTTACCAAAAGCCAGTACATGCTGGGCCCATTGGTGGCAATGAGGATATAAAGGTTAAGCATAAAAAAATTGTTCTTGTCCTCAGGGAGCTCCCATTCTCCTAGGAGGAATGGGTAACATAGTACATAGATAAGAAAATTTGAAAAAAAAATTGTGAAGCAAATATGAAGTAATTGGAGAGAACTGTTTACAATGGAAGGAATATGGAGAAGCTTTGTCCTCCATGGAAGGGCACTTAATCTGTTTCTTGGATGGAGCTAGGGATTTTAAGAGGCCAAGCTGTGGAGGGAATGCATTCTGGGTCTAGCGTCTGAGAAACAAGAGATGAAGCCAAATTTGGATAGTTTGACTGGAATATAGAGCCCATGACTGGGAAGGAATATGAAGTCAGTCTGAGAGTCAATAGCCAATGAAAGGTCTTTGACATAAAGGAGGGTTAATTCTTTGCCTTTGTGTCTCTAGTACCCAGTATAGCACTTGGTGCATAGTAGGTGCTTAATGAATGGTTGGTGATTGATTGACTTATCGATTGAAAAACAGGATGAATCCCAGCTGCGGAGAGCTTTAGATACTAAACAAAGACATCTGACTCAGAAGATATGGGGATCCCCTGAAGCCTCTTGATCAGGGGAGCCGATGTGGTCAGAGCCACGCTTTGGGATTGTCAGTTGGGCAGCTGGATGGAGGACGGCTTGGAGAGAGGAAAGAATAGAAGAAGGGAGGCCAATGGAGAGGCTGTTGCGACAGTCTAGGGCGATCCCATATGGGGTCAAGACCCACAGTTTCAGAAGCACTAAAGGCTTCGTAAGGGGAAAAAGTTTAAGAAGCCCTGGTCTAGGCAAGAGGTGACTGGGGGTGGGGGACTCCTTAACTGGATTGGTAACTATGTGAGTGAGAGAAAGACTCAGAAAAGAAATAAAAAGGGAGCTGTAGTCCCTCCTGGTTTATAATATCATCGCTCTAGAGTTGGAAGGGACCCAAGGAGGAAACTGAGACCTTGAGAATGAGAAACTACTTGCCCAACATCATACAGGCATTAAGTACCAGAAGCAGGAATCAAACCCAGGTGATGTATTCTGTACATCAAAATTATTATCGGGGTGACTTTGGGCAGATCGCTGCACATCTCTGTAACTCAGTTTCCTTATCTGTAAGATGAGGGGGTTGGACTATATGACCAATCAGATCCTTTCTGGCTCTAGTGCTTTGATCCTCTACCTGGGATTCTTAGTTCCTCTATAGTTCAATGGTCTCAGAAGGCAGAAAATCTTCTCTGTAACTCTGCCCAGGAAAGACCAAAGGGATGTAAGACATCAGTGACTGTCACTTCACTAAGTGGGTTGTGTTGTCTTTTGATGCAAGACACTTGTGCTTTGAGTCCAATTTCATCTAAGGGAGCCAGAGAGCTTTTCAACCCTGGCCTGTGAGAGTGGGTAGAAAGAGAAGTGAGGACATGAAACAAAGTCCCCCTCCCTCCCCAAAGATGAGACTCAGACTAGAGCTCAGGGCAGAGAATGGGAACTCAGGTTGCTCACTCTCTCCGTGTCGGTGAGTCTATGGAAGAAGAGACATAGTTTTCAACTCTGGGAAGCTGCTGCTCCCTTGGGACAAGAAAAGGCCAAACCAAACCAAACCAAACTAAAAAAAGACTTTACAAGGAACAAAGAGCAACTTATTCCTTGTTTTATCCAAGTCCCTGTAGCCCCTGAAGCCATCACTCAATTTCAGAGTATGGAAGATGGAGGAGAATCATAAGAATAAGGAAGATCCCCTGGGATGATAGTGACAGTTAAGCTTAGTGGTTCGAGGGATGGGAGCCCTCACAATAGCTAGTCATAGAGCTATTGTGTGTAGCTACCCAGGGATCAGGAGTGAGGTCTTAAAGGAGATGCCTCCATTAAGCCTCCAAGCACCATGTTCCCAAGGTAAGGGGATAGATGATGACAAGCCACAAACCCAGATCATTGTTATTACGATTATTGTTATGATTAATAACACCCTGCTGGGCTACAGGCAGGCAAGAGGTGGCATCTTAAATGGTACGTTTTGGAACAGTGGCAAAACAGCTGTGCAAGGAGCATCTCCCCCCCTCCCATTCCCCTCCCCGTCATCCCTCACTCTGCCATAGACTCAGGGGTTACCCTGGGATTTGTTTGGACAAAGTTACATTATACTCACTTAGAACTTTCTTTCCCATACCCTTACTACACCTCATAGGCTAGTACTCTCTTCTCCCATCCGTGGGCACTTTGGCGATCTTATCTTGCTGGGTGTGGAAGGCCATGAGGAACTGAGGGCCGGATGAGTATGTCATGATGTGACAATCCTTTAGAAGCTGCCTCCCCAAGGTGGCTTTCCTTGATTAATCTCATGCCTACTCAGATCAACCCTTCTTCCCCTTGACTCCACCAGACCCTTTCTGTCCCAACACATATTTCTGAACTGTTTCTAACCACTGTACTCTGTATTTACTGAAATGACTACATTTCAACACCTTGCAAAATATTTGTCGAATAGGCAAGCTCAGGGAGGTTTTAATTCTTTAAATATAAAATGAGGGAGCTGGACCAGGTGACCCCGGGGTCCTTTTAAGCTCTGAATCTATGGCTCTTGATACAATCCTATGAGGTGGCAAGGGAAGGTGTTATATTTTATAGATGACGAAACTGAGGGAGAGTGGGTAAGTAACTTTCCTATATAACGATTCAGAAACAAATACAATATGGTGGAAAAGCAATGGATTTGGAGTCCAAGGGCCTGAATTCAAATCCCAGCTATATGACTTGAAAGTGGTATGCCTTGGGGCAAGTCATTTAACCTCTCTGGGCCTGTTTCCTCATATGTAAAAATGAGAGGGTTGGAGTGGGCTACCTCTTGGGTTTTTTCCAGCATTGAATCTATGATCGTTTGGTAACTGTATTCTTTTAGGAAAGTCTCTAGGCCTCAGTTTCCTCACCTGTAAAATGAGGCTGTGGGACTAGAAGGCTCCTAAGGTCCCATCAAGCTCGAAGTATATAAATGTCAGATAGTGAGTTGGCAGTAGGAGTGGGATGACAACTGGCATCCTGGCTCTTGGCCCTCCTCAAGACTCTATGTTCATTCCAAATTTAAACCAAAAGTCTCTACAAAATGGCCCTCTATACCCAGTGTGGTCCCTGTGCTGGCACTGTCTATCTCAAATGGACCTGAACCCAAAGCTGGCACCTAGAATAGAAAGGAGACAACAGTCAAATGCCACTGGGCTACATCAATCAGACTGCACCCAAGGTCAGCCAGTATGTTGGCGTCAGGGCTGGGAACTGGGTCTCTAGGCAGGTACTTTGCCCACTGAGCCATGGTATCTCTGATGGAACCACACTAATGACTGAAATTGAAGTGGTATGGGCACAAATCATGGAAGTCAATGAGCCCAGTTAAGTTTTGTGAGATGGGCACATGGGGCCCAGAGGAGGAAGGAAGGTGCCAGTTGCCAGCGATTGGACAAATTAAGCTCTCCTAAGCCATCAAGCTGGGCTATAAAACCTTTTTGTCTGGAGGAATCAATCTGCTAGAGCCTAGGATCTTATACAGTGCCGCAGATCACAGAGATGAGGGCAGGCTCTGGGTACAATGGTGAAAATCCTCCAAACTCATCTGTCATTCTCATACCTCCCTTTTACTACCCCCTGGGCCATTCTTGTGCCTCCAGTGGATACCACAATGGATAGATTAAAGGCCTGGAGTCAGGAAGAACCAATGGCAAATCAAGCGTCAGATGTTTACCTATTTAGAGAGGCAGAATTGTATAGTGGACATGGAACTGGTCTAGGGGTCAAGGAGACCTAGGTTCACTGTCTGTGTGATTTTGGACATGTTCCTTAACCTGTCAACACCTTGGACAACTCTCTAAGACTATAAATTTCAGAATGGGTGCCAATCTATATCAGTAGAGGGAGTTTCTTTCAGGGAGCACCCTACCACAATGAAACTATAGGTGTGGCCAAAAAAAGGAAATACACACACATATGTGTGTATATGTGTGCATGTATATATGTATATATACATATACAGACACATACACACATACACGAGATCTGTATATGTGTATGTATGGTATACACACACACATTCATACACACACACATGCGCGCGCGCACAAAAGCACACATATTTCATCTGCCTGAATAGAATGTAAATTCTTTGAGGTTTATAATTTCGTTGAACCCTATGCTTTGTACATAAGAGGTAACCCAGTAGCCTGGTGGCTGGAGCACTTGACCTGGAATCAGGCAAACCTACGTTTGAATCCAACCTTAGGTACTGACTAGCTGTGTGACCCTGGGCAAGTCATTTAATCTTTGTCTGCCTCAGTATCCTTATTTGCAGAATGAGGATAACAACAGCACCTGTCTCCCAGGGTTGTTGTGGGGATCAAAAGAGATCATATCCATAGAGTGCTATATAAATATAAATCGTAACTATTACTATTTTAGGGGGCCAATAAATGCTTGCTCACTTGACTTCAGTGCCTCCAGTGTAATACAGGCTTCTTGAGAGTGGGGGCTGTTTCGTACAGTATCCTCAGGACCTAGCAGAAGGCTTGGCACATAGTAAGTACTCCATCAGTCCTTGTTGATTGGTCCCAGTTCTGAGAGGTCATGTTTCTAATTACTGCTCAGGATTGAGCTCATAGGGCTTCAAGGGGGGACTGTCCATGCACCCCTGATGGTGTGTATATTTTTGTAGGTGGCTTAAGCAACAAAAACTCTCCAAGACCCAAATTAATGCATCTTTCATGATGGATGTGAGGTGGAGGATTGAGGGGGTGGGTAATGACCCATAGACCACAGAGTTCCAGCTGGAAGGAACTCTGGTTGTCCAACCCCATCATATTACATCAGAGAAAATGCAGACCCAAGGAGGTCAAATGTTAGGTCAGCAAAGCTTGCAGAGCACCCCCTGAAACCATAGTACTCAGAAAGCCAACTCAGTAGCTGCGTCTTCCAAATGGTAGGGACTTGGAAGAGCACCATGGACAGATCCTGACCTTCTGAAAACGTTTTGTGTTCTCATGAAATCCCTCAAGAATAGTTCTTTCTCTCTTTAATGAAGCCCCCTCCCCTTTCCCACCTGCCCTTTGTGTCTAGCAAATGGATCAGAGATAGTGCAAGCTATGCATATGCTGATGCTAGTAATAGATGGGTAATACCCAGGCAACTAATTAGCCCCAAGGCTAACCATATGCTTTCCCCTCCTCTCTTTGAACAGCAGACTATAGTAGAAGGAGCCCCAACTATGAGTCTGTAGCTCTTCCACTGCCCCTAACTAACTGTGTGACCCTGGTCAAGGTGCTTTCCTTTCCTGGGACCATTTCCCCACCCCCCTGATAAATAATGAGGTCTGGATCAGAAGGTTCTTAAGTCTGTGGGCCTCGAAGATGTTTTCCTGACTCTTAGGAAACAGTTTCTAGCACCATGCCCCTATGTCACGAGCCCAGCCTCTCCTTTTGTCTCTGTTGACAATATCAGTGGTGGAGCTTTCCCTGATGCTACTGGGTAGAAAGACCCAAGGCATTGTGGACTCCACCACAGAGCACAGCAGGACGCCTCTTTGCTTCCTCAGCCTGATGGTTAGTGGAAACTGGGTCTCAGTGTTCAGTAGAGGACAGAGCAGCTAAGGGATTATAAAAACAGGGGAAGACAAGAGTGTCCACCGCCCACTGGGGCAGTGGGAAGTCATGCTTTTGTTCTAAACAGCAAGTCTATCCCCATGTCCCCCATGCCCATTGAATGGAAGAGGTCACCTGAGCTCACAGAGCATCTTAACATCTAGACACTGTTCTTGAGTTTGAAATAAAGGGATAAAAGCAGTGACTTCTGGACCCCTTACCCACCGATCACACATCTGAAGCTGTGGCTAGATCTGACACAGATCTGAGTCTGTAAGATAGTGCTTGAACAATCAGGTTGGATCAAGCAGTCTTTATTCTCCTGGGATGGCAGCGGTCGGGGGGTGGGGGGCGGGAGAGGAGAGGGTGTGTGTGGCATGTGTGTTTGGTATGAAAGGAGCAGGGAGGAGCCAGCCCACCTCTGAAGCCACTGAGTTCCCTCAATGGTAAATTCAGGCCTTAGTTCCTGTTCCAACTGAAATTATCAACAAACTCTCCCAATTAGCAGCTTTATAGCCTTTGATGAGTCACTAAACAACTTTCATCTGTAAAATGGGGATAATATTAAGACCCACCTTGCAAGGATGTGGTAAGATACAAATGAGACAATTTAGGTAATGTGCCTTATAGACTTTAAAGAGCTATACAAATGTTTGCTGTTATTATATGATCATTAGTGACTTTTATTGGCCTTATCCTCTTGGAGCCATTCATTAGGTGCCTGGATGCGCAAGCAGGAGCTCAGTGAACATGGAACAGAACAAAACTAAGTGACCCACGTCTAGGGACTTTGGCCGCTGGAGAACTCGGTTTGCTTGTCCCAGACCCAATGGCCGGTCTGAACCCTCACCTGCCCGCCTGCAGCACGCCCGATATGCTGAAGAGCCCGAAGTCTGTGATCACCACTTTACCATTGTCATAGAAGACGTTCTTGGACTTGAGGTCTTTGTGCAAGATTCCTTTGGCGTGGAGATACCCCATACCCTGGAGGAAGCAAGGACATGGAAGATTCACAATCAGAGGCTACTGACCAAAACCTGACTCTGCAACTTACTATCTGTGTGATAATAAGCAAGCTACTTTGCTCCGTTGGTCCTCTGTGTCCTCATCTATAAAATGGAGCAGGTCTTTCCCAGTTCCTTCTATGCCCCTTCCTCCACATCCCAGCTGTTCCTTTCTTCCCCTCTCATACTGTCTTCCATCTTTTCTGTATAATATCTTATGTCTCCCTCACTCTACTCTGCATCTGCTGCCTTGCCTGGTTTCAACTCCAAGAAACAGTATGTTCCTCCCAGGTTAAGCTCATCACTTCTAATTTCACTACCATGTTGCTAACTCATGAACTGACTGACACCACCTCCTTCAGCCTTCTCTCCTCTCTGATTGCAGGCCTGGAGGGCAGAGTACCGAAATCCTCCTAATCCTCCTTTATAGAGGCCAGAAACTGGACTCCTCAGCTCCCTCCACTTTGCACCTGCTGCCCTGTCTGGTTTTGACCCATGAAACAAGATGTCCCCTCACCAGGCACCCTCTGGACTCTCTCTCTCCACCCTCTTTTCTGCCTCCTTTTGTGTGTTGTCTCCCCTATTAGACTATAAGCTCCTTGAGGGCAAGGATGGGCTTTCTTTTTACTAATTATATCTCCAGTGCACATAGTAGGCACTTAATAAATGTTGATTGGATTGAATTAGTTGCTTGCAGGTTGTCTCCCCCTTTAGACTATAAGATTCTTGAAGGCAGGGAGCTATTTTCTTTCCTTCCTTTGTATCCCAAAGGCTTAGCAGTGTGCCTGGCACACAGTTAGTGCTTACTAAATGCTTGTTGACTTGACTTGAAGAGATTGGCCTAGAGAGCCCCAAGTTCTCCTCCTGCTTTACTTCTACGACCTCTCATCTAACCTTGAGGGACAGTATCTGAGGTTTTAAAAAATAGCCTGAGCTTTGGACCCTTCCCTAGAAAACCTTCTCTGAGTGAAAGGAAGGATTATACCGTGCTCACAACTGAGTCTGTGACGTACATGCCCATTTCTACCCCCAGTGACTGCTGTCAGAGAGAAAATGATGACAGAGCAAAGGTTTCACTGTCCAGCCCTTTCCCTTCACCCCTTCTCCCTTTTCCAGTGGTATTCCTCCCTCCCCCCAACCCTTTCATTTAGCATGTTTTGGGGAAACTGGAGGGTGATCAGTCAGAATTCTCTAATGACTGATATGTCAGCTTTTCCCTCTTTCCTCTCATTTGATTGGAATCCTTAAGACATTTCCTAGGATCTTACTTGATACCATTAGACTGTAAACAAGGATGGGATTTGATTGTAAATAAGGTAGGGAGGCAGGGAAAAATATAGAAAGGGGTGTGTGTGTGTGTGTGTGCGTGTGTGTGTGTTGGGGAAAAGGAGGGAGAAAGGGGAGCCAGGAGGAGATTCAGAATCAGGAATTTATAAATGTTAACCCTGAGGATACCAAATATATTTGCAGGGGTTAGAGCACTGGGGTATTAGCAGTTTGGGGGATGGGCAGGAGGGTTCAAGGATGTAGTTATGGTTTCTGGGTGGTGTTGTATACATTTTTAGTTTTGATCAATTCTGTGGTCACACATTTCATAAACTGATAGAACAAGATGCTCTAGCAGTTAGAGGAAGCCAGGGAGACTGACCTCTGACACATTTGACGCTGTGAGGCTGGGAAAGTTATCTCCCTTCTCAGTGGACTAGAAAACTCTGTAAGACTATAAATTGTAGAAATCCTGCTCAGTCCTGGTGGAGAGAGTTGCCTCACCTGGGAGTTCCCCATACTAAGGAAATCTTAAGTCCTGTCCCAATCTCTACAGAACATTAGAGCAGCAGCAGGGGGCCTTGGAAATAAGCTATTCAAATACTCTCATTTTACAGGTGAGGAAACCAAAGAGTATGTATGCCACTAACTAGTGGCAGAGTCAGGATTATCACAGTACAGTGCAAAGCCCACTGAATTTGGAATCAGAGGACCTGGGTTCTAATCCTGATCCCACCACTTACTATTTGTGTGACCTTGGGCAAATCATTATACCTCTTCGAACCTCAGTTTCTTCCTTTATGAGATGAGGGGGTTGGACTAGATGACATTTAAGTTCCCTTCTGGCACTAGATCTATAATTCTATTGTGTTCTCTGAACCTCAGTTTGCTCCTCTAGAGCATGAGGGGGGTGCGCAAGATGACCCCTAAGTTCCTTTCCAGTTCAAGATCTCTAATCCTGTTACTCTATCTCAGCTTCAGTCTTCTCTATAACAAGAGGTTATTGACCACTTCTAGGGCTGTACCCCAAAGAGATCATAAAAATGGGAAAGGGATCCATGTGTACAAAAATATTTATAGAAGCTCTTTTTGTGGTGGCAAAGAATTGGAAATCAAGGGGATGCTCACCAGTTGGGAATGGCTAAAGAAGTTGTGGTATATGAATGCAATGGAATACTATTGTGCTATAAGAAATGAGGAGCAAATGGACTTCAGAAAAGCCTGGGAAGACTTATATGAACTGATGCTGAGCGAAGTGAGCAGAATCAGGACAACACTGTACACAGTGACAGCCCCAATGTGTGATGACTGACTCTGATAGACTTAGCTCTTCTCAGCAATGCAAGGACCCAAAACAATTCCAAAAGACTCATGATGGAAAATGCCATCCACATCCACAGAAAGAGATAGGGAGTCTGAATGCGAATCAGAGCAGACTATTTTCTTTTTTTGTTTTGTTTTGTTTATGTTTTTCTTTCTCATGGCTACTCCTATCCATTCTAGTTCTTCTATACAACATGAGTAGTGTGAAAATGTTTAATAGGAATGAATATGTAGAGCCCATCTTGGGGAGAGGATGGATAGAAAGGGGGAAAAAATTTAAAACTTATGGAAGTGAATGTTGAAAGCTAAAAATAAATAAATTAACTTATTAAAATAAACAAAAACAAGAGGAGATTGAAGATGGCCCTAGAGGCCCATTCCTGTTCTAAGTCAATGACCTTATGAGCCTTCTATAGTGATGATGAATTCTGCAGTAAAGGAACAGAGACTGAGTGGTAGACTGGCCTTCTCTTTCCAAGGCTAAAAAGGCTGGTTCATCATATTCCAATCCATTAGATGAAAATGGCTGCAAATAAACAATTAGCTCATGGTGGGAACATTTGGAAGGGAGGGGGATCTTGTCTGAAGACAATCTATCTGGTCATTAGCCAAAGTGCTCTTGAGAAAAATGAAAGCCATTGGGTTGGAAAAAGATTTATGATAGCAAAAGAGGCCCTGGAACCATCTTTATTTTTCCTAGAAATGGAGAAAAAATTTTTCTTTTGTTAAAGTGGCCATTTTTGATTATGAGCCAAGATGCTGATGGTTGAATCCAATGTCATTCAGAGATGAGGAGTCAAGAAGTGAGTAGTTCCTGGATGCTGCTAAGTCATAGAGATATTTTAAGAGGGATTTTGGAGGCCATAAAGTCCAACCCTCTGATTTTTACAGATGAGGAAACTGAGGCCAGAGAGGTAGAAGTGACTTGCCCAAGGCCATCACTACGTAGTCACTGACACAGGCAGGATTTAAACTCAAAGTCTCTGCTCCTAAGGTTCATCTTCTTTCCATTGTACTGCCCTGCCTGTATAGAAGCTGCAGCATGACATAGTGAATGGAACATTGGACTTGTAGTTAGAAAGAGTATGAATCCTGCCTGTGACATTACCTACTATGTTACTCTGGTCAAGGCACTTAAAATCTGAACCTTTGAATCCCAAAAGAGGCAATGGATGGAAAATCCTTGATAAGTTTATAAAGCTGAATATCTCCCAAAGGATGATGGAAAGGTACAGGTTCCAAGATGTTACAAACAAGGAATTATGAAAGAGAAACAGAAATATATGTCATCAAAGAGAGGTATGGAGTAAAAGAGCGCACAGAGTGAAAACAAAAGATGTCCCAGGTGCTCTCCAGCCAAGAGGAAGTAAGGAATGTTCACAGTAGGTTGGGTGGATCCCACTGTGATGGACATAGAGGAAGACATGGATTAGAGCCTTTGAGGATGGGTAGATATGTTTCGGTCATAGTATTCTTCATTGGAGGGAATAATGACACTGATGAGATCACAGAGGATACAGGTGTTTGAGAATAAATATCAGTTATTATTAAGGCTGGAAGGGGCTTTGAATGTCACTTCAATGCTCTGTCTCCCTACTGTGCTATGCTTTTTCAATTCCAGACAGATGATAATGTAATCTACTTCAAAGGCTTAAAGAGGAGCAGTTTCTATGAAGTGCCCCTCAGTTAGCCTTTCTGGCCTTTAACCAATCTAAGGAAGTCCTTCCTTGTGCTTAACTTCCATCCCTCTTGCTGCAGAATGTAATGTAGGCTCCTACTGAGATTCAGCATACCTGAATGGAGCCAAATAGCTCCTCTGGGACTTGTTCTTTTGGACAGTGCCATGATTTATCGCCAAATGGAATGTGCTCCCTCAAGAGGCAGCAGGTTTCCCATTGCTAGAGGTATGGAAGCAGAGACTGAAGGTCTACTTCTTGGGATGCTGTAGAAAGGGGGAATCATATTTGGTGATAGTTGGGCTGTATGGCCTCTGTGCGTTTCGTTTAACTTTAAGAGGCTGGGATTCTACGATAGCTTTATTCAAATATTGTCAAGGATGTCATATGGAAGGGGGTGAAATGTTTCTTTTTGTTCCTAGAGGGCAGAACTAGGAAGGATAGGTGGAAGTTAAAGAAGGGAAATCTATATATAAATATAATGATAAACCACAGTCCCAGAGGATACATGTTGCTCACCTCCTGACAGAGAGGTGAAGGACTCAGATCTTAGACCAGGGGTGGAGAACCTGCAGCTGCAAGGCCACATGTGGCCTTCTAGGTCCTTAGGTGAGGCCTTTTGACTGAGTCCAATCTTTACAGAACAAATCCTTTTATTAAGGGGATTTGTTCTGTGAAATTTGGATTCAGTCAAAGGGCCACATTTGAAGACCTAGAGGGCCACAGGTGGCCTCAAGGCAGCAGGTTCCCCATCCCTGCTATAGACCAAGACTTAAGTTTCTGGGCATGGCCAGTACAGAAAAAAAGTGTTCTGCTTGAATATATGTGTTTGTCTTGGCTTTTGTTTGTCTTTAGTTCTCAGATGGGGTGGGGTGGGGTGGGAGGGAGAGAAGGAGGATTTCGGTGCTGAAAATAACTATCAACTTTTTAAAAAGGAAAAATTTTGATAAATATATAATTTATTTAGACAAATACATAATTTTGTTGAAAATAAATATGTAATTTTAAAATAAAGAAGCAAATTTTAAATTAAAAAATTATATAAGCAAAATGAATGAATGCCTTGCTCTACTGTTCACTTATACATGCATGTAGAACAGCTTTGCAGGTAAGCCAACCCATGAACCAGACTATAGTCAACACCTCTCTCAATGCCTAACTCCCCGACTCCATCCTGCTACAGCATAATAGGATTAAGGTTAATAATATGCCAGATTGGTGTCTTGAGGTAAACAACAGGAGAGTTTCATGGGGCCATACTCTCTTCCAAATGGTTTCTTTTAGGGCCAGTCTCCTGTTTAGCCTAATGTTCTCTCTCTTTTCTCCTTCTCTCTCTCTCATTCTTTTTTGCTTTCATTTTCTTTCAATACCTTCCTCTCTCTCATACTTGTTTCTTCTTCCTCAACCTCTCTAATTCTCTTCCCATCCTTCCTTTTTCATCTCTTCTTTCTTATTCTCTCTTTCTTCCTTTAGTTATCTGCCCTTTTTTCTTTTCTATTCCTTCTATGATTTTCCTTTCTCTTTCCTTTCTTATCTCTCTCTACTCTTTCCATCCATATTTCTTTTTTCCTTCTCTCTCTCCCTTTTCTTTCCTTTTTATTTCCCTTTCTCTCTCCTTTTGTGTTTCCTTCCATCTCTCCTCTTGCTTCTCTTTTTTCCTTTCCATTTTTCTTTCACTTCCTTCTCTCTCCCTTATATCTGTCTCTTTCCATTCTCTCTTCCTTTGCCTTTCTCTGTCTTTTCTCCTTTTCCCTAGATCTCTCCTCTCTTTCTCTAGCTCTCTCTTTTTATTTCTCCCTCTTTTCTTCTCTCTCCTTTATTTCTACTTCTATCCTCATTTATCTCTTTCTATCATTCTTTTTTCTTATCTCATTTGTTTTTTTCTTCTTTTACTTTCTTTTTCTTTCTTTCTTTCTCTATAGTTCTATTTTCTTTTCTCCTCTCTTATTATTTAATTCTTTATTTTTCTTTCATCCATCCCTTTTCCCTCCCTCCCTCCCTCCTTCCTTCCTCCTTTCCTTCCTTCCTTCCTTCCTTCCTTCCTTCCTTCCTTCCTTCCTTCCTTCCTTCCTTCCTTCCTTCCTTCCTCCTTTCCTTCCTACCTTCCATCCTTCCTTCCATACTTCTTTCCTTCCTTCCTTCCCAGACCTGGTGTGCTTAAACCAATTTTCACTGGATTAAGATTTGTTTCTCCAGCCTCTTTTTCTCAGGAAGAGGTTAGGTTTGGTGGGGGTTGGAAAAGAGACCTGTGTCATAGGCTACAGTACCTTCACAATCTCTTGTGCAATCTGCCTTGTTTTGTTGACATCCAAGACAATTTTGGCATCTCTCACCACTGAATATAGAGTCCGTCCTTTACACAGACTGGAAAACAATAAAGGGAAGGGGAAAAAAGAATTACATATGTCACAAAGGCCACATCAATGAAAAATTATATACATATAAGCAACTAAACACAATGAAAATAACAAACATAACAAGTCTCTATCATAATATTAAGACTACAAACATGGGAATGAATCTTAGACTGTTCTCCTGGGTGCTTCTGTAAGTAAGGTGCCTCTGATTCCTTTGGTACCAATATCTGAGTATCCAAGAATATGAATTTGAACGCTTTATCCAAAAGTTATTATGGCAGTGTTCAATACACTCCCCAGTCTCTCACAGGTTAAAGGTAATGAATTGATCAGTGGTTCTCACGCTCAGATCCATAACAATGGAGTGTCAACAGGCACTTCGTCTCAGGGTGCCAAAATGTGAGGGCACTGATAGAACCTTGCACACTATTAGAAACAAGTGAGCTTAACAAATAGTAAGCAAGAATGATTAAGTAAAATGGGAAGTTACAAGATAGTGGGCACATGGAATCATAGATTTAGAACTGGAATGGAATTCATTCTGGGTCTAGGTACAGTTAATAAGAAGCAGAGGTAAGATCTGAGTCTTTGAGTCTAAGTCCTCTGACTTCAAATCCATTTGTCTTTCCATTGTCCATTCCAATGCTGATTTCATTCTGCTTTAGCTGAACCCAGCTGAGGTCCTCTCTGGTGAAGCCCACTTCTCTCTTTCCCCTAGTGAGTCCTTCCTAGGGACCTTGGGGAACTCTGGTGTCTCTGTCAGCACCCCACCTTGGGACAGTATCCCAGGATCTCATAACACTTTTTCATTCCAAGGGCTGTGATGTTTCCCAGAGGGGTTGGTTTCTACTCTGCTCAGTTGGAGTTATCTTAAAATTTTGATTTGAAACTTCTCACCAAAGTTTGTTGCTAAGGAGGAGACAAATCACCCAGCTGCCCCATACCGACTGCAGCAAAACTTGAAGTTCACAAAACACTGAATGATGATACAAAACAAAATCTAATGAGAATCTATAGTAAGTGACTTCTTTCCCTCAAAAACAGCACAATGGTCATTAGAAGCTCATGGATAACTGAAAAGGAGGTCCTTGTAATAAAGCGAGCTTGAGCCCAGTATGGCCTTCTAGTATAACATATGTACAGTCAGACACATGTGTAGGCTGTGAGGCTTTGTGTATGGAGGAAACAAAAGCAAAGAGTTCATGTGAGAAAGCCTCAGGATGGCTAGAAAATTACAAGTTAGGAACGTTGGAAATACTGAATAGTAGAGGCAGTGACCAACATGGTTGCTTTAAAACCAGAATGGCCCAAGGCCAAAGATTCTGAGGTTCCTAACCAAGAGAGCTATGAATATCCAACCACAAAGATCCAGAGGGTCTTGACTCAGGGAAGTGGGATTACAAAGGAAGCCAGGGTGAGATCAAGCAGGGATGACCACCTGAGGGGGTAGAGTCTGGCTCTGGCACAAAACTTGTGTTCAGGACTTCTCCTTGCTTTCCTATGCAAAAATCTCACCAGAATTAGTGGGAAAGAATGGCACTATTGATGACACCCTGAAGAGGGGATACTTCAGTTGGGTCACAAGAAAATGAGCATAATCCATCATCTGTTCTTTAGACATGTACATGTCTAATCCTCATCGCCTCTTACCTGGACTACTGCAGTAGTCTCCTAGGTCTTCCTGTCTCAAGTCTTTCCCACTCCAATCCAGCCTCCATTCTGTTGCCAAAGTGATTTTCCTAAAGTACAGTTCTGCTCATGTCACTCCTGTCTTCAGTTCCTCTAGTGGCTCCCTGATTACCTCCAGGATCAAATCTAATCTCTTCTGTTTGGCATTCAAAGCCTTTCCTAACTTGGCCCTTTCCTGTCTTTCTCAGTTTCTTACACATTGGTCACCTTCACACAGCCTACAGTCAGTCCTTTCATACTGACCCACCTCCTTTTCCTCACATATGAGACTCCATTTTCCAACTTGATTCCTTGGCATTATCTGTCCCCTAAGTCTGGGAAACTCTCTCCTCTGACATCTACCTCTTAGAATCTTTGCCATTCTTTAAGACTCAGCTCAAATGCCCCCTCCTCCAGAAGCGCTCTCCTTGTGCCCCACCACCCACCCGAGCCCATAGCCCGCTGTCTCCTCCAAGGCTCTCTTTTATCTACTCCATAGGAATCTTGTATGTGCTGTGTCTGCGACCTAGAACCTGCTTCTGTAGGTGCTGCAGGTCCTCTTTCTCAGCAGCCACAGCTACTGAAGACCTGGAGAAGAAAGTTCTCCCTACCCAGTTTCAACAACAGAAATGGATATGGTTTTATCAGTGGAAATAACATTAAAGAAGTATCATTAGCTATCTGGCCATTACAACATAGTGTAGTAGACAGAGCTCTGGACCTGGAGTCAGGAAAACCTGAGTTCAAATCTAGCCTTATACATTTACAAGTTGCATAATCCTGGGAAAATCACTTAACCTCTGTTTTCCTTAATTTCCTCGACAGTAAAATGGGAAGAATAGGACCTACTTCACTGAGCTGTCATGAGGATTGTGGGTAGCAGAGAAAGCTAAAGCGACTCCATTTTTTTAATTATTTAATACATTTAGTTTTCAGCGTTGATTTTCACAGGAGTTTGAATTAAAAATTTTCTCCCCATTTCTACGCCCCCCCCCCACTCCAAGATGGCGTATATTCTGGTCGTCCTGTTCCCCAATCAGCCCTCCCTTCTGTCACCCCACTCCCCTCCCAACCCCTTTTCCTTTTCTTTCTTGGAGGGCAAGATAAATTTCTATGCCCCATTGCCTGTGTATCTTATTTTCTAGTTGCACGCAAAAACTTTTTTGTTTTTGTTTTTGAACAACTATTTTTTAAAACTTTGAGTTCCAGATTCTCTCCCCTCTTCCCTTCCCACCCACCCTCCCTAAGAAGTCAAGAAGTTAAACATGGGCCACATGCGTATCAGCAACTCCATTTTGTCTGCAGTTCCTCTATCTTGCCCCTGACCCTGCTTGTATTATATAGCCTGTCCCCTGACTTTGACTTTCCTTACTGCTGAAATAATGTGGACAGTCCTATCTATTAGGGTGATAACTAACTGAAGAAGGGCCTTTCCTGTTACTAGCCCCTTAGCAACAGCTCTGAAGTACCCCCTACTCAATTCACCTCTCACCTAAATTGAAACTTACATAAGCTTTTGTCCCTTCAAAAAGTCTTCGTTCATGTGAGCAGGGCTCCCTTACTAGTGCACTCAATAAACCATTGCTGGTTTTGGTTTTGGGGTTTCGGCTCTGCTTCTGGTTTGTCCCAGCACTGACAATTTTCCCCACAGGATCAAATGAGGTACTATTTCTAAAGCACTCGGCCCCTACTCGGTGCTTAATACATGCTTGTTCCCTCCCCTCTGCTTTGCCCTAAGGGCTATAGGACTTTGCATGTGCCTTAACTTCCTACATACATTTTCCTCCCTCATTAGAACATGAAGTCCTTGAGAGTTGGGGCCATCTCTGTTTTTCTAGTGCTTCTTCATAGTGCTTTGCATATGCTAAGTGCTTAAGGACAGATTTTTCATTGGCTCATTCACTTATGTTGTTCCCTGCATAAACGTCAACCCCTTGAGGGTAGGAGCGGCTTTTGCTTTTTCTTTGTATCCTCAGAGTTTATCACAGCACATAGACCAGCCTTCATAGATGCTAATTGATTGATATGCTAGTCATTAAGACCGAAAGAAACCACTCAGTCACCCAAGTAGAGAAATTTCAGCTTGCTAGGATGAGACCAGGAGTTTTAACTTGAGTTAGACATGCCTGTTCTTGAATGATGCCTTGTAAAAGAACTCTGCCATTCTGAGGGCATCATCTCATTTGGTTCCTAACACTCATATTAGTGAAAGGATGAGGTTACAATTTCAATTATAGGACAATCTTGAATGTACCCAGGAGTTTGTCTCTTGAGAAATTCTCAGAGTTTTTAATTCATCTAATTAACATTTATGGTATACTTCCTGTGGGCAAAGAATTCTACATGACAACCTTTTCCCATGCTCACCCAGCACCTGCCCCAGATGAGGCATATGAGTGATAAAACAGGGAAGACGGCAAACTGAGTTGGATCCCCACAGCACCGTTGTCCCAAGGCCATTCAATGAGTTGGGAATGTGATGACTCCAAACCAAGCCTGGATATCTCTGGTATGCATGAGCAGATTATACTGATGCCGGTGGCTACCAAAGGCAGAGGTGGGAGGAAAGTTGTATAACCAATTAAAATCTAATCAGCATTTAAGTTTCTGAAATGGAAGCCATGTATAGATGTCACCTCCAACCCCTCCCACCAAGTATTTCTTTTTTGAATAGCCACCTACACTCATTATAGGCTGGAGCTAAGGGGGGAAAAACTCTCATTGCTGCAGTAAACCTAAGAAAACAATTTAAACAGACTTCAATATTCCAAGATGTTAATTTGATCTAAGTTAATGATATGACAGTATTCTCTTTCCCTCCCCCTCTTCTTTCATCCTCCCTTTTGATGGAAGCCTTTATATTTCATCTTAGTATTAAGAATAGTCACATAGAAAGGTAGGGCTGGAATACAACCGAACAAGGAATTCTTGGGTACCCATTGTGTGCCAACCTCTAGAGCTGTCAAATTGATCTCCTTAATGCACAGGCCTGATCATGTCATCCCCTCTGACCCCTCCACTCAGTAAACTCCTGTGGCTCCATATTACTCTAGGATCAAATGTAAAATCCTCTGTTTGAGTTGAAAGCCCTTCATATGATGTCCACTCTCCCTCCCCCCTTTCTTTTCTTCTTACTCTTAACTCCCCTCCATATACTCTATGACAATGGCCCCCTGAAACATTCCATCTTACTCCTCCAGGCATTTTCCCCATGGCTGTCCCTCCAGTTTCTCTCTTTCTCCTCCTCTTTGACTCCAGGCCTTCCTGGCTTCCTTCAAATTCCAGTAAAATCCCATCTTCTGCAAGAAGCCTCTCCCTCCTGCCCCAGCTAGTGCTTTCTCTTTGTTCATTATCTCCGATTCATTCTATCTATAGCTTGTTTGTATACAGTGCTTTGCATGTTGCCTCTCCCATTAGACTATGGAGTCCATGAAGGCAGGGACTATTTTTCCCTTTCTTCATACCCCAATGCTTAGCACAGTGCCTGGCACATAGTAGACACTTAATAAATGCTTGTTGACTTGAGTTTTTAGAGACCGGGCTTGAATCTGGAGACACAGAGACTAAATGAAAAATAGTGCCTGTTCTTAAGAAGTTTATATTCTACCAGAGACATACAAGTAAAAAAAGCAAAAAATACAAAATGAATGGAAAGAGAGAGAGAGAGAGAGAGAGAGAGAGAGAGAGAGAGAGAGAGAGAGAGAGAGAATGAATCAATAACTGGGGAAGGGGATGTTAGAAAATCAATCAACAAAGCTTCAGGAAGCACTATGTGCCAGAGATTGTGCAAGGTGCTGGCTACACAAAAACAAAAACAAAAAAATAGTGCCTGTCCTCAAGGAGATTCTCCATGCCAATTTCATGAGGGGAAAACCTCAAGGAGGCCCTCAGAGGTTACTTAATCATAAAGAAATTCCACAATCTCGGTGAATGGAAACTGCCAGTGAAAGGGAAAGTGCGGTACCTTAGACAGCTCTAAAGGTTCCCAAAGTATTTCCTTATACTAAGCTTAAAATCACTGCTTTGTAGCTTTCATCTTCTAGAACTGCCCCTCAGGACTCTCGAACTTAGCCAGAAACTCCTCTTTTTGCCTCTAGAAACTCCTAGCTCCCTTTGAAGCTCAGATCTAGCACTGGCTCTTCCAGGGAGTCTTTCCTTCCCTTCTAGTTGTCAGTACTCTGCCCCACAGTGCAGAATTATTTTGTATTTAATCTGCATGTCCCCAAAGTCATAGTGCAGTTTTAAGATTAGCTGTGGGGCACTGAGACTTTTGGGACACCTTGTGAATTATCTTTGAATTATCCATGCTATTCTTTCCATCATCCTCATTAGAATGTAAGCTTTTTGACAGAAAGGAATATTTTATTTTTCTTTGCATCCCTAGTGCACAGCATGGTACTTGGCACATAGTAATTGCTTAATAAATACTTGTTCAAGGGGGTGAATTATTGAATGAAGAGACTGAAACCCAAAGAGGTAGAGAGGTTTGCTCCTGCTGACACAAAGAATTGGTGTTAGAGACTTCTCTCTATTCTTGTCACTAGTACTGGGGAAGCTACTGTGAGCATCCATCAAGTTTTGAACTTCCTACACACTCTTGATGAAAATGACCACTGTTATAGTACTGGCTGAATTATGGAGCTTTTCTGGGTGTTAAAATGTCATACTGAAGAAAGAATAAAGCCTGAGGTCACAAAAATCACAGACTGTGAGAGCTGGAAGGGACCTCAGAGGCGCCATCTAGTCCAACCCAAGCCTGAATGACCATCCAGTTTATCCAGTAAACAGTCATACAGTCTTTGTTTGAAGCCTCTGGAAGTGGGGAACCCAATGCACTCCACCACTTTACTATGGGATGCCATTAATTGCCAGGAGGTCTAACGAAAGTCTAACACCTGTGATATTTCATGGAAAGGATTTCTGGGGATGTAAGGGCATGGCAAGTGGGAGTTGGTGCTATCTGCAAGGTCCAACCAGCTCCCACACAGTGGTTGATAATGGTATTGATGGTGCTGGGGCCAAGGCACATAGAACCTGCAACCCTGAGAAAGAACAGAATTCTAGTGAGGGAACTGAGAGTACTGCTAGATACACAGTATTTAACAAATTGTTTTCATTCATTTATTCATTCATTCGAAACATAAGATGAATACCATCATTGTCATCCACATACCCATTCTGCATGTAAGCAATAGCATGTATGTGTGTACGCTTTCTCTTGATCTATGCAAATATATGCATACTATACAATACACATGCATATAGATACATACATGTATGCACATATATGCATATACAAAAGCATATGTATGTGCATATATAGGTGTGCATATGTATATACTTGTATATGTATATGTGTATATATATATATATCTACAGATACACACATACATTTATACATATACATATATGTACACACACACATACACACATACACACACACATATATACCAAGTCAAAAAAGAAACTGCCTTCAGAGGATTTTCATTCTATTGGCCTGGTTATAATATATTACAAAGAGAAGCTGATACAAGGTAATTTGGGGAGAGAGAAGGTACTGAGAGCTAGAGGGGGTCAGCGAAGGCAGCCCAAAGGGGATGGCATCCGAGTTGTGCCTTCAAGGCAGCTAGGGATTCTAAGAAGCACAGGGGAGGAGGAAGTGTACTTCAGGCATGAGGGACAGCCTGGGCACAGGTGTGAAGGCAAGAAATGGAATGTCAAGTTCAGGAGATGGAATGGTAGGGTCAGAGAAGGGAAAGTGGGTCAGTTTGGCTGGAATATAGAGAGAATGAAGGGAGGTGATGTTAAACAAGCCAGGAAAGGTAACATGGAACACTTTTTGTGGGCAAGACATTTATTGTTGTTGTTGCTGAGTCATTTCAGTCAGGTCTGACTCTTCCTGATTCCATTTTTGGGTTTTTCTTGGCAAAGATACTGGAGTGGTTAGCAGTTAAGTGACTTGCCTAGGGTCACTCAGCTAGTAAATATCTGAGGCGGGATGTGAACTCATGAAGATAAGCCTTCCTGACTCCATCCACTGTACCACCTAGCTGCCCCTGTAGGCTTTATTAAGCATTCACTATGTCCTAAGCACTGAGGACACAAATGCTAGGAAGCAAGACTGTCTTTACCCTCAAGGAACTTAGTTCTACTGGGGTGGGGGGAGGGGAGTAAAGAATAGGACACATAGAAGGGTCTGGCCTGGTGTCACTGTGCTGGCTTAGAGCTGCTAGACGAGATTTCAGTTGCAGGCAAGATAAGGTCACTTATTAGAGTCCAGGATGGTTCAAGGAATGGAGTCCAAGGTTCAGAGGGGAAGGAGGTGGAGATGATGGCCAGAATGGGAGTGGAAAGGTATAGAAACTTCCAGGAAATGGGGGTCAGGCATGAAGGGGTCTATAAAGATACATGATCCCCAGCCTCAAGAAGCTTATTGTCAAATGTAGCTTCCAAGATAGGTACCAGCTGCCTCCCAATATATCCTCCATGTCCCTACAGGACAGATTACAAGCTCTAGGAACCTTGGCAGTCAGCTTCCACCCCCTGGAAGCTTGGCAAATCATCCAGCCAGCACTGCCACAGAAGTATGTTGGGGATTTACTGTAAATTAGCCTGAAAGTAGTTTTACTGGAACTGAATGAGCCCAGTTCCTGAAGCATGGAAATATTTCATCTTTCATGGCCTCTGTGGGGTGGGTCCACATTGCTGAACAGATGGTGAACAACAGAAAGGATGATGGCACTTCAAGCCAGGCTGGTCCAAGTGCCAGAACCTCC
Source organism: Phalanger gymnotis (assembly GCA_028646595.1). Classification (NCBI taxonomy): domain Eukaryota; kingdom Metazoa; phylum Chordata; class Mammalia; order Diprotodontia; family Phalangeridae; genus Phalanger; species Phalanger gymnotis. Next base: position 19,999,554 of record CM053622.1, on the reverse strand, counting down.
TGGAAAGCTCAGGGAACCAGGAGGTGGAGGGTTGGTGATAACAAAAACGACAACAAATAACATTCCAATAGTACTTTGAAGTTCAAAAAGGGCTTTACTTACTGAGAGGGAGAATGGAACAATGGATAGAGAGACAGCCTGAGAGCTGAAAAAGAGCTGAGTTCAAGTCTTATACCCGGCTTATGTACTGGCTGTGTGGCATTGGCATTCTTTAGACAACTCTCTAAGACTGTAATAAGCTGCAGAGAAAGTGCCAGCCTCCTTTGGGAGAAGGAGCTCTCTATATTTACTAAATTACACGTTCAGTCCCTATTCTTGTCTCAGATACTATGGGTAGCACCATGTTCATTTCACAAATGAGGAAACTGAGGATCAGAGAGATTTATAAATCTCACAAGTGCCCCTCCCCTTCTCCCTCCCCCCACCTTGTGTTTATTATCTATCTGTGTGTATTCATTCCTTTATTTATAGATGTACCTGTTGTCTCCTCCCATTGGAGGGTAGATTCCTTGAGGGCTGGAATTATTTCATTCCCTTTTTTTTTTTTGTATTCTCAGAACCTAGCAGAGTGGAGAGCTTATAGTAAATGCCTAAAAAATGCCTCCTGATTAATTGATTTTATTGCTGTTCACTCATTTCAGTTGTGTCTCACTCTTCATGACCCCATTTAGGATTTTCTTGACAAAGATACTGGAGTGGTTTGCCATTTCCTTCTCCAGCTCATTTTACAGATGAGGAAACTGAGGCAAACAGGCTTGAGTGACTTGGCCAGGGTCATACAGCTAGTAAGTGTCTGAGAGCAGATTTGAACTTAGGTCTTTCTGACTCCAGCTCCAGAGCTCTATCCACTGTGCCACCTGGCTGCCGCTATCAATGGATAGATGGACTGTACCTATTCTAAGTTCGTAGGAGTCAAAATGTGTAGTAATTGACCTTAGGCCTAGAATTGCCCAGAAAAGACAAAGAGCATTCTTTTCTGTCCAAATGTATATCATGAGCCCAGACTAAGAGAATCCTTGGGAAGGGCTGGTGCCCTTGAGTGAGCCTTAAGCGTGATTTTGAGGGCCAAATTGCAACAACCTGGCCCAAGGCAGCTAGGTATTGTGATGGGTGGAGTGATGGGGCTGAAGATAGGAAGACCTGAGTTCAAATCCAGCTTTCGACACTTACTAGTTGTGTGTGTCACTTAATCTCTACCTCAGTTCCCCCATCTGTAAAATGGGTATAAAAATAGCACTTATCTCCCAGGCTTATTGTGAGTATCAAAAGAGATCATAGTAAAGTGTTTAGCACAACATGTAGCATATAACATAAGCGTTTCACACCAGCACTGCTTACGGTCCCTGAGTTCTAGCAGGGAGAATCTCATTTACTGACTGCTTTATAACCAAAAGATCAGAACAATTCCACCATCAGACCTTAGGAATCTCGGTTGTTTTTAGAGCTGGAAGACAAGAGCACCTAGGACAGAGACCTGGGGGTATTCCCCCCACTTTCCAACAGAAACAGAAGGTTGAGACAAGAATAAAGACCCAACAAAGGAGGCGTCTCAGTAGAATGGGAAGAACCCTGGCTCTGGAGTTAGAACACATGAGTTGAGATCCCACCACAGAGACTTACTACCCATGTGACCTTGACAAGTCAAGTTAACAAGCAATTATTGTCTAGTATGTGTCACACACTGTTAAGCACTACAAACCTTTCTGTGCCTTGGTTTCTCTTAAAAGAAAAGGGTTGGGCTGGATGATCTCTAGGTTCCTTCCAACCCAAGATCTGATCTTATGCCTTCAGGCAGATCACTTAATATCTCTGGGCCTCAGTTTCCCTTTCTGTAAAATGAGAATCTGACATCTAGGTGGCACAGTGGCTAGAGTACTGGGTCTGGAGTCAAGAAGACTTATCTTCATTAGTTCAAATCTGGCCTCAGATGCTTACTAGCTGTGTGACCCTGGGCAAGTCACTTCACCCTGTTTGCCTCAGTTTCCTCATCTGTCAAATGAAGGATCACAGCATCATTTACAGGTGAGAAAGCTGAGACAGAGAGGTGACCAAGGTCACATAGCTCCTAAATGTCTGATCTTAGGTCTTGCCAACTCCAAAAACACCATTCTACACACACCCACCTTGCTGAGGCATTTGGATGATATGGCTTTTGAGTTTTAGATTTGTGGATCTATGGCCTCAGTTTTATAGATAGAAAAAGGGACTTCCCTTAGAAGGCATGAAGTCTTGAATCCCTATCTACCAGTCCAACAAAGGGATGCTGGCCCTATCTGTCACCCCCAGCTGAAAACAAACAGACTGAGGGACAGCAGTCCAGGATTGGAGATGGTAGGGAGAATTCCTTCTGACTGAAATTTTGAATGTGGGAGACTTCAAAGGTATCTGTTATTTCCAAAGCCTCCTCAACTGTCAGAAACCATTACCAATCCCTTCTATACATTTTCCACAGCCCGGAAACAAACAAAACACCTTAATTGTTTTCAATATTATTTCTTCCCCTCTTTTGCAAATAAATCTCATTTAAAGTGACAACTTACACAAGGCATTGAATTCCAGCCCCCTGGAGTGATATCAATCATCTGAAAAATGGTAGGAATGAATATCAAAGATATTAACCCTGCAGTTATGATTTTAAAAATGCCAGCTTAATGATATACAGAATGGGAAATGCCAGGAAGGACATGAGAAATATCAGATACTTTTGCAGGCTCTACATCTGAATAACAAAAGGCATGCCAAGTAAATGAAGACATATGGGTAAAATGGCCACTGACACTAAAGAAAGGAAGAAAAGAGAGCACCCAAAAAGGGGAAGCAATGAGAAAAATGACAATTACCCTGGGGTGATCCAAATATGCAAAGCAGCAGATAGCAGATCCTGGGGGAACCAGTAGTCTCTAAGCTGTGTTTTTTTTTTAAATAATAGAGGCTTTCATCACTTATCCACTGGCCTTCAATGCCACGGTCAAGCTCAAGTAAATGCTGGAAAATAAATGATTCTATGAAATCTGATGAGTCTTTGGCCCCCAGTAGCCAATGGGCCAAAAGCTGGTTGAATCTGAACCCTGAGAACTCCAGTGGGGATTTCCAGATCCCCATCTGCTCCTGTTTTATAGGTCTGCCCACCAGTGAGGCCAATGCTACTATGATAGCGATTCAATGGAGTTGACCATCTGGCCAAGGAGCTATGAGACCAAGCAGTAGCCAGACCAACCTTCCTGTGAACCAGCTGGTCCTTGTGCAGGTGAGGTCAACATTTCCCTATGGCCAGCAGCAACCATCCACAAGGTTCCACTCAAGCTGCACCTCCTGCATGAGGTCTTTGCTAATGCCCTCCCCTCTACCGGAGTGTCCTTGTATTTCCTTTCTGTGTATTTGTACTTATTTCTACGTGCCTCTATAGAGAGGCTGGGTGGATAGACAGTTGGCATCACAGTCAGTAAGACATGGGTTAAAGTCCACCTTTGACATATCCTGACTATATAAGCAGTTTTGTCTCTTGATGATGTCCAGGGGTGTTTAGAGTTAGAGATGGAAGCCAGGTACATTGGCAATCAAGACGGACTCTTAGCACTTATTCAACCAAGTGCCCCTGAAGAGTTTGGCCTTTGTTTCCCTGATTAAATTAGGAGTCCTTCATGACTTCCTTGCCTCAAGGGAAAGCCTAGTTTACATGGGTTTGAATGACATGTTTGTGACATCAGAGGCTTTTAGACCATGTGGGTTTAAGCCACATTTTTGTGATGATTTTAGGTCACGTGGGTGAGTCAACTTTGACCCCTGAACAAGATATATAAACCCAGAGGTTGGCTTTCTCTTTTGGAGCTCTGAGTCACAGCAGGAGTGGTGTGTGACTCTGGGCCAGCCATTGTTATGAGCTCCCCGGCTTTGGAGAAAACTCAGATGTTGATGCTTCTCTGGTAACTGTTTATTGAGATTTTGTCACACAGAAATCTGTCTGTTGATTTGTGTTTATCTGCTCTGATTGTATTTGCTCTGAAGCTCAGGGTGCTGGCTTTTCCCCCTGAGCTGAGTGAATGATATTTTTATGTTGGATTAAAGTAAGATTGTTAACCCCTTAACGTTGCTTTCCTTAGTAAAGCAGATCAAAAGAACTTGTGCTTGCAGCGTTTTTGTTGTTGGGCTTGTGTTGGTCCTTCTCCCCCACAGCAGCTGCTAGCCAAATTGTTTCAACACCAGGCTAGAAAATGGCATGAGATGTTCATCTAGCAGCTAGGTGGTGCAATGGATAGAACACTGGGCCTGGAGTCAGGAATACTTGAGTTCAAATCTTGCCTCAGACTCTTAGTAGCTGTGTGACCCTGAGCAAGTCACTTAACCCTGTTTGTCTCAGTTTCCGTATCTGTAAAATGATCTAGAGAAGGAAATGACAAACCATTCCAGTATCTATGGATCCTCCCAGAGAGTCAGACATGACTGAAACAATCGAACACCATTCATGGAGCTTGTTGGGTTCTTTGCATTGGCCCCATTTGGCATCAACATATGGCACAGTTGAGCTATGAATCAGTGTCCTATTCCTTACTGAATCTACAGAAATTCACAGAACCTCCACACTAGGCAGCTACTAGATTGAGTACTGGGCCTGAAGTTAGGAGAACCTGAATTTGAATCCAATCTCAGATAGTCACTAGCTGTGTGAACATTATCAAGTCACTTAATTTCTGTTTGCCTCAGTTTCCTCAACTATAAAATAGGAATCATAACCACACATCTTCTAGGGTTGTTGTGAGAATTAAACAAAATAATGTTGGGAAAGAGCCTAGCATAGTGCTTGGCCCATAGTAGGCACTATATAAATTCTTGTTTCCTCCCCCATTCTTTCCTTTGCACTTCAAGTATGAGCTTATTTACTTTTATTTTAGACATATGTCTAACATGCTTGTTTTTCTGGCTCCCTTATACGGTACCAGGTAAGGAACAACAGTGTGGACAGTGGGAAGAAAGCTGAATTTGGAGTCTGATGACCTGAATTTGAATCCAACTGTGGCCATTTGTGCTAACTGTGTGACTTTGGGCAGGCCACTTAAACCTCTCTGGACCTCAGTTTCCTCATCTGTAAAATGAGGGAATCAGACTAGTGACCTCTAAGGTCTCTTTCAGTTCTAAGTCTATGATCCTCTGAATGAATTAGAAGGAGAGAGAGGGGCTGCTGTGGAAAGGCTCATTGAAAATCAGAAAGGGCATGGTGCCCTCAGAAGAACTGAGTTTTCATTCCTTATATGACCCTGTTGTGACTGGGAAAAAGCCACGTCACCTCTCTAGGTCTCACTTAATTTCTCCATGGAAGAAGAAGATCGGAATAGACAAGCTCCAAGGTGACGACCAACCCTAACCTTCTGTGAGTGACAAACACGTCAACTTCCCTACTCAATAAACTCCAGTGGCTCCCTACTGCCCTTTAGGGCTATTTAGGGCTATTCCCAGCCTAGTGCCTTCCTATGTTTCTGGTCTTCATAGATTTCACTCTGCGATCAGTGACACTGGCTTATTTACTGTCCCCTGAAACATGATGTTCCATTTCCCATCTTCATATCTTTGCAATGGTAATTCCCCATGCCTGGAATGCTTTTCTTCTTACTTATCGGGAATATATTATCCTCTATATAAAATACAATATATTATTGTTACATATTATTTTATTATAATGATATAATATATTACTATCCTCTTAACTTCCTTGGATTCCTTCAAGATGCAATTCAAATTCTACCTTCTGCAAGAGGCTTTTCCTAGTCCCTTCACATCCTACCCCCTAAGTGGAGCTCCTAGCAGCTTATCCTCAAAGATTGTTTTCCATCTACTCTGCATGTATCTTGTATTATGTACTTAGGTACTGCTATGTTGACCCCTCCATTAGAATGTGAGTTCCATGAGGGCAGGGGCCATATTGTTGTCTTTCTTTGTATCCTTAGCAATAAACACGGTGGCTAGAACATAGTAAGAGCTTAATATAATAGATTCTTATCGACTATGAGGGCCAAATAGACAATCCTAGAGCAGAATCTGAGAATAAAATCCTAGAGAACTAGATTTTGAAGTCATTCCAAAAGGTCGCTTGGTCCAGTCCTCTGACTTTAGGCCAAAAAACCTAAGTAGCTGCTTATTCTCTGGAATAACTCAAGGATTGGGGGGTTCTTGGCTGCCTGTGTCTCCAATAGCCCCTAGAATTTGCTCTAGGGAGGTGCTGGGTATTTACATGCAAGGAGAGAGATGATATGGGCCCAAACATAGCCTCCTTGGCTCCTCTGAGAAGCAGAAGCTTCCTTACCCCTCCCTCTCCCAGGCAAGTGCCACCATAATACCCTGCCAACTTTCCAAATATTTACAATGTCTGGCTTCAAGTTATACCACAGGAGACACTTAAAAATACCTTCATTGATAGCTTCTAAAATTCTGGGATTCGATGAAACCGATCCCCACCCCTCTCCTCTACCTTGCAGCCCCTCTCAAACTCAGGGCTTTCTGTCCTCCAGCTTTTTGTGGCATTGAATAAAAATGCAGTGTTACAGCTGGCTTCCAGCTCAGGAGGGGCCCTTGTATCCACAAACTTCTGTGGCTACAGACTGCAAGGGCATCCAACACCTACTGCCCTCATTCAATTTCTGAATACCCCAGAAGACACATTGCCTTTCATATATGCATTTTGTTTGTTGTTGTTTGTTGTTCAGTCATTTTCATTTGTGTTGGAATCTTTCTGACCCTATTCGAGTTTTTCTTGGCAAAATTACTCGACTGGTTTGCCATTTCCTTCTCCAGGTCATTTTACAGATGAGGAAACTGAGGCAAACAGGGTCAAGTTATTTACTTAGGGACACACAGTGCCTGAGGCCAGATTGGAACTTGGGAAGATGAGTCTTCCTAACTTCAGGCCTGGCCCTCTATCTACTGTACCATCTAGCTGCCCTTAATGTATACATATCACAACTCACATAAGACCTTTCCTTAGCAAAGTGATCTTAAACCAGCGTCCAGTGTTTCAAAGAAGAATAAATGGCACCTAGGGTAGCACTTTAGTTTGGGCTATTTGGAAAATAGATTTCTTCATGCTCTTTTCCTGTTCAAACACCCTCAATGGCTCCCTATTTCCTCCAAGCTATGTCTCTGGCTCTGTAGGATGAGATACTTAGAGTTGGAGGGTATATTAAGGCCATTTAGTCTAACCAGAATATTCACAGATGAGGAAACTAAGGCCAGATCAATTATGGACTTGCCCAAATTCACACAAAGAGTAAGTCAAAGAACTTGGATTTTACCTTATGTCCTCTGATTTCAAACCCAATGCTCCTTCCATCTTACCATGAGATGACATAATGATGATGACAGTGATAGCAACTCATTTTTATAACATTTGAAGGTTTGCCAAGTACTTTTCTCACCCATGATGCTCTGGGATGGTGCGGATTTTTGGTCAGAGAGGAGGTGAGTTGGAATCTGTTCTCATTCACTCGTCTGATCTTGAGCAAATCTCCGTTCCTCTCTGGGATTCATTTGGACTGGGAGCTGGACTAAATGGATCTCTAGCTAGTCCTGAATCTATGACCCTATATAACAAAGTGTCCTTTCAGCTTCAAATCCTCTCTTCTTAAAATTAGCATCATGAAGAGTATAGTGCCTGGAGACAGTAAGCACTTAATAAATGCTTGTTGATTGACCGACTTGATAGCATCATTCCCATTTTATAAAGTAAGAAGCCAAGGCTCAGATAAATTGCCACAGGTCCATGGGAGTATGTCAGGATTTGAATCCAGGTCTCCTGAATTTAAATTACTACACCATGTCACCTTTCCTCATTTCCTAAATACCAAATTGCCAAATATGGCAAGTCCCAGGAGCCCTCTAGACATCAGAACTGCTATTAAAGGTATTTGGAAGCACATTAAAAAAATCAAAATATTTTAAAAAATCAGAGTAGGATTTCCCGAATCCCTATGCCCATGGGGGAGGGGAAGCACTGCCATGGATAGAATATTGATCTTCAAGTCAGGTTCATAGGATCATCCACCTAGGACCTTCGGAGTCACCTACTCCAATCTCTTGATGTTATAGATAAGGAAACTGATTCCTAGAGAGGCAATTAGAATTAAGGTAATAAGTAGCAGAAGTAAGATTCAAATCTAGCATCTCTGACCTCAAACCCTATGCTCTTTCCACTAAAAGTTGAACTCCAGACCTTCCTTTGCTGTCAAGTTTTTATAACTTGAATGATTCACATGCTCTCTCTGTGCCTCAGTTTCCCTCTCTACACATTGAGGGACTTGGAGGAGATAAGCTCTAAGTTCCTTCCCAGCTCTGATATCTCGTTCTATGGTCTATTCCAGCACTGAAATTCCATTTTCTAAGAGCTTTCGAACCTTTGAATTCTGTATTCTAAAAGTCCTCCCAGGTTTGCTAATCTCTCTTCTAAGATCTAACATAACATGTTCTAAAGTCTCTTCCAAGTCAGGCATTCTTCTGGTTCTAAGATCCCTTCCCCCGTCTGAGATTCTGTATTCTAAAGTCCCTTCTACCTCTGACATTCTAAATTTTAATATCTGGCAGTCATTTTAAGGTCTCTCCCGGCTCAGCTATTCTATATTCTAAGGGTCCCACCAGCTCTGGCTTGCTTTGCTCTAACATCCCTCCCTGCTTGGATAGTTTATATTTTAAGGAACCTATCAGCTCCAGCCTTCTTTTCCCTAAGGTTTCTCCCTGCTCTGATCTTCTGCCAGCTCTGCCACTCTTTATTATAAGTTTGCTGAAACAAGCTCTGGCCACAAGCAGCTGCAGTGACATGTGGCACCTCAGAGAGGTGAAGAAAAAGAAAATGACTGTCGAAGTCCGTTCTGCACCAGCTTGTCTGGGCTGTCACATAAAGCTCTCATTAGAGTTGGGAAATGCAACTTTCAGGCAGGAAGCCTTTGTGAGATAGGATGAAATATGTGCCTGGGGTGTTGGATCCTGGAGAGGCCCAAATCAATTGAGAGGAGCCGGGCTCTTTCAGGGAAAGGAGCCCTTCCTGAGAGGACTGCTTAAGGAATGAAGAGCAAAGCTTACCCAGCAGGGCCCATTCTCTCCTGAAGGCATCACAAGCCCCTCAGGCAAAAGGCAAGCAGAGGATCTAGAGATGGCTCCAAGGAAACCAAAATGAGACTTTTGTTTTAAGGAGCTGTCCAGAATTTGCAGAACAACCCTGATCCCCTCAAGGGGAGAGAGAGTCACAACGAACATGGGATAAATAGGGTTTGGTCCCAGGATCCCCAATATATGGGGTAAGGGTGTGCTCCCTCCGTGGAGTGACTGCCGTCCCTGCACTTCCTCTCTCCAGATACAACTGTCCTCTGTTCTGCATTGTCCCCTTCTTGACTAGTTTTGCCCCAAGTGAAGAGATTTCTACACTGGCTCCAAGGGGGGAATGCTCAAAAGGAAACCAACCTGTGCCCAACATGCCCCAGTGTTTCCCTATTCCCTCTAGAATAACATACAAATCCCTTTCTTTGGCATTTAAGACCCTTTACAACTTGGGTTCTCCCTACTTCATTAGTCCTATTTATTGTATATTACTTCCTTCGTTAGGTCAACATCCTAGTTTAGGTCTTAATATTGTCTCTCATCTAGACTATTGCCACAGCCTCCTTCTTCCCTGGCATCTTTGCTTTAAATCTCACTCCTCTCCAATCCACTTGTGATTTTCCTTACTCAACAAACTTCGGTGACTCCCTATGACCACATGGATCAAATAAAACATGTGTTAGACAATTAGAGCTCTTCATTTAGAGTTAAGTTCAACCTACTTTTTCCTACTTATCACACATCACACCCCTGTACACCCTGCATTCTAGTCAACTGGTGTTCCTCTTATGTGACATTCTATTTTCCACCTCTGTAGTTTGCATAGGCAGCTCTCCTCCATGCCTGAAATGCACCCTCCACTCACCTCCATCTGGTTAACTTCCTTCTAAGCTCAGCTCTAGATATCTGCCCAGATATCAACACTTCCCCCACCAAATTACCTTGTATTTAACATAAACACATACATGTGTAATGTAAATACATGTGTGTATTACATATATGTAAACATGTGCATGTTTGTATTTTTATTTATATGTGTATACATATATACATACACACATACATACATATTTAGATATAGTTTCCAATGATTGTCTATAAGCTTGAAAAAGGCAAGGATTTGTTTATTTCTGTATTTGTATCTATCACCTAGATTAGTGTCTGGCACAGAGCAGAGAAAGAAGGAAAGAAAGAAAGACAGAAAGAAAAGAAAGAAAGAAAAAGAAAGAAAG
>CM053622.1:19895116-19988747 GCA_028646595.1 Phalanger gymnotis | reverse complement strand
TGTGTGTGTATTCCCTCGGTAGTATATCAGCTCCTTTAGGACAGGAGGAAGGGAATAAGCATCTATATCACACCTACTATGTGCCAGGCACTGTGCTAAGTTTTTTAATCTGATCCTCACATAACAACCCTGGGAGGCAGGTGCTGTTATTATCTCTTTTACAGTTGAAGAAAGTGAAGCAAGCAGTGTTTTTAGGTGACTTGCCCAGGGTCACACAGTGAGTAAGTGTCTGAAGCTAGATTTGAACTCAGGTATTCCTGTCTCTAGACCCAGTTCTTTATCCACTGCACCACCTAGCTGCCTACAGGTTGTTTTATTGTGTCTCTGTATTCTAGAAGTAAGAGGGAACCACTAGAATTTATTGAATGTGTGTGACATGATCATATCTTTGCTTTAGGAAGATCACTTTAGTGTCTGGAGGATGGATGGAAGTGGGGAGACATTTGAGGCAAGCAGATCCACCGGCTGCTATGGCAGTGGTTCAGGTGTGAGGTGGTGAGGGTCTGCACCATGGCGGGGGCAGCGTCAGAGGAGAGAAAGGGGAATGATGGAGAGATGCTGCAAAAGTGAAATTGATAAGAGATACAACAAAGATGAAATTGACAAGAGATACACAAAGATGAAATGGAGAAAGATGTGGCAGAGGAAAAATCAGCAAACATTGGCAACAGCTTGCATATGGGGATGTGAGAGAATGAGAAGTGAGACTGAGGAGTCCAGGATCACAAAGGTAGGGGCCAGAAGGAGAGGGAGCAAAAAATCCTAATCCTTCTCCTTAAGTCACCCAGCAGAAGCTTTTCCCTTTCTACAAATAACCTCTGAGACACAACTCTATCACCTTTAAGCTTTACAGGCGTTTTACATACATGCCCTCATTAGATTCTTGCTCAATAACTCTGGGAGATAGGCAGTATACTTATTTTGGGATTTGGTGTAGACAAGTTATTTCATGTGAATTTGGACCTTCTAGTATGCAATCTTCCTCCACCAAGGCAGACCAGCAATTCATCTGTAATAGATAATCTTAAAAAACTGCCCAGGGCTCTGAAAGTTTGGCCACACAGCAAACACACCTTACATGGAGGACTCAAACTCAGGTCTTCTTGAATTCAAGGCTAGACCTCTATTCACAATACCACACTTCCACTCAGGGTAGGCATAATTATATCTACTTCAGATCAGAAAATTGAGGCTTAGGGGCAAGTTAGGTGGCGCAGTATATACAGCAACAGCCCTGGAGTCAGAAGGACCTGAGTTCAAATTCAGCCTCAGACACTTAATACTATCTGTGTGACCTTAGGCAAGTCACTTAACCCAGATTATGTTAACCCCCCCAAAAAAGAAAGAAAATTGAGGCTTAGGGAGGTGAAACACAATTTCCTCTAAATAATCTGTAACATACCTTCTAATTCTAAATTTCTATGATTCTACCTGGCTTAGCCCATCCCCATTCATCGAATTCCCCCAATAACAGCCAAATCTCTCTTTTATTTTAGTTAATATAAACACACTTGGTGTCATTGCTTAGTATGTATTAGGCCCTCATTTAAATGTTCAGTAAATCAACCCTTGCTGTCACAATAGTGTGTAAGATGTTCTGTGACATCTAACCTCTAACTACCACACTCCACTCTACTGACTGAGAAACCATCTGGCAGGACAGAGACATTGGAGCATCCTAGAATTAAGTACAGCTTAATAAACTATGCTCAAATGCTGCTTGGATTTTTAAAAATAAAATTTAATTCAATAATTATTTATTGTTTGTTTTTGCTTACCTCATATTCATTTACTTATTTATTCATTCAATTACTTGTGACTTGCCCATGGCCATTTGTTTATTTCTTTGTTTCTTGTCTGAATTTCTCTGGAGAGTAAAGCTCCTGAGGGCAGTGGTTGATCTCTATTTCTGTCTTTATGCCCTCAAGACCTAGCATGGTTTGCCTAGAGGAAGAGCTTAATAAGTATTTATTGAATCGAATTGTAAAGAGAGAGAAACTTCAAAAAAATTTTGGCACGTGGGAACTGTCCCTTAGTAAGTACTTTCTACTTTCTTAATTTTTTATATCTTATACTATTTTTAAATTAACATTTGTTTTCTCAACTGCCTCCCCTACTCCAAATTAAAAGAATATACATTGTCAAGCAAAACTACATTCCCATGTTGTCCATGTCAGTCAGTCAAGCACTCATTAAACACCTACTGTGTGCCAGGCACTATGTTAAGTGCTGAGGCTACAAAGAAAGGCAAAACAGGGGCCCTGTCCTCAAGGAACACACAGTCTGATGGAAGAGACAACACTAAACAACTACGTACACATAAAACATAGACAGGATAAAGTGGAAATAATCAACAGAGAAAATGCACTAGAATTAAGGGGGAATTACAAAAGACTTCTCATAGCAAGTGGAATTTTAGTTAGGACTCAAAAAAAGCCACAAGAGGGCAAGGGATAGAGATGAGGAGGAAGAGAATTACAGGTTTGGACAACAGCCAATGGAAATGCTTAGAGCTGTCATACATGTCCCAACATGTCCATCTTCTTCCGCATCTTGAACCCATTGCCTCCGTCAGGAGACAGGTAGTAAGATCCCCATGGGTCTTCTAGAATCACAGTTGGTCATTACAAGCAGATCGTCAACTATCATGTAACACAGAGTCAGGAGAATTTCCTGGGTCACTGAAACAGCCCAGGGTTACATACACAGTTTGTGTCAGGGATGAGAAATAAACCAAGGTCTTCCTAATTCCAAGACGGGCCTCCCTGCAGTGCCTCTAGGTAAAGGGAAATAGATCTCAGGTAAGGTATTAAGCGACTGATGGCTGAATGCTGCCTGCTCATGAGCCGTCTATACTGCGATACTTAGCAACTAATCTTGGAATTACTTGTTAACTTCAATTCTAATTACTAAGTAATTGGCAAGAACATAGTACTGTGAATTTCTATGGTTATATGCCACATAATTATCTGGTTTTTATGTTCTCAGTAAAATAACTCAATGTCCAAAAAATGTTCCAGTTGGGCTGGCCAGTGGCCAGCCATATCCCTTAGCCAACCAAGTAGCGATTAATCAAATTACTCAAATATTTGGTTTCCAATGGAACATGCAGATAAGAAGATGGGATGGCCAACATCTGCCTATTGCTGAGGGGTGCAACAGCAAGGCAGGAGAAAAAACCCCACCAGAAGATAAATATAAACCTACACAATAGCACAGCATAAAGACCATTGCCTTTGGACCCTGGCCACCACTGGTATTTTGGATGCTTCATAGAAAATACCAAACACTTAAAACTCCGATTACATTCCCAAAGCCAGAGTATCTTTCACATTCCTAGGAAAAGGACAAGTTATTTGTGAAATCTGTAGGCAATTATTTTTTTCCTTCTGAGGAATTTCAGAATACTACATATGATAGACAAGAACCATCAATCCATTTGCCTTGTTGAATAAGCCACACATTTTAATTTTTGGTTCATAACAATCACTCTCTCCCAGGAGGGTTGCTAATGGAAAGACATCCGGGTGGGGCAAGACAGTGATGATACACATAATTGCAGTCCACAGTTTGTATAAACAACAATTTAAAAAATGGCTGGGGTGAGTAATAAAGAGGAAGCGTAAAGAGAGAAAATGGCTAGAGAAAATATGGAAGCCAGCCACAAAGGTGGCTTGGATGTCACTGAAAAGCCTTCCCCTTTATGGTGTAAACTCCTTAAGGATAAGAACTATTTTTGCCCTTTTTTCAGTCTCTCAAATTTAGCATAGTGCCTGGCACATAGTAGGTGCTTAGAAAATATTTGCTGGTTGATTCATCAGTCAGGTGAATGAAATCAGCCATGCCAGAGACAATCCCCAAACCTTCAGTGAGTCAGGTTAATAAGTATTTCAGCACTTACTATGGCCAGGTACTATGGCTAGGTGCTGGGGATACAAACAGCAAGAACAAATAGTCCCTGACCTCAAGGAGCTTACATTCTAATGAAGGAGAACACAGATAACTAGGTGTTCTCTCTCTCTCTCCCCTGTTTCTCTATCCGTCTCTGTCTCTCTCCATATATATGTATACACATATATAATACATATACATATATCATAATATGTATAGCATATTGTGTGAGAGAAGGAGACAGAGAAAAATACAGAGAAATAGAGACAGAAAGAAAGACAAAGTGGCAGAGAGATGGAGAGATGAAAGACGATCTTAACAGGGAAGGCACCGATGATTACTGATGGTGTATGGAAAGTTATTCTGCAGAAAGTGGGATCTGGATTGAGTCTTTAAGGAATCCAGGAAAATTAAGAGGTGGATGCAAGTAGAGAAAGTATTCCAGATTCATTCCATTGGTTATAATCCTTCTTTATAATTTGACTATTATGTAAATAAGTTTAACGTGAAGGTATATGTAGAACCTATATTAGATTACATGCCTTCTTGGGGGGAGGTAGGAGGAGGGCAAGAGGGAGAAAATTTGGAACTCAAAAACTTGTGGAACTGAGTGTTCCACAAATAAATAAAAAATATCCAAAAATAAAAAAAATAAATTTAAAAATTAAAAAAAAAAGTATTCCAGGCATGAAGAACAGCCAGTGCATAGGGATGAGGTGGGAGATAGAGTGTTACATACAAGCAGCACCAAGTAAGCCAGTGGTGCCAGGTTGGAGAGTCTGGAAAGAGAAAAGAAAGATGCTGATAAAAGGGACAGGGTAAGACAAGAGAGATGAGTTGAGCAAAGATGGAATAGGGTCGCTAGCCAGAGCTAGGAGGAAACCATTAGCCATCAGCAGGCATCAATAAGGTCTTAAGAATACACAGATGCTTCCTTCCACAACGGTTTGAAAATTAGATACGTGGCATAAGCAGGATAAGGGTGATGAGGAAGAGAAGAAAAAAGGATTGACTATCTGCCAAAGATGTCTAAGAAAGAGGAAAAGGACCCACGTGTACAAAAGTATTTATAGAAGCTCTTTTCCTAGTAGCCACAAGCTGGAAACTAAGAGAGTGCTCAACAATTGGGGAACGGCTGAACAACTCATGGAATATGAATGCAAAGGAATACTATTGTGCTGCGATGAATGATGAAGGAGATGGTTTCAGAGAAACCTCAGAAGACTTGGATGAATTGTCATATAATGAAGTGAGAAGCACCAGAACAATTCATACAATGATGAAAATATTGGAAAGACTTGCAAAAACTGAAAAACTCAAGAATTCTGATTGATATCATAACGAGCTATGATTCTAGATGACGTGGTAAAATATGCAATGCATCTCCCAACAAAGAGTGAAGAAACTCAGACTGCAGATTAAGACAAATATAAATGTGCATATTTGGATGTAAATATGAATGTATATGTCTATACACATACACTACACATATATTTGTCTACATATACAGATATTTATTTGTACATATACATGCATACGTAATATATTTGTGCTTATGTACATACAGGTATGAATAATGTATATATGTGAGTGTATGTATCTATGTACGTGTATATATATGTGTGTGTACATATATACACAAAGACACATATTCAACATGGGAGTTTGTTTAGTTCGACTTTATTATTACAAAAGTTTTGTTTTTCATTATTTTTCCACTGAGGGAGGTGGATTTTCATTAACTGAAAAAAAATGAAATTGAATTTAAAAAAGAGGAACTGGTGAATTAGGAAATTGGATTAGACCCCAAATATTTAAGAGCTGACTCAGACCCTGATGGAGATAGCTCAGGACGCTGACCCCCAGAACCTTGGGAATAGCAGTGTCCCCCAGACTACCATCCCTGCTGCTAGATGAGTCTCCATAGCCATCATTAGGGGAAGCAATCACTGTGGAGAAGAGGCTCATACTTGCTTGTTATCACCAACGCCAACATTAACTGCCACTCTTGAACTGTATAAGCCCAAGAGTCTCAGAGTGGCAGCTCTGGCCCCCTTCTCCCCAGACCAACAACCTGCTTCCAGTCTAGCACTTACAGCCATCATTCCGGAGGAGACCTAGAATTAGCCTCTGCCAGTGCTGCTGGCCCCACTACCTCAGCAGCCATAGCTATCAAAGACCCAGTCAATCAAGTTCTCACTACCAAAGTCCTTGGAACTGTCAAATGGTTCAACATCAAAAACAGGTACAATTTTATCAATGAAAATGACATTAAAGAAGAGATATCACCATCTGTTTTGCTACTGCACCCTAGCGTACAGTAGGACCATGGGACCTTCCTGTCAGCCTTGCAGCTTCCATATGTGTTATCTCTCCTATTCGGATATGAGTCTGGATTTGAACTCAGGACTTCCTGACTTCAAGCCTAATGTACTATCCATTACACCACACAGCTGCCTTTAATAATAACAATAACAACACCAACAACAATAACTATATAATATGTCACTATTTGGAAGAAAGGAAATTCTGAGGGGGTGCCATGGGATTTGGGCCACACCGAAGGTCAGTGCTATAAAGGGCCAGCATGGGGAATTTAGGCAAACACAAATGGATTGCTTCCTAATAGCTAAACTGAAACCAATTTAGAGATCAGTGAAATGGTGAGATTATATACAGCAAATTCTGCTGTCATTGAATTAATCTGCACATCATTAACCAATCCTTCAGCATGGCTTCAGTAAGGTTAGGCTCATAATGATAACCCTTATAGACACTTACCAGCTGTGTGACCCTGAGCAAGTCACTTAACCACTACTGGCCTCAGTTTCCTCCTCTGTAAAATGGGGATAATAAGAACACCCATCTGCCAGGGTTGTTGTGATGTGAGATTCAAATGACATTTTTAAAGTGCTTTGCAAACTTTAAAGGTTTATAAATTATTCTTCTCCCTCCTTTTCCTCTTTTTCTTCTCTCTTCTTTTTCCTCCTCTTCATCCTCTTCCTCGTCCTCCTCCTCCTCCTCCTCTTCTTCTTCTTCTCCTTCTTCTTCTCCTCCTCCTTCTTCCCCTCCTCCTCTTTCTTCCCTTCCTCCTCCTCCTTCTTCCCCTCCTCCTCCTCCTCCTCCTTCCCCTCCTCCTCCTCCTCCTTCCCCTCCTCCTCCTCCTTCCCCTCCTTCTCCTCCTTTCCCTCCTCCTCCTCCTCCTTTTTCTTCTTCTTCTTTTCCTCCCCCTCCCCTTCCTCCTCCTCCTCTTCCTCTTTTTCTTCTTCTTCCCCCTTCTCCTTTTTCCTCCTCTTCTTCATCTTCTCCTCCTCCTCCTCCTCCTCCTCCTCTCTTCTTCCTCTTCCTCCCTGTTCTTGTTTTTTTCTTCTTCTACTACTTCTATCACCATCATCACCACTATTATCTAGAGGCCTAGGAAAATCCTGAAGGACACATGGAATCATGAAAACTAAATGATATTTGGTAACATAGGCATGGTACACCAAAAAGAACACTGGACTTGAACCCAGAGGTCTTGGGTTCAAATCCTGTATCTACCACTTACTATATATGTGACCCCGGAGAAATCACTTAACCTTTATAAGTATACATTTCTTCATTGTAAAATGTAGGGAATTGGACTAGATGGCCTCTGAGATCCTTCCTAGCTATAAATCTATCATCACATGAATTATAGATCTTTTAGAACTAGAAGGAACCCTAGAGATCACCTAGCCCAACCCCAGCATTTTATAGATGAAGCAAATGTAGCCCTAAGAGTGGAAGGAACTTCCTCAAAGACACACATAGATCTCGTGAAGCCATGTTGATCATGCTCCACTCGCCATCCCTGTGACTTCCCAGATGAAAACAGCCTTCTCTGGTCGCCCTTTCCCAATGTGTATTGCGTTTCCCTATTAGAATGTAAGCTTTTTGAGAACAAAGACTGTCTCACTGTTGTGCCTATATCTGCAGAGCTTAGCACAGTACTTGGCACACTGTAAGGAACGCTCATTAAGGAGAACTGAATTACAGACACCACCTCTGCTTGCGGCTTCCAAAGAGACTCTGTTGTTATTTGTTGTTGTCTGGTCATTTTTCAGTCATGTCTGACTCTCTGTGACCCCACTAGGAGTTTTCTTAGCAAAGATCCTGGCGTGGTTTGCCACTTCCTTCTCCAGCCCATTTTACAGATGAGGAAACTGAGGCGAACAAGGTTAAGTGACTTGTCCAGGGTCACACAGCTAGGAAGTATCTGAGGCCAGATTTGAACTCAGGGAGATGAGTCTTCCTGACTCCTGGTCTGACGCCACCTGATTGCCCTACCAAGAGATAGGAGTTTATATATCCATAAAAGCAACCGAGGAAAGGAACACACTTTCATACTGCATTGAGGGGTGGTGTCCAGGACTCCCCTTGTTAGAATGGAAGCTCTTTGAGGGAAAAGATAATATCATTTTTGTGTTTGTAGTTATAGTGTTTAGCACAGTACCAGTACATCATAAATACTGCATAACAAATACTAAATTTAGTCATTTAATCTTTTTTTTTAAATGGGGAACTGAGGCCCAGAAAGATTCAGTGATTTATACCAGGTCATTATAGGTGGAAGAAAACAGAGCTAGGATTTGAACCCAGGTTCTCTGTTTGCAAATCCACTGCTAATGATGTGGTATCATAGCTGGAAGTGGTGTTAGGGGCCATCAGGGCTAATCCCCTCATTTTCCCAGATGAGGAAACTGAGGCCAAGGGAGGTTGCTTACCATGCTCAAGGTCCATTAAGTAGTATCAGAATCAAGATCTGAACACAGGTCCTCTGGTCTTTTCACTGCATCAACCCACTATAGGACTTCAATACTATATACTTAGCTATATTAGTACTCACACAGAATGTACATGGAGCATCTATTCACTAGGATACTGGCTTGCCCAGGACAATCTGGACCACGTCAGGTAGCGGGCAGTTGACTCGATAGCAGGTGGAGAGACGCAAGAGTAAAGATTTAATCAAGCTTAGGGAGCCCTATGCCCAAACTGGCAAGCGAGGCACTGACCTGGTGATGATTGCCAAGTGGGGTGGGCTCATGCAGGCCCCCATGAAGAGCACCACGTTCTCATGCCGAGTCTGCCGGTAAGCCATGACTTCCCGCTTGAAGGCTTTGAGCTGATCCTCATTGTCCCTCTCGATGTCAATAAGCCTTATGGCCACTTCCCCATGCCAGCGGCCATGGTACACCTGCCCGAATCGGCCTTTGCCGATGAGCTCCCCCATCTCCAACTGCTCAAAGGGGATGTCCCACTCCTGGAGAAAGATGCTGGTCTGACTGGCCTTGCGTGGGAAATTGCGGGCAGAGAGAAGTGAGAGGTTCATCTCCTCGAAGTCGTCCTCCGATTCCTCGGCTTCATTGTTCCCCTCCTCGTTCTGTGGCAGGCAGGAAAGAGAAATGAGAACAACTGTGGAGGAAGTGGGGTACAGCGAGTAGAGCATCCAAATGGGAGTCGGGGAGTCTTGAATGCTCCCGTTATTTCCCAAACTTCCCCGAGGCCCGTATCCTCATTTGCAAAACGAGTGGATGAGGCTTGAATGCCTCTAAACTCTCTCCTCGCTAGAAATCACAGGTCAATCATTTTTGCTTAGATCAACACCCACTGTTAACATATCACAGAATCTTGGAGCTGGAAGTGACCTCAGAGGTGTCAGCTAAAACCCACCCCTGAATAAAAAATCTCGGCAACAATGCTAAGTAGTCATTCATCCTCCTTGGCTTGAAGACTTACAGTGAGTGATGACACACTCCCTCCCTCCCACCATTCTACTTGGGGGAAGGATGGTGCAATGGAAGGAACACGAGCTCTGGAATCAGAGGACTTGCCTTCAAATCCTGCCTTTGATGCTTGCTGCCTAGATGACCCTGGACAAGTCACTTCAACTTCCTGGGTCTCAGCTTCCTCATTGATAATATAAAGGGATTGGCCTAGATGAGATCCTTTCCAGCTCTAGACCTGTGGTCCTAAGTGGCTAATTATTAGGAAATTTTCCCTTCTTTTGGGGGCAAATCACACCGAGCTGCTAATTCTACCCCCGGGGGCCAAGCAGGACCAGCTTAATCCCCCTTCCATATGAGAGTCCTTCAGATACACCCCCTCCCACTCCACTCTAGTCTTCTGCCCCAGAAATATCCTCAGTCCCTTGGGTCAATCCTCATTTTTGGCCTGATCGTGGGGCTTTTATCACCTGGTAAGAATCATAAAAATCACAGATTCTCAGAGTTTCCATAGACATCAGTGTCCATCTGATTCTGCTCATACCCGAACAGGTATCCCTGCTGAAGGGTCTCAACAAGGGGCCCTTACACCTCTGCTTGAACACCTCCAGTGATGAGAGACTCACTGTCTCATGAGTTAGCTTGCACCTCTTTCAGAGATCTCAAATGGTTCTACCATTTTCCCCACCCCTACAGTAAGCTTAAATCTTGCTTTTTTCCACTCTTCTGTTTTCTGAGGCTAAGCAGCATGGGGCACATTTCCCATGGAATGTAAGCTTTCTGTGGGCAGGCCCTTTTTCTGTTTAGTCTTGGTATCCCAAGCACCTAGCTCAGTGACTGCCACATAGTAGGTGCTTAATAAATGCTTGGTGAATTAAACTGAATTGAATTGGTGGGTTCCCCCCTGATTCTAGGTCTTCCAGAGGATGCTAAGTTGGCCCGCTGTTGTGAACATAGAAAGAAGGGATTCTTGTTCAGTTATGGGTTGGACTAACTGGCTCTTCTATTCAGGGATTTTGGGAAAGGCTGATCTGAAGGCTACACTGCCATGGTGCTTGTTACACTAAGTAATGTTACTTTTAAAGTAAATTTTAGTAAAAAAAACTAGTAAATGTTAAATAAGTTGCTTCTTTTTAAGAAACGATAAAGAAAAATTAGTGGTTAGTAAATATACAGTTAAATTAAACATCTGGTGACACGATGTTTTTCTAAATGTATATTTTTAGTGATTTCTCAACTTGGTATTTTGACATCTCTAGGACACAGGTAGGTCAAGGAGTAGTTGATTTTGCAGATGAAGAAATTAGGGCCTCACTAGGATCAAAGCTAGAAGGCCCCTCATAGATCATCTAGTCTAACCTCTTCATTTTACAGATGAGGAAACTGAGGTAAGCAGGTTACCGAAATTTTTTTAAAAGTTCTAATCAGGGGAGCTGGCTGTAGGGACAGAGTTTTTGCCATTTCTTTGTGATTAGCACCCCAGGGCTGAGGGCAGCTAGGCGGTGCAGTGGATAGAGCACCAGGCCTGGAGTAGGGAAGACCTGAGTTCATATATGGCCTCAGACACTTACTAGCTGTGCGACCCTGAGCAAGTCACTCCACCCTGTTTGCCTCAGTTTCCTCATCTGTGGAATGAGCTGGAGAAGGAAATGGCAAACCACTCCAGTATCTCTGCTAAGAAAACCACAAATGGGGACGTGGAGAGTCAAATATGACTAAAATGACAAAATGGCAATAAGCACCCCAGTGCCTAGCACCCAGTAAATGCTTCATAAATACTGATTGATCTGTTTGGGGGAATGATTTTCTCAGGAAATGTGAATCATCATCCTATTAGCTCCAAGCCATATTGGGAAAACCAAGAGGTTCTCTGCTGATGGGCCTATCCGCTTGCTTTTCATTCCTCAAGGAACCCTCCCCCGCCAAGGACTAGAAGCCCACTAAGCATTCAGTGTGTCTTACTGACTTTCCTGATGGGTTCCTCTCAGTTGACTATATGATTCTCTCTACCCTGACATCCCTTTCGCTTTTCCCTCTCCCCTCTACCAAAGCACAGGGCTATGGGTCATGACCCACTCTCCATTAACCTCACTCCCAGCTGGGTTTTTTTTTTTCCTTTTTCCATCAGACAATGCTGACGCCCTGCCAACTTCCGGACAACATGGTTTCCAGTGATGTCCACATATAATGGTCCATTAAGCCCAAAGCTGGGAATAGTCAGCTTATTTTAATTGTTCTTGAGTTGGACTTTGGAGGGCATGGGGTGGAATGCCAGCCCCAGGCCACACGCTGCCTTCTCCCCTCCCGGCTCCCCCCTTCTCAACCTGCCTCGTCTCTGTGGACACTGGTTTCAAGCCAAGTTTCAGCCAGTTCAGGCTCTACGTGGAGAAAGTTTCTTTGGCCTCCCCATGGTTCTCACCTCTGATGTTGGCTCCACTTCAATTTGAAGTAATGGGTTTCCTTCCAGGCTTTAGGGGAGAAGAAAAAAATAGTAAAAATAGTTTTAATGGTTGGTTACATGGAAAGTCTGACATATTGACTCCAGCTGTTTACATACATAGTTACAGGGTTTAACTGGGAAATTGACCAGGCATTGTTAGTACTCTGGATTGCTCCATTTCTGAAATAATTAACCAAGTGCAATAAACCTCAATTGTTTAATAAGTTTCAAATACAATAACCTTCCGGGTTCTAGCAGGGGAGGAGTGCCTCCTTCCTCTCTTGTTCCTGCCTCCTCTTTCCATTTTTGTATATTTTATTTTTTGCATGTTGTCTAAGGGAAGGTGACCAAGAATCAAAAAAATTTACAACTTTCATTTCCTATTTTCCACTCACATAACCACTGAGATGATAATGCTATTATTATTATGGTTATTACTATTATTAGCATTTATATAACACTTTAAGGTTTCCAAAACACCCTGCAATTATGTCATTTGGCCCAGACAACAACCCTAGGTGGTAGGTGCTGTTATTATTACCATTTTACAGAAGAGGAAACTGAGGCAGATAGGTGAAGTGACTTGCCCAGGGTCATACAGCTAATAGGTATTTGAGGTTGCATTTGAACTCACGTCTTCCTGACTCCAAGTCCAATGTTCTGTCCTTTACAGTGACTTAGCTCTGGTTTTCTTTCCCTCTCATCTAGATTTTTCCACGAGCCTTCTCACTGGTCTCTTGCCTCCCCACTCCTCTCATCAATCTATCCTCCACCCAACAGCTAATTTGATTTTCCTAAAGCACAGAGGTGACCATGTCACTCCTCTGCTAAAGAAGTTTCAGGGGCTCCCTCTGGTCTCTAGGACAAAATACAAACAAAGCCCTTCGTGACTTGCCTTCACCTTGGCTTTCCAGGGCTATTTCACACAGCTCTTCTCTGTGTCTCAATCTGGCCTGTTTGCCATTCCCGTATATGACCCTGGATCTCCCCACCTCTGTGCTTTTGTCCAGGTTGGCCTCCTGCCATGAGATATACCTCCTTCCCTATGGCCTCCCAGCTCCTTTCAAGGCTCAGTACCAGGGACACTCCTATTCATGCCTTTCAGGGTCCCCCTTCTCCACCTCAATCATTAACGCTCGTCCCCAGTCCCTGAATCACTTCCTATTTGCCTTTCATATATCTCCATAGTGTCATAGATTGAGACCTGGAAGGGACTTTATTGGCCAATAGGCCCAACCCTCTCATTTTACAAATGAGGAAACTGAGAAATATTAAATGACTTGCCCAGCACTGCTTGTGTCTGAAAGCAGGATTTGAATCCATTTTCCAGACTCCAAGTTCAGTGCCCTCTACCCACCATGCCACCCAGCTGCCCTATTGTGTATTTGTTGTTTTCCATGATGCCAGCCCTCCTTCTTGAGTAGACTGCAAGTTCCACGAGGACAAGGACTGCTGTGCTTACCCGATGACTTGCACATTTATTTTGCTGGATTGGACCTTTGATTTCATTGCCTTAGCACAGTGCCTGGCTTGTTAATGGGTACAGGAAATGCCTACCAATGCAGATTGGCCCCAGTTATGCACCTTGGAGCCTTAAAGAGTTGCTCAGGACACAGAAAAGTTAAATAGTTTGCCCAGAGTCACACAGCCTAGATGCATCAGAAGTGAAACTTGAACTCAGGTCTTCCTAACTCCAAGCCTGGCACTCATCTCATTATACCCCACATCTCTCATCAATCCTCACATTCACGTAGCATCTAAAAGTTCGCTAAGGGCTTTTATGAACATTGTCTCGTTTGATCCTTGCAGCAATCCTGAGAAGCAGGTGCTCTTGTTATGCCCAATTCACAGATGAGGAAACTAAGGTTAAATGACTTGCCCAGGGTCATGAAGCTAGTAACTGTCTGAGGTGAGGTCTGACCTCAGGTCTTTCTGACTTCAGGCCCATTGATTCTGTTAAATCCTGACTTGGCCACTTAGCCCTTGTGTGACCTATTGCTAGTAACTTCTCCCCCTCCAAGCCTCAGTTTCTTCATTTGTAAAAAGGGGGTAATAACAGCACATACATCCCAGGATTGTTGTGAGGATCAACTAAGATGTTTATAAAGCGCTCAGCACAGTGTTCGGCACATAGTAGGTACTATGTAACTGCTGGCTGTCATCATTGCCCCATGCCCCTCTCTTGTTTTCTAAACTGAATCTAATAAATTTCCTGGAAATGTGATGCTCTCTGATGTCCTAGACACGAGGAAGGCTTGAGTCATGCTGTCTGTCAACTCTCCAGCACAATTAGTAATAATTGGAGAGTGTATAGCCAAGTGTCCTTTCAACTTCAGTTTGAGATTTCCACAGAGCGAAGCATTATTTGTTATCTCTTGGATTATCCAATTATTTAGAGCAAGGCAGACTGTAATTGCAATAGAGACAGCCGATGTGATGAGAACCTGAGACCCAATCCTGGTGGACAATGGTGGCTGGCTTTTTTCCTCAGCCCCCACCAACAAAATAAGGCCCTCCTATTGTTTGTCCTCCTTTTGAATCTGGTTAGTAAAGCAGAAGAACATTACTACCCCAGCCCTGCTGCCCCTACACATCCTCTGTTTCTACCAGTTGGTTTAAATGTATTAAATGCCATCAGGCTGCAATTGTCATTTTCGTACTGGGAAATTGACCATTGACGTTAGACAGTTGGGGATCTCCAGATCCATCACCACTGAGTGGAAAAAGCACACCATGCATGGTATTCATAGGATTCTAAATCTCCAGCTGGAAGGGACCCCATGGGTTGGCTAGTCCAATGACCTCATTTTACAGATGAAGAAACTGAGGCCTAGGAAAGTGAAGTGTCTCGATCAAGGCCATATAGGAACTGGGCTCAATTATGTGTCTGGATCAGGATTTTAATCCAGATTCTCTGATTCCAATCCTAGGATTATTTTGCTGTATCATAAGGCCTCCCCATTCTCTAGTCATTTGTCCTTCAATTTAGATACCTTTCCTATTAGTGGAAGGTTGTTCAGTTCAACAAACTTTTGATGATTATCTATTGTTTGCTATGCTTCCATTCTCTTGGGAGGGGCACCCACAAGCGCACACGTATACTCATACAACAGGTACACATATAAGTAAACACAAAGTTTTGGGATTTCTCTACTGTTCGTTTGGATCACACCTGTGATTTTCCTCAATTTTAGGAGTAAGGACCTCCTGCCAGTACAGGTGGGTACCTTCTCAGTATCTTAGAGCTAAAGAGTTTTTAACCTGGTGTCCATGACCTTGTATGTATACATACATGCATATACAAACATGTAATCTCAATATAACTTAATAATATATTAAATAATAATAATTAAATTGCAAAAAACTCTCTTATAATCTTATCTGTTCTATTTATTGCATTAAAAAAGTCCTCAGAAGGAGTCCATAGCATTTGTCAGTCTGACAAAGGGGTCTAGGACATAAAAAAAGATTTCCCCGGTATCTTGAGAGGTTGAGTTGACCAGGGTCACACAGTCTGGAGGTGTCAGAGATAAGCTTTGTACCCAGACCTTCCTGGCTTCAGGGACTTCCTTGGGATTCCAGGGCCATACATTTAAATTCCAAGTTTTTTTGTCACGTTTGAGGTATAAAATACACAGTTTTCTGTGGGGCACTCCTTCATTCCGCCCCACCCCCACCCCAGCCCCTAACTCTCACTCTTCGGATAATAGAGTCAGCACTGGAAAGGCCCTCAGAGGTGATCTCACCCCCCATCCCTCCCACCCCTGCCATAGCTGACCAAGAATCCCACCTACGCTGTCTTTATGAGGTGGCCCTTCAGCCTCTGCTGGAAGAAGTGGGAGTCCCACTTTGGGGTCATTCTCATTGTTAGGAAATCTTCCCTACTATCAAACTTGAATCTGCCTCTACAGCTTCTATCTATCGATGGCTCCTGGGTCTGCACTCTAGGGCCAAGCAGAACCAGAACTAATCCCTTTCATACAGGACAGCATTTCAAGTTTTCCTCATTAGGCAGCTGATGAAACTCAGTCTCTGAGAAACGCAGAGATTTGCCCCATGTGGCACAGGGAGGCACCTGAGGCAGGTTTGGAACACAGGCCTCCTGATTCCAACCTCAGGACTCTTTCTTCCTACTGTGCAATCTACCCCACTGCCATCTCCCCAAGCTACCAAGTTGGAGCTGCCAGGGTGACGTTTCCACTTATGCAGAGACATTTCTGCGTCATCCAGAAGGATTAATCGCTGACATATACACAAATTTAGAAATGACTGGAAAGTGGCTAATGACTGGATCTGTCCATCTGTCACCTAAGGGTGCTACCTACAGAAGGTGTAGGGCATGGTTAGTGAAAAGGCCAATTACTCTCAGTTGGGAGCTTTGGGGGTCCCCGTGCTGCTGGCACCTGGACTGGGGAGCAGCTGATGCAGAAGGTGCCTCTGACAGCTGGTGCTAAATTTAAGAACCAAAAACTAATGCTAATACCCATTAATATAATGAGCAAAACTGACTCTCCCTATTTCCAAATAGCCCCTTTCAGGCTGCCTAAGGTTCTGTCTTCTTCAAGGCTACCCTTGATTTTCTTAAAACAAAACAAAATTTAAAAAAACCCTTAGCTGTCTTTCGTTTTTAAAATCACCCTTATATAAAGTCCTTCTCTTTCTAGAGGATCACTTCCTGTAACAGAGGTTAAAAAAGGAAAATGGAAAAAACTAGCCACTTCCTTCCTGTCTTTGCTGAGGTGGAAGCCTAGGGATGAAGAGTACTGTATATACTGTTTGATATAATGGTTAGTTTGCTGAATTAATTACCATCACTACCCCCAACTATGCCTCTTTCTATCTTTTCTTTGATTTTCATTTCAACAAAATTGTGCTTGCAAAAGCATTTGCATTTGGAGAGAAGGAGCAGAGGAAGAAGGAGAAAAGGGGGATGTCACCTGCTCTTCCTCATAGATCCTCAAGTGCAGCCCTTTGACTGAATCCAAACTTGGGGTGAAGTATGGATTCCGCCAAAGGGCTGCACGTGAGGACCTAGAGGGCCACATGTGGCCTTGAGGCTGCAGGTTCCCCACTTCTGGCCTAGACTCTGTCCCTAAATCTGGCCTTCTAGAAAGACTTATTAAGCCTTTTTTGTGTCTTGGACCCCTTGGACAGTGTAGTGAAAACCTGTTCACAGAACCATAAATGCATAAAATACATATGATTAAAAGGAAACCAATTCTATTGAAATACAGTTATCAAAATGTCAAATACATACACACAAATTCTCAGCCCCAGAAAATAACCTTAGCCTAGAAGAGCGATTCTTAAGCTTTTTGGTCTCAAGACCCCTTTATATTCTTACAAATTATTGAGGACTCGCCCCAAAGAGCTTTTGTTTATGTGAGTTATAGCTATCAATATTTACTGTATTTTAAATTAAAACAGTTTAGTATTATTATGAAAATGGTTTTGCCCTCATGAATCCCCTGAGAGTATCTCAGGGATCCCCAGAAGTGTCAGGACCACAAACCTCTGCCTTAGATCAAGGAAAGGGAAATGAACCAGACCTTTGATCCAGCCAGATTGAGAGCTGCAAGGGCCCTCAGAGACTGTCTACAGTGCCTTCATTTTACACGAAACGAAAGCCAAAGAGGTCAACGGGTTTGTCAAAAGTCACACAGGAGGCAGGAAACAGAGCTGGTAATGCAACCCTGGTCCTCTGACTCCAGCAGTCTTTGCCCTGTGATATACTGCTTTCCCTAAGAATAGATATCTTTCCACAAGATCTCTGGTCATGCCCCTGAGAGAGCTGCTATTCCACATTGTAGGACAGGCTTGTTGTTCCAAGGCATAGGACAAAGGATTTTTGTTACATTAACCTTCCCTCCCCTGCCTTGCCCCTTCCCCCATTCCAGATAAGTCCTTTGACCTAATGTGCCCAGATCATCATTCATGCCATCAAGGCAGAGCTTGTTGGTGTCCAGTGAGGACTGACTCCCTCTTCCTCCCTTCCTCTCCCCTGGGCAGAAGGCTCTGGGCAGAATGAATGACGTTGAGGTCACTAGATTCCTAGAAGAGCTCTACTTACATTGGATTTGAGTTCACTGGATGGAGAATGACTTGGGGTGCTCGACTGGGTGTCTCAGGCACTGGGACCACATCTGAAAACGAAAGAGCCAAGAGTAAAGACAAAAAGGCATGCTTCCAAGAGAGAGAGGATGCTATCCTTCACTTTCAATTGTTTCATGACCCCAAAGCAATGTTCTCATTAAGTGACTCAGCTTGGACCTCTCACCAGTCCCCATCCTACCTTCTACAGGAAGCCTCTCCCTAACCCCTCCTTAATTCCAGGACCTTCTTTCTTCTGGTTGTCTCCAATTGATTCTGTCTAGATCTTTTTGGTACCGAGTTGTTCATATGGTTCCTCCATTAGAATATGAGTCCCTTGAGAGCAAGGCATGACTTTTGCCTTTCTTCGTATCCCCAGCTCAGGAGCACTATCCCAGAGGTAGTTGGGACAGTACGTGGAGGTAGTTGGGGCACTAACCTGGAGGTAGTTGGGACAGCATCCTAGAGGTAGTTGGAACAGTACCTGGAGGCAGTTTGGGCACTATCCTGGAGGAAGTTGGGGCTACCTGGAGGTAACACAGGACCTGGCACATAGTAGGCTCTTAATAAATATTTACTGACTATCCGTTCTTTCTGGTTCTCTTAGCATAAAGTAATAAGATAATAATTTGTTGTTGTTCAGTTGTCTCAGTCTGACTTTTCATAACCCCATTCGGGGCTTTCTTGGCAAAGATACTGGAGTGGTTTGCCATTTCCTTCTCCAGCTCATTTTACAGATGAGGAAACTGAGGCAAACAGGCTTAAGTGACTTGCCCAGGGGCACACAGCTAGTGTCTGAAGCCAAATTTGAACTCAGGTGAACTCCTGACTCCAGGTGCTTAATAATGTTGATTGATTGAACATGTTTAAAAGGTAATGGGGCCTCAGAAAGATTTCCCCATAACTGATGCAGGAGAAACCAAAGTCCATTTCAAGGGGACAGTTCAGCCTGATTCTGTAGGCTGGAAGAGACTAGCATGAATGAGCAGTGAGTTAGGCCCTCCTATAGATGAAAAGCAGTATATTTATACAAGTGGGAATGTGTGAAACATAGGGAAGGGCGAAAAACATGTCATGTTTATTTCAATAGCTTCTTAAATGGCCTCCCCAGCCATTCTCCCCTGACTCAATCACTCCTCTCCTGCCCATCTGTTGTGAACACCAGTGCCAGATTAATCTTTGCAAAACATTACTTCTATCACTGTATTGTCTTGCTCAAAATCTTTAAATGACTACCCACATTTGACAACGTAAAGCCTAAATTCTATTGCCAGGATAAAAAATCCAAACACTACCTCCAGGATAATGCCTCAACTACCTACAGGATAGTGCCCCAACTACCTCCAAGATAGTGCCCCAACTACCTCCAGGATAGTGCCCCACCTACTCTAGTATAGTGCCTCAACTCTAGGATAATGCCTCAACTACCTACAGGATAGTGACCAAACTACCTCCAGGATAGTGCCCCACTTACTCTAGTATAGTGCCCAAACTACCTCCAAGATAGTGCCCCAACTACCTCCAAGATAATGCCCCAACTACTTCCAGGATAGTGCCCCACCTACTCTATTATAGTGCCCAAACTACCTCCAAGATAGTGCCCCAACTACTTCCAGGATAGTGCCCAAACTACTTTCAGGATAGTGTCCAAACTGCCTCCAGGACAGTGCCCCGCCTACTCCAGTATAGTGTTCCAACTACCTCCAGGTTTGTGTCCCAACTACCTCCAGAATAGTGGCCCACATACTCTAGTATAGTGCCCAAATTACTTCCAGGATGGTGCCCAAACTACCTCCAGGTTAGTGCCCAAACTTGTCAAGTGTAGCTAGTAATAACTATGAAACTTACCTGGGAAAATGAACTGCTGTTTGTATTTGTAGTAATGGGAAGCTGACAAAAGAAATTAAGAAATCAAAGTGAGAATTGTCCTCAAACACGGTGACTCAAAAAATATTCTCTGGATGAATTAAAATCTCATAAAAACTCATACATGTAAATAGGCTACTACATAGGTGGATAGAATATCAGAGGTGGAGTAAAAAAGACCCGTGTTCAAATAACACCTCCAAGGCTTATTAGCTGTGTGACCATAGGCAAATCACTTAAATCCCCAGAGCCTCAGTTTCCTCATTTGTAAAACAGGGGTGACGATGGTGATGATAAAAAAAAGAAGACAGCGACAATAGCTATATGGTGAATTTATTTAGCGCTTTAAGGCCGGTGAAGAATTTTTACAATTATCTCATTTGTTCCTCATGACAATCCTGAAAGGTAAGTGCCATTTTTATCCCTACTTTGCAGATGTGGAAACTGAGGAACAGATGTTAAATGACTTGCTCAGGGACACACAGCTAGTAAGTGTCTGAGGCTGGATTTGCACTTAGTAGTGGTTACCTGACAGGATTGCTGTGAGTCTCAAATGAGAAAAATGTATGGAAAGTACTTTGTAAACTTCAGAGCACCATGTAAATGTCAGTCATTAGTATTCTTATTTTCTGTCAGCTCACCACAGCTTTCAGAATTCAACAGGACCACCAATCACAAGAGCCATGGAAGACATGAAAAGATGATTGAACATCTGAGGCTACTCTCGAGATACAGATCAAAGCCTCGATCACAGACTTCAGTGTTAATGATGGCACAGCTGCTAACCATGGAAATCCTACTCCACAAATTCCAATGAGTGGTTCATCTTCCTCACTTCTTTCTCAGAAACATCATTCTTCCACCTCCAAACTCCATGTTCCTGGGTTTTTGTCCATGTAAAGGGCGATGGTAAAGGGGTCAATGAGCCCAGTTCTTACAAAAATGGGCAGAATGCCATTGACATAATTCCCCATATGGAAAAAGCTGAGGAACCTGCTTCCAGGAGAGATTCTGAGCATGGGAAGATATTCTATAGCTGGTTCTTATTTGTAACCATGTCATGAACAGCAGCCTTTTTGACTGGCTGTAACTGTGTGACCAGAACGGGGGGCGGGGTCTTCCTCGAGCTTTTCGAAAGAAAGATCCTATAGAAATGCAAACTGTGATCATTATTTATTTTCCATTACTGCCCGTACCCCAACGTCCAGCAACCCAACTTGTGTTGGATTCAGAAAGACCTAGATTCGTGACTCAAATTCCACCTCTGACACTTGTTACCTTTGTGACCATGGTCAAATCATTTAACCTTTCTGGGCCTATGCCAAATTTCTATGACTGTCAGGGGAGGGAATTCTCACATGGAGGAAGCCACAGATCACTTGCTGAACCTCACTCCTCCCTTCTCCATGTCACCTTTGTAATGATCACCCACATCATTCTCATATACTCTCGTGTAGTAGCTAGCCCCTTCTCGTTTAGCTGAAGAATGGCTAGATGGGATGGCCATCAGCTACGGTCAAACCCATTCTGGAACTAGTAGAAAGAAGTCTCCAAGGAGCCCCAAGCACCAAGAGTGAAAAGGAGACTTTAATAACGTCTAAGGTGCTGGTGGTGGCCTTAGGAAAGGACGATACATGATCTGTAAGTAAATGTCCTTCTGTATTAATTAATGCCCCAAACCAGCATCTTAAAACATTTGCCTAAACTCCTATTGCCAATTGACTCAATATCCATCCCACGACCCTTCTGTCTACTAGGCATCTCTTAGTTCTGGTGTTAATAAAGTTTCTAGCATTACTATTGTGGAATTTCAGAATCTTAAGATTAGAGAGGACCTCAGAGACCTCTATATCAACCTGAATCTGAACAAGAATTCCTTCTTCCCGCAAAGTGGTCAACTGACCTTTACTTAAAGGCTTCCAATGAGTGGGATCCAGTTACTTCCTTGGTTATCTCCTTTGGGATAGCACTAATGCTTAGGAGGGGTCTTTCCCCCCCCCCCCCTTACATCAAGCATAAATTTGGCTATGTAATCCCTGCCCCCCACTGTTATTAATCCTGCCCTTGAAGGCAGACATGACAGTCCTTCAAATATATGAAGACAGCTGTCACTGCTTGATTGATAACTTAAGGCCCAGGACTGCCCTGGTTGACTCATACTCTCCAGCTTGTCAAGATTCCTCCAAAAATTGGCCATCCAGAAATGAACACAATCAACCAGAAGTGGTCTGACCAGGGAAGACTAAAGCAAAACTACTACCTCCCTCATCCTGGATACCATAGCTCTTTTAATGTAGTCCACATTCACCTTATACTTCTCAGATGCCATGTTGCCCTTAGACTTCTAGGCTGCCATGTCGTCCTGTTGATTCCCACTAAAGACCACTAGATCTTTTTCAGATGAACTGCTAGCTAGCCATGCTTTCTACCATTTTTTAAACTGAAAATTAACTAGTTAAAGTGGGTGAAGTTGATTTTTTACAAATACAAGACTTTTCAGTAGTCCCTAGCAAATTTTATCATATCCAATTCAGGCCGATGTTTCAGCCTACTAAGGTCTCTCTGATTCCTCTCTCTGTTATTTAATGTTAGCTATCCTTCCCAAGTTTATATCATCTGCATATTTAATAAGCAGTCCATCTTTGCTTTTTATTCTAATCAATGCTAAAAATTTTAAACAGCACAGTACTCTTTAATATTGCACTGGAGATCTCTTGCCAAGTTAACATCAAACTATCAATATGCTCTTTGGGTCTATTCATTCAAGGAGTTCCAAATCTAATGGTCCAGGTCAAAGGTGTTAAACACATGACCTAGAGGCCACATGTGGCCCACAACCCTCTCGAATGCAGCTTGAAGCAGATTAAAATGTAATTGGCCTCAGTTTCATAGGATCATAGATGTGATGTTAGAAAGGATCTCAGAGTTCCTAGGATACTTTTGGTGGCCTGTACTCCTTGAGCAGTCTGCTGAAGTCTATTAAAATCATATTTTAAATGACTGAAGGAAATACTAAATTTCAATTAGAACTTAGGTTCTTCACCTGTATGTGTGTGCCATGAATCCAGAGGTGTGCTGGAGCCAGCTCAAACCAGTTAATTTTCAGGGTCAACATTTACAACCCCTAAAATCAGCAAAAAAAAAATGCCCAAACCAGGGCTTCGTGTTGTTTTGGTTACCCAGACTTAAGAAAGTGTTAATAATGAATATCCAACTTAAATTATAGTATTCCTATGTTTTTTCTCCCAGAGAGATGATTGTTGAATATTTATCAGGATACCCCTACATGAACCCACTTGGCAACCTACAGACCCCTTCTGAGAATAATGCTTTAAAATGAATTATTAAGTGCCTTTTGATATAATACAATTTACATATATTAAAATACATTGGATTATGTTGTACATTAAAGTACACAGGATTACAATGAAAACCCATTCTATTAAAATACGGATTATATATATATATATATATATATATGTATATATATATTTTTTTTTAAGAAGTTCATGGACCCTAGGGTTAAGGACTTCTGAGTTATAGGTTAGTGAAAATGAAGATTTTTTTTCTCCCATTCAGGTTCATGAAGCCCATTTTCTCAGTCCTCATTCTTTTTGATCTCTTTACAACCTTTGACACTAAAAAGTTCTCCTACCCATCTGTCTGTCCCCTCTCAGTCTCCTTTGCTAGATAACCATGAATGTCCCACAGGTCTCTATCCTGGGTCCTCTTCTCTCCTCTACACTGTTTGGTGAGGTCATCAGCTTCCATGAATTCAATGATCATCTCCTTGCTGATAATTCGCAAAATGCCTTATCTATTACTAACTTCTCTCCATTCTAACACCTCCAACTGCTTATTGGACGTGTTGGATGTGATGTTTTGTAGACATCTTAAACTCAACACGTCCAAAACAAAACTGATTATCCTTCTCCTCATCCCCTTGTCTCTTCCAAACCACCCAATTACTGTCAAGAGCGCTAGAATCCAGTCATCTAGGGTCCCATATATTATCCTTGAGTCGCAGGGGTGGGAAGCCTGTGGCGTGGAGGCCACACATGTGGCCTTCTAGGCCTTTGACTGAGTCTAAGTTTTACAGATAGATCTTTTTTTATTAAAGGGATTTGTTCTGTGAAGTTTGGATTCAGTCAAAGGGCCACACTTGAGGTCAGAGCCTGACTCTTCGTTATCTATCACCGCACCCCCCCCATATACAATCTGTTGCCAAGGCCTAATAATCTCAATTTTGTAACATCTCTTAAATACGGACTTTCTCTCCACTGATCTTGCCACCACCCTAGTGCAGACCCTCATCTCCTCATGACTAGACTACTGACCTATTTTGCTAACTGGTCTTCCTGCCCATTACTGCCAATCCTCCACCCATCTGCCAAAGTAATTTTTCTAAAGCGAAAGTCCAATTATGTCACACCTCCTACTCAATGAACTCCACTGGCTCCCTATCACCCCTAGCTTCAAATGTAAAAGTCTCTGGTGTTTAAAGTCTTCCATGCCCTAGCCCCTCCCCCACCTTTCCAGCCTTCCTATGCCTTATACCTCTTCCCCCATGTCCCACCATGTACTCTTCAATGCACTAACATTATCGGTCTCCTTGCTGTTCTTTGAACAAAACATCTCGGCATTTTCATAGAAAATGCTCTTTTTTTCAAAGAAAAAGTCAGAGGCCATCCCCCATACCTGAAATAGTCTCCATTCTTATCTCTGTCTTCTGGCTTTCTTGGCTTCCTTCAAGTCCCAGATAAAATCCTACCGTCTACAAGAAGCCTTTCCTAATCTTTCTTAATTTTTAATGCTTTCTCTCCATTGAATACTTCCTATTTACATTGCATATAGCTTTTTTGTATGGAGTTTCTCTCTCCCATCAGATAGTGACCTCATCAAGGGCAGGAACTGTCCTTTGTATCCCTAGCACTTAGCTGAATGCCTGGCACATGGTAGATTCTTAATAAATGTTTGCTGACTGACTCACTCCCTGGAATATATCCATATCTATAAAGGGATAGGGATAGGGAAGGGCGTCCTATGGACCTCAGGTTAAGATTGCCTGCCTTCTTTAAAATGAAGAGTCTGAACCAGATGATCTCTGAGGTCCCGATCCATAAGCCTTTGCCCCTAAATCCCAAGATTCTGGCACCTGAAATGCTTTGCTTGTGTGCAGATTCAACTCCAGCTTTTAGATATTACTTAAAACCAATTACTGTTGCTTCTTTAGATAATCTAAGCTTCTCATAGCACATAGTAATGTTGTTACTCAAATTAAAGAAAGGGAAGGGAAAAGCATAGCTGACAAGAGCCTGGGAGTGGGAGTCTTCCTTCTGTTGCCCCTCCAAGTATGAAGACAGCATGGGGAAAACACTAGCTGCTTGTGCAGCCTTTGAAAGGCAGGTCATGGGCACTTGGAACTTTGAAATCTCTGGTCTGAGTTGACACTACTAACAGAGGGGTCTGAGAGTAGACAGATACAACTCCATAGGATGCCCACAAAATGCCCTTCACCCTCTACAGAGACAATTCTCTCTACCTTGACCCTCCACACTACAGAAGACAAAAATTCTGGACTACTAAAAGGGATAGAAACCAGTAGGTCCCAGCAGATGGAAGACACTGGCTGTGAGCTCCTGTTCTCCTCAAATTGATGTGAAGCCTCTCAAAGTAGATGGGACTTCATCTAGGGCCTCTTAGCCTTTTGGGGGTTCACATACGGCCCCCTTCTCAGAACAATGTTTTTAACTGCACAAAGTAAAATTCATAGGATTGCAAAGCAAATTAATTATGTTGAAATAAATTGATCAGAATGTAAAAAAAAGAAATTTGGATGCCATATTAAGATCTCTGAATCCAGTACAACATAAGACCCTTGCAGCCCCTCCAAAGTATCCTTAACAAGTAGTATGTACTTGATTGAAAGCCTCTAGCAAGAGGGAAATCACTATCTGACAAGGAAGCCTATGACTTCTCAAAATTGTTAGGAAATATTTCCTTACAGTGAGCTTTTTAAAAATTATTTTTTTTAATTTTTAATTTATGAAATAAAACAAGCATTTCCATAACATAGTATAATAAAAAATTATTATACATGAAAATGCAGATCTATTGTGTACAACTTGCTATTGCTTTTAAATATATAATCAAGTTATCATATGGCTACGCTGAGCTTAAAAGTGCCTTTCTTCAGCGTCCACCTATTGCTCCAGGGCAGCCTTGTAAGGCCAAGCAGAATGAGCCTCGAACCTCTTCTACTGAAGGCCTTTATGGTACTTGCACACAGTTATCACATGCCCTAAGCATCTCTTTCAGTTCCACCACGCTGAATTCCTTCATCCAGTGTTTACACAACATCATTAGGAGGCCCTTCACCTGCCTGGCTGTCCTCTTTTGAAGGTTGCCATTCCTAAAACCTTGTGCCCTGAATAGAATAATGATGATGATGATGATGGTAGTAATAAAAGTAACAACCACAATGGTTAGCGCTCATATGGTACTTCAAGGTTTACAAAGTGCCTTACAAACGTTATCTCATTTGATGCTCACAACAACTCTTGGAGGTAGATTTTATTATCATTCCTATTTTACAGATGAGACTCACGTAGGGTCAGACAGCTAATAATTTTCTGAGGCGAGATTTTAAGTAGGTCTTCCTGCCTCTAAATCCATCTTTCTCTCTTTTGAGCCATGTATATATTCCATATGTTCTCTGTTTGGGGCAAAGTGCAGAGAGATGACTCCTTCCCTATACTTGACACTACGCCTTTCATAAGCATAAAGCATCTCAATGTGAGTACTCAGTCATATTCTCAGTAAAGCTGAACAAGAAACAGAGATATGAACAAGACCAGAGTTATTAGACGCATGGCCAGCTCTGCACTGGCAACACTGCTGAGTTACTCCTGAACCAAATTCAAATGGAATTGGGGAAACTTCCAACCAAATTTTACAAAATACAATAAGACATAAATAATGTGACTATGTGGTTTCCTAAGTCAATATGTTACCTGAAGGGATCCTTATGTAGGGATACAAGTGGTATAGACAGTAGGAAAAGGATTGGATTTGGAAGTGAAGGACCTGGGTTCAAATCTCACCTTTTCATATGCTTTAAGGTGTTTTCCAGTTAGTGGGGGTGATCCATTGCACTGAGCCATTCACGTTCTCATTTATACTCCCTTCTTATCAGTCACGTACATATGCTAGATGTTGGGCAAATGACTTAACCTCTCTACGCCTCAGTTTCCTCATTTGTAAAATGAGGGAGTTGGACTAACTGAGCTCTAAAGCCCCCTCCTGTTTTCCATCTATGATTTTTGATGACAGAGTAGTTATTTAGGAAAGTGTCCATAATCTCTAGGATAGCACAAAGACCCCTAAAATCCAAGCCAATGACTTCCTACATGGGATAAATGCCAACTTCTTGATGTCAGGCCATGGGCAGCAGTGGTGATTCCAGGGAGGCCAGGCAGCACCGATCTCACTGCAATAAGAGATACTGTATCTACATCCTAGACCTGCCTATGTTCCAAATTAGGGGACTAAGATTGGAAGAGAATCTTGTTATCAAGTTAATTGTAAGAGATCTTTTAAGAGTACAAGCATAAAGAGAGCCTTGTGTCCAGACTTCTTATTTTTCAAGCCAAAAAACCAGTCTTCTATCTCTGGATCTTTAAGCCTTGTGGAAGAGAGGGCATGGAGGCAGGCTTATGAGAGCTACTGCTGGACCACCCTTTAAAAGAAGTAACAATCTGAATCAAAATAAAGGAAGCTGCAAGCTGCAAGGCATCAGCCTTGATTTATTAAGGTCGAGAATCTCTGAGGAAGGCAGACAGATGTGTAGGCAAGACACTGCATTAACACAGCCACCATCAATCACCAATTATCACCCTCTTCCTCACCTCCCTCCCTGGGATGTTAAGCCATGTTCTGAGACTGCTGATGAGTGGCAAGCTAAGAATGAGATCTGGTTCCCCTTGTTTCTTTGTAGAAGCGGGGAATCGTGGATGTGGGATATTGCATATACTGTCAAACACAGTTGATGCGCTGGTTGGTTACGCTGAGTTGCTCTCCCCACCCCCTTTTTTCATTCTTTGTTATAAGGGATGGCTTACTGGGTAGGGAAGCAGGAAGGGCTATATCCTAAAATGGAGGCGATATAAAAACCAAAGGGTTATTTTGTAATCTGAAAAATAATAATTTATTTCCAGCGTCTCCCTCTAATATCTTTTCTGTCTATATACTTATGCTTTATTGCTATCATTGAATTTCATTTTTATTTTTTTCTGAAAGTAAGAAAGTAAAATGTGTATTTCCATAACATAGTAGAATAGAAAAAAATGATTGCATATGAAACTGCAAATCTGTTACGTACAATTTGCTGTTTCCTTGAAATATATAACAAAGGTATCATGTATCTAGCATTTTTCCCTTTTTTTCTTCCCTCCCCCTCCAAAACACCCGAAAGATATTAATACAAGTAATATTTAAAATAATTAAAGGGAGCTACGAAGCTCTGTACGGACAGATCCTCTCCAGCTTGTCAATGTACTTCCTAAAAACACGGTGCCCTGAACTGGGGTCCCAGCACTCCTGCTGCTAAACATGAAGTCTCAACCAAAGAACTTAAAAGAAAGGCTTCCTGCAGCATCTCAGGAGGAGGGTAACAAGTGGTACTACCGGAAAGCGGCTGCAAGCTTGGCTGATGTCACAGGGTATTGGGTGTGTGTGCGCATGTCTGAGTGGTTTTGTAAAATTTTTTCCCCACTCAGGAGAAGCTGGAATGGGCTACCTTGGAGACAAAAGCAGGAGGATTTGATCTGTGTAAATGCCAGGCAATTTGTCTAATTAACTCAGTGGAAGAAACTGAGATGATTCAGTCTAGTGAGTCTAGGGCACCAGCAGGCTGTTGAGATACTTAGCTAAGAGATAGCAAGCCTGCTTTGGGATTTATATATATATTAAGATGAATTCTCAATTTGAAGAGCTGTTACAATGTGTACTCTGTAGATTTGTATGTATACGTGTGTTGAAATATACAAAATGTCCCCGAAGTCTTAGTGAATTTTATGCTATTAAAGCTTTAAAATGCACAAAGGCTTTTGTGACACCCTGGATCTGGATAGATGGTAAGGGACTAGATCTATGATTTCATGAACATAAGGACCTCCCAGAAGAGGAAGCTTTCTCTACCAATGTAGAGTAGCATCTTTCTGCAATGTGGAGTCTTAGCGAGCCTCAGAGAAGGGGCATGAAAAATGGAGTAGTTTTTCAAGGTCTCATAGCCCATATGTTTCAGACACAGGACTTAAAATCAGGTCTTCCTGATTCCAAGGCCAGTATTCCATCCTCGTGGCCATACCACCTCTTCCCCATATGCGTGTATACATACATAACTGATCCAGCCCTATAATTTCATTCATGTTGGGAACTCTTTCTCCTAAGGCAAATGGTCAATTTCTCTGAAATTCATCAGCTTAGAGAGTTGCCTAGGGTATTGAGAGGTTAAGTAATTTGCCTGTGCCCACAAAGATAGTATGTGTCAGAAGGAAAGTTTGACTATATGGCTTCTGGGTAGAATATAAGCTTTTCGAGGACAGCAATTATTTTGTTTTTATACATGTGTTCCCTGTACCTTACGCTGTGTCTGGTACATAGTAGAGGCTTAAATAGCTTGTTGGATTGAATTAAGTCTATGGTTCCAAGGTTGGCCCTTTAATAACTATCCTACACTGTCTCTTGTGTTTGCTTGGATATAAGTGGACATCTATATGTAAATGAATATGAATACATATTCTAACAAAATTGATGTGGTCAGTGGCAACATTACTAATTCCTCAACGGTAGGTCATATGCTTTAAGGTGTTTTCCAGTTAGTGGGGGTGATCCATTGCACTGAGCCATTCACGTTCTCATTTATACTCCCTTCTTATCAGTCACGTACATATGCAAGTCGGCTGGTTCAGGATACAGGTGGAATCTGTGGTCACCCCTTTTTGTGGTGGTTAAGAATTGGAAATCAAGGAGATGCCCACCAATGAGGGAATGGCTAAACAAGTTGTGGTATATGAAGGTAAGGGAATACTCTTACGCTATAAGAAATGAGGAGCAGATGGACTTCATAAGAACCTGGAGAGTCTTATATGATCTGATGATGAGTGAAGGGAGCAGAACCAAGAGAACATTGTGCAGAACCACAGATACATTACTTCTGTGATGACTCACTTCGATAGACTTGGCTCTTCTCGACAATGCAAGGTTCTAAGACAGCTCCAAAAGACTCATGATGGAAAAGGCTGTCCACATCCAGAGAGAGAATTATGGAATCTGAATGCAGATTGAAGCAAACTATTTGCTCTCTTTTAAAAATTTTATTTATTTTGGGTTTGGTTACATCTTTCTCATGGTTCATTTCATAATTCTTCTTTACAATCTGATTACTGGGAAAAGAAGTCGAATGTGAAGGTATATGTAGAACCCATGTCAGATTACATGCCACCTTGGGGGAGAGGGAGTAGGAGAGGGAGGGGGAGAAAATTTGGAACTCAAAAACTTGTGGAACTTAGCATTGTAAACTTTTTTTAAACATCAATTAATTAATTAATTAATAAAAAGAATCTGTGGTCACAGAATGGAATTTTCTCTCCATTTGAAACCAATCAGTCCAAACAAGAATGGGACGCCTAGTCTTCTTATCATCTTAATCAATTTGGTAACTTATCTGTATAAATATAAAGCATGTGCTCTACCCCAGGCTGCTGGTATGATCCAGAAGCAAGCCAAGATACCCACTGTTCCACAGAATAGGGCCAGCACATGGGAGCCGTGGCTTGTCAAAGAGTGGCTACACCATTCAACCAGACGTGATTCCCATGAGGAACTCAACAATACTTTTCTCCAAAGACAGGTTCAATTCTAGTTATTCAGGATTGGGGGGGGGGCGGGGCTGGTTATGGGAGAGACTGGCTGTCAGGTGCCTTAGGAAAGAAGGTGAGAAAAAGAATCTTGGCTGAAATAACGTAAAATGACTTTTCCAAGGTTGCACAGGTATTAGTCTCAAAGATAGGATTTGAACCCAGGTCCTCTGACTCTAGAAGCAGAGTTCTTTTTACTGTACCACATTTCTTGCATTGGCTGGTGAGGAAGGTACTACAAGTATGATTACCTTGATTTTAGAGATGATGATGCTACCAAGGTTTGTCATATAATTGGAATTTGATACTGGAGAGAACTTCCGAGACCATCTAGACTCTCTCATTCAAAGGATGGAGAAACTGAAGCGTCTTGGTCATGGTCACACAGCTAATGAGTGTCAGCATTAGGATTTGAACTCATGTCTCGTCTGACTTTTCTGACATTGAACATCGTTTCCACAACACCCCAGTATTTCAGTAAGTCAGCCCTAGACTGGCTGGGGCTGCCCTATGTAACCCCCAGCTGATTCCTGGGAAAAGACACGTGGCACGGACACATCTGGATCTCTTGCCTCTGGACTCTCCCAAATCCCCTCCAGCACAAATGCCATGATTCCCCAGCTCCACCTTCATCCATATGTGGCAAGTCTGCCCAACAAAGGATTACCTGGCAGGTTGAAATTCTTCTGCTGTCTGGTGCACTGAGGGGAGGGGTGTAGTGGGGAAGGAGGGGTGGCACTGGGTGGGAGTGGTGGGGCTGGTGAGGAGGGTGTGGAGGAGGTCGTGGAGGAGGGGTTGCTGCTGGAGTCAGGCTGGTAAGGTACCGGAATGTGGTCCTGCAAAAGAAAAAAAGGGGGAGAAGGGGAGAGGGATAGAAGAAAGCAAAAACAAGCCAGTGAGAGCTCAGTGGCAACATTGGTGCATCCTGCCCTTTTTCCTGTGCCCCTGTAGTACTGGCAGCCCTGAGAGCTTTCACCCAACTCATTTGACATTCCATAGGAAGAATCCGACCATCCCTTACTTCATAGCTATGAAAACTGAGGTCAAATGTTTTACTCACGGTCCCGTTAGAAAATGTTTGAGGCAGGATAATAGCAGCAACGAAAACAATTATTAATGATAATAATAATAATAATTACTGTTTATGTAGCACTTCAAGTTTTGAAAAGCACTTTACAAATATGGCATAGCTGAGACAGAACTGTTTTGCATGACTTCATATGTTTAATGAGTATTGTGGTTCTTTTTTCTCTATGGGTGACAGGAAAGGGACGGAGGGAGAGAATTTGGAATTGAAAATAAAATAAAATTTTAAAAATTAATTAATTAATTAAAAAAATAAAAATAAAATAGAGCCTATATCAGATTGCACGCCATCTTGGGAAGGGGGGAGCAGAGGAGAGGGAGAAAATTTAGAACTCAAAATCTTGAAGTGAATGTTGAAAACTAAAAACAAATAAATAAATAAAATTTTAAACAATACTATGTTATTTTGCCCTCGCAACGACCCTGGGAGGTAAATGCCATTATTACAATACCCATTTTATAGATAAGGCTATGGTGTCTTTTAATTATTATTAATTCAAGAGAAGCATATATGGATTTCTAAGATGGAATATGCTGTTAGTGAAAGAACTGAATCCAGGAGGGTAACATAGCTAGTAAGTGTCTGCAGTCACATTTGCACTCAGGTCTTCCTGACACCAAACCCAGTGTCCTAACCACTACACTGAACTGTCACTATTCCACCCATAGCTTTTCCCATACTCCTTCCAGTCTCTTCCCAGACCTATCTGGTAGAAGGAAGGAAAAGCAATTTCCATCAACTAAATCTTTTCCTAGTTTTCTGATTCTGGAGAAAAGGTCACCACCTAGCAAAGGGAAGTCACTGGATGGCAGTTTGGTGATGTGGAAAGAACACTTATTGTCTTAGAAGGTGACATTCTGGTGAAGCAGAGAGAGCATTCAATGGCTTAGAAGGCAATCTCTGGTACTCTGTATAACTTTAGGCAATTGATTTAATCCCCCGGGCCTCAGTTTCCCCAACCACAAAATGGTGGTGGTAGTGGTGGTGGCATTGGTGGTAAACTCCTCATGGGTAGGGAAAGTTAGAATTTGTCCTTGGAACCCCATTCCCTACCATAGTGCCTTGTATATAACAGATACTAATAAGTGCTTGCTGGTTTGATGCTAGGTTTTTTGCCTGTTCTAACATTCTAGTGTGTGAAAGAGTGGATTCTCTTACGATTAACCACCGCTTTCCAATGGTTAACATGGTTGAGATGAATCCAGGTGTCTGTGTGAGGTAGGGGAGAGGAAATCAAATTGAAATAAGTCTAATATTTCAGAAAAAGATAGGTTCTGTTTCATCCCAAGCCACTTGTCAGGTGAGGGAGGCCCCCCAGAGGTGCTTCTGTTCGGATTCTACCAGAAGGACATCAGGTAGCTCAGTTTCTCTGTCTGTCCAGATTTGTCGGATGGATATTTCTATGGTAATGCACATGCGAGTCTAAGGTATCATGTGTCAATGACATGTGGAGATGGAGATGGATGCAGTTAGTTTGGGATATAAATAGAAGCCTGCGGGACATGTGAAATTCATTTTTATAATTTAATGACTGACTCAAGGACTTCACACACTAAAGTCAGTTTAGAAGATCATGGAACCATAAGATCTCAGAGCAAAACGGCTCCTTTGGGGCCACCCAGTCCAACTGGACCTGAAGAAGAATCCTATCTACAATGTGCTATGTGAGGAAGGAACTGGGCATGTATAACCTAGAGAAAAAAAGACTTAGAGGCACGTCAGGATTGTCTTTTAGTATTGGAAAGGCTGCCATGGCAGAGAGGGATAAGATTTGTTCTACTTGTCTCCAGTGGGCAGAACAAAGATTGGTGGGTACACGTAGCAGGGACAAATTTTAGCTCTGTGCAAGGAAAAGCATCTTCACGATGACGATGAGAGTTGTCCAAAACCAGAGTGGGTTTTCTCAGAATAATCATAATCATAACCACAGTAATAGTTGCTAGCATATATATAATGCTTTAAGGTTTACCAAGTGCTTTACACATTTTATCTCCTTTTATCCTAACAACCCTAGGAGGTCGATACTATTACGATCCCCACTTTCTAGATGAGAAAACTGAGGCAGACATAAGTTAAGTAATGCCCAAGGTCATGCAGCTAGTAAGTTTCTGAGGCCACATTTGAACTCGGGTCTTTCTGTCTCTAAGCCTAACTACACCACCAGAGGCTTCATTTAAGGAATCCCACCCCATTTGAAGTCTTTAAGCAGGAGCTGAATGACTGCTTTCTAGATTCATTGTAGAGGGAATTATTCTGCTGGTATGGATGGGTCTAGACTGACCTCTGAGGTCATTCCAAATCTGAGAATCTGTGATCTCCCCCCTCCGCCCTACCCAAAAAAGCCAACCAACCTGTGTTTATGGAGAGGTAGCGAAAGTTCAAATCCTGTCTCAGGATTACTCAGACTACCTATGTGATCTTGGACAAATCACTTCATTCTCTGAGCCTCAGTTTCTTCATCTGTAAAATTAAGAGCTTCAACTTCATGGCTGCTAAGGTCCATGCCAGCTCAGAATCAACAATCCTAAGCTCCC
This sequence comes from Phalanger gymnotis, assembly GCA_028646595.1. NCBI lineage: Eukaryota > Metazoa > Chordata > Mammalia > Diprotodontia > Phalangeridae > Phalanger > Phalanger gymnotis. The sequence goes on along the minus strand of CM053622.1, from coordinate 19,954,173 downwards.
ATGACTTTTAGCGTTGAATTGCTCATTCCACTTTTGGACACCTTCCATTCTCAGAAAGTTCCTACCACGGACCTGAAGCCTGCCTCTCTGCAACATGGTAGCATGCTGAATAGAGCCTTGGACCTGGAGTCAGAGAGATCCGAGTTCAAATTCAGCTTCGGGAGCTCATTGCTTCATGGCCCTGAGTTTACTCTCCCTCAGTTTCTTCATCCAGAAAATGGGGATAATAATAGCACCTATCTCTAAGAGCATTGTGAAGATAAAATGAAATACTATTTAGAAAGTATTTGTGTCTAATGGTGGCCATCTCTAGGGCAGGGTGGGGAGGAAAAAAAAAAGAGACACACACATACACACACACACACACACACATATATATACATACACATACACACACACACACACACACATATATATACACACACATACACATACACACACATATACACACACATACACATATATACATAGACACATCCACCTGTATATATACACACATACACTCACATATACATACACACATGCACACATTTGTCTCCTTCATATTTATCTCCTTTATCTGTGTGTGTGTGTGTGTGTGTGTGTGTGTGTGTGTGTGTGTGTGTGTGTATGATCTTGGACAAATCACATCAATTCAGCTCATCTATACACTTCTCTATGTGAACATGTTATCTCCCACCAAAAAATATATACGCTCCCTGAGGGCAGGGCCTATTTTACTTTTATCTCTGTACTCTCAGTTCCTGATGCATGGTGGGAGCTCAATAAATGTTTGTTGAATAACTGAATTCGACAAGCATCTATTAAATAGCTACTATGTCCTGTGCTATGCACAAAGGGTACAAAGACAAAAGAAAGACAATCCTCTGTTGAAGTGATCTTTCTCAGCCTCGGTCTCCCCATCTTAAATATCTCTATAGAAATACCTGTCCTACCAGTCTCCTAGGGTTACTGTCAGGATTGGATGGTAGTTTAGAGCAAAAATGAACCTTGGATGTTATCTGGTCCAACTCCCTCACTTTACAGATGATGAAACTGATGTTCAGAGAGGGGCAATGATCTTCCCAAGATCAAAAGAAAAGTAAGTGTCGAACCCAGGTCTTCTGACTCTAAATCTATTGCTCTTTCCAGTATCCCATAATGCTTTGATGAGATAGAAATCTTGTAATTACACACCCAAGGAATAGAATGAATTATTTGGTGCAAGATACTGAACACAAAACTAGTCAAAGGAACTGGGGATATTTAGCCTAGAGAAGAGAATACATTGTTGGGGTGGGGGAGGGAGGAAGGCACATAATAGCTGTTTTCAATAAAACTAATTAGTGGCAGGGCTGTGAACCCAGATCTTTTGACATCTGAACCGATAAGTTAAGGCAAGGCAAGAAGCATGAATTAAGCATTTAACAAGGACTAGGCACTTGGCTAAACATCAAAGATACAAAGACAGGCAAAAATAGTCCCTGTCCTCAAGGACCTCACAGTCTAATGGAGCAGAGAGGGATAGGGAAAGGAAGAGAGAGAGGGAGAGGGAGAGGGAGACGGGGAAGGGGAGGTAGAGGGAGGGGGGAGGGAGGAGAGGGAGAGGCTACTCACAGATTGTGTTTGTCCTTCATTCTCAAAGAGGAGCATGAAATCCGGGAAATGATGACATGACTTCCAGTTGACTTTGATTTGAGTGAGGGAGGGCTGTGCAAGGTCACCACCCTCACTTTCTGCTCCAGAGACATCTGGGTCCAGTGGCCTGATATTTGCTCAGGACTATTGGAGATGTCGCAGGATGCCTTGGGAGACCCTCTCCCTCTCCCTCTACCTCTTCTCCATGCTCCATTTCAATGCCTCCTTTACTTTGGGTTTACTGGCTAGATTTTATCAAAAACCAAGCTTTAAACCCAATTCACTCTGGAGCTCATTGATTGGACAATAGGTCCCTGCCCTTCTAGCACAGAGTGAATGTAAATACTAAATAGTAGCTGTGTCTCTTTTGGCCAGGAACCCCTGAGGGTCTTTCCCTCCTAGTTTGATTTTTTTTTGAGTTTTGATTAAAGGGGCCATCCCTTGATTAACTTCTTAAAGAGGCCTATTCACTGAATGGGCATTATCTTACTCAAAAGGCCAGGGTCTCCCACTGCATCCTGGGCCATCTCCAGTCATCCTGGTGAATATCAGACCCCTGGACCCAGATGGCTCTGGAAGAGAAAGTGAGGCTGGTGACCTTGCATAGCTCTCCCTCATTCGAAACAAAGTCAACTGCAAGTTTTGTCATCATTTCCCTGATGTCATGGTCCTCTTCCAGAACGAAGGACAAACACAACAACAGCAGAGTCTAATGGGGGTGGAAAGACACAACTAACAAGGTACAAACAAGATACAGACAGAATAAACTGGAGGTAATCTCGAAGGGAAGGCACTAGGATGGTGCATTCAGGTGGTCAGTATTCTACCTGCTTTCCCAGATCTTCATTTCAGGGCAGATTGGTGTTGTTAGTGCACAGATCCACCAGCATATAGTCAAAGATGGGGAAGATGAACCAGCAGGGGGCTGGTCTTTGAATGAGTGCAGATACATGCCATCCCTCCCTGCCACAGACTGATGAGGGTGGGTGGGTGGAGCCAAAAGAGCAATTTTAAAAGTTATTTTAACCAAATTGGCTCTGGAGTCATAAATGCTACATCATAGTCTGACAAAGAGAATTTGAGCCGAGAGACTGGGCAAGAAAGGGCGGCAGGGGGTAGGGAATGAGGGGGTGGAGAAGAAAAGCAACCCTTTGGACAGATCCCATCCACCTTCACATCAAGGCTGCAATTTAAATAGAGGGTAATTTATTTCTCTTATCAAATTCTCTTCTTTGCAGACAAGCAGAACAATGCCATGCTTATTTCACCCTCTACCCCTGTTAATGTCCACCTGACATCGAAATATTGATCACTTCTGTCTGCAAAGTCAGAGAAAAAAAGGTTCTTTGACTGTGGGGCTCTCAAGGTCAACTGGCCTTTAGTGGATCAAGTGCTGGACTTGAAGCCAGGAAGACCTGGGTTCAAATCCTTACTCTGACATTTACTAGCTGTGTTACCATGGAAAACATACTTTATATCTTGGAGTCTCCATTTCCCCAGTGCAAAAATAAGGATAATGATACCTCATGGGGCTACTGCAAGACTCAGGTGAGATAATGGATTTTAAAGGGCTTTGAAAACATTCATACCAAGTATAATGGTCACTGGCATTATAATTATGATGATGATTATTATTCATCTCATTGCTCTCATCTATTTAGATGGAGTGTAGATAGAAATGGTCCCGACAGTGTGTGCTCATCCTCTGCATCTCATCCTCTTTTGCAGCAAGAGAAGAGCAAATGCCAAATCTACATGTAAATCTCCAGGTTGTGCAGAGGCAGAAACCTCTGCAACTGGCAACTGGGAGAGCCAGAGGGGCAGGGGGCAAAAGGCTGCCAAGGCCTGAGTTGGAAACCAGAAGAAAGGTGACCACCCTCCACAGCTCCTGACAAAACTGCTGCTTAAGAAAAGTAGAAATCTGAATGAGGAGGTAAAGGCATCTTCAAAGAACCAATGTTCTTTGGAAAAATGTACTTTGGCAAATATTGTCTTTCTCTAAATAGCAAAAACAAACAAAAAACAAAACCCTAAATAATAGTTAACTTCTGTTTTCATTCTATTTTAAGGTTTGCAAAGTATTTTCTTCACAAAACATTTTAAAATGGACAGTTCCAATATTGTTATTCCCATTTTAAAGGTGAGAGCATGGAGGCTCTAAAAGTTAATTGTCCCATGTCCCACATATAATAAGCATTTGAGCCTCCTAGTCTAGCAAGCTATCACTAAGTCAGTGTGTCTCTCACATAAAAAAATAGCTCCACTAGGTAGCTCCATGCCAACAGTAACAGTATAACACAGGATAGTCAAGGTGTGGGAGGAAGATGAAAGCCAATCATACTGCCTTCCCTCCTGAGCAAAAGGCAGAAAGGTAATGTGTAGAGCAACAATGGAAGAGAAAGGCATGCAGGCTCCTAAGTTCTGCCCCCTGCAAAATCAGTGTCAACGAATCAGCCACTACCAACAAAGATCCATCATCATCATCATATCTATCATCATCACCATCACCTTAATCATTGCCACTATCATCATCACCACTGGCACCTTTATCATCACCATCACCTTCATATCATATATCATCACCTTCATCACCACCACCATCACCTTTATCTTTATACCTGTCATCACCGTCATCACCTTCACTGTCACCACCATCATCGCCACTCCATCATATTTATCACTGACATCATCATCACCTCCCATCACCATCACCTTCATATCTATCATTACCACCACCACCTTCATATCATATATCATCACCTTCATCGCCACCACCATCACCTTCATCTTTATATCTATCATCACCATCATCACCTTCATCATCACCACCATCATTGGCACCCCATCATATTTATCACTGACATCATCATCACCTCCTACCACCATCACCTTCATCATCACCACCATCATCACCACCCCATATTTATCACTGCCATCATCATCACCTCCCACCACCATCACTATCATCTTCATATCATATCACTGTTGTCATCATCATCACCTCCCACCACCATCATCTTCATATCTATCATTACCACCATCACCTTCATATCATATATCATCACCTTCATAGCCACCACCATCACCTTCATCTTTATATCTATCATCACCATCATCACCTTCACCGTCACCACCATCATCGCCACTCCATCATATTTATCACTGCCATCATCATCACCTCCCACCACCATCACCTTCATCATCATCACCATCATCATCTCCATCACCAGTTCCAAGACCATCCTTACAGGATCACAGATTTATTACTAGAAGGACCCTTAGAGATCAACAAGTCCAAGCTCTCACTTTAGGGATGAGATTGAGACTGAGAGAGATCATAAAGTTACACAGCTAGTGTCTGAGGCAAGATTCAAACTCAGGTCTCCCTAACTCTAAAGCTTGATAGACTAGGAGACTCTATGCCCTGTTCCATTTGACTAGATGTCTTCACAAGAACCTAAAGAGGAGAGAATATTCAGGAGAATACTGCCTATACGGCCTCTCTTCTAGCTCTAAAGTTATATCCCCCATGTCCTACAACTTTGAGACAACTTTAAAACTTTAAAGATCATCGCCTTACATATCTCCAATATCATAGACTGGTAATTCTACTCTGCGTACGCTCTTGAAAAATAAAGAACAATTAATCTGCTCTTAAAACAAATACCAGTCATTCTCAGTCTCTAAGGATTTTGAGCAAAAGTCTGGTCCCAGCTCCCGTCTCACGGGAGGGGGGCATTGTATTCAAATAAATGAAATTATCTCTTTTTGGCACTAGAGTTGGAGTCAGAAAAAAAAAATGATTAAAATCTTGCCAAAGACATATACAAGCTGTGTAACTCTAGGCAAGTCATTTAACATCTGATTCTCTTTTTTCTCATCTGCAAAATGGGAGGTTGACTCAATGGGTCTAAGTTCTCCTTTAGCTCTAAATCAAGTGAGCTCAAATGAAATAACATATGTAAAGTGCTTTGCAAACCAGAGAGTTTATATTAGCTACTATTATGATGCTATAAATTACATAATGAATTGCCCTGGGTGAGTAACTATTTACAAGACTGTATTAGCAAATCTCTTTGAAGTAGCCAAGGTTCAACCTCCCATCTGGATTACAGAGAAATGGAACTGGAGGGAGTCAAATTAAGTGAAGAAGAGTCTGCCTATCCAGTCTTTGAATATCTCTGGGGGAGCAGTCAATGTTATAATAGCTGGTTGGTTGTTGTCCTTTGATTTCGAAGAGGACCAAAATGACATTACCGTGCTAGAGGGAAGTTTCAATGTGTCTGACGGTGGCTGATCAGACCGATACGAGCTCGGAAGGCTCTGCCACAGGTCGGGCACAAATAGTCCATGTGAACATTTGGGGTGGATACTCTAAATTTGTGCATCTTGTCTTTCCTCTGAGCTGTCCCATTTCTGCTCTGAACAGAGCACCTTCTCTGGTGTGGGAACACCATCCTGAGCGGTCCTGTACCAGAGTTTCCCATGTCACACAATCAATTCCAAAGTTCTTGAGAGAGACCTTGAGAGTGTCCTTGTATCACTTCTTCAGACCACCATGTAAATGCTTGTCCTGCGTGAGTTCTCCATAAAATAGTCTTTTTGGCAAGCGTACATTTTGCCTTCGAACAGCATGGCCAGCCCATAGGAGTTGCCCTCTCTGAAGCAGAGTTTGAATGCTTGGCAGTTTAGTTCGAGCAAGGACCGAATGTCAGGGGTGGCAAATCATGTGCTCAATTGTAAGCACCTATCTGTCCGGATTATTCTTCCAGAGAATGAGAGATATAGTGGAAAATAATCTAGATTTGGAGGCAGAAGACCTGAGTTCAAATTTTACCTCTGCTACTTATTATCTATGTGACCTTGAATAAGTCACTTTCTTTCTTTGGTCCTCAGATTCTCCTTCTGTAAAATAAGGGCATTGAACAAGATGGGTTTCTATAGTATGGCGCACTGTAAAAGACACTGGTTTTGCAGTTGGATGACTTGAGTTCAAATCCTGCTTCTCTTTCTTGCTACCTACTGAACATTAGGCAAGTCAGTGCCTTGCTCTGGAGAGGAGAGGAGCTTTCTCATCTACATGCTGATGAGACAGGACTGGACCAGGGATCATGTATGTCAGAGATCCCTGTGGGCAGTCTGGGGAAACCTATGGACCCCTTCCCAGAAGAATGTTTCTAAAGGGATAAAATAAACCACAAAGGAAAACAATTCTGTTGAAATTGTGTGTGTGTGTGTGTGTAAACTAGTTAATATTTATATAGTGCCTACTGTGTGCCAGGCACTGTGCTAAGTACTTTACAATTATCTCATTTGATCCTCACAACAACCCTGGGAGGTAGGGACTATTATTACTCCCATTTGACACCTGAGGAAACTGAGACCAACAGAAGTTAGTGACTTGCCCAGCTGAGTATGGATTTGAACTCAGATCTTCCTGATTTGGGTCCAGTGTTCTACACATTGCACCACCTAACTACTCCCTCTGTACACACACACACACACACACACACACACACACACACACACACACACACAGTAGGACCAGATTACAGGTTCTTAATATAAACATATAAATAACATACATACATAATATATATGCACACTACATATACACACATATACACATATACTATACACACATATATAGATATAGATACATATACATACACAGATGCATATTTTTTTAAGCTAGTTCATGGACCTAGGTTAAGAACCCCTGCACTATGATTTTTAAGGTCCCTGACAGCTCTGAATTCAATGGATCTTTTGACCTGTCTCTCCCTCCCCCTCAGTTAAAACAGCAACAGTCTACATGGAGGACAGCACAAGCCCAGGTGTGAATGACAATGTCTGGAAGCAAATGCGTCTCCCTCCCTTCCCCCTACCCCAGCTCTCACCCTCTCCTATAATCCCGGTTTGATCACAGCCCCCACATAGCAGGGAAGGGGCTAGCCTCAACATGACCATCAACAGTAGGGTACCGCACTCACCTTGTTGATTTTGTTGGTTTTAGGGAGAGTCTGACTGATGTGCAGGTCAGAATACCGGGGAGGCTTCCGCAGGGGGTTGTTGATGTCACAGGGCACGGACTCTGTCCGGACTAACCTTGCTGGATCCGTAGGGGTAAAAAGCAACGATTTGGGAGTTTAAGTACGGCTTCTCAGTGTCTTGAAAACCAACCAACCAACCAACCAGCCAGCCAGTCAAACAACCAGCCAACCAAAAGACAACTAGGGTTCTTTTTCCAGATACTAACATGCCCTTTCCCTTGCCTTCCACCAAAGCATGTTGGTGGGGACACCACCTCCAGTAGCCCTTCCTGCTCCCATGTACCCGATCTTACCCAGAAACTATTTTGTATGTACATTGTGTATATTTTAACCTTACTTATCTATTATTTTGAACTTATTTATCTAAGTACATGTTCTTTACCAAAAGAAAATATAAACTCTTGGAAAGCAGGAATTATTTCATTTTCATGTGTATCCCCAGTGCCTAACATAATGCCTAGCACATAGTAGTGGTGCTTAATGAACCCTTGTTTAACTGATTACTCTACGGGACCAATGCTTAAAATGGCTATCTCTTGTTGTTTCAAATGTATCAGAGGACAGTGGGTTCAAATCCCATCTCTGAAGCTTACTTCCTACGTGACCCTGAACAAATTGCTTAACCTCATCGGGCCTCAGTTTCCTCATCTGAAAAATAAGGGGGGAGGGTTGGACTACATGGCCCCTAAGATTCCTTCCACCTTTACATCTCTGACCCTATATAGGTCATCTTTTGCTTCTCAGAGCCCAGGGACTGAATGGATCGTGTGCTGGTTCTTTTTATCCTTCACAGGGCTAGGTGCACAACAGACCTTTTATAAATGTAAATGGAGCTGAACTTCAATCTCCCTGAAATTACTTTGTACTTACTTTGAACTGGTTTATCTAAGGTTTCTCTTCTTTCCTCCTGCTTTGGAGCCTTTGCACTATTTTACCAGCCCGAGATGCAGAGCCAGGGGAAGAAGTGCAAATGAAGCCCCAAATCCTTCCAATGTACCCACTTGCCAGAGGCATCTTAAGTGGACGTGATTTACATTAGGAACTGGAGATTAAGAATGACCTACAGATTTTACACAAGGTCCAATGACTAATCAGCTATCTACTTGTGAAAACTGAGGGTAGGGGTGGGGAACCATGAGTAGATATCAATGGGCCCTTTGTAAGCTCATGCTCGGTGTTGCTAAAGAGCCCTGGCCTTTGCCATCATCTCATCATCCCTGCTGCTAAACCCTTTTATCATGGACCTTTCCATCCATCCAGCAGGTGAACTTTTCTTTTTGGGGTTTTTTTTTCTTCCTCAATTTGATGGATTGGTTAACTGGTGAGCTCTTTGACAGCCAAGATTATCTTGCTTCCATTTGTACCCCTAGCACCCAGCACAATGCCTGGTACATAATTAGCACTTAATAAAGGCTTTTTTAAAAAATTCATTCACTCATTTATTCATTCAAATGAAGGGTCAGTACTGTGGGCAGTATCCACCCAACTGTTGTTATCGTTCTGTTCCTTTTCAGTCATGTCTGATTCTTTGTGACCCTATTTGGTGTTTCCCTGGCAAAGATAGTGCAATAGTTTACCATTTCCTTCTCCAATTCATTTTACAGATGAGGAAACTGAGGCAAACAGAGATAAGCAACTTATCCAAGATCACACAGCTAATAAATGTCTGAGGCTGGATTCGAACCCATGAAGATGAGTCTTCCTGATTCTAAGCCCGCTGCTGTACCCACTGTGCCATTTAGCTGCCCTATCCAAGTCAACAAACAGTGGTTAAGCACCTATAGTGTGCCAGTCACTATGTGAGATATTAGCAAATAGAATAATTAGTCAGTAATCATCAAGTGAATTTGAATTTGCGTACAAGGCTGATTGTCTCTATAAGACAACATGATTGGGTACACCACTTTCTTGTGCCCTTAAACATCCAGTTTCAAGAACTGAGTTTTTCCCTTGAACACTATTTGCTGTAGGATAGCACTCTGTGGAGAAAAAAACTTTGCCATCTCTCAGAGGCCATCCTAGGGGCTTAGTTCCTTAACTGCTAAAAAAACCCCAACTCATTATTAAATGCATTGCCTGTCAGGGGGCCTCACAACATGGTGCCCAAGGACTGGATTCTTGAGTTCACAGAGTATTTGGAATTCAGAGTTAGAAACAACATCGTTAAACATATCAAGCAGTTTAAAGAGTGTAATGTTCAGAAACTGCCCTAGTAAAGGTATTTTCAGGTGGTTAGGATGCTTGAGTGATTACCAACCGCCAACCAGATGAAATGGTCTTATCTGAGAAGCGCCATGACACAGTGGTGGGCATACTGGTTATGGATTCAAATCCTGCTTCCGTCATTTACTTGATATATGACCTCGGACAAGTTATTTAACCTCTCTGGGCCTCTGTTTCCTCATTCAAGTGGGTTAGTATTAGAGGACCTCAAGGTCTCTCCTAGCTCTAGATTTAGGGGCTAATGGAATTTAAATTTAACTTCATTTTCTATGCTAATAATGAAAAAGCTAATCGATAGGAAAAGGCCCCAAGCCTCCTTGAGATTATCCTATAGTTACTTTGCATTTACTTATTGGTGGTGTTCCTCTCATCTTCCCAGTAGAATAGAATCTCTTAGAGAGCAGGGACCATTTCACTTCTGGCTTTGAATCTCTGCGGCATTGCATATAGTAGGTGTCTAATAATTGCTCATTGCCTTAATTAAATTTAGCTTTGAAATGTGATACAGTATTTCCTCCTCAGCATTTAGATTAATGTTAAAATAAAATTGCTTTCCCTGAGAATATACAATTGGCAGGTATTAGGGGCTAAGTGTGGAATGGAGGGAGGGAATCATACTGAGTGGCAGGAGAAAGTCGACCTTGGCATTAACTTTTGTTGCACATACTTCACAAAGTGGATAAGCCACCCAAGTGTGATTACTGCCCCTGTAAGCTAGAATGAGGGGAAGTTTAAATGAAGTTGATGGGAAATCATTTATCCCAGAGACAAGTCTATCCCCTGCCTCTCACACTTAATTAAGTCTCTAGCAGAGATTTGAGTGGACAGAAAGGAATGTCTTCCCATAATCAGGCTCCTCTTTAAGAACCACAAACTCATTCTTCTCTGTGCTAAGTAAAAGAGGGCAGGGTGCTCTGAAAGAGAAAGGAAGGAAAGAGGGAAGGGAAGGAGGAAGGAAGGAGGGAGGGAAGGAAGGAAAGAAGGAAGGAAGAAAGGAAGGAAGGAGGGAGGGAAGGAGGAAGGGAAGGAGGGAGGAAGGAAAGTAGTGAGGAGGAAAGAAGGAAAGTAGTGAGGAGGAAGGAAGGGAAGGAGAGAAAGGAGGAAGAAAGGGAGAAAGGAAGGACAAATGAATGGATACAGAGATTAATGATAGAGATAGGTAGAGATAGATAGACAGAAAGTAGAATGGGCGAGTAAGCATTTATTGATTTCTGTGTGCTATGTGTTATACTGTGTGCCTTAGTGATTGTGTGTATGACCTCATTGTCACCACTTTTTCTGAATGAGATGACAACTCACAGTCTAGGACAGTCACAGTCTAGGACCTTGGCTACCTATCCTCACAACTGAAGGACAGATTTACCAGGCAGGGTCTTAACTGTTCAGGAGATATTCTGTACCCAATGGGAGTAAAGGTGGAATAAATGGGGATACCAATTGGCTGGGCTTCCTTTCTAAAGATTCAACCTGCAGAGAGCCCCCCTGGAAAGCATGTGCTAAATTCTTACCTCCACGGTGGATGATCAGTAAGTGGCATGGGGGAGCTTCTTTGGTGCATTTGTTATGACATTTTAACCTAAGAGGAAAGAGGAAAAAAATGAATATGAACATCCTTCTATCCCAGACAGCTCCAAATGCCTCTATTAGTATATCTACAGCATCAAGGAATAAGTAGCCATTGCAGAGGATAAAAAAAAATTGGAAGAAACTTCTAAACAGAGTACTCCGCCTAGACAACAAAAACTTATTAGAAAGATGTAACTATCTATCAAGGGACCTATTTCTCTAAGGATTGCCTTTCTACCCATTCCAGCCAGCTTCGCTGTTACTTAGCCCTTCTCCCCACCTGAGACCAAACCTCTAGCTGATGAGTTAATCTCTTCTGTTTGGGGGCTCCTCCCTGGGAACTGTCCTGATTGATGAGTGAAAGCATATTCATTTAACCCACTATATCCAGCCCATCCCCAAACCAGGCTTAATATCTATCAAGCCTTCACCCTGGATTTCTTTCACTTTGGGCAATCAACTTAACCTCTCCGGACCTCATTATCTCCTTATAGGAGTCTACTCATATTTCTCACTTCACAGGTCTGTTCTTGAGTTAATTTGTGAGTTTATGTTCTTCTAACAAAGAAAGAGGAGTATCAAAGGTGCTATTTCTGGCTGATATAATTTATGCTTTAGTAGAGAGCCATGGAAAAGTAGAAAGGGGGCTAGATTGGAGATAGACATAAGTTCGAAATCCTCTACTTATGGGAGTCTTCTCCCAACTCTTTCAAGAGCCTGCTCTGCTAATTATCCCCTCTCTTTTAAAAAATTAATGTTTTTTTAAAAGAAATTCTCTCCCTGTTACCCCCACCCCCACCATTACTGGGAAAAGGGAAAGAAAAGCAAAAGCCTTATAGCAAATATACATAGTCAAATAAGATAAATTTCTGCTTTGGCCATGTCTAAAATATAGATATCTCATTCTGCACCCTGAGTCCAGCACCCCTCCATCAAGAATTGTGTGACATGCTTCATCATGAGTCCTCTGGAGTCACGGTTGGTCATTGTGCTAATCAAAGTTCTTACGGCTTTCAAGCTTTGTTTTCAGTGTTGTTACAGTACGATCATTCTTGTTCTGCTCATTTCACTCCGTATCAATTCATATGTTTTCCCAAGTTTTACTGAGACTATTCCTTTCATCATTTCTTATGGCCCAATAGTATTCCATGACATTAACATACTATAAATTGTTTGGCTATTCCCCAACAGATGCTGAACCTTACCTTTAGTTCCAGTTCTTCGTACAAAAAAAAGATGCTATAAATGCTTTTGTACGTGTGGATCCTTTTCCTCTTTCTTTGATCTCTTTGGGGTACAGGTGTATCTACTAACTGTTTCACTAGATCAAAGGGTATGTGCAGTTTAGTGACTTTGGGGGTAGAGTTCCAAATTGTTCACCAGAATTACTGGGCCAATTTACAGTTCCACAACAATGAATTAATGTGTCTATTTTACCGCAGTCTATCCATTTAATTTTCAACTTCTGCTTATCAACTGGTTTATCCCTGATGCCTACAAACATGTCCAGATCCCCCTCATTCTTCACCCACTTCTACCATCCCCTCAAATTAACATTCATTATCTCTCTTTCCTTTGATAACCAAAGTGCTTTTAAAATGGCAGGGAAAGCGAAGTAGTCTATATTCACTCACACTTTTTCATTACCTTTTCACCACATTTTTCAGCCCCTCCACTCAACGTAACTACCAAAGATCTCCTTATTCCTAAATCTAATGACTTTTTTCAGTCCTCATCTTTCTTGCCTTCTCAAAGGCAAGATGACTGCCCTCTCCCTCTAGATGTTTGTTTTCTCTTCGGTTTTATGATATTGATTTCTCCTGGTTGTCTTTCTATCTTTTCCAAGGATTTTTTTAATTCCAATAAATAATAATAATAACTAACATTTATATAGCACTTTAATGGTTACAAAGTACTTTACATATATTATCTCATTTGAAGTGTCATTATTCACACATAATATACATGTATGTGTATATATGTGTGTATATATATATATATATCCCTCCCCACTATGAGTGGATATAGCCTAGGGCTTCATCCTCGACCCTTCTCTCTTCTCTCTCTTTATAGTCTTTTGAAGATCTCATCAGCTTACATTGATTCAACTAGCATCTTTGCAAATGACTCCCAAATCTATCCAGCTCTCTCCTGACCTCTGATCCTTCATTCCCAACTGCCTATCTGATATTTTCAGATGGATGTTTTATAGACATTTCAAGTTTAGCTTGATTCAAGGTAGGAAGGAGAACAATTTCTTAATCATTAGAGCTGTCCATACATAGAATGTGCTGCCTTGAGAAATGGTAGCATCCCCTTGATTGGAGGTGTTCAAGCACAACCCGGATGGACTATTTCCCTCCCATTTATTGGAGGGAGATTTTTTCGATGAACTAGGTGGTCACTGAAGTGCCTTCTAATTCAGAAATTCTGTGAATCAGTGACCATTTGTCTTTTCATTACCTGTTGGGTCACCTATACTTGGTACTGTCCTGAGATCATGACATTCCATTTATAACAGTTATGTCACATCCCTGGGAGAACACTAGTGTTGACAAAAAAAATCTGGGCTTTGGTGCTAGAGAGCCACTTAAGGTCTTAGAAGCCATGGTGAGATTTCACAAATGTAATCAAGTGTCATTTTCACTTTGGGGGTTTCACAGGATCATAAATCCAGAACTAGAAGAACCCTAAAAAATCATCTGATCCAATTTCCTCATTTTATAGATGAGGAATCTGAAGCCTAAAATAGGCAAGTTTTACCCAATATCCGTTAGAATGTAAGCCACTTGAGGGCAGGGACTGTTTTTGCCTCTCTTCAGGTCTCTAGTACTTAGCACAACGCCTCAATACAGTAAGCACCAAGTTGGCTGACCTGATGGTGCCACACAGGCAGGATGAATCATAATTTCTTTCCTTCATAGTTTTCAAAACCAAACTGCAAGTCTAATGAGAGATGGAACTGCCAGGAATCACAGTATTTTCTGTCCCCCAGTGCCCAGTGCAGTACTCTGAACATAAAGATCCAGCATTTGTGGAAACCAATCTCTTGAGACTAAGCGCTGGACTTGGACATTGCGTCCTGGCTCTGAAATGTATTGAGTTTGGGATCCTGGGCAAAAGCTGAGCTTTAAAAAGCCTCAGTTTACTTATTTTGTAAAAAGGGAATAAAATAACCTTTAACTTTTAAGCTCGCACGCTTGTCCCTGTGATAATCACCCATAGTGCCTCCCTCCCCAAAGTCACTTTCCTTCTACTCCACATGAGTCTTGCTTATACCTATTTAGAATGCAAGCTCTGGAGGAATGGACTACGACCACTTTTCCTTTATATAAATACTCATTAATTCTTTTCAAACCTTCCGAGACCACAAGTTGCAGAGCAGATGCTGACCAGCATGAATAGGAGAAATTTCTTCCCTGAGAGTTGCTGGCATGATTTGCCCTAAAGGTCTGGACCACCAAGAAAAACAATGATGATAATACTGTTTCAGAAACACGAGTTGTTATCATTAAATGATTGAGTGAATGAATGAATTTCGGTACTGTGGAATGACTGATCCAAGAGTGCCGAGTCAAAGAACCTGAGTTCAAAGTCCTAGCTATACCATTTAGTAGGTGCATGACCTAAAGATGTAGGGGGCCTGGTGGCCCAGTGGATGGAGCAAATGGTCTAGAATCAAAAAGACCCAAGTTCAAATCTAGCTTCAGATGCCAACTGGCTGCATAATATTAGGCATTTAGTACAGTATCTGGCAATACTAGGAGCTCAATAAACATCAATTTCTTTCCTTCTTTGTGGGCAAGTCATTTCATATCTAAGTAACCCAGTCAACTCTCTCAGGCTACCAATATTGAGAGGAAACCCTTCTCCCTTAAAAAATGTTTAAGTAAAGCTTCCCCAGATCTTTCCCAGTCTTCTTTGAGTATGGCTACATGAAACCACCTTTGGAGCATCTTGAACTCGATGTCCAGTAGATATCTTAAACTGAATCTGTCCAAAACAGAACTCATTCTCTTTCCTCCTAATCCCTGACACCCCTCCCCCATTCCACTTCACTATTACTATAGAGGATAGCACTACCCTTCCAGTCCCTTGAATTCTTACAGTCTCTCACCTCTCATATCCAGTCTGCAGGCAAGGCTTATCAATTTTGCCTTAACATTTTTTACATTTAACTCTTCTCTCTTCTGGCATTGACACCACCCTAGTGCAGGACCTCATCACATCATGTCTCGATTATTGCCACAGTCTGTTATTTGGTCTCCCTGCGTCAAGTTTCTTCCTACTTCAGTCCATTCTCCACTCATCTGTCAGTGATCTTCTTAAATCACAGAAGTGACAATATTACCCCTACTCAATAAAATCAAGTGACTCCCCATCACTTCTAGAATAAAATATAAAACGCTTTGTTTAGCATTCAAAGACCATCATAGTATGACCCCCCCTTTTCAATCTTCTTATACCTTTCACTCCTCCAACATACTCCATGACCCAGTGATGTTGTCCTTGCTGTTCTCAAACAAGCTAGTTCATCTCCTGATTGGGCATTTTCACTGGTCATCTTCCATGTCTGGAATATTCACTCTCTTCATCCTTATCTCCTGGCTTCCCTGGCTAACTTCAAGCCCCAGCTAAAATCCCACCTTTTACAGAAAGCCTTTCCTGATCCCCATTAATGCCAGTGCCTTCCCTGTTATCTCCAATTTATGTGGAATATATTGTCTTTGCACACAGTTGTTTGAATGTTGTCTTTTCTATTAGAATGGGCTCCTTGCGAATGGGGACTGGCTGTAACCTTTTATTGCATTTTTATTGACTGATTGGCTGGCATTGAGTAGAATTTATAATTAGGTTAATTTAGAATTGATTGTTAGAACTGATAATTAACAAAATCTTCCTAACCATGAGAGCCGTCCAAAAATGAAATCAATTGTCTTCAGTGGTGGAGGATCCCCCTTCATTCAGTTCAATTCAGTAGATATTTGAGTGCCTACTATGTGGCAGACATTGTGCTAAACACTGGAGATACAAATAAGAAAAATAAAGGCAGTTCCTGCCTTCAAGGAGCTTACAATCTAATGGAGGATGATAATGCACAAGAGAAAACTGGAAAGTGTGTGCGTGTGTGTGTGTGTGTGTGTGTGTGTGTGTGTGTGTGTGTGTGTGTGTGTGAGAAAATGGGGGGGTAGCAGAAAAGGAGTATCTTGTTAGGCAGAGGTTGAACAACCACTTGTTGAGTATGTTATAATTGGCATTGCTTTCATTGATGGATTGGACTAGATACCAATGAGGTAATTTCCAGCTCTCAAATTCTATTATTTTGTAATGTTTCCTCTGTGCCATCCACTTTTCAATCCTGGAGTTGCCCTTAGGTAGTTGTAAAGAAAACCATCTCTAGAGAAGGAGCTGTAGCCATGATTAATAACATTAACTGAGTTTGAAAGTTCACTCTTGGCATTGCCAGGCATGGTGGTCCGTGGAGACTCATTTAGCAAGGGCACGCATTGACCCTCCTGACCACTGCTGAACCATGAACTTAACGGGCAAGGCTGCTAAAGAGCTCTGTGTCTTCCCTGACCCCCTCTCTGGAATTTTTCCTTTCTTAATTTCCCAGGTTGCTATCCCTTGTAGCAATCATAAAGTCCTAATTCACTACCCAGCCAGAAGATGGGCAATGGCATGCCCTGGCAACACACTAGTCTTGGAAGCAGGCAACGGTGGAGGTGAAAAGGGGACTGCCTCCCCGCCAGCAAACCTGCAAGAAACATATCTGCAGTGCTCAGACAATTAAGCTGGATGACACAAGGTCAGTCTCTCAGCAAGAATTGGGACCAGCATCTCAGCAAGGTTTGCTAACAGAGGCCAGGGGATTATGCTTGCACTGCAGATGCAGAGCATCTCTGTGTGAGCAGAAAGGAAAACATAGTTAAGTCTTTTTTAAAGTGACTCTGAACATTCTTTCATAGACATCCATAATGTCCCACTTTCAGAATAATTTTTTCCCTTTGGGAAATGAGCATACTTTATCTCAAATTCACTCATTTTTTCTCATTTCATTGTTGTGCTAATTGGGAAGAAGTAAGAGTAATACCTCATCATTTCAAAACTCAGATTTTGGATACGCTTTGACCCTTGAAAACAGTGTAAGGCAGTGGAAAGAATGGTAGATTTGGACTTAAAAGACCTGTGTTAGAAATCGACCTGTTCTACTTACTCTTTGTGTAATATTAGACAAATCACTTTACCTATCTGTACCTTAGTTTTCAAATTTGTAAAACTGTGAGATTTGATAAAGCAGCTTATGAGATCCCCTCTAGCTCTATATTTATGAGCTTATAAACTCCTGAGGACTCAGGAGAAGGAGAAAGAACATGCACAAATACAACCGTTGTGATAAATAGTAATAAAAATTGTCATCTGTCTAGTTTTTTAATAGACCTCAAAGCACTTTACAGATGTAACCTTTGGCCCATTACCACCACTGGTCCAGCCTCTAGCCTCACTCATCTCAGGGGCTGACCCAATCACTGAAATTTATCCCCTTGGCGGTGCTGATGGACAGCTCCAAACCAGCCAATTCATCTTGAGGTGGGGATCTTTGGTATAAGACCAAATTAGTTGTCTTTGTTCTTTTAAAAAAAATCAGTACTCCATATGAAAAGACATCTTAAAGGAAGTAGCACGAACTATGAAAAGAACACTGACTTTGAAGAGAGAGGCCATGGGTTCAAATCTCATCTCTACCATTTACTACTTGGTGACCTTGTGTAAATCACTTGACTTCCGCGGACCTCAGCTTCCTCATGTGTAAAATGAGAGGGTTAGATTAGATAGCCTTTGAAGTCCCTTCCAGCTTGAGAGCTGTGGTCCCAGAAGTTCTAAATTAAATCCCAAGGCTCATCACACTGAAATTCTCATCAAAATGATGGGAGAATTCTCCTGGCCGACTCTCCTTACACTTGTTCCTATTTGAACCTCAAAACAATACTGTGAGATAGGAGTTCAAAGTGTTAGACCATAAATTTAAAGCTGGAAGAGACTGTGGAGGCCATCTTGTCTAACCCTCTCATCTTACATAAAAGGAAACTGAGGCCCAGAGTGGTGAATCATAGAATTTGCGAGTTAGAAGGTACCTCAGTGACCACCTGATTGTAGCCTAACCCTTACAAAAAAGAAACCTTCGCTATAATGTCAAATGGGCATTCAGCCTCTACTTATAGAACTCCAAAGCAGGAGACCCCACCATCTCTCAAAGCAATCGTTTCATTTTTATCTGATCTAATTATTAGGCAGGATATTTTCCTCCTGATATTGAGCCTTAGTTGGCTTCTTTGCAAATTCTACCCAGTGCTTTTGGTTCTGACTTCTGGAGCCAAGCAGGATGGAGACAGGCTCTCTTCCATATGACAATTCATCGAATACTTGAAGACTGTTATCATGTCCCTTCTGAGTCTTCTCTTCTCCAGGCCAAACATGGCCAATTTCTTCAACCAAAGTACACAGGACATGAACTCAAGGCTTTTTGCCGTGCTGGTTGCCCTCCTCTAGACACTTCTAGTTTATCAATGTTCTTCTGAAATTGTTGTGCCCAGACCTGAACGTAATACTCCAGGTCAGGTCTGATGAGGACAGAATACAATGAGACTATCATTGCCCTATTCCTGGAAACTCTGCCTCTTACCATCACTCAAGATCCTTTTAGTTCAACTGGCTTCTGTATTACCCTGCCGACTCACATGGAGTTTTGCAGTCCACTAAGACCTCCAGATCTTTTTCAGAACAACTGTTCTACAGCCATGTTTCCTCCACCTTATGTTGCTGAAATTGATTTTTTTCTATCCAATTTCAAAAATCTGCATACCTATATGTGTATCTGTATACACACACCCACATACATGTGTGTATATATACATACACACATAAATACACAAATATCTCATTCTCTCTCTCTCTCTCTCTCTCTCTCTCTCTCTCTCTCTCTCTCTCTCTCTCTCTCTCTTCTCATCTTACAAATTCAGCCCAAATCTTTATCCTGTCAAGAGAGTGTACTCAAATCCCAGACTCAATATCCCAACCTGACTCTTTCATCCAACTCAGTGTAAAATGTTGAAGGTCACACAGGAAGGACATGACAAACATGAGATTTGAGCACAGGTCCTTTCATTTCAAAATCAGAGCTCTTTCTTTTATACTACCACCATCTCTATTTTACAGATGAGAAAACTGAGGCACAGGATGGACAAAAGATCACCTCATGCTCATATAGCTAGTAAATATCAGAGGTGCCATTGAACCCCAGGCTTCTTCCTTCTCCAAGTCCAGGTTTCTATTCTGGATGCCTCTCTACACTTGGCTGCCTTTTCAAGCCCCAGCACTAAAGTCAAGAGCCAATCAACCCCTTTTTCCTCAGACCACCAATCTCCATTGCCTGGTTTCCTTGCACATGAGAAACAGCAATTAAGTTCAATAGATAGGGAAAAGATTTACTAAGTGCCTACTATGTGCCAGGCACTGTGCTACATGCTTTACAAATAGTATCTTTTTTGATCCTCACAGCAACCTTGGAAAGTAGGTGCTATTATGCCCATTTTAGAGTTGAGGAAATTAAGGCTGTTAGAGATCAAATGACTTGCCCAGAGTCATCTAGATAGTAAGCAACTGAGGATGGAATTGAACTCAGGTCTAGTGACACCAATTCCAGCACTCTATCCACTTCACACACCACCCCCAGCTATCTATCAAATATTAAGTGCCTGCTCTGTAGAGACCCTTTCACTAATAAACCAGTTGGGGAGGAATTTGATCAGGAGAATATGAGGAGTAAATAACCTAACAAAGGGAGATGTGAGAAGTCTCACCCAGTGAGAGGAGGCAGAAAATCTTAAAAAGCAGAAACAGGCATTGATCAGCATAGAGTATAGGAATGAGTATGTTCATAACCAGAATTCCAAGTCAGCATGGAAAGGCTAAATTATGTCCGGTTCCTTCTGAATGCAAAGGCAGGGAAGTATATAGCACATTTTAGAAAAATTTCCATCTAAAATAAATATCATGAAAAAAATAAAGTTTTGGTATTATAACTAGTAAGCCTGTTATCTGGAAAATTTATTTATGTGGAACACCCTACTCCCCAGTGGTACCAGATAAATGAAGCGGAACCATATCTACTAATTAAATATATGGATTTCTCTAAAAACTTGCAAGAATTGGACACCCTTCAAACAATTGCTTCAGGGAGATTTGTTGACTTAACTTTTAAAACTCAGTGGAGTGTCTGTTCTTCTCTTTGTCCTAACTACTCCGCTAAGTGTGTAAGGAAGGACAAAGTGACAGCCTGTCTTCTTTTCTCTCTTCCCATCCCTTCTGGCTTAAGACTATTGTCCCTAGAGGGCCATTAATGGGGCTTTCAGGCTTGGAGCAGCCAGGCTTGGGGGCCAAACAAGACCTCCAGTGTTCTGCTGCCAGAATGACACAGAGAAAATGACCACATTTATGAGTGACACCACTGCTTGGGTAACTGGCTTTCCTTAGATCTGTGGGACACAAGTGTGACCCAGGGGCCCGAAGCCAGGCATGATGCTGCCTTTGGGCATTAAACTCCATCAAAGATGGGATATGAAGACTTCCCACTGCTACCTAGATCCTTGAAAGCATGGGATTCCTTCCAATAGCAGTTTTTAACAGTTATTTATGGCCAAGCCATGGGAAGAATGACGTGAAGACCTTTAAAAGCCCCTTTTATTCTATATGAGGTAGGGGGCAAATGTGGCATGGAGATACAAAGTCCAAGTCAGGAAGACCTGAGTGTAAACTCTGTCCTTGGCTCTGTGACCCCAGACTAACCTCTCCACCTGTTTCCTTCTTTCTCTAATGGGGAAAATAAGAATTTACTTACCTTGACATGTTGTGAAAACCAAATAAGATGATATACAAAGCACTGTGCAACCTTAAGGTGCTATACATAGGCTAGCTGTTGTTGCTTTTTCTGCTATTGTTATCATACCCCTGAAAGCATATGTCGGAATGGAAATAGGGCTACCCTGAGAATCAAGAAACCTGGATCTGAATCTGGTCTCCAATTCCTACTAGCTATGGGGTGGTGGACAAACTATTTATCCTCCTGAAGACTCAGTTTCCCATCTGTGAAATGGGGGTAATTATGTATCTAATTCATTGGATGGGTGGGAAAATCAAAGGAAATAATGTAGATAAAGCTTTTGGGAAACCTTGTAGTACCATATGATAATATGAATGCAATCACAAATCTGGCTCAAGTGTACATGGCGGAGACCTATGACATAGTAGAGAGAAGTGGCCTCAGTTTTAGGAAGATGTACATTCAAGTCTTCCCCTGAAAGATATTGGCTTGTGACTCTGGGTCAGGAACTGAACCTCTCAGTGCCCCAAGGTGACTCTCTAAGGTTATAAATTGCAAAATAGGTGTTGATATGTGCTTGTTGAAGAAGTAACATCCTCAGAGCTTCCAGCAGTGATGAAAGGCAGTACAGATTATTTTTTTTTAAATCTCTTCATTTACCACCTGTAACTTTTGAACCAACTGAGCAGGAAATGGCTTTTCTTAAGGATATAAGTTTCTAGAAGGGACTAATTTCATTTCTGTCTATCTCCACACTTATTAGAGGGTGGGGAGGAATGTGTGGGAGGGAAGAAAGGAGCTTATGTCCAATAAATAAATCTCTGAGAAAATCCACAAAATGTCTATTAAATTTAAATAATAATAACAGCTATGCTTTAGATAGAGCTTGAAGGTTTGTGAAGCACTTTGCTTGACCTTCACAACAACCTTGTGCAGTATTATATCTATTCCCACTTTATAGATGAGAAAACTGAAGCTAAAAGAGACTAAGATACTTGTCCAGGGTCACTGAGCTAGTAAGTATTTGAGGTATCATTTGAACTCTGCTCTTCTCTCTCCAAGTCCAACACTAACTGCCATACCAACTAACTACCTCAAAAATTTGTAGAGAACAGACAGTCCATTTAGAAAAGTTCTTCCCTGGGACTGATCACAGTCCCTAAATGCTTGGATTAAGGAATTATATCTTCTTCCTCCACTGCCTACAATTATCCCTGATAGTTTCTTCACTTGCTCCTTTGACGAGTCATAGAAATTCAAGGGCTATGGAAGAGAATGGCCAAATCCTAAGACAGACAGACAGAGATGGTGGAGGGAGGGAGGGAGGAGGAGGGGAGGGAGGGGAGAGAGAGAGAGAGAGAGAGAGACAGAGACAGAGACAGAGAGACAAAGAGAGAGAGAGACAGAGACAGAGAGAGACAGAGACAGAGAGAGACAGAGGAGACAGAGAGAGACAGAGAGAATATACAAATTGGGGAAGAAGGATGAAATTAGTGGGGGATCAGAAAAAGCTTCAATAGAAGATGATGCTTGAGCTGAGCCTTAAAAAACCCAGGAATTCAAAGGGGCAGAGGTAAGGAAAGAATTCCAGCAATAGGGTACAGCTGATTCGAAAGCATGGAGATTGGATATGAAGGGTCCCATGTGAGAAACAGGAGACAGACCAATTTGGTTAGATTGTAGAGTACATAAAAAAGGATTACTATATAATGAGCCTGGAAGGCTAGGTTGGGATGAAGTTGTCTTGAAGTGACAAACAGAAAAGTCTGTATTTGACCCAAGATGTAACTGGGAACCATAAGAGTTTACAGGAAGCGCCCAGAAAAAATGGCATGGCAAGATGTATAAGCTTCTTAAGGTCATGAATTCTTTTTCTTCTTTGTCTATGTGTCCCCAGAACAGACTACAAGGTCTTGCTCATAAGTAGGGACTTTATAAATGCTTATGGAATTGGTTTGGATTAAGATTTTAAAACGGGGAGTTTTACAATGGGGATTTTTAAGTTACTATTCTAGTTGGGAGTTTTTGTCTCGTCAGTTGCAGCTCTGCCTCACTTAAACCCGATTCACGTGCAAGTCAATACATCACCTTTGTGATATCCTTGATCATCTTGGAGAATGAAGGATGAATGAGAGGACAACAACAGCTTGTCTCGTCACTTAACCCAGACTCCATTTAGATAGCTGATGCTTTCGTCCACCCCTCTCCTCCACCCCCAAGCCTTCCATATGTTTCAATAGGAGAATGGCTCACAATCCCTTGGTCTTCCCTGGCAACTCAGTGGGATCTATATTGACCATAAATATAGAAAATCAAGGCATTGGGGGGAGGGATAAGGGATAAACCAGACATCTGGCATAAGCCAAGCCTTTCAAATCTATCAGCCCAATTACTTGTGTTTACTCCTAGAGTAATGAGCCTCAGAAAGAGATGCTCAAAGACTCATTTGATATTAGAGATTCCCTACAGCTTTCCTAAGGCTCAGCTGAGACAGCACTTTGTTGGCATTATTAACCCTGAGAAAATAAAGGCACTTATCAGAATGTTAAAGTCTCCATTCCATTTTCTTGTTTAAAGTTTCCTGAATCTAGTGGTCATGACTGGCTCAGGGCTACCAACGATGGAGGTATCAGCACAGACCATAATGCTTCTCATATTGTGGTTTGTTAATAGTAGAAAGAGTACTGGCATTGGAGTAAAGGAGGAGGAGGACCTAAGTCCAGGTTTTAGTTCTGTATGACCTTGGATAAGTTATTTTTTATTTCTGGGCCTCAGTTTCCTTTTATGTTACATAAGGGTGTTGGACTAGATGGCCTCTTTGGGTCCTTCCAGCCCTAGGTCAAGGAGCTTTGGAATTCTCTGTGCTATTAAAGTAATCCCCAGGACGGTCCACAATTGATCATCAATCAGTAAGTACTTATTTTCTGCTGGGCACTGTTCTAGGTGCTGGGGATATAAAGACAAAGATGAAATAGTCCTTGCCTTCAGGAAGCTTACATTCTGTTGGCGGAAAATATGTGCATGGACAGGAAAAAAGGAAGGAAGGAAGGAAGGAAGGAAGGAAGGAAGGAAGGAAGGAAGGAAGGAAGGAAGGAAAGAAGGAAGGAAGGAAGGAAGGAAGGAAGGAAGGAAGGAAGGAAGGAAGGAAGGAAGGAAGGAAGGAAGGAAGGAAGGAAAGAAGGAAAGAAGGAAGGAAGGAAGGAAGGGAAGAAAGAAAGAAAGAGAGAGAAAGAAAGAGAGAAAGAAAGAAAGAAAGAAAGAAAGAAAGAAAGAAAGAAAGGAAGGAAGGGAGGGAGGGAAGGAGGGAGAGAAGAAGGGAGGAAAGGAGGAAGGGAAGGAAAGAAGGGAGGGAGGAAAGATGAAAGGATAGACAGAAAGGAAAGATAAATAGATAAAC
Source organism: Phalanger gymnotis (assembly GCA_028646595.1). Lineage (NCBI taxonomy): Eukaryota > Metazoa > Chordata > Mammalia > Diprotodontia > Phalangeridae > Phalanger > Phalanger gymnotis. The sequence continues at coordinate 19,929,437 of CM053622.1, read as the reverse complement.
AAATATATGATGATGATGGCAGGGATATGGATAAAGTGATGAGGGGGAGGAGGGCACTCAAAATTAGGAATAGAATTTAGAATGTGGAGCTTGAACACATGAAGGTGGGAAGCCAGAGAGCTGGACAGATTTCTCTCAACACAGCCCAAGGGTGCGTTAGCCTCCATGATGTTCATATAGTACCCATGACTAAGTAACATATTTCTGCTGTGAGTGACCTAAGCTCTTTTGGGAAATGATGCTTATCCTTAAATTGTGACTATACTTTTCTGGGGGAAAGTCCTTTGTAAGGTAATTAAGCATCCCAAAGACTCCTCCTGTGTAGGCCCTGCACAGATGCCTCCTCCTCTTCTTCCTTCCAGTCATTATGGCATTTGAAACTTCCTTGTCTATGGACAAGCTTCCTTGTCTATGGAAGGGTTCAGGGGCGGCAGCTCAACTCAGTTCAACTCAAGCTGAGAAAAGTTTATTGAGCACGTTTCGTGTGCAAGGCGCTGTTCTAGGCCCTTGGGGAACAAAAAAGAAAGCCCAACAGCCCCTGCCTTCAAGGAGTTTCTAACCCGTTAGAGACCCCACATCTGACTTTCCATGAAACATTCATGATCTGTGACTGAAAATAGGACTCTGGATTGAAACTGCCATTTGAAGCTCTCACTGCTCATTCTGATTTGGTCACTCTTGAAGCTGAATGCCTCATCATCATCATCATCATCATCATCATCATCATCATCTAACAGCTGGGGCCACCATAGTGCATAGAGTCCTGGGCCTGAGTTCAAATCCAGTCTCAGACACTTCCTAGCTGTGTGACCCTGGGCGAATCACTTAGCCTCTGTTTACCTCAGTTTTCTCATATGTAAAATGGGCATAATAATTATAGTGCCTACATCTCAGCGTTGTTGTGAGGATCAACTGAGAGAATACTTGTAAAGTATCTGGCACGCAGTAGGTGCTATATAAATGTTAGCTATTATTATTAATATGACTCTAAGTTTTGCAAAGAACTTTACAAATATTATCACATATTACATTCCTGACAACCCTGAATTGTAGATTCTATATTATTTGCATTTTACAGATGAAAAAAATTTCCATTTCTCTTTGCCCCTCCTTGAATTATAAGTGGAATATAAGCTCCATGTAGGTAGGAGCTATTTTATTTCTGCATACTAAGAACTTGAAAATGTGTCTGGTACACAGTAGGTGCTTAGCAAGAGCTTGTATTGAATGAATACCATGGGATGGTGAAAAAAATGCTCTGGACTGAGGGTCAGCAGACCTGGGTCTACTATTTCGTAGCTCAGTCATCTTTTAGAAAGTCACTCAAAGTGTCTGGGCTTCTATTTCCTCCCTATGAACTGAGGGGGTTGAGCCAGAAGATGTCTAAGGGTCTTTCCAGCTCTAAGCCTCACCCGTTCTGAGTTTGGTCTCAGCCCTCAGGATAGATCTAACCTGACTGACACCTAAGTACCCACAATAATCATTATGCAGGTCCTTCCCCTCCCCCTAGCCTACTCAATGCCTCCCTGCTAGTTTACCTCAATGGCTTGAAGATCCCCCCATAGCCTCCATTCTAGCTGAGGCCCTGATTACCCCTTGCCTGTACTACTGAAATAGTGTTCCAATCAGTCTCTCTTTCTCATGCTAGGTGGTTCAAGGGATAGAGTGTTCTGGCCTAGAGTCAGGAAGATCTGAGTTCAAATGTGGTTGCAGACACTTTCTAACTGTATGACCCTCACAAACCAGTAAGTGTCTGAGGCCACATTTGAACTCAAGATCAATCTGATTCCAGGCCGGGTACTCTATCCACTGTGCCACCTGGCTACCCCCCCCCCATAGGAAGTACTTAATGGCTGCCTGTTGATTGATTGGTTAATACATAAAGCACTTTGAAAGCCTTACAATGCTATGCAAGTGTTGTTATCATGATTGCTATTATTGTATCTATTACTGTTGTAGTTATTGGTATCACTTTGCGATTGTTGGCTCTAAGTATTATAGGAACTGACACAGATCCATGTGTGTAGACAGTATTCAGTAATAGTGGCAGGGCACCACGGCCCTCGAGAAAATATTCATCGGGACTGTGGTCTGATGCAAAGCAGCTTGACTGAAAGCAAACCAGTGTTCATTCATTACAGTGGAAAGCTTCCTGCCAGAAGACTCAGGCCTGATATTCAGGGGAATTGGAAAAGATAAGATCAGCCCCAGGACCACAGTTAATTTCCAGGCTTCTAAGAATGTGTTAAGAAGGACTAGGAATTAGAAGCAGAAGACCCGTGGGCCAAGGTATTTCCAAAGACAAGTTAAGCTGTAACCAGAAGATTGACTTCCCTAGACATCACTGCTCTGTTCCAAAGTTTACCTTTTCACCGTCGATTCCTGACCACATAGACTGTGTGACCTTGGCATCCTCTAGGCAAGTCTCTAAGGGTCTGAATTGCAGAGAAGGTGCTAACCTGCACTGGGAGTTGTCTCTACCGATGAAATCAGATATCCAGTCTTTATCCTTATATCTCTTAACTGTTTAACAACTATGGTATCTGACTTAAGGTGGGGGAGCAGGGTGGAGAGGAGTGGAACTTGAAAAAATCCTTACATTTTTGCAAACTTCCAAAAAAATGCTACAGAGAGCCCTGGGGTCTCAGCTTGCCTTTTACCCTCAATGCTCACTACCTAGTAGGCATTTGATAAATGTTCATTGTATTGAATTGAATCAGTTGAAGGGACTAGGAGATAGTTAACCTGGAGAAGAAAAGACTGAGGGTAAGAGAGATGACGGCTGTCTTCAGATATTTTAGGACTATCTATGGATAGAGGGGTTAGTTTTGCTCTACTTTGCTCCAGAGGGCAGAATCAGAAGTACTGGAGGAGTGGTTGTAAAGAGGCTGATTTAGGCTAGGAGTCAGGAAGGGAAAAAACCAAAACCAAGCTGACTTCTTAACAATGGAAGCTGTCCATTGAGTGGCTTTCCCTTCCTCTCCTTGCACACCTTTAAGCAGATTGCTTGTTGGGTGTTTTGAATAGGGGGTTCTTCTGGGGCTAAGACTTGGATTGGTTGGCCATGGAGGTCATTTGCAACTCTAAAATTCTGTGATCCTGTGAAGGCTGACTTGGAGCCAGATAATTTTGAATTCAAGGTCCAGTTTCCATACTTCACTAGCTAGAATGTGAGCAAACCCCTTTATGTCCCTGAAATTCAGTTTCCTCTTCTGGGAATTGGGATGATTATACTTCATAGTGCCAAACAAAGATAGTTCATAGGATCATAGGTAGGCTGAAGTTGAAGGGACCCCAGAGCTCACTGAGTTGGGCTCCCTCAACTTAAAGACAAGGAACCTGAATCCAAGACTTGCCCACCATCACACAGGCAATAAAACTGCAGAGACATAATTCAAACCCAGGTCTTCTGGTTCCAAATCCTTCACCTTTTCCACTGCAGTAGGCTGTCTCCTCTTAAATTCTTTGAGGGCAGGAGATATTTTGTTTTGTGGTGTTTTTGTTTTTGCTGGTTCCCCACTGCCTAGCATAGAGCCCAGCACATAGCAGGTCCTTAATAGAGTTTGTTGAATTAATTCATTTTCCCAAAGGGCATAGAGCAGGTTCTAAGCCCCACTGCAGAATGCCTTGTAAACAGCAGATCATTCCAAGCCGGATGATGGGTAAAAATAGGACACAGTTAAATGTTAATAACCCAGCTGCATTTCCGGCCGGTCCCTTGCCCCATCTCCAGGAAAGAGCAATGTGGTTCTGAGAGAGCATCATTTCCATAAAGCAAAGGGCACCAGAAAGCCCAGTCCTGTATTATTCTGTGGGGCCAACTGCTCCCCCACACCCTCTCCAGCCTCCCTGACCCCACCCCAGTGTCTCAGCAGTTATTGTGACTAGCAATCCACTCTATATAAGAGTAGACCGAAGACTAGAGAGTCATTTGGAGATGGAGGAGGGGGCAGGGTGATGATAAGGAAAGAGTGGTTGAAGGCCAGCAAAGTCATCAAGGAAAGAAAACTTCAGACAGCTGCAAACACAGTTATCAGACACCCCGAGGATTTGTGCTGACACTTCCACCATGGGCAGTTAAAGCCCCATCTCCAAACATCAGTGGACCTATTACATGAAATGGCAAGATTTTGATAACTGTAAATTGCTTCCTCGGCCCTAATTTCCTATTAATTCATTAATCTCTCCATTCAAGCAGCCAACAAGACAGCTGATGGATAATTCCGGAGGAAATGGGCTTAAAATGCAGCAGGAGGGAATGAGGTTAGACAGAATGAAAAGGAAAAGCTTCCTGGCTTCTTGCGGGGATGAGGCCCCAGAAAGGGCTGGTGTGTGTTGAATGATCTCTGGAGAATTTCTATAACAGACAAGCCAATAAGCATTGAGGGTTCACTGCCCTGCCCTACCCCCATTTGAAACCATCTTAGCTCAGCAAAAATCAGGCATGTATTCAACCTCCCTTCTTTAGCTCTGGCTCAGGAGTCGGAAGACCTGAGTTCAAATCCTGTTTCTGTTGCTTACTACCTGTGAGGCCAAGGTTGCTTACAATGAGAGCTGACCCCAAGAGGAATGAGCTGCCTGGGCAGGTAGTGTTTTTTTCCCCTACCGAAGGTCCTTAAGCAGAGATGGGATGGCATCTTGCTGGGTATGCTGTTGAGAGAATTTTTGTTCAGGTGTCAATTGGTCCCAAATGAGAGATTATGTGAGTCTATGGATGCTTTGGAAGGAATTAAAGAAACATAGAGATCTGGTTTTAGAACCAGGAAAACCAGGACTCATATCCCACCTGACACTAGCTATATGACCCTGGACAATCTCATTGCCTTTCTCAACCTCATTTTTTTCATCTATAGAATGGTCATAGCATAATACCTGCAGCACCTGCCTCACAGGGTTGTCGAGGAGCCTCCAGTGAGATGGTGTCTGGGAAGTGCTTTACAAATCTAAATGTTTGATATTAATGTCAGTTATCACTGGTATTTTGTTCAACAGAGCTTAGAAAGAAACAGGGTAGAGACAAGTCATGATTCTCCTAACATTCTTTTATGTTTTTTTTTCTTTTTTTGGATTATTTTACGGGTAGAAAAAAAAAAACAACTTCTGTTTGTAATGGATAAAAACATTGAGGTATGAGCTCCTGCCTCTGACACATACTTGCCATTTGACCTTGGACAAGTCACTTAACTCTTAATGAATGTCCTGGGCAATTCTCTAAGAATCAGTTACAGAAAAGGTGCTGACCAGCATCAGTAGAGGGAGTTTCCCCTTCCCAGTCATCCAGACAGTCCCTGTCTCTATTCCTATGTAGGCTCATCATCATCGTCAATTTTTCAATAACTGCCTACAAAGGAAGCACAGTGGATAGATCAATTGGAGTTAGGAAGCCTGTCTGACACTAGCTATGTGACCTTGGGCAAGTCACTTAACTTTTCTGTTCACCTTAATTTCTTTGTCCTTAAAATGGGGATAATAATGGCACCTACTTTCCAGGGTTGTTTTTGAAGACCAAATGAGATAATATTTTTAAAGCATCGTGCAGATCTTAAAACACTATATAAATGTTAGCTGCTGCTACTACTGCTTCTACCATACCAATGTGGTCAGACTGTAAACTCACAAAAGTCAGGAACCGAGTCTATTTATATTATTGACAAAGCACCGTCAGAGCCTGGAGGTTGGTAGGAAAGTTGAGGGAGAAAAAAAGGGAGAAGGAAAGGGAGAGGAGAAGAGACAGAGATAGAAGAGATAGTTAAAAGAGAAGAGGGAAAAGAAATATCAAGAAAAGTGAGAGCTAAAGGAGATAGAGAAAAAGAAAAGAGAGTAGACAGAAAGATGAACAGAGAAAAGATAGATACACTAAGAAAAAGAATGTAAAGACAGACACAAAAAGGAGATGGAGAAGATAGGATAAAAGGGAGGCAAAGAGACTGAGACAGAGAGGCAGAAAAGGAGAGAAAGGAGAGAAGGAAAAGAGAGACACAGAGAAACAGAGACACCAAGACAGAAAGAAAGGAGGAGAGAGGAGAGAAGGGAGAAAGATATAGAGAGAGGCAGAGACAGAGGCAGAAAGAGGGGGAGAGAGAAGAGACACAGTGAAGCAGAGACACAGAGATAGGCAGAAAGAGGGAGAGGAGAGAGAAGGAGTGAGACAGTTGCATAGAGACAGAGAAAAAAAAATTGCTCTTTACAAAGCCTTAACTTTATTGATTTATTTTGTTTTTATGATGAATGGTTTTTTGTTGCTGCTGCTGCTGCTGATGTGATATGAGGGCATTTTTCAAAATGTGTGCTTGTGTTTTGCATAAAATTTGCCTATAAATGAATGTACCTGCATACCTAAACCCTGCATGCAATTTTCAGGGTCCAATTGGACAGATTAGTGGGATTAAACATTCAGAGATGCTCCTGAGGAAAGAACTAGGACCAAGTACTGGGAATTACAGGAAAGAAGGATGAGGCACATTTTAAAAGGGAAAATGCTCTAGCAACATGAGCTGTCCAAAAATGGAAGGGGTAACCTAACAGCTGGCCATTGGCCACTTAAAGGTGGCAGAGTACTTTATGTATAGGATGTTCTCATTGAGTTTGGCAGACACCTTGTGCCTAAGATACTGCAGTTATTATTCTCCCATTGTACAGATGGGGAAACCAAAGCCAAGTTAGTTCCCCCTTCAAATCATTTTGTATGTATCCTATATTCATTTATCTATGAACACAGTATATTCTCTCTCCCCTCCCCTTCTCTCAAATTAATTTCCTCAAGGACAAGTACTATCTCATTGTTTTTCTATCCCTAAAACCTAGGAGAGTAACTGGTATACAGCAGGTACTGAATAAAAACTTATTGATTGACAATGATGGCACATACTCCAATGTTGTCCCTCCAGCCATACTCCTTTTCTCTTGGCTAGTATTTCCCTATGTAGAGGTATAAGCATAAACCACAGATCTCCAGCTAGAAGGAACCCCAGAGGCCATCTAGTCCAACTCTCCTCATTTTACGGATAGGGAAACCAAGGCCTAGGAAAACTAAGTGACTTCACCAAGGTCATACATGTTATAAGCATCAGAAGTGGAAGGTGACCCTACATTTCCTGACTCCAGAGCTAGCATCTTTTTTCCTCACTGTAACCTAATTTCTCTTCTTCTCTCTGTCTCAGCTTCCTCTATCCCTCCTCTATCCACTGTCTTTCCTTAAAACTTGCCTATTTCCTTTTGGAACACAGGGGAGAAGAGAACCTGAATTAGTGGTACTGAGAATCTAAGTCCTTGGGTTTCAGCCTCATTGCCTTTCCCCAGCTGCTTCCCTGTCACCTAATTACCTGTCTTCAAAGAAAGCCTCTCTGCAGGTGAGAGGATGTGAAGGTTGCCATTTCCCCCCTTCCAAAAGTACATGATGTGACTAGACAAGGATTTAAAAAGCCACTTTTGACTCAGTCATGTGTGCAAGAGGAAATTAAGAAGCCTGTGACTGGACCCCATTAATGTTGGTTTGTAGGCAAGAAAACCATGGACAATCTCCCTGACCTCCTTTACCTGCAGGGTCCAGGATAGTCAAGGATCCCAGGGAACAAGGAGTTTCAGTAATGTTAATGTCTTCTAATTATCTCCCAATCTGGCCCCAGAGCACTTAAAGCTGTTAAGACTAGCTAATTAATTCAATTGGTTCCTAGGAGAGATGGAGGGGACTTCAGTCCTCACCCCACAGGTAAGAATGAAGAGGAACAAGGGAGAAGGCAACTTTCTCTTTCTACTGCCTCACTGTCATCCCTTCTGCCTGGATCGTCAGCAGTCAGGGGGAAGCCAACCAGTGGTTTTTCTAAGCTTCCATAGCTGGACCAATTAAAGGAGAACCACAGAGAAATAGAGGGGAAGCAGAGGGGAAGGGAAGAAATAGAATAAAAGGAAAATGGGCCGGGGTGGGGGGGGGTGTTTCTGCATATTGACCCTAAGGGAATATCATAGGAACACAGATATAGAGATGGAAAATAGCTCAGAGGTTCATTTTGCAGATAGAGAAATTGAGGCCCAGGGAGGTTAAGTGATTTGGCCAAAGTCACACTGTAATAAATTCACAGATTTATAGATTTTGGGCTGTACCTGCATGGACGTATCTAGTCCAAACTTTTCATATGGCAGATGAAGAAACTAAGGCCTAGAGTGGTAAAGTGGTTTGTTTATATCACACACAGATATTAAGTGACCAAGCTAGCATTTGAACTCAACTCCAAATATAACATAGTGCTACACTGCCTCCCAATACATAATGTAAATGACAGGTAAATGATGTCATGAAAATGAAATACCAATCAGTTTGTAGTTGTTCTTGGGATCAAAGATTTTCAATTCAAAGAAACTTCTGAGTCCATCTAGTCTAGTCCCTTTATTTTTACAAATGAAAAAAATAAGTCTCAGGGAGGTTATGGTATGTGCCTAAGGTCACTCAGGTAGGAAGTAACAGAACTGGACTTTGAACTCAGGTCCTTTCATGCCAAAGCCACAGCACTTTTGTTGGACCAAGAGGCCATCTAGTCCGACCCCTTTAATTTACAGGTGAGGAAGCTGAGGGTCACGCAGGAAATAAGCATAGGAGCCAGGATTTGAGTTGATGTACTCTCAAGTCCCTTCCAGCTTTAGATCTATGATTCCATAATTCAAACTCATGCCCTCTGACTCCAAATAGAGCACTTTTTCTGTAGTCAAAAATACCTCCATTTTAGCTCTAGTCCCTTAACTAGATGAAAAGATGACCTAGTCAATTTATCAAAATGACTTAGACTAAGTTAGAAAAGGCCTTTGTACTAGACTGATGTTTGCATGAGAATCTAATTCAAATGGGCCAAGAAAACTTGACCTTGCCTTGGGAATTATCTATAAATTATCAAGTGAGTAGAAGACAGGGAATTTGAGAAATTTCAATGAATGCAAAGGTCTAATAGAACCCCCTGAGATGGAACCACCTGGGGGAAGGAGATATCTTCACCTTTATCTAGGTTTCCTTCCCTCTCTCCATCTTTGATCAGAGGAAAACTTTCCAGGTTCAGTGTCAACAGAATGTTGGACTTCCCGGCCTCCCCTCAATGTCCTAAATAGTGTCCCTGGATCAGCCAGCAGAAGTGTCTTCTCATCAGAGACCAAGGAGAGATGGATGCAGATTGACCATGCTTAAACAGAACTTCTGAAAACCCTAACAAATGATAGAAAAGGACTTCTAGCACCTAGAAGCTGTGAGTCATCTCTTTGCCACACCTACACTCTAAGCCTGAGCCTACCTACAAATATATTTGTATATACTTGTGAGAAAGTGTAACATATACTTTTAGAGAAATGTTTTCCATCATCTCCTGTGCCACATTAGTAAATAGTTCTATTCTAAAAGCTACTTAAATCTGTCTGACTAAATGATTCTCAACCAACAACCTTATAGAGAGGAAGCACACTGATGGGGGCTTGAGCCAATGGTGTTGAGAATCTTTGAATGCTGAAGGGGAGATGTACCCAGCCAAACTTGGGAACCTGATTTGTCAATGGAAGTGGGAGTTGGGAAAAGGATCCTTGGAGCTTCTATGCTCTTCATTTCTATAACAGAGAAGTTTAAAAATATTTTTCTTAAGTCAACCTCATGGACAGAACCAATATGGAAGGCCGTATAATAGTAATTGTACTCAGGGGAATTAATATGCTACTCTGGTATCTATTTTTAATACATTGTTACACTAAAATCTTCCAATTCAGGAAGTACTTTGTTACTTTAGGGTAGGGGTGGAGAACGTATGGCCTCAAGATCACATGTGGCCCTCTAGGTCCTCCAGTGTGGCCCTTTCACTGAATCCAAGCTTCACAGAACAAATCCCCTAAATAAAATGATTTGTTCTGTAAAACTTGGACTCAGTCAAAAGGCCACACCCAAGGGCCTAGAAAGTCACGTGTGTCTTCAAGGCTGCAGGTTCTCCACCCTGGCTTTGGGAACATTTCAACAACATTCGTTCTTGTTACGTATACATATATTTGGGTCCCAGGGTGCACAAGTTCACCTGAGGATCCTACTACTGAGTAACAGAAAGATCAGAGACCCTGAGCTTCAGGAAACCAAGCTTCAAAGTCAAGCTCCAACTCTTCATGACTTCAGGCAACATGACAAGGGACTTTGAATTGTGGATACCTACTTGCAGTTTTTACATTTCAGTCCAAACAACATTCCTTTCCCACAGACGGTGCAAGTCTGAGACATCCAGTACTTGGTGGAAAATCTGAAAAAGAAAGAGCTCAAGTTAGGGGACAAATAGGACAAAATTGAGGATCACTTAAAGAGGATCAACAGAGTCCCAAAGCCAGAGGAACTCTTAGGTGAAAGCCTGCTCTTGGGATGACAGTTCTAGATCTTATAAGGACCTCAGGAATGAGCCCTATCATTTCACAGATGAGGAAACTGAGGTCCAGTGACTTAGGATCAAAGGATCATAGATTTAGAGCTGGAAAGGACCTCAGAGACAATGTTGTTCAGTCCCTTCATTTTATGGTGGCATAGCTGGGATTTGAATCCAGGTTGTCTGACACCAACTCCAATATTCTTTCCACTGTTCTGTACTGTCTTCCATGGTGGAAATTTCAAAGCTGAAAAAGATCTCAGGGGCCTGACAACATATCCCCAAAAAGGTTGTTTGTTCAGTTTTACCTGATGACCTCCAGTGAGGAGAAACCAATCACCTCCCTTGTAGCCCATACCACTTTAGAACTCTGTTTTAAGGAATTTTCCCTTATATCAAGCTCCTATTTTAAATCTTGCTGGGTAGGTACTCATTGGTGCTTGCCTTTCTGAAAACCATGGAGGGCCAAGTAGTCAGTAATTTAATTCAATCCATTTCAATCAAATGCCTATTATATGAAAGCCAGGATGGTAGGTAAGGCAGAAATATGACTCAATCCTTGCCGTCCAGAAGTTTGCATTCTAATGGGGGTGAGGTGAGGATACAACACGCACACTGATAAGTAAATACGAAAAATAGACTCCTACAACGTCAGTGAATATCAAGGGTGGGGAAGAGCTAATATTGGAGGATCAAGAGAGGTTCCCTACAGGAGGTAGCCCTGAGCTGCATTTTTTTTTGTTTTTATAATTCTGATTCCATTAAGCATTTTCCAATTACATGTAAAAAATTTTCAACATTCACTCTTTAAAAAATTTTGATGCCAAATTCTCTCCCTCCTTTTCCTCCACCCCTGGAGAAGGAAAGTGATATGTTATTGATTATACATGTGAAGTTATGCAAAATATGTTTCCAAATATTAGCCATGTTGCAAAAGAAAAGATACACACAAACCCAAGAAAAATATGTAAAGAAAAAATTAAAAAGTACGCTTCAATCCAAGTCAGAGTTCATCAGTTCTCTCTCTGGAGGTGGATGGCATTTTTCATCAGTTGTCTTGTATCACTGCATTGATCAGAGCAGCTAAGTCTTTCACAGTTGATCAGTTACAATGTTGCTGTTACTGTGTAACATATTCTCTTGGTTCTGCTCACTTCACTTTGCATCAGTTCATATAAGACTTCCCAGGTTTTTCTGAAATGATCCTGCCTGTCATTTCTTATAGCAAATCATATACCACAACTCGTTCAGCCATTCTCCAAATGATGGGCATCCCCTTAGTCTCTAATTCTTTGCTGCCACAAAAAACCGAGCTGCAATAGGTATTTTTTGGTACATATGGTCCTTTCATTTTTTCTTTGATCCCTGAGCTGCACTTTGAAGCAGGCTAGTGCATTCCAGACAAGGAGGATGACCTATGCAAAGGCACAGGGAAAGACATTAACTGCCATGTTCAGGGAATGGCCATTTTGGCTGGAGTGTAGACAAGAGGGTACAGGTTTAACTGGCTCCCCCCTCCGAAAAAAAGTATGCATGACACATTTTTAAGTTTAAGATGCATTACTATTAACATTTTCTCTATCACTTTCTTAAGTCCAGACAATCAATAAAACAATAAATGAAACCTTGATTTTTAGCATTTGCTGATTTCCAAAGGTACATTTTACAAATATTTGCCTACTCTGAAAATTTAACAATTGTCTCTCAAGAGTCCTTCGAGATGCCTACAGCACAGTACTGGGTATAGAATGCCTGAAAGAGAGTAATATAAAATGTGGCTAGAAAGATAAGCGGGAGCCAGATTGTGGAGGGCTTTAAATGCCAAACTGACGGATTTCTTGTTTTGTTCCCCTGGCAATAGGGAGCCATTGAATGTAGCAGAGGAAGGTCATGAGTCAGTCTGATCTGTGTGTTAGGAATTGCATTTAGAAGATGAGGGATGACTAGGGTTGACTCATCCACACACTAGTGGATGAGCTAACCACTGAGGAAAGCATCTGTAAAACTGGGACATGCAACCTCAGAGAGAAGTTCAGAAGATTGTTGTCAGCAGAGTACAAGAGAGAGGCATCAGGGGAAAAGCACTGAAGCAGGAAGGTTGAATTCAATGTCATTGGTTGCTGTTGTTCAGTTGTTTCAGTTGTGACTGATTCTTTGTGACTCCATTTGGGGTTTTCTTGGCAAAGATACTGGAGTGGTTTGCCATTTCCTTCTCCAGCTAATAAGATGAGGAAACTGAGGCAAATAGTTGCCCAGGGTCATATAACTAGTGTCTAAAGCCAGATTTGAATTCAGGCACATGAGTCTTCTTGACTCTAGATCTGTGGCACTGGATCTGAGTTCAGATCCTACCTCTGCCACTTTTCCTTTGTGGCCTCGGGCTACACACCTAACTTCTCTGGTTTCAGTCTTCACATCTGTAAAAACTGGGATTAGATGACCTCCAAGGTTCCTTCCACTTCTTATAAATCCTACAATGCTAAACTTGTAGTCAAGAGAGACCTACTATTAGTCAGCCAGTCGACAAACAAGCATCTCTTGAGGATTTAACACTGGGGATACAAAAAAGGGCAGAAAGAGTCCCTGCCTTCAAGTAGTCGACATTATGAACTGAGAGACAACAGATTATGAAGTAGATTCATTCATGATGTGAATGGAGAAGGTGGAGGTTCAAATTTGTTTCAGTACTCACCAATAATGTGCCTAAACCTCACTAAACCTCGGTTTCTTTATCTGTTAAGTGGGGATAATAATACCTGCAGGGCCCGCCTCACGGGACTAGTTGAGGGAAGCGTTTTCTGAGTCTTAATGAACTTTTATACCAACTTAGAGCTAGAAAGGACCCTCAGAGATTAACTTGAACAACTTTCTCATTTTACGGGGAAGGAAGCTGAGGCAGAGACTTGACACGCTCTAGGTCACACGGGAGAATGAGATCTGAACCACGGTCTTCTCCACATCAGTCACTTGGTTCACAGAGGAGCTGGGGGAGGGAGGGAGCGCTCAGTAGTTAAAATGCTGAACCTGGAGTTAGGAAGGCCTTAGTGCAAATCTAGCCTTAGATGCTTACTAGCTGTGTGACCCTTGGCAAGTCACTTCACCTGTTTGCCTCAGTTTCTTCATCTTTAAAATGGGGATCATATTAGCACCTACTTCCCAGGGTTGCTGTGAGGATTAAACGAGATCATACTTGTAAAGTGCCTTGCCAAGTCTAATATAAACGCTTATATACACCTCATATAAGTGCTCACTAGCTATTATCATTATCATCTTTAGTAGGTGACCCCTGCCAGCTCTACCTGACCCTCTCCTGATAAGTCTTTCTTCGCTAGATACTAAGGCAGGGAGGGAGAAAGGCAGAGAGGGGGAGGGGCAATTCCAGAGAAGTGCTTCCACTAAATGAGTCGCATCCATCTCTCTAGCCACTTGCCTGGGGCTGGGCTTCTTCTTCAGGAGACAGGCTGCAGCCAGCAGGGCTGGGAATGGGAAATTTATTGAAGGTTGCCAGGTCAGAGTGAATTTTCGATTTTTATCAGCATCAGCTGGAGTTGTATCTAATCTCAGCTGGATCTGAGTTGAAATGAAAGTTGGATGTGATTCTATAAATCGGCGCCTGAGCCTATGAAGGGGGAGGGGGGCACTAGGGCTCCTGCGGCTCAAGAGAGGGATAAGGTCCTTTCCTGTGCTCCTCTTCCCATAGAAGCTCAGAACAGATACCTAGCTCTCTCCCATTTGGCCTGGGGCAGAGACCTGAGCAGGACAAAAACAACTAAATCAGTAAAACAATGCAGATTTACAAATGAGACTCTTGTGCCTAATAAATTGTTTGGATTCATCCCATTCCACTTAAAACAGCTCTCATTTTTAGGGATGTTTTTCCCCCATGTTAGCCTCTTCGCAACTGCCTTTTTCTTCCTGGACCAGATAGATGCCCCTGAGATGAGAGGGTGATCAGTCTCTAGGAATTTCACTGGATTTCTACAGTCTGCACCCCAAGGATGAGCACGTCCCTTTCTCCTGTAAGGGAGAAGAGATGGAGGGCTTTTTTGGTTAGCTAACTTTAGGCAACAGCCAGGAGCTTGGCCCCAAAAGGGGCACTTTACTATCACTTTTCGTATGTTAATTGAGTTTAGCTTAAGGGAGGTAGCTAGGTTGGGCCATAGTGAAAGTGAAGGAAACTCAAGTTAAAATCCCACCTCAGAAGCTTTCTCTGCCCTGGGCAAATCACTTAACCTGGCTCAGTGTCCTCATAATAATTAAATCTCCCACCTCCCATGGTGGTCGTGTGGATCAATTCATATAACTTATGTAAAGCACTGTATAAATGCTAGTTATTATCATGTAATTTATATTATAGCTGCCCATGGAAACATCAATAAGCATTTATTAAGCACCTATCATGTGCTAAGTATTAGGAATATAAAGACAAAAGTGAAAAGAGTCTCTACGCTCAAGGAGCTTATGGTTTGGCCATGGGAGACAACATGAACAGATATACTTATATACAAAATATAAGGATGGAGACTGGATTTATTAGGGTAGGAGCTCAAGGAGAGGAACTTCCTGTATCAAAGCAATTGGTTACTTTCTCTTGAAATTGTGGTCTTAGGAAGTTGCCTATTTGTGAAGAATGTTGTAGTGATGTTCAACAACGTTCTCCATTTGAGGTTTTCTTCTCCAGCTCATTTTTACAGATGAGAAAACTGAGGCAAACAGTTAAGCGACTTGCCCAGAGTCACATGGCTAGTGTCTGAGGCCAAATTTGAACTCAGGTCTTCCTGACTCCAGTCCCAGCGCTCTATCCATTGCACTACCTAGTTAGCCATGTTATAATAGGGATTCTTTTGTGGGTGTAGGCTAAATGGCTGCCTAGGTTGCTTCCAGTGCTAAAATGCTCTGATATACAATCCAATACTCTTCCTCCCTCATACTGCAGGTCTTCTTCCAACCTTTTTGCAAACTCTTTTTCCGCCTCTACTGCTCTTCGATGTTTCATGAAACCACGTGGCTCCTAATTTCCCACCATGTTGTTCTGGTAATTAACTGTTTTCTGCCGCCTCTTGGAAAGATGAGTTGCCACAGAACATGATGGGAAGAAGGAAATGGTCCAGAAACCAGCAGTAGCAGCTTCCAAAGAGGAAGCAAGTGGCCATTAGTGGACCACTTCAAGAAGGTCCAGAGGGGCTCAGGACCCTGAAATTCCAGAAAGGTATCAAGTTTAAATTACTGTTGCCATCTCAGGAGATAAGAGTATGGCATAGGAGATCTAGCCTCATGGGCTGGAAAGGACGTTTAAGGCCACTGAGTCCAACCCCCTCATGTTACAGATAAGGAAACTGAGGCTGATGGAAGTAAAGTGACTTATCCAAGGCCACACAGCTATAGATTTAAACTTAAGTCTTCTCGATTCAAGATTCAACCTCTATCTGATACACTATCTAGTTGCTTAGAAGTCAGGAAGATCTGAGTTTTAGTCCTGATCCTAGCTAGACCCTGAGCTTCTAACTGAAGAATCTTCATCATAGTCCCTCTGTCCCTGGGCCCACTCCCTCCCTCTAACTGGACGGCAGAGACCTCTCTTCCCAGAAACTCCATTTGAGGAAGGAGCCCAAGTCAGAAATCTTTCTTCATTTCCCTGCCAGACTGTACTCTTCTGGACTTCTCCATAACCCTTCCTCAGGTATTTCCCTCGCCCACCTCCACCTCCACTTTCCTGCATTCTTTTGTATGTAGTCTTCCCGCATTGGGCTGTAAACTCCTTGAGGGCACTGCTTGTCTTTTGCCTTTCTTTGTATCCCCAGTGCTTAGCACAATGCCTGACACACAGCAGGCATTTAATAGATATTTATTGACTATTTTTGGCCATCTTCATGCTACGGTGAATTATGTGCTCCACTCCCCCACAGCTCTAGGAATAGTAATCAAAGGAACCCTTCCAAATACTGCTCCCGGGCTACCATTTTCCTAGATGTGTTGTCTTCCTCTATTAGAATGGAAGCCCCTCGAGGGCAGAGCCTAGCTTTACATTTGCAGTTAGCATAGTGCCTGGCACACAAATGCTATTTCATATTACTCAGACTTCATGTTCCCCATGATTCTTGGTTATCCTGCATTCTATAGGTAAGGAGGTCAGGAGGACTACTCGTGATCTTCTTACCTGTGCAAGTTAGAATCCCTGGCTCATTGGCTCCAGCTCCTCTGAAACAGCTGTGAGTTGGGCAAGTCACTTAACTCCACAGTATTCCAGGCAGCTACAACAAGGTGCTTATCTCCATCTATGGAGGGCGTTTCCACACCAGGAGTTCCAAACCACAGGAGTGTACCTCCTCCTGCCAAAATCTCATGTATCCAGTCAGTCAAACACAGTGCCAGGCACTGTGTTAAGCACTGGGGAATACAGAAAGAGGCAAAAGATTGCCCCTGCTCTCAAAGAGTTCACAAAAAATTCTCAGAAGCTGCCTGGAAAGTACAGATTTGAATCTGGTTCAAACTCTGTCAACAACTGTCATACCACTTAATCTCCATTACTTCACTTTCCTGATCTGACAAATGGTCATAATAACATTTGATTCACAAATAATTAGGGGCAGCTAGGTGGCACAGTAGATAGAGCCCTGGGCTTGGAACCAGAAAGACTCAGCTTCATGTGTTCAAATTTGGCCTCAGACACTTACTAGCTGTGTGACCCTGTGCAAGTCACTTTATCCTATTTGTTGTCTGAGGAAACCTCAGTTTGCTCATCTCTAAAATAAGCTGGAGAAGGGAATGGCAAATCACTCCATTATCTTTGCCAAGAAGACCCCAAACGGGGTCATGGAGAGTCAAACATGACTAAAAAAATAAATAACTTAACAATAAGGATAATTAAAGTGCTTTGTAAAGTTAGAATTCTTTTCAAGAACTGGGTAGAGACATTACTATTGGTGTTTATATGGACCCTCCTTAAAGTGCCAGAATGCATTAGTGCTATACCAAAAACTAGCATGATTAGGAGCCCAGGTATTATCTATTACAGAAGAACTTTCCCCATTATGGTGAATGGAAGGACTCATTATTGATACCAAAACTGACTTTGTATTTCCTCTTTATATGCATATTACTCTTTATATACCTGAGCAGGAACAAGGTATGATGGGACAGAGAGTTTGCCTCAGAGTCTGGAAGACCTGAGTTCAAGTAACACTTCTGAAAGCTACTGTGCTGTGTAACCCTGTGTAAGACACTTAATCACTCAGTACCTTAGATTACTCTCTAAAACCATAAATTGCAGAGGAAATGCCATCTATGTTGGTATCAATAATAAACACAATAATAGCTAGAATTTATATAACCCTTTACAATTTGCAAAGCACTTTACATATGGTCATTACACCTCAGTTGGTAGAGGGAGTTCCCTCATCAAAGGATCCTGACACTTGGGAAGCCCGCAGCTTCTGTCTCTCAAGCACTGTCGGCTGACCAAGCGATACAACCTAAGGAGATCTGGGCCATGTCATCTGCTCTGGCATGATGCATTTAGGATGTCAAGGCATTTCCATCCAACTGGCAAATGAATTTTCTTTTCTGTGTTGTTTCACCCACTTAGTATGTGGGCTCTTTTAGGTCAGGGATTATGTCAACTTTTCTATTTGTATCCCCAGTGCTTAGCATATAATAATGCATAATAATTTTTCATTCACAAGTTTGGTTAAAAAAACCCAACAACTTTTATTTACTTCTCTTTGTATATGTTGACTTCTTCCATAGAATGGAAGCTCACTGAGGGCAGGGGCTGTTTTGTTTTTGTCTTCTTTCACCTATTGGGTACATGGTACATAATGCTTAACAAATGCTTTTTTCATTCATTCATTTGTTCATTCACAACTCCAGTTAAAGAAACATTTTTTGAGGAAATCGAGGGAACTGAAGGAATTAGGACAGCAAGTTGTTAATTGTGGGAATTGAGTGAGCCACACTGACTCCATCTTGTGACTCAATTCTGTAGTTCCCTTTCAGTTTCCTTTCTATTCAATTATGGGTCTAGTCCAAATTCTGTCTTGAGAAAAGTTTATTCGATTATGAAATTGAAAGAAAACTTTCTTGCACTGTCTGGATCTAACCCTGCATGGCTGGGAACTGGCCTGCCTCCACCTGCTGCTTAGAAACCCTTAACTAAGGACCTAGGTCATTATGACCAGAAACTCAGATGCAAAGAAGTTTTCTCACAGTTGTAAATCTCAAGCAATTCGTATATCTTATGTGATCTTAACGGACCTGCACTTATCAATCACTTATTGTTTCCATGTCCCTTTGATCTGACAGACCCTTGGGGGTGGGGGTGGGGAATGAGACACCTCCTTTGCTGACTTTAGGGAATTTTACTGTTCATTCTCCCCCTCCCAACTTGGAAAGTCCTTAATTTTTCCTTCAATTAGAAATTAGATGACCTAATGTTGTATTATTTCCTTTTAATTTGTTCTATTTGACTAAGTGTTTTTAATGTATAAAAATCTGTCTACCCCTGTATTGAGATCCAGCCTAAGCTGAGGAGGTCTGGTCCCAGTTTGTTGGGCAACTGGCATGATTGCTTAACGAATGGATGTGCTCAGAAGATGGTACCTTTGTCTCCTCTGTCATTTCATCTTTTACCCACCACAATTATTTACTTCTCTGAGTATGTATGGTTGTTTTCCTCTGTAGAATATAAGCTCCCTGAGTTTAGGGATTTTTTTTTTTGGTCTTTGTATACCAAATACCTAGCACAGTGCATGGCACATAATGCTTATTAAACACTTTTTCATTTGTTCATTTAAAAATAAAACTCTTATATTTACTTTTCTGGGTATATATTGTTTTTCTCCACAGAATCTAAGCTCCCTAAGGGCAGAAACTGTTTGGGTTTTGTCTCTATCTCTAGAGCCTAGCACAATCCCTGGCACCACAATGTGTATTTTATTTAAATGGCATACCAGGGGTGGCGAAACTATGGTCTCGAGGCCACATGTGGCTCTCTAGGTCCTCAAGTATGGAGCCCTTGCTTGAGGACCTAGAAGGTCACATGTGGACTTGAGGCCGCAGGTTGCCCACCCCCGCCCTACACCTAACTGAAAACATACCTACATGGAGTGGTGTTCCTGTATTTATCGTTATTGTCACCAGCCCAGCATCAGAGCAGAAGTATAAACTTAGCTCAGAATGCAGGTCCCCAGGTCCCTATCCAGATAATCTGTTCTGCGAGGCCCCAAAGTGGCTGTTTTCTCTGCATGAAATATGCTGTCAGTTACTTTTCATTTCAGATGGCCGGGGGTGGTGGAGGGGAGAGGGGCTCTTCACAGAAACTTGAGGGAGTTCCATGGGCAGGCAAGTATCCATTTTTGAGTATGTACTGGCTTCGAGGCATGTGATTTATATCAGGCTCATCAGCCAGAATTGGAGCTCCGTTACAGTTAATTAGCAGGAACTGTGAGCTGAAGCGAACCCTCTCTTCCCCCCATGGGCTTGACAGCTGGGACGACACAGCTCAAGCATGAGCAGGGTGAAATGCTCACTGAAGCTTCAGGGTGTACTCCTCGCCCTCCTGGGACTTAGAGAGAGAACACAGTCTGCAAGTCTCTCAGGGTTCACCCATGATAGCAAACCATGGGCGATTCTGCTCTGGTTCCCAGGAAGGGCTCTGTGGAAGAGTTCCCCAGAAGGAGGGCAGTGGTGGCTCAGGTTCAAGAGATATCACTGGTTATGGGTCTGTGCAGCGAGGCTGCATCATGGAATATGCAAGAGGCTAAGGCTATAACCTGGATCCTTCTGGGGAGGGGGAGGGTGGCTCGATAAAGGAGCTCCTAGTTGGCCCCTTGGTCCTTGGGGCAGGGTAGTGATGGGAAGGTGTCAAAGATAGTTGGTGAATGGGCCTAGAAGAACTCAGTAACCTAGGTAAGCATTTTTTTTTCAAGATGGCCTCTTATTGAGACCCAGTCTTCTTTGGACTTCCAGCAAGGAGGGGAGGGATTTCTCTTCTTTAGCGGTAGGTAGGTGTTGCAGTGGTTAGAGTGCTGGACCTGAAGCCAAGAAGATCTGAGTTCAAATCCTGCTTCAAACACTAGCTGTCTGGATGCCTACCTGCCTCAGTTTCCTCATCTGTAATATAGGGATAATAATAGCACCTATCTCCCAAGGAGGATGAAATAATGTAATATTTATAATGTATTTTGCAAGCCTTTAAGCACTATATAAATGCCAACTACTGTTCTTATCATTAAATTGTTATTGTTGGTAATGGTATTCTTTCTGTCCCTTTCCACAAGCAGCTATGGAAGTTAACACATATATGTGCCACATGAGATTGAAGCTGGATCTGAAGTCCTCAGCTGCCTCCTCTGCTTTGTGTTTCTTTTCCTGAGAGCAGGAATGTTGAAAGATGAATGTTTACTTCATGAGGCTGAGAAGTCGGGGTCACTGAATGGGGTGCTAGCTACCCAAGGGGAGATGCTTCCTGCAACTACATCCTTCCCAGAGAAGTAGTTGACTGCTGCCAGGAGAATGAGTAATGCATGCCTGACTGACCAGATGATACTGACTTTGAGCTGCTTCTCAGAGTACATATCTGGGGTGAACATAAAATATCTCAGAATTACTCCAAGTCTCCTAAGTCCATCCTTTCCAGAAGAGTGTAATAGGAGTAATAGGCTACTTTTCTTATTTTAAGAATCTGTTGAATAATGTTTATGAGTCGTGTGTTTTAAGGATTATTTTGTGATGGAGGAA
The DNA here is from genome assembly GCA_028646595.1 of Phalanger gymnotis. Lineage (NCBI taxonomy): Eukaryota > Metazoa > Chordata > Mammalia > Diprotodontia > Phalangeridae > Phalanger > Phalanger gymnotis. The sequence goes on along the minus strand of CM053622.1, from coordinate 19,908,333 downwards.
ATAGCTTTCCTATACCTGGTATCTACTACTTTGCACATGTCCTAGAATGGACCTTTGTTAGTCTCCCTTGGGGAAACTCTAAATGTGAACCAAACCTAAGCTCTCACATGATGACACGATGAGCGCAATAAAAACTTTTTAGAGGAATTGCTTATCCCAGATTGAGCTCGGTCTACTTGAGCCCAGATCCAGGGCATTTTGTAAGAGCTACACACCTGCTGGGCCAAGGGTAGCATAAGCATGGAGACAATTCAAAGTATCAGCATCTTCAGAAATTCACGAATCTTAGAGTGGAAAGGGACCTTCAAAGGCTCATCTAATCCAACCCATACCTGAACAAGAATCCCTTTTATAGCATTGCCCAAAGACAGACCATCTAACCTTTGCACAGAGACATCCAGAGAGAAGGAAATGAACATCGAGTTTGGAATGGGGGGGACCTAGTTTCAAGTGTTTTAATCCTGGCTCTACCAAGTTGGACTTAAGCTCTCTGAGACTCAACTTCCTCCTGTGTAAAATGAGGGTCTTGGACCAAATGGCCTCTAATGGCATTCCCAGCTCTAGAGCTACAATCCCATTTATGATTTCAAGGTTTCCCATTCCTCTTCTCAATAGCTCTGATCATTAGGAAGCATTTCTTTATATTAAGATTACAATTAACTCTTGAGACTTTAATGATAATAATTAACAATAGCTAGCATTCAAAAGGTACTTTAGGCTTTTTAAAGCATTTACAAAGATCATCTCATGTGATCCTTACAACAGCCCTAGGAGGAAGGTGCTGTTATTATCCCCACTTTAGAGATGAGAAAAGTCAAACAGGCAGAGATAAAGTGACTTGCCCAGGGTTACACAATGAGTAAGTGTCTGAGACTGGATTTGAACTCAAGTCTTTCTATTCCAGGTCCATTGTGTCATCTAGTTGTCAGATTCTACCTACACATTTAGGACCTAGCAGAACAGGGACCATGTCTTCCATCAAATGAGACGATTAATCAGCATCTACTTTAAGCCTGCTATAAGATGCTAAAGACACAATGTCGAAAATGACTATCTCTCTTCTTCTCCCCTCCTTCCCTCCCCTCCCCCTCCCCCTCCCCCTTCTCTCTCTCTCTCTCTCTCTTTCTCTCTCTCTCTCTCTCTCACCCCATTTCTGTCTGTCTCTCTGTCTTTGTCTTTGTCTCTCTGTCTCTCTCTGTCTGTCTCTCTGTTTCTGTCTCTGTCTCTGTCTGTATATGTGTGTGCACACATATACATATGTATAGTACTTTGTAGGCCTTAAAATGCAATAGAAACATCTATTATTATTACTTATGATAATGGTGATGGCTAATCCTTAGTATTAAGAAAGGACAATGCCCAAAGTTGACAGTCAAGATATGATTGAGCAAGAATTTCTACCTTGGTTACAATTTTTGTGGTGATGGGCTGTTTTTGTCTTCTGGTAATTTCTTAAACTCAGAGTTGTTAACGGTTCCTAAATGAAGTGGAGGTATCAAATTTAAAATCCATTTGGAGAGGCAGCATCCTCTGGGAAGAAAGCACTGAACTGTACATATTCTTCCTCCCCAATGGAAGGTAAGCCCAGGGACTTTGCCATGTTTGTCTTTGTGCCCCCTGTGTCTAACACAGGGTGTGCGTGGCACAAATTAGGCTATTAATTAATGATCACTGCTGACCTGATTTTACAGACTTGGAGTATGGGGGTTCAGCTTCTAGCCCGGCTGTGCTGATACCTGGCTGGGTGAGCTTAGGCAAATCACAAGCTCTCAAAGGCTGAGGCTTATCATCTGAAAAAAGGAGACTGGACAAGATGATCTAAGGGCCCAGCCAGCTCTCTGAGTCTGTGGCTCAAAGGGATAGAATGAAAATCCCCCATCTTCACTGGAAGACAATTTTGTCCTACCAAAAGCAGAAGTGCCTAAGTGACAGAGAGGGACCATTTGCAATAGCGACCCCTTGACTCAATTCCTTACCTCTTCAGAAAGGAAATCTACTGTTTGGAAGACATTTAGCAACTGTCTTTTCCTCTGGAACTTCCTCTGTAGTATGACCATCTCCATCCTTCCACAATTTACACCACCCCCCGTCTCTGTGTCTGTCTCTGTCTCTGTGTGTGTCTCTGTGTCTGTCTCTGTCTCCCTCTCTCTCTCTGTCTCTCTCTCTCTTCTCTCTCCTTTCTCTACTTTGTCTTCTCTCTTCCTCCTTCTCTTTCTCTTCTCTCTGTCTCTGCCTTTCTTTTTCTCTCCCCCTGCTCTCTCCTCTCTCTCTCCCCCTTCTGTCTCTTTCTTCTCTATCTCCTTTTTCTCTCCCTCTCTCTCTTTTTCAGTCTCTGTCTTCTCTGTCTCCCTGTCTCTCTGTCTTCTCCCTTTCCCTCTTTCTTTCTGTTTCTATCTCTCTCTGCCTTCTACCTCTTCCTCTGTCTCTCTGTCTTTGTCTTCTCTCTTTCCCTTTGTCTATTTCTATCACTGTCTATTTCTGTCTTCTCTCTTTCCCTTTGTCTCTGTCTCTATTTCTCTCTATCTCTCCATGTCTGTCTTTTCTCTCTCTGTCTCTGTCTTTTCTCTCTTCCTCTATCTCTGTCTCTACCTCTGTCTTTCTATCTCTATCTCTGTCTATATCTCTTGGTATCTCTGTTTATTTCTGTGTGTGTCTGTTTCTGTCTCTCTGTGTCTGTTTATGTCTCTGCGTCTCTGTCTCTCTCTGTCTCTTTGTCTCTGTCTCTTTGTCTCTGTCTCTCTGTCTCTGTCTCTCTGTCTCTCACTCTGCCTCTCTCTCTGTCTCTCTCTCTGTCTCTCTCTCTCTCTTTCTCTCTTTTCCTCCCTCCCTCCCTCTCCTCTTTCTCTCTGTCTCTCCTTTCCCTCACAAAGTCATTAGAGGCCAGCTTCATAAATTGTGGCCATTTTATCATGACCTTGGAGACTTAGCAGCAGTGAAAATGGTAACATTAAGACTCATCTCAGAACTCATTTTTCCATCCATCATAAAAGAATGGATCACAGCAGGAAGTCAAAGATCTGATCTGAAGTGAGAGAAGAAATTTGGGCCAGGAGACATGGCATTATAGAAGTGGGTGGTTCATCCTCCAGATGGAGCTCCTTTCAGTGCCTCCCCTGGCATCTCTCCCTGGAGATTGCCAGGGTCTCTGTGGAAGGGAATGGCTTCAGGCTGAGATACCAGGGGAGGTGGTGCTGGACGTAAGTCTGAGCAGCAGCTACCCTTCCCCCAGTAGAACGACCGGAGGGGATTTCTGGAACAGAAAAGCTGCTCTATGCAAGGTAGAGCCAAACAATTCTAAGGCTGCAAGGGATGTTAGAGGCCACATAGTCCAAATCTCTTATTTTACAGATGAGGAAACTGAGGCCCAGAGAGGTACAGTAACGTCAAGTCAACAAGCGCATAAGCGCCAACTACACCAGGTCTGAAGCCACATCTTCCTGAATCTGACTTCCTTGGTGGTGCAGTTCGTAGAGTCCTGAACCTGGAGTCAGAAGGATCTGAGTTCAAATCCAATCTCAGACACCTCCTAGCTGTGTGACCCCGGGCAAGTCACTTAGCCTCTGCCTCAGTTCCCTCAACTGTAAAATGGGGAAAATAATAATATCTACCTTTCAGAATTGTGAAGATCGAATGAGGTAATATTCATAAAGGGCTTAGCTTAGTGCCTGGTACACAGTAGGAACTTAATAAGTGTTTGTTGACTTAGTTGCCTCAGTTTCCTCATCTTTAAAATGGGGATAATAATAACATTTCCCTCTCAATTTTGTAAAGGCCAAACATGATGATGTATATAATGGGTTTTGGAATCTTTAAGATGCCATATAAATGCTAGCTCTAATGGCCCAGGGAGGATCTTTCACTACAAAGCATGAACACCATCCCACCTCCCTTCCCCTTCCCCCAGATCCAGCCTACCTGTGTTTTATTGAGTTGCCTAGATCTCTTCGAGGAATCTGAGGAGACCATCGAGGCACTGACAGTGTGTCTGGAGGAAGAAAGCAGAGAGGCGGAAGGAGCAGATTATTTAGCAGATAAGCACAATTCCCCCAACTTTGAATGATTGAGAACAGGACCCAGAGGACCCATGGGATTTGAGATGGGAATCTCCAAAATTTCTGGTAATTAGGAGGCTAGGGCAGCTAGGTGATGCAATGGATAGAACACCAGTCTTGGAGCCAGGAAGACTCTACTTCAAATCCAGCCTCAGGCACTTACTAGCTCTGTGACCCTGGGCAAGTCACTTAATCCTGCTTGCCTCAGTTTCCTAATGTGTAAAATGAGCTGGAGAAGGAAATGGCAAACCACTCCAGTATCTCTGCCAAGAAAGCCCCAAATTGGGTCATGGAGAGTTAGATATGACTGAAATGACTTAACAACAACCACAATAAAATAACAGCAGCAGCAACAAAATCTTGTTTGCATGTAGTCTCCCCAGTTAGATCGTGATCTCCTTGAGAGCATGACTATCTTTTGCCTTTCTTGGAATTCCCCAGCACTTAATACAGTGTCTGTCACATAGTAGGGGCTTAATAAATGCTTATCAGCTGACTGACTGACTGAAAATGACTACAGAGAACTTCTAGCCTGGTCTTTTCACTTTATAGATGAATATAGTCACTTTATAGGTAACTGTCAGTCACTGAGATAAAAAAGAACTCACCTATGATATCCCAAAATAAGCAGCTCTCTTGACTTGAACCCAGGTCCTTTGAATCAAAATCTAGCACTTTCTTCTCTGCCCTATTTTAAGGTATTTTTATGAATTTTGTACAGGGACTCTGATTCCACAGACCTCGGGTTGGGGAAATAAGCCAGTTCACTCACTGACTGCTTTTTTCAGGCAGTCACAGCTGTATGATTTTGTTGTTGTGGTTTAGTCCTTTCAGACATGACCAACTCTTCATGACCCCATTTGGGGTGTTCTTGGCAAAGAGACTGGAATGGTTTGTCATTTGCTTCTCCAGCTCATTTTACAGATGAGGAAACTGAGGCAAACAGGCCGAAGACTTGCCCGGGGTCACCTAGCTAGTAAGTATCTGAGGATGAATTTGAACTCAGGTCCTCCTGACTACAGGCTCTCTCCACTGCACCTAGCTACAAACAGGATAGGCACAGAATAAATGGGAAATAATTTTAAAGGGAATTAATCACTGGGATTAAGGGAGATCAGGAAGGGTTTTTTTTTATAGGAGGTTGGATTTTAAGTGGGAAGGAAGCCAGACACATGGAGATGAGAAGAGCTTTACAGGTATGGGGGTCAGCCAGGGAAAACGTGCAGGATCAGGAAATGGAGTGTTGAATTTCAGGATAATAAAGGAGGACAATGTCACTGGATCATAGAGTATATGGGGGAGGGAGGCGTAAGGTGTAAGAAGACCAAATAGGTCAATGGAAGGCAGATTATGAAAGGCTTTGAATGCCAAACAGAGGATTTTATATTTGATGCTGGAGATGATAGGGAGCCACTGAGGTTTATTGACTAAAGAGGTGAAAGAGTCAAACTTTTGCTCTAGGAAGATGAATTTGCTGTTTGTCCTTCATTCTCAAAGAGGACCATGACATCAGGAAGGTGATGCCATGACTTATAAGTAAATTGGATTTCAGTGAGGGAAGGCTGGGCAAAGTCACCAGCTTTGCTTTCTCCTCCAAAGCTATCTGGGTCCAGTGGCAAAACATAGATCAGGATGACTGGAAATGGCCCTGGGTGCAGTGGGAGACCTTGGCCTTTTTCAGGAAGATCGATTTAACAGCTGAGTGGAAGACAGACTGGCAAAGACGAACCAAACAGCAGGCTAGAACAATAGTCCAGGCATGAAGTGATAAGGGTCTGTGCCAGGGTGGTAACACTGTCAGAGAACAGAAGGGGACATACACGAGAGATCTGACAAAAAATGAATTGACAAGAGTTGGCACCAGATTGCATATGGCAGGTGAGTGTGAGGAGTGGAGGATGACGTCAAAGCTGAGAGTCTGGTTGACTGGGAGTTGACTGGGGTGCCCTTAGCAGTAATAGGGAAGTTAGAGAGAGCGGAGGTTTGGGGGTGGGGGAGGGGAAGCAGTTTAGTTTGGGATGGGTGGAATTTAAGATATGTGTGATAGAAGGCATAATTTAATTTAGCAAATCAGGGGTTCTCAACCATTTTTTTGCATCATGCACCCTTTGGCAGCCTGATGTAGCCTATGGATATCTTTTCAAAATAATGTATTTAAATGTATAAAATAACATCCACGAGATTACAAAAGAAACCAATTATACTGAAATACGGTTAGCAAAAAACATTTTCTTAGAAAAGTCCACAGATCCCAGGTTAATATCTCTTGCAGGAAATATATTTATTGAATATCTAATATGAGCTTGGTACTTAAGGAAGTATAGAGACAAATATGATGAAGTCCCTTCCCTTCAGAAGCTTTCTCTGGTTTAACTTAAAGCCAAAATGTCGGCCTAATGAAAGCCAACTTAAGAAACTTCAAAGTGAAGGAAGAGAAAGGGAAGGAAAAGAGAAAAAGATCATGTGCTCTCTCCAACTCCCTCTCCTTCTGCGAACTGGAGCCCTATATGCCACAGGTGTTAGATCCCTGAGCTGTTGCTTACTTGGGTAACATAAGGGATATGGATAGAAATAATGCCTTCCTATTGGGGTATCTCACGACTGCAAGCCTAGCACTCTACTAGACCCTGGGGGACATCCACGGCAAGTCTCAGACGCTCAAGGCTCTTGAGAAGCTTACGCTGAGCTTCAGGAGATGGAATATACAATGAGTTTGGAGTCAGAGGAGGGGATCACAGAAATGTCAGACCTTGACAGGACCCGAGTGACCATCTAGTCCAACCTGACCAACAACCATCTTACAATATGCCTGGCCAGGACGAGTGGCCAGCCAGCCTTCTTGATGAACTCCAGCAGAGGTGGAAGGTGAGTGTTTCATTCTTGGATTTATCTCCAATTGTTTTCCTGACATCAAGCCTAGAATCACCACTTTGAAACTTCTACCTGTTGTTCATAGTTGAATCTTCCCTCTTCTTAACTTATTGAAGTCTGGCTTCTGACTTCATTAACCAACCAAAGCTGCCCTCCCCAATGTTAACCAGCGATCTCCTAGCTAATCTACTGGCCTTTCCTTAATCCTCATCCTCCCTTACCTCTTGTAGCCTTTGACACTACCCATCACCCTCTTCTTCTTGATGCCTTCTTCTCCCAAGCTTTTCATGAAACTGCGCTTTCCTGGTTCTCCTCCTACCAATCAGACTGCTTCTTCTCAGTTTCCTTTGTTGGATCTTCATCTAGACCATATTCACTAACTATGGGTATTGCCCAGTGTTCTGTTCTGGGCTCACTTCTCTCGTCCCTATATAATACTTCATCGGCACCCATGGACTCAACTGCCGCCACTGTGCAGATTATTCTTAGATTTCCTTGTCCAGCCTTAGCCTCTCTGCCGCCCTCCAACCTTACATCTCCAACTGCCTATTGAAGATTTCCAACTGGTTGTCTTGGAGACATCTTAAACTCAACACATCAAAAAAACAAAAGAAATTCATTATCTTTCCCCTCCAAATCTTTCCCTCTTCTTATCTTCTTTCTCACTATTGAGGCTACCACCATCCTCCCAGGCTCGCAATTCAGGTGTCATCTTCGACTGTTCACTGTCTTATCGCCCCCCCCCCCACAAAGCCAATCAGTTGCCAAGTCCTATTATTTCTACCTTTGTGACATCTCTCCTATTCAATCCATTTTCTCCTCTGACATTGCCACCATCCTGGCACAAGCCTGGACTATCCCATAGCTTGCTGATCAGTTTCTTTGTCTCAAATCTCTCTCCATTTCCAATGTATCCTCCATTCAATCATCAAAGCAATCTTTCTAAAGTGGAAGTATGACTAGGTCACCCCCAAGAACCAGAGGAACACAATTTCTTGGTGTGAGAGATGTGAATTTTCCCAAATGCCTGAAAACTACAGAATTTCAGATGGGACCTCAGAGTAACTAATCTCCTCAAAAAGAACCCTCCCTATGATGCATGCAATAAATAGGCATCTAGCCTTTGCTTAAAGATATTTCCAGTGCAGAGTAAGTCCTTATAGCTTGAGATAGCCGGTTCTACTTTTGGAAGTCTCTCTTAGGAAGTTTTCCTTATCATTCTGAGGCACTACTCTCCTAACTGATGACTCCCTCCTTCTGACTGCCATTTCAGGAAGTCATCCCTGCCATGCTTCACTCATGCCTGGACTCGGTCTCTCCATTGCTCTTCGTCCTTAACAGCTACATTGCCTCTTACGAGGTACTCTTCCTCTATCCTTTGTCTGCATCCTTTCTGGTCCCCCTTCATGTGTTATTTTACTGAATTAGAATATAAGCCCCATGCGGGTATATCTGTCTTGTCTGTTTGTATTTGAATCCCTGAAGCTTAGCACCATGCGTCAGACACAGCAAAAGTTAAATAAATTCCTACTCTGTCTATCTCTGTCTCTGTCTCTGTCTCTCTGTCTCTGTGTCTGTCTGTCTCTCTCCCTCCTCTCTCTGTCTCTCTGTCTCTCTCTGTCTCTTTTTCTCCCTCTCTCCCTCCTTCCCCCTCTCCCTCTTTCCCCCTCTCCCTCCTCTCTCTCTCTCTCTCTCTCTCTCTCTCTCTCTCTCTCTCTCTCTCTCTCCCTCCCTTCTTTCCTCCCCTTCTCCCTCCTCTCTCTGTCTCTCTGTCTCTTTCTGTCTCTCTTTCTCCCTCTCTCCCTCCCTCCCCCTCTTCCTCCTCTGTCTCTGTCTCTCTCTTTATCACTTATCATTTATTAATTATCCACCGATCTATATATCTATCCATATATCATTTATCTCTATCTTTTATTTATCTTTGCCTTTCCATCTAGCTAGCCAGACTGAATTTGCCTCTTTGAAACTTCCAGACATTGTCAAACAGAATGAGGTTAATTTATCTTCCATGTGGCAGTCCTTCAAATTCTGAAGACAATTATCATGCTACTCCCTTCCTCACCTTAGTCTTCTCTTCTGTAGCCTGAACAATTCCAGATGGCATGAACTCAATGCCCTTTACCATGCTGGTCTTGGTACAATGGAAAGAGCTATGCCTCTGAAGTCAGAGAACCTGAGTTGTAATTCTACCTCTGATTCTACTTGTATGACCTTGGACCTGTAACTTAACCTCCATGGGTCTCAGCTTTAAAATGAGAACACCGGACTAGATAGCCTCTAAGGAGCCTTCTAACTCTAAATCAATGGTCTTCTCTGCCTTATTCAACTGTGGCTGATTTGTTGTTTGAAACTCAGTATTACCCACTCTCCCCTCTTTTAAAATGGAACACTCTATAGAAAAAGAGTAGTAAGAGGCATTGAAGGTTTGTAAAATGTTTAAATTCATTATCACATTTGATTCTCACAACAGCCTGAGAGGTAAGTGCCATTATAATATCCATTTCTATAAATGGATATTATAAGAAAAGACTAAAGCTCAGAGGACTACAATGACTTGTCCAAGGTCACAGCTGGCAAGTGCCAATGGTGGGATTTGAATTCAGGTCTTCTGGATGCCCAGTCTATTTCCCACTTTTCCCTTTACATCCCATTGCACATTCAATCCCTAACACCCAAGGGGAGTGAGTTTTTTCTTAGATCACTTTCCTCCTAGACTAAGGCTAGAGTTTCTTGGGAGCACTGGGTCAAGAAACAATGTATAGGATGAATGAAAGAAGAGGGGATAGAATTGGAAAAGGAACCTTCTTCTTGACAAAGCAGTAAAGGTAGAGAGTAAGAATGTACAATGTTGAATACATTGCCAGGATCTAGCCACTCTAGCTTTGTTTTTGCTTAACTGGTTTTTTTCTTTATTAACAGGGGAATGGTCAGTTCTGGGTGGAAGTGATGTTTGAGCAGGGGGAATACATACATATATACATATATATATATATATACATTCATACGCACATACACATACGGATATATATAAATGAGAGTGATATCAGAACAAAATACATCATTTATTTTTTAAAAAAGAAAAAGACAAAGGGAAGAGAGAAAAAAGAATCCAATTTTGAACTGGAAAGGGTTGCAAGCTCATTTGGGCCTCAAGTATCATTTAATTGATAAAGAGACTGAGGCTCAAAGAGATTAAAGGGCCTACCTTAAGTCCCAAAGGGGCAGAGAAAGAATTTAACCCTAGGTTCTTTAACTTTGCATTGAGGCTTCTTAAGCTGGGGTCTATGAATTGATTTTTAAAAATTATTTCAATGTAATTGGTTTCCTTTTCAACCCTTTGTATTTCATTTTATGTATCTAAAGCCATGATTCTGAGGTCCAAAAGGTATCTATAGGCTTCATGACACTTTTAAAGGGGTCCACAACACAAAAAAGGTTAAGAACTCCTATTCTATGCCCACTATACAAACTTACGGTCCAAGGATTTGCAAGACAAACATTTCAATCCTCCCAATTTTCCCTGGGACTAACTCTGGGTGCCAGCAATGAGACTGGACCATTCAGGGCCACCTCCTCCTCCCTGCTATTTGCCACCCTCCAACGCCCACTGCTTCCTTGTCCAATAAGCAGAGAGGCCAGTTCTCCTCCCCAAGAAGCATCCCTCTCCACTGGATGTCTTACCACTGGTTACACTATCTTTCTCAATTACATTAGATCCTCTAAAAATACATGTTATTAACCTTAATAGCACAGATTCATTTCCCCAATATCTCCCACAGGTCAGCAACAATGAATTTTGTCAGTTATATTAAGCACCCTATCATTGGTTTTCAGCAATAACCATCTACAGTATGGGAGGGGGTGGGTGGATGGAGATTTGAACCCTGAAATCCTATCTTGACTTGCTTAAGTTTGTATTTCATCACCCCTGCCAATAAAATTCTAAAAACTTAAAATTTTTTAAAAGAGAAGACACAAATCTCCCAGCAAGCCAGGCCTACTATTATAAGCAGTAAAGCAAACAGCATTTACAGCAATTAAATTGAGACAGCAGGCTTCTGTTTAACCAATCAAAGCACCTATTAAGATGTCTCAGTGGCAGAACAAAAGCTATTTTTCCAGTCCAATTTTCTGATAACCAGGAATACAGACTCTGAGTCATATTTTGCATATCACTAGTCCCATGTGTCTTTTGTCCTGGGATCTCAAAGCAGGTGGATAATAGAAAGTTCTTCTCCAAAACCCATGGGGTTAGTCTTATCAGCTCCAGGTGAAAAGCAACCTTGTATGGTGGGAGAGCACTGTGGGCCACGAGTCAGGAGGTACTCTGAAGCTCCCTGTGACATTTGAGCTGGGAATAGAATGGAAAATTTCCTGGATATGGAAGCAGGAGAGTTGGTTTTAACAATAGCTGACGTGTGTATCAGGCTCCAAGATTTGCAAATTTCTTTGCAAAAACGATCTCAACTGCTAGACCCAATTCTGCAACTTACTGGCTGTGTGATTTTGGGCGAATGGCTTTCCCTCTTTGGGCCAGAGTTTGCTCACTTGTACAACGAGGGGCTTAGATTGCAAAACAAATCATTGGATCGTGCATTTAGAGCCAGAAGGAACCTCAGACGTTAATTAGTTCAGTCCATCACTCTCTCATTTTGCAATGTCAACAAGGTCATCTAATAAAAGTATATGCCCGAAAAAATGTAATAATAATCATTCTCCTTTACATTAGGCTGTAAAGATTACAAAGATAGGCCACCAGCCTATGTGCTCCATTGGTCTCCATTAAATGTCAGAAGAAGGTAAAGAAGACATGGACTCCCTGTGTTGGATTTTCAGGAGGGCAAAGGTCACAAGAGAGTGAGTCATTTAACTCACATTGCTTCCTTCTATGTAAAATAAGGTAGTTGGAACTAAAGGGCCTCTGAGGTCTTCTAAGTTTCTAAATCTACGAGCCTAACACATAGAAAATACAGCAGTTTTGAAAACAAGCCAAGAGGCTCCCCCCTTCCCAAGCCCCCCAAAGCCAATCTCACCACCCTGTATCTTAGTAGATGACATTGACTCCCACTTTCCTGAGGAGATCAAGACCAGGCAGCTGCTGTATGCTTATTGTGTCTTTCTTCACACCTCAAAATGTTTCCTCCTCTTTGTGCATTTCCATTGTTACTATCTCTAAGGAGGGAATGAGTGAGGTCCCTCTCTTTCCCAGAACCATCCCCTCAAATTATTGTTCCAGATCTTAATCCTTTTCACTTCCAAATTCCTTTGGGAAGGTTGAATCCAAACTAAGCCTTCAAGGAAAGAAGGGTTCTGGGAATGAGAGTTGAAGAACACATTCTCTTGAGCATAGGATAGATTTTCAAGGGTCATTTAAACTTGGAGCCTCTACTTCGTCCTCTCTTCCTCACTTCTTGACTCCTTTCTGGTGTCTGTCTGGTAACCTCACCACTTTAACTAAAACTGTTCCCTCTAAGGTCACCATTGAGCTCTGAACTGTTCAATCTGATGGTCTTTTCTCAGCTGTTATCCTCCATGATTTCTCTGTCACTTTTGATTCAATCTTGTTTCTAGGTCTCTTTGATTCTCCCACTCTCTGCAATCTGCCCCCTTTGCTCAGCCCTCCTAGTTCAAGCCCTTATCACCTGTCACTTGGACTGTTATAATAGCCTCCTAATTGGTTCCACTGCTGCCAATATCTCCTACCTCTAATACTCTTCCTGAGAATCTGGTCTGACAATATCATTCCCTTGTTCAAAATTTTCCACGGGTTCTCTATTGTCGCTCATAAAATCCCTAGCCTAGCATTTAAAGCCTTTCATAATCTAGCTCCAAGTAGAAACTAGTCTAGGAAGAGAAGCCATTCTGGATTTGTTTTCTATCACTTCGCTTTATTTGAGGCAGCTAAGTGGTGCAATGGACAGAGCACTGGACCTGGAGTCAGGAAGACCCAACTTCACATCCAGCCTCAGACGCTTACTAGTTGTGCGACCCTGAGCCAGTCACAAGTCTTCTCAGGAACAGTGTTAAAAGTAGGAAAGACTGGCAGCAGGGGAACCAATTAGGGAAGCTATTGTGACAGTCCAAGTGACAGGTGATAAGGGCTTAGACCAGGAGAGCTAAGCAAAAGGGACAGATTGGAGAAAGGTTGTAGTGAGAAAGTCCATAAGACCTGGCAACAATATTGAATCCAAAGTGACAGAGAAGTCATAGAGGATGACAGCTGAGTCACAACCTCTGTCTGCCTCAGTTACCTCATCTGTAAAATGGGTTAATAATAGCTCTAAATGTGTGGTT
>CM053622.1:19809692-19894616 GCA_028646595.1 Phalanger gymnotis | reverse complement strand
CTTACATAAATCTATTTTTCTTTGTTTCTAGCTCATTTTCTGCATTCAGTTTTTGGTGCATATTTACTGGCACACCAATGCTCTTAGAGACCCTATAATAGAGAAATGTTACTTGGGTGTGGCTATCCATGGTGCTGAAATATTTGAAAACCTTATAGTCTCCATCTGCATCTTCAATGGATGACTCCTCAAGGCTCTGTTGCATGGGGCACCTCAGGTATTACTCCAACCAAACAGGTGCAATAAGATTCTGACATACCCTTGGTAACAAATCCAGAGGTTGCCTTTTGTAGAATTACCAATCCCTACTTCCTGCTATGGCTGTAAGCTCATTTCATCCAAGGCTTGGAAATCCCCACATAGTGGCTAGATTCTAGCTACATACATGTCTTTCTGAAAATTGTGATGCAAAAGTAATTTTTCTCCCTTCATGCCTCTGAGCACCTCAAGTTTTGTCTTATGCCTTTCCTTGTTGAGTTAAAATACTCTGAAAGATTTAGCATGGGATAGTGGAGAGGGTTAGATTTGGAGCTAAAAAGACCTCAGTTTGAACCCCAAATCTGCACCAGTTTCCTCACTTGTAATATGAAGGGTTTCAACTAGATAGTCTTTAAGGTCCCTTTCAGCATCCAAATCCTATTATTGTATCCTCATCTGACTCTTTGAAATCCTACTTCTTTTTAATAAATGTCATCTTCTCATCTCTATCTCTTAGCAGGTAACTAGAGCACCGATATTCCTTTAATTCATCATAAATCCAACATCTGGTCACTGATCATATCGTCCTCTTTCTGAAGAGAAATTTGAATCCCAGTTTCATCACCTGTGATTTATTTCAACTCACTTCAGATGGCCGCAATTAGATTTCACTGTTGTTGAAGGAAAGAAAATGGTGGCAGTGTTTAATTACATTTTATAATAGGCCCACTGCCAAATTTATTAAAGTGTATCAGGGATTTTTTTTACTTCATAACCAAACAATAAGGGACCCGGGTGCCACACAAGCAATTATTTTCCTTGTGGAGATGATAAAGAAAGAATTAGAGATGTTAACAGTCTCTTGAATGTGTACAGGAGGAGGATAGAGGCAGCAGGGATCAGAAAACCTTTCTCTTAAAGTAAGAATGAATCTCAAGGGCTTTTTTTTGGAGAGAGGTGTAAAAAAGAGGGTGAATTTTACAATTAATCACCAAACATCCTTATAATATGAAAAGGAACTACTTCTGGAAAATTGTCTTCCTTCCTTCTACCCACATTCTCCCAAACCTATCTCTACCCCATCCCACCAGCTACACTCCTTGGGGTTAGACTCCATCATCATCATGTTCCCAGAAGACCACTTCACTACTAAACTCATCATCTTTCAGGAGACTGCATCAATTTTGGTACTCATACTTCTTTGGGGCCTCTGGGACCCTCTGACTAGAGGGCCAAAGGGCAGAGTAAAGGACTCCTCTCAAAGCCTCCATTTAAAGAGGGCTCAGAGGTGAGCCAACTCTTCATTTCTAACCATCTATACTCGTTGGACTGAACTGCACCACCCCCTTCCTCCTGTACCAGGTACCTTCTTCACTCTTTCCCTTTTCAGCTTCCTTTTCTGTGTTGTCTTCTTCCATTAGTTCCTTGAGGGCAGGGACTCTTCTTTTTTCTTATCTCTGTCTCTAGTTATTAGCAAAGCACTTGGCACATATAGTAGGAGCTTAATAAATATTTATTGACTGACAACTAATTTCAGGTACATGTCTAGGAAATCACTGTGAATTGTCAATAATCTTATCCAACAATAACAATGACAATAATAACTCTTATTTCTGCGGCATCCCAAAATCTTTCAACACAAAAAAACTTTCCCATATAAGAAGTACTGTAGTTCCATTTCTAGAGATGGAGAAATTATAGCTCAGAGCTATGACGGAACTTGCCCAGGGTCACATAGTTAGCGAATACTAGCGACAGGTTTTGAATCCTGGTCTCATTTCTCAGTTCAGATCCTTTCCAGGACACCATAATAACTGGAATAATCCCACTTTTAAAGACCATGAGTGGAAGTTTAATATGAATATTGTGATGTGACATGGCAGCCAAAAAAGCTAACACAGTCTTAGATTTTCTTAAGAGTGGCCCAGGGACCAGGACTTGGGTGTTCATCAGTTCCTTGCACTCTGCCCTAGTCAAACCACATGTATAGTAATTAGTTCTGAGAAACACATTTTCTCTTCTCTTTTCAAGTGTGCCACAACACTTCTCAACCAACCTGCTCATTTTCCCACAAACTTCACTGAGGAAATCAATCCCATTCACTGAGAGTTCCCTCTTTCCCCCCTTTTCATCTCACAATCCCTTGACATCATTCCCAATTCTTCCATCCTTTATTCTAGTCTGGGATAAAGAAGGAGCTCTTGTCACCAAGGTCAATCCCTCTTCACATACATTGCATCCATCCCTGCATCTCCAGCATATAGCCCCTTCCACTACTGCCCCTGCTTCAACCTTGACTCTTACTGTATCTACTGGTTCCTTTCCGGCTACTTAGAAATACACTCATTTCTCCCCCATCCTTATAATGTTCTCCCTTGATCTTACCATCCCCACTAGTTTTCTTCTTATTGTCCTCTTCTCAGCTAAACTCCTTGAAAAGGCCATTTCTACCCAGTACTTCTACTCCCTCTCTATTCACCCCCTTCTCAACCCTCTGCAGTCTAGCTTCTGAACTCATCATTCATGAAAAAAAATACTCTTCCAAGTTATTAATAATCTCTTAATTGCCAAATGTAATGTACTTTCCCCAAACCTCATACTCCTAACTGTGAGTATCCCTCAAGGCTATATCCTATCTTCTCTTTTCCTTCTTTGTGCCCCCTGTCAACCCCTCTCCTCATGGATTAAATTAATTCTTAATTAAATTTTATTTTTTTCAATCATGAGTAATAATGTCCCCCCTCCAGTCTTCCTTTTCCACATTAGAAAAAAAAAGAAAAACAAAACTTTTGTAATAAACATGCATAGTCAAACAAAACAAATTACCGTATTAGCCATGCCCCAAAATATATCTCGTTCTGTGTACTTCTCTGGCAGGAGGTGGGCAGTATGCTTAATCATTGGTCTTCTGGAATCATAGTGGCCATTATATTGGTTCAGTTCTTTATTTTTTAAAAAATTGTCATTTTTGCAATGTTGTTATATTATAAATTGTTCCCCATTGGTTCAATTATCATCTCTATACAGATGACTCCAACTTTATCAGTTATCTTTTAATCACCAAATTTAATGTCCTTTTCTCAATCCTCATCCTTCTTGACCCCTTGGGAGCTTTGGATACTACTGATCACCCTCTGTTCCTCTAAACTCTCTCCTCTCTAGAGGAGACATGACAATATTCTCTCCTGATTTTCTTTCTACCTTTTTGATTGGTCCTTCTCAGTCTCTTTTGCTAGAACTTCATTCATATCACAACAGTAGGGTAAAGTTGCAAACAGTGAATATCTCCCCTACCCCAAAGGCTCTGCCCTTAGACCTCTTTTTCCTCTATATTATTTCAGTTTGTGATCTCATCAACTCACATGGGTTCAATATTTGATAACTGATTAAATATTTAAAGCAAGGGAGAGAGAGGAGCTGAGGATGAACCTGAGTGACCAAGAAGATGGTAGAGCTCTTAATAGCAACATGGTAATTCAGAAGTGGAAAGGTTCTGGGGGGAAAGATGCTAAGTCCAAGGTTCAATATCTGTTTCTCATAGATACTGCCTTTTGGCACTGGACAAGAGTCTCAGCATCCTAGGAAACTTTCTCAGATTATAAATTTCTGAACAGTTGTCTGTCTGCATTCCTTGTTAGGCATTTCCTCATTCCATACAATAAGGAAATCCCAGACATATGCAAAAAAAAAATGTGAAACCACCTCTCTGAGTCTCTGTTTCTCTTACTGTAATGTGGGAACTACCTTCCTGACCAAGTTGTTATAAGGAAGGTGCTTTCAAAGTCTTAAAGCAAGATCAAAATGGAAATATTTTATTATTGTTACTAACTGTGTGCCTGATTTTCCCCAAATATACCAGGATAGTAGCAGAATCCCAAATCCCTCTTCCCCAGCTGCTAACTCTCATGATATGGCAGCCAGGTGGCACAGTAGAGGGAACACTGGACCTGGACTAGGGAAGACCTGAATTCCAATCCAGCCTCAGACACTTGCTAGCTTTGTGATTCTGGGCAACTTACTTCACCTCTGTCAGCCTCAGTTTCCTCCTCCGTAAAAGAGGATAATAATTGAACCTACTTCCCAGGGTTATTGTGAGGATCAGACGAGATAATATTTGTAAAGTGCTTGACCAACCGGAAAGCTCTATGTAAATGTGAGTTATTATTATGAGTCTCCTGTTTCCCTGACTACAAATTCCCTGACCATCTAAAGTGAGTATCACTTCTTCTATCCATAGTCTCAAAGCAAGATGGTGCTCATATTTGTGGGACATTGTTAGAAAGCCTTGGGAAAGGTGTTGGAATCTCAAGTGCCACAAGAGATATTCTTGAGTCTCCTTTTCATCAGGCAGATAAAAGGACAGTGGAGTGACTTGTTTACTGCCCACTTGCTGAAAAGCTGTTCCCAGGGAAAGCTCACAAAGTGGATCTGTTCTCTCCCAACCCATCCTCAGACAGGACTGATGAGAAACTGCAAGGTTTCTGGTACAGGTTACTTTTGTGGAGCTAATGAATAGACAAAATATTGTAAAGATTGGGTGAAGGAAGAGGGGATGCTAAGCTACAGAACAGAAAACAGGTAAAGCAGCCTTCTTATTATTCCTCACATAAGGCACTCCATCTCCCATCTCCCATCTCCAATCTCCAGTCTCCATAACTTTGCACTGGCTGTGCCCTATGCCAGGAATACATTCCCTCCTGACCTTCACTTCAAAGTCTGGCTCAAACGCCATCCTCCTACATGACTCTCTCCACCCCAAGTTACTAGTGCTTCCTTCCACCCCCCAAATCATTTTGCATGCATTTGCTATATACCTATCTTTAAACATCATGTCTCCCCTGACTAGAATGGTAAGCTCCTTGAAGAAACAATCTGTTCCATTTTTGTTTTATGTATCTCAAGTGCCTAACTCTATGTCCAGCACACAGCCGACATTCAATAAATGAGAGTCAGGAAGACCTGAGTTCAAATCCTGCCTCAGCCCCTTAGTAGCTGGATGAGCTAAGGCAAATCATTTAACCACTCTCAGCCTCAGTTTCCTCATCTATAAAATGGGAATAATAGGACCTATAAGATTGTTGTGAGGACGAATCAATAAGATAATATCGGTAAACCACGTTGCCAACCCCAAAGTGACATATAAATCCTAATTATTATTGCTGTCATTTCTATTATTCGTTATTATTGATTGACTGATTAAAGACATGGGAGTGGCATTGTGATAACTGTCTGCCATTATCTGAAGGGCTGCCATGTGGAAGAAGGATTTGGTCATTCTTTTTGACCTCAAAGAGAAGACTCAGGAACAATGGATGGAAGTTGCAGAGGCCAATTTGGGCTTATTATCAATAAAAACTGCTTCAGAATGAGAGCTTTCCCCAAATGGAAGCCCTAGCTGGGAGTGAGCTCCCCTCACTGGAGATATTCAGATTGTGACCTGTGAAATCATAGGATCCTAGATCTAGGGGTAAAGGGAACCTCAGAGGCAATGTAGTCCAATTGCCTCATGTTACAGACAAAGAAATTGAGGCTCAGAGATGTTAATTGATTTAGGTTTATAGGATCATAGATTCTGAGCTGGAAGAGACCTTAGAGCATCCTTCAGGCATGAGAGATAGCTTATGCCAAAGCACAGACATGAGCTATGGAGAGTCATGTGTGAGGAACAGCAAGGCCAGTTTTGTTAGTCTATAGAGTTTGTTAAAGGGAATAGTGTGTAATAAGGTGAGAAAGGTCAATTCGAGCCAGGTTA
Source organism: Phalanger gymnotis (assembly GCA_028646595.1). Classification (NCBI taxonomy): domain Eukaryota; kingdom Metazoa; phylum Chordata; class Mammalia; order Diprotodontia; family Phalangeridae; genus Phalanger; species Phalanger gymnotis. The sequence goes on along the minus strand of CM053622.1, from coordinate 19,888,666 downwards.
TGAAGGTTTAAATGCCAAACAGAAAAGCATGTTTTTGATCCTGGCTGCACTAGGGAGCCACTGGAGTTTACTGAGCAGAGCTGACTGGGGGAGGGGGAGGGGTAGTGAAACAGTCACCTTAAAAGTCATGAGGAGGGTGAATTGGAGTGAAGTGATACTAAAGGCAGGAAGACTGATTAGGAAGCTACTGCAATAGTCCAAGTGAGAGGTGATGAGGGTCTGAACAAGAGTGAGTAGGGAGAAAGTAATCAATGCAAGAAACATCATGGTGGGAGAATTGACAAGACTTGGCCACTGATTTGGATTCGAGGGAAGAAGTCGGGTGCGTGTGTGAGTGGGGCATGCCTATAATCCTTGCTACAAGGGAGACTGAGGCTGGCAGATGGCTTGAGCACAGGAGTTCTGAGCTGCAATGGGCTGGGTCAATAAGGCATCTATACTAAGTACAATATTAATATGCTAAGCCCCCAGCAGGTGGGGGAGGGTTTCACTAGGTGGCCTATGGGAGTGCAAACCAGCCTGGGGCAGAAATGGAGCAGGTTAGAGCTCCCAAAATAATCAGATTAGGATTAAGCATAGAAAACAAAAGAAAACCTACAAGAAAGCAAAGATAGACAGCTTTCAACATAACACAGTATTTAATATAAAGGCTTTCTTATTATTATAAGTTATTGCTATAGATTCTGAATCCTCCCCTATGTTCTACTGTGCATGTGACATGGTTTTTCTTTCATATTTAAGTTTTTAATGTTTTTTTCTTTTCTTACTATGTATCTAAGTTTTAGTATTTGTCTAAGACAAAAAAAATATAAAAATATGTCTGTGCTCAATCGTAGCCTTGGGTGGTGGGCAGCGGGCGAGGAAGGGGGAAAAAAGAACAAAGTTAAAGTACACAGCAGAGAACAAAAGAAAACCTACAAAGAAGCAAAGAAAATATGGATAGCTTTCAATGTAATGCACAGAATTTAATATATAGGCTTTGTTGAAATGATAAGTTATTGCTATACATTCTAAATCCTTTCCTACATTCTGCTGTATATATGACATGTTTTTTCTTTTATATTTAATTTCATAATGTTTCTTTTTCTTTTATTATATATATTTAAGTTTCAGTGTTTGTCTAAAATTTAAAATTTAAGAAAAAAAAGATTAAGCCTGCGAGGAACCCCTGTACTTTGAGCCTGGGTGAGATAAGGAGACCAAGTTTTAAAAAAAGTGAAGTAATTTTTAGGTTAAGGAGAATACTAAACACCATGTAGGAGATAGTTACCTGACCTATGCCTCGATGGGAGCCTCCAAACTACTAAGGATCCAATGGCAGGAGGATTGGAAGAAGAGCTAGATGGCCCCATCCATTGTGAGCCCCAGACAGTCATGCTGCCTCCATTTCAGACAAAGAACAAGTATAATTAGAAAACCCCCTTTGATGGCTAGCCCAGCTCAAACACAAATGAGGATAAAACCAGAGTCGACAGAGGCCAAGGTCGCCATCATCATGAATTTCCCTGTGAAGACAGAAAGCCAACCATGGCTGGCTCTATCAATTTCAATTGCAAATGGTTTCATGATAAGGAAGAAAAACCAGCCTCAACCCAGAGCATCCACTGACAGTCTAGGGTCACAACCTCCAAGGCTGGGATTCAGAAGTTTGGCTCAGAGGAAAATGTGCGTGGCATTTGGACCCCAACGATGGGGGAGACATCCATAGGATGACACTCCATGCCCCTGGCAGAAGCCCTCAGTCCTAAACACTGCTCCTTCCCATATCAGAATGCTTCCTCCTATCCCTTACTGGAGACACAGAGGGAAGGACCATGATAAAAAAAAAAGCTGTTTTTAAGAACTGAAGCGTAAGTTAACTGAGAAACAACAGTAAGTTATGATGAGTGCGAAGATGTCTGGGTCCCTTTGGTCATTTTTTCCTCTTGCTGTCAGCCTGTTCTCAGAGTTCCTCAATAGACCTTTAGTGCCTAAGAGTGATGGATAGATCTTAACCTTCCCACACATAACAACATAAATTACTTAGCTATTTATTCCATGGAACTGGGTTTATGTATCTAAATCAGAGCTATCCTGAGTCGCATGAGCTGAAATCCCCCCAATGTGTGTGTGTGTAAATTTTTTTTAATTAAGCAGCTCTCCTGTATTTAATGCTCTAGGAAGTTAATTGCCTATAGAAGAACAAAGGGCTAGAGTGAAATCTCCATGTAGAGTCATTCTCCTGAATTTACTGCCTGAGTGGATCTCGTAGTGAATGATAGATGAGTTGAGGGGACTGGAAAAGCAACCTGGTCAGACTTCAGAAACCTTCAGGCACCAGGCATCCCTGGATTCGGGCAATGAGTGATAGATGAGAGACAGGGCTCAGACACTTAGTGACTGCTTGGTTGAGATTCGATTAGTACCGAACACCAAGATGCGATTTACTCTGATGACCCACAGCTCTTATGGAAGACACCTCTTGAATTAAATAATGAAGTAAATAGTGTAATTCCCTATAGTTCAAGGTAAAGAAAGGGTACCTCTAATCCAAGATAATCTTCCTCCATCTAAGTCATTCCCAAACAAATCCTGAGGTATGACAGGCTTGACAGTCCTTAATTATTGCCCCCAAAGGGTCTCAGGTCAAAGATTCATTCAGGCAGAATGATTTATTTTTTCTGAACCCAGTACAGGGAATGGATGCTATTCAGAAACCACTTTAGGAGAGTGCATTGCACATAGTGTTTAATAAAAGTTTGTTGAATTGAAATGACAAGAGGGTTGTCTACCAAGTAGGTGATTTAACCCTACAAAGGGACTGCACTTTAGCTCTATTCATTTTCGACTTCTTGGTTACAATAATGGGTCGATAATGCCAATGGCTGAGGGCAAGAGCTGAGAGAAGGGTCTGGGACAGAGGAATTGGCAGCCTTCTACAAAGGATTAATCCAAAAGGATGGATTTGTGTCCCTTGTACTGATTGGGTTAATGGATAGAATTATGAGGTTCACCTCGGGCTTATTAGCTGTGAGTCACTGAACCTTTGTAAGTCTTACTTTCCTCATCTATAAAATGGGCATAAAGTAACATCTGAATCACAAGGTTGTTGAGAGGATCAAGTTAAGTATATGTTAAACACTTTGAAAACCTTAAAGGGCTAAAGGCCAGCTCTTCTTTATCTCCTCCTCCTTTTCCTTCTCTTCCTTCTCTTTCTCCTCTTCCTCTCCTTCTCTATTTCTTTCTCCTCCATCTCTTTCACCTTCCTCCTTATCTTCTTCCTACATCTCTGTCTCTTTTGCTTCCTCTTCTATCTCTGTCTCCTTCCCCATTTTCTCCTGTTTTCCTCCTTCTTATTATCTGGGTTGTGAAGATTAGGGAGCTTGTAGACTTTAGCTTCTTCCCACAGCCCAAGCACTCAGTGTAAGAGCCCTCCATTCCTTCATCTCTGGGTATTTCCGCATCCATAAAAGGAATTGGGGATGGACCTCTAAAGTCCCCTCCAGTCCAAAATCTCTGACCTCACAACTTTTTCCCATTCTCAGTTCATGATTCACCAAGGAAATCAGGGGCCCCAAGCCTTGAACTTTGGCAAAGTATTCCAAGGCATTGACATCAGGATCTCTAAAGACCAGATAAGTTTGTAAGGAGCTGCGAAATTAACAACTCTGTAGGCCTGATTGATGAATGCAATCAGAGTCATTTATAGACCCCTCTTCACTCTTCCACCTGTCCGCCATCCCCCCATTGAGCCAGGCCATGAATAGGCCCTTTATCCATCACTACCTTAGACTCTGCCCTCCTTCTTTTTCAAAGTGCCAGGCAACTTAAGGATGGATTTGTTCAATGTGCTCATTCCTACTTATGCACCGAACAAAGAGGGATTGATGAATGACGGAAGAAGAACGTTTTCAGACACACATCAGTCTCTACCCTTCACCGAAGAACAAACAGGACCGCCTCCTGACGTGTCAGTAAGTTTCATCCTCTGTCAATAGGGCCTTGATTCATAAAGACTGAAAAAGAGCTTTGATGGTGGCTGCTTATAGCCTGCTAAGGGCTTTCTGAGCTACCCTTCTAAGGCACCTGAGTGAAGTCCTTGGATTCTGTATCTAAATAGTTCTTTTCATCCAACCAGAGATGGAGCCATGGGCATAACGGCAGGCAGAATGATCCAATTCAAAAAGAAAGTATGAGATGGTAAAGGAAGTACTCAATTTGTAGTCAGAGAAACTGGGGCCATTGGACTAGAAAGGCCTTTAGAGGTCCCCTAGGCCAGCCCCACTTCATTTGGGGCCCACCACTTTTGGGGAGCAAGGTTTTAGAGCTGGGAGGGATGTCAGAGGCTACATTGTTCAAACCATTCATTTTCCAGATGAAGGAACTGTGAGGTCACACAGGTAGATAGGATCATCACAGGTGGGATTTAACCTAGGGTTCTGAATTGAGAGCCAGTATCCTTTCCACTATTATCCCATGGACTCCTATCCATAGACATAATCTTCATAGTTACTGAAGCCCTCTAGAACTGTTTCTTCATTTCTAAAAAAAAAATGAGGTCATTGAGCTAAAGGATCTCTAGGGTCCCTTCTGCCATTAAATCTATGATCACTGGATTCCAAGTAGAGATGTTAACCATCAGTCACTGAAGGAATTAATCAACAAGCATTTAGTAAGTACCCACCTCAGCAATAAAAATTCATTAATTACCTACTATGTACCAGGCACTGTATTAAGTGTCTACTATGTGCCAGACCTTGGGAACACAAAGATATAAGTAAGAGTCTCTGACCTCAAGGAACGACTATCATATTGGGAAGGAGGAGGGGTACAGCATGTACATATATAAAATAGTCTCAATGCAAAGAAATTGAGGGGAGGGCAGCACTAGCATCTGGGACAATCAGGAAAAGGTCTCATTTAGACTCAAAACCACCAAGATAGTCAGTGGTTAGGTCTAAACCGAACAGATTTTATCGTTGATCTGGAATTGGAATTCCAAAGCCTGAAAATGCAAGTGACTCCATTCTCTAGCCTCCAGGCATGACTTGGAAAAAATTAGTTTGGGCTGGAGAAAATTTTGCAAGTCTTTATTTCCAAAGATAATACCTGATGCTGTCATAACATTTAAAGGAGTGAAAAGTGCTTCTCATTCATCTTCTCATTTGCTGCTAGAAGGAAATAATCTTCTGACATAGGTGATTTAATTATCATTTTTAAAGGGTGTGAGAATAGAGACTCATGGTAAATGAGACGCAGCTACGCTGTTGGAGGTAAAATCCGAACCTAGCTTTTGCTGACTCAAAGTCCCATGCTTTGACCAAAATACCAGGTTGTCTCTTCTTAAGCCCTCCAGTAATAAAGGAAAGAGTTTCCTCTCCCAAAGCACTCTTTTGGCCTCTACTGAATGAGCAAATGAGCAGTAGTTAAATGAATGTTTGTTGACTGATTGAGAGACTCCACGGATTCATAAAGATGTCATTGGCTTACTAGGGCTCAAGTGCATGCCATGCTGTGGTTTTCCAAGTGTTCCTCTTCATAGGCACAGTCATGCCTAGAGTCATTTGTGATCCTGCTAACTTCGTATCTGAAAGGATCAGACAAGGCCCTTCCATGGCCAGGGCCCCCATCCCTAGTTGAAGATCGATTACTTGAGAAGTGGATTGTTTACATAAACAATAAACAGACCATGATTGTGGGGGACTATGTATGGTGGGGGGAAGCACAGCTAGTGCCAGGGTCCTGGCTTCAAAACTTAGCTCTGCTACTTATATGTATGTTTCAGAAGCAAGTCACATAATACAAGTCACATATCTCCCTGGCCTTCAGGTCCTCGATCTGTGAAATGAAAGGGTTGGAATACATGACTTGCAAGGGAATTTCCAGTTCAAACTCTAAAGTGGTAAGAACAGGTATTTTTTTCTCCTAAAAATAAATAAATAGATACGTCTCTGGGCAGCAAAGGAAAACATTTTTAAAGTCTATAATATCCCTCAACCGTGTAATCTTCCTCTTCTTCACCTGCTACATTGACCCCACTTGGGTGCCCTTCCTATCCCCTTTTCTGTCTCTCCCTCCCACATCACTCCCCCCCCACACACATATACCTTCCAGTTTCCCTTTTTATGTTACTTCACTGATTAGCTTGCAAGCTCCTTTAGGGCAGGAATTCTCTTCCCACTTATTCCTAATACTTAGCACTGCTGCCTGATATATAGTAAGGGCTTACTAAATGTTCTATCTGTCTGTCTGACTGTCTGTCTATCTATCTATCTATCTATCTATCTATCTATCTATCTATCTATCTATCTATGTCTGTCTGTCTATCTATCTCTACATCTATCTTATCTAAGTATTAATCTGTCTGTCTCTCTATCCAATCATCTGTCTATCCATCCATCCTTCTATGTATCTTTCTGTCTGTCTACTTGCCTGTCTATTTCATGGAATGATTCAGAGTGCAGGGCTTCCCCAAACTCATAACCATCTGTGGTGCCTGGGCATTAGCTGCGGAGGAAGGGAGACCCGAGGACTGCTTAGATAATCATAAATTTAGAGTCAGAATTATCTCATTCGACCTCCTCATTTTGCACACATGGAACTGAGGTCCAGAGAAGTCACATGACTTGCCCCAAGTCCCAGATAGTAAATGACAAAGCCAGAATTGGAACCGAGGCTTTCTGATTCTAAATACAGAGTTCTTTCCACTACCATGCTGTGACTCAGTGTATATATGGATAGAAGCATAGATATGTCTATATGTCTATATATCTCCTGGTGCCCCTTCAGATAGATAGACAGGTAGGTAGATTGATAGACTGTACATTGTTTTATGTGTGTGTATGTGTACACATACATGTGTGTATTACATATACATCTATATCTATAATACATACATATGTATATATAGTGTGTATATATATTACATATACATCTATTATCTATTTATAATATATACTTACATATGTATGTGTGTATGTGAGTACATCTAGAGAAAATAAGGAGAGAAAGAGGGAGTAGAGAGAGTGGAGCGTTATAAAGAGAGAGGGGGTGCTGTACTCAGGCTCTCCTTCAGTAGAATGATCTCCAAAGGGCATCTGGGGATAGGGCTAAGGCAGACTCCTTCTCTCCCCTCACAGTTTACTCTTGAATTTCCCAGGTCTTCTTCACAGGCTCTGGTGTATGGAAGAAATCACTGTGAAGAGAGGAAGCCACAAGGGCAGCCTTGATTGACAAGGAGGGTGACAGAAGGCAGGCACTGCAGTGACAGAAGACAAAGCAGATGTGACCCTTGGAGCCTCCCAAGCTTGAAGATGACAGATAGGTATGACAGGAAGCTTGGAAGCTCTGATGCCAGTGGTGGCCTTCCAGGTGAATGGGGACTGAGGCAGTGACCCCTAGCCAGGCAACATGAAGTCCCCCAACCTTGGCTGTGGCTTCTCAGAGTGTGAGCGACGCAGCTGGCTACAGCACTAAAACACACTTGTCTTAGAATCAGTCTAGCTCCTAAACTTGCTGCAATTCTAGGTCTGAGCATTCTAGTAGAGAATTCTTCCCCTATCCCCAAGAAATTCACGAGCATTCAGGAAGCAGAGATTTTGAAACTAGAGTCTCTGTGGGATAATGAAATGATGGCTCTGAGTTCAAAACCCACCCCTGACATTTACTATCTATGTGACCTTGACCACGCCACTCACCTCGGTGACCTTCCCAACTCAAAATCTGTTACTCTATCTAAAATCCACTCTATCCATGACATTTTCAAATACCAGTTCTGTCTCTTACTCCTAATGTGACCTTGGGCAAGTAACTTAACTTCTTTGGAAATTAAATGTAAAATGAGATGGTTCCTTTGATGGTGTGAGAAGTGACCAGAAAACCACTGAGGTCCTTTCCATTTCAAGATCTATGATCCTAACCTATCTGGCATGTACAAGGTGGAAACAGGGGTCCTCTGGTCCAGCTCCATGCCTTCAGGTAGGCAAGTCTCATCTCTGTTGACAAAAATCCAGTAGGAGTTGGAGACTTCTAGAATCTTAGAGCTGAAAGGACCTCAGAGAAGTTCATGGTTTATATTGGACTAAATATCTCCAACAAATGGCTGCCCAGCTTCTGCTGGAGGACTTCCAGTGATGAGAAACCATCTTCTCCTAAGACATCCCCTTCATCTTTGGACAAAATTAATTCCTTTTTTTCCTGACATAGATCCCTAAATCTACCTCTTCCACTTTTACCAACTGCTCTTGGTTTTTTGTCCTCTGGAGCCACGCAGAACAAGATGAATCCCTATTTCCTAGAACAGCTCTTCAAATACTGGAAAGACAGTAAATTGAGCATGTCTCCCAGGATCCACTTGTCTCCCTGGGTTTTCATGATGTTTCACTTTCCTGTTTTTCCTTCATCTGATCAGTCTTTCTCACTATCCCATTGCAAAATAGACTTTGTTTGTAGAACATTTTAGGCCTTTAAAGCCCCCAGCAGTCGAGCTTCAGCCTATCCTTCTTGATTTATTACATTAACCTGCTTTTTAAACTTCTTTGCTAAAGATCCAAATGTTTGTTAAAATGGGCATTTTTTTTAGCATTTTGAGCATCATTTTGAAGGAAATTAAAAGAACTGACATACAAAAAGTAATAAAGGTTAAGGTCTTCTGTTGACACCTGTTGGGTCCTGCTTAGATCTTGTCCTATACCTCTAAAATTAGGCAATCAGCATCCTCTGTGGATGGAATCACTAAAGCCCAGAAATGATCATTAAGTAGCCTCTCAAAATAGAAATTGCTCCAAAGGAACATTACTAACCTTCACATACTGTACATTCTGGTCAAAGGAAACCAATTGCTTCTCTCAGCATGTGTTCTTTTCCTTGATACAAAGTAATCTCATTAAAGACAAGGACTATTTTATTTGTTTTATTTATTTATGTTAATTGATCCCTAAGTTGTTATCACCCCCTTCCAACTTATTACTTTGTATATATTTGTATTTAGTTGCCTGAGTGCCAGTAGTTTCTCCATTATAATGTAATCTCCTTGAGGACAGGAACTTTTGCTTTTGTATCTCTAGCACCCAGAATAATTGCCTAGCCCATAGAAAATGCTCAAGTGTTGTTGAATGAATTAATTAGTGAATTAATGAATGAATAAAGAGTTTAAGAATTGACTCTACTACATGACCAAGATTCCGAGGCTCTGCAGAAGATATCTCTGTGGGTGGGCCAATCAAGACTCTAGTTCATTATCTGCTAAAAATGAGGATTTAATGGTGCTATTAGGAGGAAATAATTGTGTCTTTCGAAAGGGGAAGTTAAAGAAAGATAAAAGGGAAAAGCATTGACACTTTGGAGAAAGGCCCTATAATAATCTTCCTTAGGAGCTCTTGTGTATTAAACCGTGAAAACATGGAGAGGAGAAAATGAATCAACCAGACTCCAACGTAACCTTTAATTTGCACCCATGAAATAATTTTGATGGTCACTCATAACTGTTTAACGGATGTTTATTCTCGAAATGTCATCCCTGCCTCCGAGATTGCTCGAATATGCACTGAGCATTTCCTCTCCATTAATATGTACGTGTGGAAAGACATGCTGTCTGTTTCATGTCCTGACATCTTTTTGATGCATTGAGACTCAGCTGGAATTTGATAAGGGAGGACGCATTTCAGGTGAAGTTTGCCTGGGGTGCCACGATTCCATCTAAAGCTCCAAGTCCTGCTGTCTTCAAGAAACTAAACTAAATCTTGTCCTTCCCTGAGATATTTTTGTGAGAAGCTTTAGGTTCACTGTGGTAAAAAAAAAAATCCATCACTCTATAACCAGCTTTATATAGAATAGAATGCAAAAGGATTTATGAACTTCTGAGTATGTGCCAAGCACTGAGAATACAAATAAGAGAAGAAGGTCCTTGATCTCTAGGGCCCCACATTCTAATAGAAGGATAAATACACAAACAGAAAGTTTAGCTACATGACAGATAGAAAGACCCAATGTAGGGTATAACAAAACTGATGGCAAGTTCTATATGTCCCTAGGACATCAAATGGAAATGCCTAGGGGTGTGAAGGACATAGCAGAAGGGCAACTGAAAAGGCTCAGTGGTTTATCACTTTACTGAAAAGATTATAACTGGTGAGTCTCTGCTAATCCAAGTGGTATGAGTGGACATGTCTCTAAGTGACAATTGTAGAGGAGGGGGTGTGGCCACAGGGATTCAAGTGGAACAGGGAGTGTGACAGCCTTACTTTTAGACTAAACCCATCTCTGCCACTTGTTGCCTGTGTGGCTTTGGCTGGGCTTACTCACTGGAAGAGTGTTCATGTCATTTCATCAGACAAAACTCTGGGTAGCCATTGAGGAGCCCCCTGGCTTTGAAAACCCAGATGTTGGTGCTTCTCTCTCTGGTAACTATATATGTATTGCTATGGACAGACAGCTAGAAGCCCTGTCTGCTGATTTGTGTTACTTGCTCTGCTTATATAATTTCTGCTTTTAATTTCTGTTTATGTTTTCTCTGAAGTTCAGGGTGCCGACCTTTCCCCTGAACTAAGTAAATGACATATGTATATTTAAAGTGAGATTGTAAACTCCTTAAAGTTGCTTTCCTTAGAAAAGCAGATCAAAGCAGCCCTCCTGTGTGCTGGTGTTACTGGTTTTACACCTCCACACCAGCAGCTAGTAAAATTGCTGCTACAAAATCAGTAAGGCAAGATTCATGACCTCAAAGATAGCTATGAACTTGCCTCTATAGTTTGGAATCACAAAGTGTAAGAGATTCTTTAGGTAGAAGGCAGGGGAAGTATGACATTTATTTAGACATCAAAGGATCAAATCCCGAAACCAATGAATCCAACCTGACATAGCAACAGTTGTATCCCAAAGCCAGTAAGTCCACCTCAATGTAACAACGAGGAAATTATAATGCAGTATTACAGCAAAGAACCAAGTCATCCTGAAACCTTCCTTCCTTCTGGGGTCTTCTTGTAAACACTCACTAATCCCAACTGTCTACTTGCCTGTGTGATCTCTCCCCTCATTTCTCTGGTCTCTGCAGCTCTCTGAGTTCCATTCTCTGTTCTGTACTCCCCTACAACTCTCTCTGTCTCTGTCTCTGTCTCTCTGTCTCTGTCTCTTTCTCTCTCTGTCTCTCTTTCTGTCTCTCTGTCTGTCTGTCTGTCTGTCTCTCTCTCTCTCTCTCTCTCTCTCGTCTCTCTGCAGCTGTCTGAGTTCTGTAGCTCGCTAGTCTGCAGGTTCTCAGCTCTGTTGTCTCTGAGTCCTTACTTCTTCTCCTTGTGCTGAATTCTGACCTTAATGACTACCTTCTGGGTATATACACTCTTTTTAGGGCCTGAGGGCCTCATGACCAATCAGCTAAATGGTGTAGGCCTGCCTCTAATCAAGCCTCCCATAGCCCAACCTGAGGCCTGCCGAATGGGCAGGAAAGATCTTTAATCACTGATTGGCATCACAAGGGTGTAGGCTTGCTTCTAATCAAGCCTCCCTTAACTAGCCCCACCTGAGGCCTATTGAACTGGAGGGGGAAGATCTTTAATCACTGATTGGCATCACATATGGCCATAAGCTTCAAGAATTCAGGGTCAGAAATACTAACAGCTAGCATTTACAAAGCACTTTAAGGTTTGCAAAGCACTATAAAAATATTATCTACTTTAGTCTTTATAACAACTCTGAGACATAAGTGCTAGTGTTCCCATTTTACAGGTGAGGAAACTGCAGCAGAAGTGATTTGTTTGGGATCATGCGGCTAGCAAGCATCGGGGGTTCAATTGGACCCAGGTCTTCTTGACTTCAGATCTAGTATTCTATACACTGCACCACCTAATTCCCTCACTGGAGTGGAGGCGAGCATGAAGAAATATGGCTGACATGCTGCCTCTAAATAGATCTAAAAATGTTCTTGACTAAGTCATGATCAGGAAATACAAGAAAAAAATCACAGTGTCATTTTCCAGTCCAGGTCTGCCTAGCAAAATAGAGGTGTTTGAGGACAGAGTCTAGGAAGGACAGACTATAAATTCCAACCCCGTAACTGAAAGAGGAACTAGATTGTGAATCAGGGCAACAAGAGTTCCCAGACTCATATGGGAGGGCCTAACCCTGTGCATGATGTAGGAATCAATGCCAACCGGTAGCACCATCACTCACTATCCATTCCTAGGCCATAAATCCAGGATGGAATGATAAGAGGACTGAGCAGTGGTGCTACAGGGAAAGAAGCAGTCATGGACCTTAGTCTATGTCCTGAGCAAATAACAAATTCAGAGGCAAGCAGCAGATGCATTGGTCTGACCAATTGATGCTTCAGTTCCAGACTCTAGCCCTATCTGAAGCCTATGACAGAAGAACCAGGGCAAGATTCGTAAACCAAAGGGGATCAAACAATTCTGTCACTTTCAATGAGCAGGGCTTTCCATCTGGCTAATAGTGACTCAGTCTATTAGAACTGCAACTGGGATAAGCTCACAGGTATGTTGCTCAAACCTAAATTCATGTCAGGAACTTGCAGAACTCAGATCAGGAAGGCAGTGATCAGACTTCATTTTGGATCAGAATACTTTGGATGAATTGAAAGCTTGCAGATCACCAGCCTCATCTGTCCTTGAGATCCTGGAATGACACAAACCTCAATATCCTGAGGAAGCAGCAGCAAGAACAATCCAAGCCTTCACTTTAAAAGTGCACAAAGCCCAGCCCCAAAATAAAGTCTAAAGTCAAGAGTAGACTGGAAGAACGAGTAAACAAAAGGAATCCCACCACAAAAAGCTGTTGTGGTGATCAGGACACTCAAGACAGAAACCCAGAAGAAGAAAAAGTCTCAAAGAAAAACACAGCCTAAACACAAGTTAAACTAGAATTCCCAGATGATATGAAGAAAGAGTTTACAATGGTTTTTTCCATGAAATGTAAAAACTAGAGGGGAAAATGGAAAAGAAATGAGAGTTACAAAAGAAAGAATTAGAAAAGAAATTAACATCTTAGCACAAGATAAACCTCTTCTAAGCAACGAACTCTCTGAAAATTAAAATGGACCAATTAGAATTTAATGATTTTATGAGACAACAAGAAATATTAACTGTTAAAACAAAGTCAAAATACTGGGGAAAAACAGAAGAAAATGTAAGGTAAAAACATCGAAAACAACTGGCCTGGAAAACAGATTGAGGAAAGAATTTGATAAGTACAGGAATACCTGAAATCTATAACCAAAAAAAAAAATCTACACATCACATTTCAAGAAATCCTAAAAGAAAACTTCCCAGATCTCTTATAAGCAGAGGGCAAAGCAGAAATACAAAGAATCCACCAATCAGTTTATCTTTGTTTATAAATCGTTTATATTCTAATATGGAAAGATGATACATGTGCCTCCTATGAACCTTATCATTATCAGGTGTTATAGAGGGAGTCTAATTAGACAGATGACCTGGGAGTCATTCAACAGAACCGCTTTAAATGATCACAAAAGAAGAATGGAAAAAAGGGGAAGATGAATATAGTAGGAGGAGAAAGGGGAAAGGAAAGAAGAATGGGGAAAATTCTCAGGGGATGCACAGATAGAAGAAGTTTATACAAATGGGGAGGAAGGGGTAGGAGATGCAGACAACATCTGACCCTCCATCTCATCTAAACCAACCAAAGGAAAGAAAAACACACACAGTAGATGCAGAAATATATTTCGTTCAAGAAAGAAACTGAAGGAAAATGGAAGAAGAAAGGAGAAATAAGAGGCTGGGTCAGTTATCAAAGGGATTAGTCCTAAGCAAAACAAACTTTAAAGATGTACAAAAATATGTATAGCAGCTCCTTTTGCAGGGACAAAGAACTGGAAACAGAGGATGTAGCCATCAATTGTAGAATGGATGAACAAATTATGGTATATGAATGTGATGGAATATCATTGTGGTGCAATAAATGATGAAGGGGATGGTTTCAGAGAAAAATTGTATGAAGCAGACTGAAGTGAGCAGAACCTGGAGAACAATTAATAACAACAATATTGTAAAGACAAACAACTTTGAAAGACGTAGGAATTCAGACTGATCTAATGACCAACCATGATTCCAGAGGACACATGATGAAACATGTTACCTATTCCCTGATAGAAAGGTCATGGACTCAGGCTGCAAATTGAGACTTTTTTTGACATGGCCAATTTGAGAATTTATTTTGCTTGACTATCCATAAATAGCCTTTTTTTTTCCTTGCTTTCTTAGTGGGAGGTAGAGGTAAGTGGGAAGGGGAGAGAATATAGATCTGAAAATAAAATAAAATATAAATAAAGACAGAATATTTTAATATACATCAAAATGCATAGTTTAAATATTTTAAAATGTTTACAAAAATCAAATTTAATTTAAAAAGATATATTTGCTTGGACATGGCCAAAGTGTGAATATTTTTTTTTGCTTGACTTCTGCATGTTTGCAATTAGGAATTTGTTTTTCTTTCTGTCTCACTGGGATGGAGCATGTGAGGGAGAGTAAGCAGATTTTTGTCGATTGAAAAAGTTAAAATTCAAAAAGAATTTTTAAAAAAGAATGTAGGATCAACTCCTTCCCTCGATATGGCATCATTGATAAAAATTCAAGACAATAAGAACTCTCAACTTTTAAATGGAAGGTGTCAATCTGCTTTTTTCTGCCCCGAGTGGTCAGGGACATTTATCATAGGATTGTAGATTTTTGAGTTGGAAGGGATAGGTCATCTATCCCATCTAGTTCCTCATTTTACAGAAAAGGAAACTGAGACACAATAGAATTGACTTATCCAAGGTCACACAGAGCTGGATTTTAACCAAAGTCTTGGGATGGGCAATCTTGTGTTCTTTTTATGGTATTGCATTAGCTCTTTATGTCTGTGCTTACTGAACAGTAAGTATCAATTTTAGGTATTGAAATCTTTAAGAAAAAAGTCAGGCATCTCTCTACCTGGGAATCATCTAAGTGAGATCCGGCCTGGAGGCAGGGGCATGGATTAGACGGCTTCCAGATGGAGCTGCTGATCTTTGGGATTCCATAGTCACCTCTAAGCAGAAGGGGATGTTCTAGACACTTTTGGGTTTGCACACTCCCTGCAGTGGTATTTTCAGTTCAGTGACATTTGTCTGGTCTAGCACAAAAAAATATAAACCTGTTATCACTCACACATTGTGTGTCAGTTGGGGATGAAAAAGCAAGGTCTGATGTGTAGAGGCAGACTGGAGGACTGAAGCATTCTGCTTACTGAATGGATGAGTCTTCTGGGGAAATTCATTTGTTTTCCCCTTTCATGCTTTCTTTTTCTCCCCTACAACTTTCCCCCCTACAACCCTCATAGATGGAGTCAAAGAGAAAACTAGTCGGAGGGGACGGGGCATTGACCAGTAAAATTCCCTGATCATTTTTATGAACTTACAGGGCTGTGAACTTTTGTTTGGCATTTTGGTTGTATCTTCTGCAGTACTTTTAAAGATTTAAGGGACATAAGTGGTCATTCTGTCCAACCCATTCTTTAATAGCACTTTTGTTGTTATTCAGTCATTTCAGTCGTGTCTGACTCACTGTGACCCCATTTGAGTTTTTCTTGGCAAAGATACTAGAGTGGTTTGCCATTTCCTTCTCTAGCTCATTTTGCCAATGAGGAAAGTGAGGCAAAGAGGGTTAAGTGCTCAGGGTCACAATAGCAAGTAAGTATATGAGACCAAATTTGACTTCAGCCCTGTTCCTTCCACTACACTATGACTGTACCTAACAGCACCTTCCACTACACTATGCCCAACAGGTGGTCAGCCAACCTCACCTCAAGACCCTCATCAAGGGGGAACCCACTACCTCTTAAGACCTCCCAGTTCACTGATAAACAGCTTCAATTATTATAATTTTTTCCCCTTTCAGCAAGCCTAAATTAGTCTCTTTGGAACTTCTTCCTATTGGGCCCTCTGGGACTAAGCAGTGCCAAGGGCAGCCAGTGTGAAGCAGTGGGAAGATCACTGGTTCTAGAGTCATAAATTATGACTGTCATTGTTCAGTCATTTCAATCACGCCCAACTCTTCATTGGGGGTTTTCTTGGCAAAGGCATTGTTTGCCATTTCCTTCTCCACTCATTGTACAGATGAGAAAACTGAGGCAAACAATGTGAAGGGAGTTGCCTAGGGTCATTTAGTAAATTAGGAAGTATCTGAGGCCCAATTTGAACTCAGGAAGATTAATCTTCCTGACTCCAGGCCCAGCCACCTAGCGGCCCAAAAGTCATAGGATCTGGGTTCGAATTCCACCTCTTATACTTACTACCTATGTGAACTTAGGTAAGTCTCCTTATACCTCAGTTTCCTCACCTATAAGTATTGGACTAGATGGCATCGGAAGTCCTTTCCAGCTCTAAAGTTATACCTTCTGATCCCAAATTTAATCCTTCTTCTAGGTGACAGATCTTCAAATGCTTGGAGATACCTGTCACGTCACTCTTGAATCTTCTCTTCTTTGGACCAAATTTCCTCAGTCATCTTAAACAAGTCTCTTTTTCTATCTGGGTCATCGTTTCTTTCCTCATCTGTAAAATGAGAGTGCTAGACTCGATGGCCTGTGAGCTCCTTTCCAACTTGAAGTCTGTGATTCTTTGAGCCATGTTCATGACCACTTGGGGCAAAGGGTCCTTCAAACGACTCTCAGATGTCATCATGCTTTTTCTCTGTCCCCTCTTCTTTAGCTTCCTCCCCTTCCTCCTTCCCTCCCCAATGCCTTTAAGACTAAAATATAAACTTCTTTGCCTGGGGTTTAAGTTTCTTTATAACTAACTCTAGCCTGTTTTTTTCTAGGCTGATTGCCATTACTCCTCTCCTGCATTCCATGCTCCACTTACATTGGCCTACTCCTGCCACTGTGCCTTTGCCTAGACTGTACCCCACGCCAGAAATGCAATCACTTCTTATCTCTGACTTTTGCAACTCAGAGTCCTTTTAAAGCCAAAGTTCAAGTGCTACTTTCTCCAAGAGGCCTTTTCTGATTCCCTCAGGCAACAGGAAATCACATTCTTCCCTCCCCCATTCACTTTGTATTTATATAAACCTGTATTTGCTTATTAGTGAAATGCTCCAATTACAGAATAGAGTCCCTGAGGGCAAAGATTGTTTCACTTTTGTTTTTGTATTCCTGGCTAATTGAATCTAGCAATGCCTGGTGCCTTTTCAGAGGACCCCACCAGTGATTTTGTCACCTCAATCAAATTGTTGTTTGTCTTTCATTTTCAAAGAGGACCAGGGTGATGTCTTGACTTTCTCCTGAATTAGATTTAAGTGAGACCCAGCTGCACAGTCATCAGCCTCACTCTCTCTTCCAAAGTCTTTGAAGTCCA
Source organism: Phalanger gymnotis (assembly GCA_028646595.1). NCBI lineage: Eukaryota > Metazoa > Chordata > Mammalia > Diprotodontia > Phalangeridae > Phalanger > Phalanger gymnotis. Next base: position 19,871,340 of record CM053622.1, on the reverse strand, counting down.
GTTGCAGGACAAGAGTCAAGATGAGTGGTGATGACTCGGGATGAAGTGGATGACCTTGACATCCTCAATGTCTGACCAAGCTCTAAGTGAGCCATGGCCACCTTCATGACTGTTGGAACAAATTGTCCTCATCTACCCATTCTGCCAGCAGAAGTACTCCTCTAACTCACTGGCATGTTGAGACTCCTTAGTTCTCCTCAACCTGGTTTAGCCATTTGCCAACGTTTTCCTGGAGGGGCTGCCGTGCCTGCTTTAGCTTCCCAGAGTCACAGGTGAGAAGTGGGGGACAAGTGAACACCAAAGGATGATTATCACTTTACTGCTGCTGCTCTCCCTCCTCCTCCTCCTCTTCCTCCTTCTCCTCCTCCTCCTCTTCCTCCTTCTCCTCCTCCTCCCCTTCCTTCTCCCACCACCACTACTACTACTACCACTACTACTACCACCACCACCACCACTACTACCACTACTACTACCACCACCACCACCACCACTACTACTAGTACTACTACCACTACTACTACTACTGCTGCTGCTGCTGCTGCTGCTGCTGCTACCTATTAAGTGCTTACAGTGTGCTAAGTTCAGAGGCTAAAAATAAAGGCAATATCTTGGTCCCTGTGGGAGAACAATCTAATGGAGGGAGATAACATAAAAATAAGACCTATGCAGTGTAAATATGAGGTCATCTCAGAGGGAAGGCTCTGGTGGGAGCGGTGGTGGTAAAGGGCTGGTAAAAACCTCCTGCAGAAAGAAGGATTTGAGCAGGAGGAGGAGAAACCACTGACTGATCCATTCTACAGTTAGAATCAAGATTTAAAATGAAAACAATTCAGGAAAGATAACCCACTGCCCAAAATGGCTTCTCATAATAACGAAAAGGACACCAAATAACGGAATGGCACTAAAAATCTGAAGGGCCATAACGGAGGAAAAAGGCACCAAATGGAAAGGTCATGAAAACAAACTGCCTATTTCAAAATATTACCATGTCTTCATGTTTTTCTTCAAAAGGGTATTAATAAATATAAAATATCTCCCCGTACAACTTCCTTCTAGAACACTTATGCGTTCTGGGGGTAATCACTGTGATTATATGAAATTTATTGCCACATTTGATTTATTCAAGGAAAATGTTGAGAAAGGAGTGTTCCAATACCATTTCTTTGGAGATGGAGATGCAGGTAAAGTAACATTTATTTTAAATTTACAGACAATTAAGAAGAACAAAAAAAAAATCATACACAAAACTTTGAACTCCTCTGCATAAGGCACCTAAGAGCTAAACCGACCTAGTATCTCTCACAGGAAAAAACAATGAGTAAATGCAACAATATTCTGTTTACATTTCTATTCCCAAGCCTAATTGTTTAGGAGAGGGATACTGCCTTATTTATAACCATTAGTAACTGAAAGTGTTTTAACGTTCATAAATTTTGCATTTGACACCAGAAAGCCAGAATTTTGATCAATACTTTTATTCTTTCACAGTCTAATTTTTAATCTTTCATTTTCATTTTTAAAATTATCTTTAGTATTTATTTATATTTATTATTTTATTTATTAAGCACTAATTGTGCACCAGGCACAGTACTAATTACTGGAGATACGAATGAGAAAATGAAAGGCAGTTCTTACCATCAAGATGTTTATAATCTAATGGTGGGGAAAAGACAACATACACTAGAAAACTGAAAAGGAAAGAGCAGATAATATACAAAAAGAAGCTGAAAAGTGGGGGAGGTGATGCATCAAAGAGTACGAGGTTCTCTGGAGTCAAAACGTGGTAGAGTCGCTGAAGTCAAATGGACAGTTCTGCTCTGAACCCTCTGTCGAGGAAAGCTTTGGGAGGAGTTCATCGTTGTATCCTCGAAACCTCCAATAAGAGGAGAGAGACGACTGAAGGAATTGTCTAAGTGTTAAGCATCAAAAACTGAGTCAATTAGCATGGTAATGAGATTTGAGGTGATCAGTTTATCCTGGGAGAAGACATAATGTTCCTTGGAGTTGGAAACCAAACAGAACTGCTGATGGAAAATGGAATTACTCTCCTGGAGGGCTACTAGTGAGAAACTTCTCTTACCAAGGCAGGTCAGCACCTTTTCTGCAATGTAAAGATTTGCCGAGAGCCCTGAGAAATACAATGAATTGCCCAAAATCACATAGCTAATGTATGTCCAAGGTGGGTCTGGAACCCAGGTCGTCTAGATTCCAGATTCTGAGCTTGAAATTTCCATTGTCACTTTGCCTTTTCTTAGTCAAATAATGAACATTTCAGAAATGCTTCTTGGTTGAGAGGTGGACTGGTGTCCCTGTAATCCAAGGATTGATTGATGAGGCTGGAGGATTGCTAGAGCTCAGGAGTTCTGAGGTGCATTGAGCTATACTGATGCAGTGTGTGCAGTAAATTCAGGGGACCAGAAAGTTGCCTAAGGAGGGGCAAGTTGTTGTTGTTTGTTGTTCAGTCATGACCCCTTTCAGGATTTTTTTTTTTTGCAAAGATATTGGAGTGGTTTGTCATTTCCTTCTCCGAAGATGAGAAGGATGAGGAAACAGAGGCAAATAGGGTCAACTTGCCTAAGGTCACAGCTAATAAGCGTCTACAGTCAGATTTGAACTCAGGTCTTCCTTGCTCCAGCCCCAGAGCTCTAATCACTATACCACCTAGCTACCCTAGACGGGCAAGACCACATGGGAATCAGCAGATCAGATAATAAGTAGTGTGATCTGGTCTGTGAATAGCTTCTATGCTTCCAGCATGGTTGGAAAAATTGAGAAAACCCAATTAAGAAAAAAAAATCTTCTAGGACAATTGATTGATTCTACTGTAAAGGATCTGGGCCACCATCTTGTTTTGTTTTCTAATATTCAACTCGTATATAGGACTAGCTTTTTCTCAAAGGGAGCACCTCGTCTCTGATATTATTCCAAGTAACCATCCCAAATATCTTTGTGTTAGTGATGTTCAGGAGATAGGATCCAACAGATGAATAGTTTCAAAAGCAAGAGGGAACCCAAGCTCTGAGATGTGATTTTTTTTTTTGGCGTCAGTTTAAATCTGGCTTTCCTGTGTTCTGTTTTACACATATAATGTGAAAGCTCCAAGAAAGTCAACACTGTCAGAGTTGAAACTCAGCCTTCCCAGAGTCAGTCATCCCAAACATCTGTGGAGCCAAGGGGAGAAGCTATTCTCAGAGCCTCTCTTTGATAAGAAAACAAAACTTCCTTTATTAAAATGGCATCTCATTGTTCTTGCTTGATGATTCTGTTTATTACAGCTGGAGTGTCAAGTTCGCACAATCCATTATAGCAAGGTGGCTCTTTTGTCTTCCCCTTCCTCCCAGACAGACAAGGTCAATTATGATGAAATATATGATAAAGTTGCTCCTTGCCTTGAATGAAAATACAAAATTGTGGCCAGTCATGGCCAATGGAAAAACCAATCATAGATCTGTGGGAAACCTTGAGACTCAGATGCCATAGAACACTCAATTAGGTCAATTACAATTAGGCAAAGTTTAAACAACTGGAACCCATAATTAATAGGAATCTTTTACATTCCACTTTTAGAGAAAAGAGGGAAATGATAGGTGTGAGCTCATGTACTCACAAACACACACACACACACACACACACACACACACACACACACACACACACACACACACACCACTGTCTTTGTCAAGGTGACTTCTTCCACGGCCCCTGGAACACTAGACTAAAAATCAGAAAATTCCTTTATATTTCCCTATAGCCACCTCACTTCCTAATTTGACTGTTTCTGTTGGGGTGTCACTATTCATCCAGTCACACAGGTTTGTTGTGGGCTCCTCATTTTTCCTTACCCTTCCCTCCAACATCCAATCAGTTGCCAAGTCCTGTTTCTATTTCCACAACATCATTCCCATTCATCCCCCTCTCTCTGCTCAAATAGCTATTCATGGCTTCCTTCCTGCCGGCCCCCCACCCCCAGGCTTCCATCCCCTATTTAGATCACTGAAATGGCCTCCTGTTGGTATCCCAGCCTCTAGTCTCTCCTCTTTTCATTCCATCCTCCACCTAATTCCCAAATTGATGTTTCAGAAGCACAGGTCTGACCATGTTACTCCTCAATTCAAAAAGCTCCCCACTGCATCTAAATATAGCATTTAGAATATAGAATTATTCTAAATATATCATGCAAATTCATCTGTTTATCATGTGAAGTCCTTCATAATCTGGTTCCAGACTATGTTTTTTGGCTGATTTCACATTGCACTTGTTTCTCTTCCATAATTTTCATCTCCCACCTCTGTCCCTTTGCATACGTTGTCCCCCATGCCTGGAATACACTCCCTTAGAGACAGCTGGATTGAACAGCAGGCCTGGAGTCAGGAACACCTGAGATCAAATCCAGCCTCTGACACTTGCTAGCGCTTTGACTTTGGGCAAGTCGCTTAACCTCTATTTGCCTCAGTTTCCTCGAATGTAAAAAGGGGATCACAATAATACCTACCTCAGAGGGTTGCTGTGAGGACCAAATGAGATGATATTTGTAAAAAACACTTAGCACAGTGCCTAGAACATAGTAGGTGCTATATCAATACTGGATCGTTTTGGGTTTTTTTTTTTTTGGCCTTGTCTTCCCTTCTCTCCTCACTTCCACTTCTTCGAATCCCCAGCATCTTTCAGATGCCACTTCCTACAAAAGGCCTCTGAGGTCCAAGCAAATCTCAGCTTTTCCCCCAGTTAGCATTCTTCCTTCTTCAAATTACTACATATGTAATTTGTATGTATGTATTTATGTATGCATAGGTTGTCTTTCTCCCTTTCCATACCCTCCCAAAGGAAAAAAAAATGTAACTAGAACTGACCTCTAGTGCAGACTCTGCCTTAAATCCCCTTTGTTCCTCACATAGCTTAATGTGCAATGATCAAGGAAAATCTGGGGTCAAATCTTACCTCTTACACTTACCATGTGAGCCTGCCAAAGTCTCAACGTAGGCTCATAGGGTAATGAATCTGGAAGTGAAAGAGACCTTGGGGCCATATTAAAAAACAGCTAGTATTTCTATGGGACTGTAAGATTTACAAAATATTTTACAAATATTATTTCATTCGATCCTCAAGAGGGCCCTGGAAGGTCGATGTTATTATTACCCCCATTTTGTTTGTTGCAGTGGTGATGTTGCAAAGGGAGGCAGTGGGAATGTGACTAGCCCAGGGTCACAGAGCTAGTAATTGTTGGAGGTTAGATTTGAACTCATGTTTTCCCAACTCAAGGCCTAGGTCTCTATCCATTGTGCCACCTAAGTGCCATCTATGAATCGTTCTATAAATAAGGACCAGATCTAGGGATGTAAAGTGACCTTTGCCAAGTCCCACAAGTATTAAGTGTGAGGGGTGGGATTTAAAGGCAACATAATACAGTGGAGAGAGTCATGAGGACCTAGGTTCAAATCCTGCCTTAGACATGTTGCTGTCGGTACAAATCTAGGTGTTATATAACACTCAGTATCTCCACCTATAGATGAAGAGGTGGGATTAAATTGCCTCTAAAGTTCCTTCCAGCTCTGCATCTATGATTCTATGACCTCTCTGGATCCCAGTACTACCATTTGTAAAGTGAAAGAGTTGAATGAGATCTCTGAGTTCTCTTCCAGCTCCCACTCTGTATATCATGGTCTCTCTCAGTTTTTTGACTTCCTCCAACTAAGTAATCTCTAAGACCCCCACAGTTCCAGAACTCATGACTACATGATGACCCCTCATGACTACATGATGACCTCTTACATTATGGCTAAAATTCCATGATGGTGCCTATGCCCAAGAATCCATATGGAGTTGGGCCAATCTCCTGTATTCTCTCTACCCCAGCACTGCTCAATGAACATCTATATTCAGAAGGATGCCTTGGCTGTCCCATAGGATCAAGGGTTCTCCCACCTCAGCTTGGTTCTGCCATGCTCTGATCACCAAGGCAGAAAATGGACTGACCCAATTTAGAAAGAGCTTCAACAACAAAGACTCAAGGAAAAGAGTTTTCTGATTAATGCCCAGTAAGTCAGAAAATTTAATTACTCCAAATTCCCCCTGCATCCCAGTTAGTTTTCCCCTATTACAATTATTGGGAAGAATCTGACTCTATTTTTTTTCTCTCTTATACTTCAAAGCCTCCTTTTATTTAAGGACCCAAGGGAAGAGATAGAGATAGATTGGGAGCTAGTGGAACTGAGTTCAAATCCCAGATCAGACCCTCACTAATTATATCATCCTGGAAAGTAATTTACTGCTCTGGGCTTCCATTTTCTTCTCTTTAAAATGTCTCAGAAGGCAGAGGCCTAGAGTTCAAATCCTTTCTTTAATAGAGACTACCTTGGGCAGTACATCTGAAACCTTGGTTTTCTCTTCTGGAAAATCAGGGGGTTGAACTCAGCAGCTTCTGCCACCCCTTCCAGCTCTAGGGCCATGTGAGCCCATGACCTTTCCAGAGTCTTGGGAGGGAAGTACTCAGCAAAGCAGTATTATTTTCATTTCTCTAGTTCTTCATTATGATTCTTCTATGAGACAAGAACCAGCCCCGGACTAAGAAAAGCACGTGAGAAGGCAGTAGAAGCTAAAGTCCATTATGGGCTTTTGAATAAACAGCCCTTACTTGAGTTCATGGTTATGACCTCTTCAGTGATTCTAGAGCTGGGAGGGGCCTTAGAACAGGGAATGTCAGGGCTGGGAGAGAATTTAGAGATCACTTCATTCAACCCCCTCATTTTATAGAAGTGAGTCCTAAGATCAATACCATGAGGTGTAGTGACTTGTTCAAAGTCACGGACACAGTAAGTAACAGAACTCGGATGACAATTTTAATACTCTGACTCCAAACCCACTAGGCTTTTCACTGCACCAAGCTATTCCTACCTTTCTGCCCTGTCCCCCCCAGTCAGTCCCCAGAAGGAGTTTACTTTGTGGGAGAATCAGATTCATCAACATTTCCCAGCCTAGTTCCATGCTTCTTTCTGCAATAAAGGTCATTCTTGATGAAGAAGCCAAGTTCCTTTGAGAAAGAAGGCATAGCTCATCCAAGTTTGGGTGGCAACACAGACAGGCTGGGGATCTGAAGGATCCCCCTCAGAAGTCCTCAGAAGTCACAGTGTTGGGGAGTCAATTTGACTTTGCTCAATCCCATTCGATTCTGAAAACAATTATTAATCACTTACTCTAAGCAAAGTACTATGCTTGGCCTGAGGAACACAAAGAGAAAACAAAGCTGCCCGTCTCCTCAAAGATCTTACACATTAAAAGGGATAGATGAAATGGAGGAGATACAACTTAGACACAGAAATAAATGCTGGGTATGTGGTCACAGCACTAGAGCAGAAGGACCACAGAGATTATCCTGGGCAGGGAGGGGAGTCTGCGGCTTCAAGGTCACATGTGGCCCTCTAGGTCCTTGAGTGTGGCCCTTGGACTGAATCCAAACTTCTGTGATTCTAGTCACCCTTGATTCTAGTCTAATACCCTTCATTTTGCCCAGGAGGAAAGTGGGGCAATAAGTGACTTATCCTGGGTCACACCAGTAGAAAGCTTCATTTGCTGATTTGCTGATGGTCATTAGCTAAAAATATCAGAGGTGGATTTTGTACCAAGGTCTCCTTGATTCGAAGTCAAACATTCTAGCTACTATTATTATTGTCCTATGGTGTCACAACTCTAAATTCTCAATTTCTAAGCAGCTTACAACCTCTGAACTCAGGTGTGATGTGGAGTCATAGAATAGTAGTAGCAGTAGCACTAATAGTAGTAGTAGTGGTGGTGGTGGTGGTAGTAGTAGTGGTAATAGTAGTAGTAGTAGTAGTAGTAGTAGTAGTAGTAGTAGTAGTAGTAGTAGTAGTAGTACTGGTAGAAGGAGGAGGAGAAAGAGTAATAGTTGTAGTGGTAGTTGTTGTTGGTAGTAGTAGTAACAGGCTTTTATGTGGCATTTTACTGTACTGAAAAAATAGTATCTTACTTGACCCTCAAAACAATGCTGGGGAGTAGATACTATTCTTATCCCCATTTTACAGATGAGGAAACTGAAGCAAATAGAGGTTAAGTGGTCACACAGCCAGTAAGTGTCTGAGGCCAGATTTTAACTCAGATTTTCCTGACTCCAAGCCCAGTGCTCCATTTAGCTGCCTCTGCTTCACAATTTACAGAGTTTTATTTTCACAACAACCCTGTAAAGTCAAGGGTACCATGAAGCAATAGAAAAACCACCAAATTTAGAGACAAAGGAATTGGATTGAAATCTTGTCTCACCTGATAAACCGAACTAACACCTGATTTTTGAAGACTAACAAAATCAATAAACCATTCTCAAATCTGATAAAGCAAGAGAGGAAAATAAAATTACCAAAATAAAAAATAAGGAAGGTAAATTAATAACAAATAGAGAGGAAATAAAAATAATTATCAGAAATTATTCTACATAATTATATGCCAGGAAAACTTGGGATTCAAAAGAAATTGATGCGTATCTACAAAAACAAAATACTCAAACAAAACAAGAAGTAGCAATCTTAAATAGTGCAATCTCAGAAAAATAAATTGAGCAAGTCATAAATGATGTGCCAAGATAAGGGGAGAGAAATCTGGGACAGATTGATTTACAGGTGAATTTTATCAGTTATTTGAAGATCATTTAAAACCTTTAGCATAAAAAAATTTTAAAAAAGTAGAGATAGAAAGCATTATGCCAAACTTATTTTATGACACGAATGTGGTCCTGATACCCCAAACAGGGAAATACAAAGCAGAAAAAGAGAATTATGAACTAATCTCACTAATGAATATTGATGAAAGCATCTTGAAAAAAATCCTTACATGATGACTACAAAAATATATGGAGAAAACAATTCATAATGACCAGGTTGAAGCTATGCTAGGGATGAAAAAAATGGTTCAACAAGAGTAAAATAATTCATACAACCAATCATGTAAACAGCAAATTTAACAAAAACACATCCTTATTTCAAAAGGTGAAAAAGCCTTTGATAAAATTCAGTGCCCACTTAAGTTATGGAAGTGTCTTTTTTTAGTATGATCAAAAGTATATATTTAACATTGTTTACAATGTATAAAATTATAAAGTTTCCCCAGTATGAACTTAGGGAGCAAAAATGCCCTCTCAGCTGTTGACATAGTACTAGAAATGCTAACTATGGCATTAAATCAAGACCACAAAATCAAAGGCCTAAAATGGACAAAGTGAAAAGAAAACCATTTCTATTCACAGATGACATGATGGTGTACTTAGAAAACCCCAGAGAACTAGCAAAGAAACAAATTAAAATGACTAATAGCAAAGATTCTGGATATAAAACAAATCTTGAAAATTACTAGCATTTCTATGCTGCATTAATAAAAACCAGCAATAAAAAGATAAGAGAAATTCAAAACAATTATATAGTTATTTAAAACTAATATTGTTATATAATACAAAAATTATATAGTTATGCAAAATGACTCTTAAATAAAATTTCTGAGAATTGTTTCTCAAAGACGCATGAAGTTTATATAAATACAACTACAAAACGCTACAGAAATAGAGAAACTCAAATAACTGGATATATTTTATATATATATATATAATATACATATATATATGTAGTTCTCATCATTGAAATTTGCCAATATAATAGCAAAGACAACACTACCTTATTAATTATAGCAGTACAGATTTAGTGCTATATCAGTGAAATTATCTAGGGAATATGTTTTTAGAGCTATACAAGATAATAACACAATTCATTTCTAAGAACAAAAGGTCAAGTATATCAAGGCAAATAATGAGAAAAAAGTGTGAATTAAGGGGGGGTGTTGCCTCACAAGACATAAAACTCTATTATTTGGTGCTGATTAAAAAAAACAGAAAATTATATTAGTGGAACTGACTAGAGAAGCAAAAAACAGAAGCAAAGTAAAATGTAGCCCACTATTTGATAAAACTAAAGGCATAAGTTACTAAGGAATAGACTCCATTTTTTATAAGAATCATTGAGAAAATTGGACAAAATTTGATAGAAAACAGGATTAGAACAGCAAGTAATTTTTTCCAGATGACTTTTATCCATCAATGTTGAAAGAGCTGGCAGGTGTGATTTCTGAGCCAATGTCAGTAATATTTGAAAGGTCATGGAAAATGGAAGAGAGACCACAGACTGGAGGAGGGCAAATATCGTTCTGATGAGAGAGAGAGAGAGAGAGGGAGAGAGAGAGAGAGAGAGAGATGGGGGAGATGGGGAAGAGGGAGAGAGGGAGGGAGGGAGGGAGGAAGGGAGAGAGGGAGAGAGGGAGAGAGAGAGAGAGAGAGAGAGAGAGAGAGAGAGAGAGAGAGAGAGAGAGAGAGAGAGAGAGAGAGAGAGAGAGAGAGAAAACAGGGTCTGCAAAGTGTAGACTAAAGTATATAAACTTAACTGCAATTCCTGGAAAAAATTCTAAAATCAGTCATTTAAGAGTTGGTTCATCAACATCTTGAAAGGAAGGCAATAATTACAGAGTCAGCCTGGCTTCAACAAGAATAAATCATTCCAGTCTGACTTGACTTCATTTTATGACTAACCAATAGTTAAGAGAACCACTGTGGATATAGCTTACATAGATTTTGGTAAAATTTTGGATTAATTATCTCATTCTATTCTTATAGAGAAGGTGTCTTCTGATGCCAAATCTAGCACTCTGTTGTTGTTCAGTTATTTCATTCAGTCTGGCTCTTTGCTACCTCATTTGGGGTTTTCTTGGCAAAGATACTGGAGTAGTTTGCCATTTTCTTCTCCAGCTCATTTTCAGATGAGGCAAATAGGATTAAGTGACTTGCCCAGGGTCACATGCAGCTAGGGTCTAAGCCAGATTTGAACTCAGGAAGATGAAGCATCCTGACTCCAGGCCCAGCACTCTATCCACTATACCACCTAGCTGCCCCATTCTATCTTTACATGCATAAATTCTACTAATAAATACAAGGTAATTTGAGGGAGAAAGGGCTGCACTAGTATCTAGGGCATAGGATCAGAAAAAAGTTTCATATACAATTTGGAATAAATCCTGGGTTGGATCCTAGCACCAGGTTCACCATAACCTTAGCCTTATTAAACCTCTCTATGTCCCAGTCGCTGCATCCATAGAATGAGAGAGAGTAGTGGATATGACCTCTAGAGATCCATTCAACTCAAGTGATTTTGTGTGAGATAAAGAGTTTGTTCCATCAACGACCCACTTCAGCTTGTCTCTGTTTTTTGTTTATTTTGTACACACTTAGTATTTACTTATCTGTCTACATATTATTATAACCCACCTTGGTCTTCTCCACCCTCATAAAACATAAGTTCTCTGAGGGTAGATACTGGTTTTTTCATCTTTGTCTATTCAGCACCGAGGACAGTCCCATAGCACAAAGTAGTCTTTAATTAAATGCTTGTTGAGCTGAACTGGATGAATGCTGTGTCCCACAAAAAAAAATGTAAACTCATTGAGGGCAGGGACTATCTACTTTTTTTTCTTTTGATGTCCAATCTTAGGGCAGAATCTGCAGCATAGTAGGTACTTGATAACCAACCAATCAACAAGAATTTATTGAGAGCCTAGGAGCTAGGGATACAGAGACCAAAAAAAAATGTTTGCTGAATTCAGTTGAATTAGTTATATTCAGCAGTTTCAGACCCTTCCCTTCGGAGTGATCCTTCTGTGGATGGCAATGGGTTTTTGGGGGGTTTTGTTTTGTTTTGCTTTCCCATTTAGGCCTTTCCCTGTGCTGCGGCCTATAATCCATTCTGAAGAAACAGAATTTTGCTTCTCACACACAAAACCCTCCACCTACCCCCCTTCCTTCAACTCCGCAACTGCAGGTTGCAGCACCTGAACAGATGTCCCCATTTCGGCCCAGCTGAAGATGTACAAGAAATGGTGGGTAATCTGACAGTAATTGATGTTTCCATAAGCAAAAAGGGATGGGGGTGAATTATGAGCTCAGTGGGTGTCCCAGCACCTGCAATCACATGGAAGAATATTCTGGAAAAAGGTCTGCCTTTGATTTGCTTGAGATGGAAGGGAGGCTGGTACTGGCACAGAATCTGTTGGAGTTTGGAACAAATTCAACCAGAAAGAGCTACCCAACCCATACATTGACCTGGGTTCAAACCCCAGCCCAGTCCAGTACAAACTCTGTGACCTCAGGCAAGTCACATCCCAGCCCTCATACTTACTGTTTATGGGACCATGGGAAAAATCACTTAATCCCCTGCCCCAATCACCACTCCTTGTTGCTACAGCATTGTGGCAAAATAAAACAAAACACTTGATGTGCCATCAGAGAGTCTGAGTTCGAATCCCAGTTCTACACTTGCTACTTTAAGCAAGTTCATTCTTTTTTCTGGGTTTCCATTTCTTCATTTGGGAAATTTGGGAACTGGACTTATAATCTTAGGCAAATCACTTCACCTCCCTGAGACAACATTTGTAAACTACTCTGCACAGTGCCTGGCACATAGTAGGCACTTATTAAATGTTCGCTCTCTTTCCCTTTTCCTGGGCCTCAGTTTCCTTACCTGTAAAAATGGGAGGGGCTCAACTCAATGGCCTCTGATATTCTTTCAAGCCCTAGATCCATTATCTTATGACATTAGAGATCACTGACTTCATTCTATAGATGAGGAAACTAAAACCCAGGGGAGTTTGGACATACCTAAGTCATTAGACAGCAAGTGGTTGAACTAGGATTCTAATCAAATTTGTTAATTTCCCAGTTGCATATTCTTCCCACTGTACTATTCAGAACTGTTGATGGTAGACTTCTAAGCTAAACTACCTTCATGTTCTTTTCCTTTTTGAGAGGAGAGTTCTCAACAGAAAGGGGGCAGTTTAATTCTGGCCAACTCAGCAAGAAGCTATTAAACCCTGCTACATACTAGGCACTGACAAGATACCTAGAATGGTTTGTCATTTCCTTCTCCATCTCATTTACCAGATGAGGAAACTAAGGCAAACAAGGTTAAGTGACTTGCCCAGGGGCACATACCTGGTAAGAGTATGAGGCCAGATTTAAACTCAGGAAGATGAGTCTTCCAGGCTCCTGGCCAGGTGCTTTATCCACAATGGTGTCACCTAGCTTCTAGGCAAACCACTCCAGTATCTTCTCCAAGAAAACCCCAAGTGGGATCACAAAGAGTTGGACATGACTAATGAACCAAAAAAGAGAATATATCTCCACTATTTTTACTAGGATGAAATCTACATTCAAAGAGAGAAAAATGGGGAAGAAATGGTTCTCTAATGGAAATGGAGGCTGTTGCTAGGTGGCATCCCTGTGGTCCCATGCCACTCTGGGGCTTCAGAACCAGACCTGTGGGTCCCAGAGTAGAACCTTTCTGGCAGAGGGAAGCCATCCTTGAAGCTGCTTAACCTTCTGTGGCTGCTCAGCAAGATGGTGAGCAAGGCAGAAGGATGCAAACAGGAAGTCAGGGGCCAAAGGGTGAGCAAGAAGGCTTGGCTGGATCTGGAGCCTTGATGGGTGTAGAGCCTGTGTCTTTGGGACTTTGGGCAAGGCCATCTCTCGGCCTCAGTTGTTTTCCAGGTAAAACAAACCCACTGGACTCAATGACCTCCAAGGTCCTTCTTGGGTCAAAAGCTACAATCCTAGATAATCCCTTTACAGAAATTCCAAGCTACTCTTTCCCTGGTTTAAGAAAAACTAGTCTCCCCTTATTTTATGTAACCTTTTTTCCAATTAACAAGCATTTGCTTTCTCTTCCTCCTCCTTCACCCCAACTGAAAAAAAAGAAAAAATGAACTGAGGCAGAGTGAAGTGAGCAGAACTGGGAGAATAATTTCTATGATAGTAACCACCCTATAAAGATAACCTTGAAAGCCTCGGGGTTCTTAACCAATGCAATGACTAACCATGATTCCTCTCCACTTCTGTTGGAAAAATAGCATAACATAAATGAGAATTTTCATAGCATCATAGAGCTAAAAGATCACACAGGCCAATGTCCTCTCAGATGAGGAAACTGAGGTCCAGAGATATGAAGACTTGGCCCAAGGTCACACGGGTTAGAGAGGCAGGATTTGAACTCAGTTCATCTGACTTTGAATCCAGTTCTCTTTCCACTAGCACTCTTTTCACATACCTTACCTTACCATCAGATTAGAACATTAGTAACTGGGTGACCCTGGGAAAGGGGAAAGGAAACAGAAGGAAATAAAACCTTTATGTAACACCTACTATGCATTCATATGGCACCTACACTGTGCTAAGCACTTTACAAATATTACCTAAATTAATTCTCACAGCAACCCTATGATGGTCTTTTTGTCCTTCAAGGAGAACCAATGACATCACAAGTGGATGCCTTGACTTGTTTGTGAATTGGATTTAAGTGAGGCAATTGCACGAAGTCATCAGCCTGACTTCATAGGAGTCAAGTGGCAGGACAAAAGTCAAGATGAGTGGTGATGGCTCAGGATGCAGTGGATGACCTTGGTGTCTCTGATGTTTGACCAAGCTCTAAGTAATCCACAGTGTCTGTTTCAGCCACCTTCATGGCTGTTGTTCAATTGTTCTCATCCACCCATTCTGCCAGTAGAAGTCTTGACATTCTTGGGGTAGACACCCCCTTAACTTACTGACAGGTTTAAGACCTGTCAGTTACCCTCCAGCTGGTGTAGACAGTCTGCTGAGACAGTTTTACTGGGATGTGGCTGCTGCTCATGCTACAGCTTCTTGGAGTCATAGGTGAGAGTTGGACGGCAGATGGACACCAAAGGTGGATGAGCAGCTCTGAAAGGCCCTGTTATACAGAGGCCATTATTAATACCACTTTACAAATGAGGCAAAGAGAGGTTAAATGACTTGCCCAGGGTCACACAGATCATCTGAGATAGATTAGAACTTAGGTTTTCCTCACTCTACGGCCCAGTGCTCTATCTGCTGCACCACCTAATTGCCAAGTAACCTCTATCTACTCAGTTTCCCCATCTGTATACTGGAGATAATAATAGATTGAAATGAAATAATATTTGTAAAGTATCTGACACACAGTAGGTGCTTAATAAATGCTTGTTTCCTCTTTCCTCTCCCTTCCTCCCTCCCTTCTTTCCTCCCTCTCTTCTCTCCTTCCTTCCTTCCTCTCTTCCCTCCTCCATCTCTCCCCTCCCTCTCTTCTTTCCTCCTTCCTTTCTTCCTTCCTTCCTTCTTCCTTCCTCCATCTCTCCCCTCCCTCTCTTCTTTCTTCTTCCTTCCTTCCTTCCCTCTTTCCCTTCCTTCCTACCACCCTCCCTTCCTTCTTTTCTTCCTTCTCTCTCCAAGTTACAGCCTTGAAGACACTATCATGTCTTTCCCAACCCCTCTCCAAGTCTTCTCTTCTCCAATATATGCACCCTCATTTTAAATTTCTAAAGTACAAGATAAAGGTCTCTTTGTGGAGAAAGCAGGACAGCCAGTAAGGAAGATTAGTGGCAGGAGCAGAACTCAGGTCTTCCTAACTCCAGGACCAGTGCTTTACCCATTGAGTCTCCTCACTGCCTTTAAAGGGGGGCTATGATCTGTTCAGCTTGACCCCAGAGGGCAGAACCAAGAACACTGGGTGGAAATGCGAAGGAGCCAATTTAGGTTTGATGTTAGAGAAACCTACGTAACGAATAGAACAGTTCAAAAACTGAATGGGTTGCCTGGGGAAGTGGTGAGTTCCCATCCCTTGAGAGTATCCAAGCAGAAGCTGGATGATCATTTGTCACATATATATAATGGTAGAGATTGCTTTCAGGTATGGATTAAACTGGAGGCAGCTAGGTGGCTCAGTGGGTAGAGTACTGGTCCTGGAATCAAGAAGGCCTGAGTTCAAATCTAGCCTCAGACACTAGCTATGTGACCCTAGGCAAGTCATTTAACCCTGTTTGCCTCAGTTTCCTCATCTTTAAAATGAACTAGAAAATGAAATGGCAAACCATTCCAGTGTCTCTGCTAAGAAAACCCCATATGGGGTCATGAAGGGTCAGACGTGACTGAACAACAAAAACTGAATTAGATGGCTTCTGAAATTACCTAATAGAATGGAAGCTCCCTGAGGGCAGAGACTGCTTTTACTGCTTTTCTTTTGCCTCTGAATCCCCAGTACCTGACATTGTGTTTGTATTCTGGAAGGTGCTTAATCGGTGTCTGTTGGACTGAACTGAATTGCCTATCTAAATAAAGGAAGAGGCCTTTTCCAGTCACCTGAACTTAGAAGCAAACCAGGGACTAGGCCCATTTTCTATACTGTCTTCCATCATTCTTTCCACTCAACCATGTCATCTCCTGGGTGAAGGGCTTGCTAAAGCCAATTAATTCCATAAACAAAATTGCAGGGGGGGAATATTAAATCCACTTAAGAAAATAACCTTTTTCAAAACACTTGGCAGTGCTCACTCGTATACCAATAATTAATGTGCTAATTACAAATGCACACCATCTATTAAAGGAAGCCTGGCAGGGCCTCTACTTAGCAGGGGGGTTAGAAGGAACTATTTATGCATTCTAAATAAACATAAATAACATCTTAAATAAAGCTGCACTTGTTTTTAAAAGTTGTCTAGCATCAACTTAAGAGGCTACACAGTGGCATGGGTAGAGTAAGGAACAAGGAAATGAGTGAATGAAAAAAAGCTTTATTAAGTACTTATTTTATACCAAGCACTATCTTCAAGAAGGACTCGATTTAGGTTCTGTCTCTGAGGTATACTAGCTAGTTATGTAACCATAGGCAAGTTATTAAGCCTCTCAGTGACCTCAGGAAATTATCTAATAATAGTTAGCATTTATATAGATATGTAAGGTTTGAAAACACTACACACTCACACACATATATATACACACATGTATGTGTGTATGTGTATATATACATGCATGTATAGACACACACACATATATATGATGTGTGCTATCTCATTTGGTCTAGCAAGTTGCAGATTTGCATGTGTAATAGGCTTTGGTACATGCCTAGCTCCCCTAAAATGGCATATCCCATGAGAAAGATGCTTGGGACCTGCTCTTGGGAAACAGAAGACCTAGCATATACATGAGCACACTTGTACAGGCCTACCTTGTGGTTGGGAGCAGCCTATTTCCATAGTCTGTACAGCCAGAAACAATTGTATCTTTAAATCTTACCTGGCTAAGGCAGATTTCAGAAAAACCTGGAAAGACTTACATGAACTGATGCTGAGTGAAGCAAGCAGAACCAGGAGTACATTGTACACAGTAACAGCAACATTGTTTGATGACCAATTTTGACAGACTTAGCTCGTCTCAGCAATGCAAGGATCTACGACAATTCAAAAGGACTCATGATAGAAAATGTCACCCACATCCAGACAAAGAAGCATGGAGTCTGAATGAAGATCACAACATACTATTTCCTCTTTCTGTTCTTTCTTGTGGTTTTTCTGCTTTTGTTCTGACTCTTCTTTTGCAACATGACTAATGTGTAAATATGTTTAATATGCTTGTACATGTATAGTCTATATCAGATTGCTTGCCATCTTGGGGAGGGGGGGAGTTAAAAATTGGAACTCAAAATCTTGTAAAAATGAATGTCGAAAACTATCTTTGCATGTAATTGGAAAAAAATAAAATACTATTAAGTGGCGGGGGGGATCTTATCTGGCCTAGCACAGTCTGTCTTTTAGCAGCGTCATAGAGAGAAGGACCAGTTCAGTCACACATAGTAAGGGGAGGAGGAGGACCTGAACCTGCCGGCCACTTACCTCCACTATTTGGCCATATAGAACTAAGAAACTGGCTTAGGGTTTTGGTCTGTTTCATTTGTCATTTTCAGTTCTAAGTACAGGGAGTAGAGGCCCCATGCTAGAAGTTTGGGTCAGTGGGCATCTTGGAGCCCAGGATTCTCAGTTGACTACTGAGACTAGTCTAGCAGGAAAACCTTGAATTCCAACAGTTTGAGCCACTAGTCTTGTAAGGTTTGCACTTAAACATGGTGGAACTAATGCTGTGTAAGAACTGAGTTAATCTCAGCCTAATTCTTCTTCCTTCCCCAGAGACTGAGGTGGTTTAGGAAGGATTAAGCTCCAAAGAGACATCCCCCTGACTTGGGAGTCTATGACTTCCTTCCACTGCCTGAGTGCTAGGCCAATTTCCAACTGTACTAGCATAAGGGAACTTCCCCTTCCTTAAGGTTGAACTGATCTCCCAACCAGGATGTGGAGAGCCTCCACTGCAAAGAGAAGCAACCTTCCCTTTGATCTCAAGTTTGCCAGTTTTGCCTGTCTCTTGAGGGAAAAGGAAGAAGAAAGTTTGTGGGGTATGAGACTTTCTTCTTCTGTGCAGTTTCAAGTTTCCATCTCCTGCTATACTCTCTTCTGTTTAACCTAATGCCTTTAGAAGGAAAAGGAGTAGTGAAATGAGGCTTCCTATTTGACTATCTCACTATATGCCTTCCATCTTGTACTGCACTTATTTCCATCCTGATCTCCAGCCTCTTCTGGTAAGAGGAGTGGCATCTCCCACTCAGTGATCAACATTTTCATACCTGGTCATACCCTACACATCCCAGTGATTCTGAACCCCTATAGGCCACCATCCAAACCCCATTCCCTGTCCTCTACCATTCAATTTTCATTGCCATTCCTTCCAACCCTCTCATCCCAAAGTTCCAACCAAACACCACCCTCTGGGATGACTGTTCCATAGGCAACAAACTTCCCTCCATCCTAAATCTTTTCTTTTCCCACTCCTTCCATCTACTAGCTATATAGAAACCTGCCTTCCCCCTGACAACACAGCCCTCCTGGCCATTCTTTCTAGTACTAACTATACTTTCACTCATACTACTCAGCTCACTGGTTGAGAGGGAGTTGGATTACACCTTGATCCCCGTTGCCATTTTCAGGTTCTCCCCCTTCAGCCATCCCTCAGTAACCAGTCTTCCTTTAAGGTTCATGCTGTTTATATGTACCACCCAATCAAAATCCTGGCAGCTATTGTCTATAGACTTCCAGGTCACTGCCCTTCCTTCTTTAATGAGTTCATGGCTCACAATTTTTCTTTTCTCCCTAACTTCTGTCCTCATACTAGGGGATTTAAACATAGCTACTGACTCTCCCTCAAACACTCTAAACCCTCAGTTCCTCAACGTACTTGCTTCCCAAGACCTACTCCTCTATCCCATCTCAGCCATACGCAGATAAGTTATATAGATCCTGCAGTCACCCACAAATATACCATCTCTATGTTCGACAATTCCTAAATCCTCTTATCTGACCACTACCTATTGGCTTTTCACTTTTCCTTCTGCCATCCCTTGCCAAACCCTTCCCAAATGACTTAAAGCTGAAATTTTCCCTATGTATTGTCTACTCCATTAGAATGTGAGCTTCTCGGAAATAGGGAGACCCTTACATTCCTATTTATATCCCTAGCACTTGGCACAGTGCCTGGCACATAGTAGGTCCTTAATACATGTTTTATTCATTTATTTATTCATTCCAAGACCCAGGTGGTTCCTAAAGATGCTGTAATTCCTTGTTGAGTTAGCATTAAGCCCGGGCAAGAGACAATCATACTGTAACTTCATATGCTCATATTAGAGCTACAGCTAAGATATCTGGGCAAAGATGCTGACAGTGTGCTCTGGGGGCAGAGTAATTAAATGACTAGAACATGGGATTGGAAGATAAGAGAGCCAGGTTTTGATCCCAGTTCTGCTACCAACTAGCTGTGCAATGCTCAAAACTTGGAGATTCAGAATAATTCACTTCACCTTTTGGGGTCTTGTTAAACTCTAGTAAACAGTGGAGAATGGACTGGATCATCTCTGGGCTCTACCTACACACACACACACACACACACACACACACACACACACACACACACACTCCCTGTTCAAAGGCTCTTTCCAGCTCTGACATTCCCTGTTCTAAGGCCCCTACCAGCTCTGAATTTCTGTAATCTAAGACACCTCCCAGCTCTGAATTCCCTGTTCTAAGACTTTCTTGTCCTTCCCTTCCCCACTTCTCTGTTGCTACTACCTCATGAGGGAGCATTGCTAGTTCCTGCAAGACCCTAAAGTGGAAGCAGGGGGTAGGAGAGCCACAAGGGAGCAGACAGGTCAGTGTTACTCCTATGATGCCATCCTTCTGCTACAGACTCAGTTGAACAAAAGACATTTCCAGGACATTATTAAGGACTTGGAAATTCCCATAAAACACATATCATCCAAACAACCTATACCATACCAACCAAACTTCCAAACTCCCCAAATGCACCGATTTGCCAAAGACGAATTCATCAACTTAGAGAGGGTTAAGTCCTTGTGTCTAAATGGGGCAAACATCAGAGAAAACTAGGGCTAGTACAGAGACATGACTGCCACCAGATGCATTTTTTTTCTTTCTTCCTAGGCAGAAAAACCTCCTAAATGACCCTTGATGTGTGTGTGTGTGTGTGTGTGTGTGTGTGTGTGTGTGTGTGTGTGTAAGAAAAAGAGAGATGGAAAGATACAGAGGAAGGGAGGGAGAGAAGGAGAGGGAGAGAGAGGGAAAGAGAGACAGACAGACAGAGACAGAGATGTTTTTCTAAGTAAGAAAGGGGTAAGAAGAGCCCCACCTCATGTTTTGGGAGTCCAAACTTTCTAGCTATACAACCCTGAGCTTTGTGATCATATATTTACTGATGAAGCCCCATTAAGAATGTGAGCTCCTCGAAGGTAGGGACTTTTTATGTTTGACTGGGTTTTTTGGTTTGGTTTTTTGGCTCTTTCTTTGTGTATACTCAGCATTTAGCACATTGCCTGGCACATGGTAAATGTCTATGAAATACACGTTAACTGACTGAAAAACCAAAATATATTCAGAATATACACGAACTCAGCCAGTTTTTGTGATTATTTTTCCCTCTTCTCTCAACAAAACTATTTTCTTTCAGTAATTCCACCCAGGGAAGTTGTTTTGCAATTAGACATGATTTTCCCTCCTGTATGCATTGGCACCCCTGCAGCTGTTGACACTTGTCTTCATCAGTGCCCATAAGATTTAAAACCAAAAATAAAAATGTAAGAAACCTGAACGCAGTGGCTTCTGGCATCTTCAGCTGTGGAGTACAAGAGGAGCTGCCGATCCTTCAGATGGGAGCTGGTCAAATGGAGGAAGATGAAGGTAATTGTCATTCAATTCCTTAATGCCAGGGAACAGTATGTCCCTGGGCCCCCAAGCAGGACTGTTAGGATGGTTTGGGAACCACTTTGATTGGTCTGAGTGTTCTATCTTTTCCATAAACCATGTCCCAACCAGTTTTCACCAGTAGCTATTCCAGCAGGAAAACATCATAGCTAAGCATTTTAACCCATGCTGAGCTCAAATTATCCCTACCAAGGTCAGGTTGGCATTTTGCAGGAGTACCAGGGTATGATAATGAACAGAAAACAAAAAGGGGGCTGATAGAACCACCAATGTGAGCTACCATTTATAGAGCTTTTAAAACTTTGAGGAAACTGATATATATATACATATTCTCATTTGACCATTACAATAACCCTGAGAGGTAGGTGCTGTTAAGATCCCCACTTTACAGATGAGGAATGATTAAGTGAATTATCCAGGGTCTCAATGCTAGTGTGACTGCAATACCAGTGCTCTTTCCATGGTGCTACTTAGACAATGGTAAATTGTGTGTAAATGTACACATTGTCTTTTCCATTGAGAATATAAGCATCTTGGCCTAAGGACTGGTTTTTTTTTCCTTTTCTATATTAACAATGGCTAGCACACTGCCTGGAACATAGGAGGTTCCTAATTAAAGGCTTGTTATTTGATGTCTTCAAAACAACTTAAAAATTCAACACTCATTAGGTACCTACTATGTGCAAGGCATGGAGTGAGGGAGGGAAAGTTCTCTCCAATAGTACTTACTCAATATTTATCCTTAACAATGAGAGCACAAACCACCAGTTAGCACTGGCCTCCATTGGACTGAGATACTCTTTGATGAACAGGATCAAGTGAGTGAATAGCAATGACACCTAGTTGTTGAAAAGTGATTTGGCCTAGTTTACATAAATAGAAAGTAAATGAAAAAGAAACACCTTCTAACTTGAAATCTGGTGCTCAATTCAATCACATTATCGCCTCAAATATATTTTACTGTAGGCCATAACCAAATATCACAACATAAAAGACAACTTAACACAAGAAATATTTATTAAATACCTACTACGTTCAAGGCACCATACCAGGCACTGAGAAAACAAACACAATAATCAACCAGTCTCTGAACACAAGAAGTGTAATTACATTCTTTTGAGGGGGAGGAGAAGGGGATAGTTCAATGTGTTCAGAAGCAAGTAGTATGAAATCATTCCAAAAGGGAGAGAGTGCTAATAGGTCAGAGGATCAGGAAAGGTCTTGTGTAGGAGCTGTGCTTTGAAGGAAGCTAGGGATTCCACGGGGCAGAGGTAAGGAGAGAGAGCATTCCAGGCACGGAGGAGCACTTTGACAAAGGCAGGAGATACACACAAGGAAACAGTAGCAAGCCAATTTGACTAGAACGGAGTTTGGGAAGAGGAGAATTATTAAATAAGACCAGAAAGTTAGATGGGGCTTTAAATGAAACAAGATTTTCAGTATCTCCCTAATAATAGGCATCATTATGTGGCTTCTGTATCTACAATATCTTATTGCTCTAGAGATTGGGGTAATAACTTTAGGGCAACATACTATAGTGAAAGTGCCTTGTGCTTAAGGCAGGAAGACCTGGATTCCAAATCTACTTCCTCCTTCAATGGGATCATGAATTTAAAGCTAGAAGAGAAATTATGAGCCCATCTAAGTCATTCTGTTCATTTTACAGATAAGGAAAATGAGGTCCAGGGTGGTTAAATGACTCATCTAGGATTATACAGCTAGTAAGTATCCAACGCAGGATTTGAACCCTGGACTTAAGCCAGTGTGTTCTCCACCCACAATACCACATTGCCACTCCACTTAACTAAATTCAGAGAGGTTACTTCCCCCATCCCTCCTCCAAGCCCACCCCCACCACCCCACCAGAAGCCTCTTTGTTTTCAATCTGTAAAATGAAGGAAATAACACTTTTTTTCCCTGCTTCCTTGGGTCCTGAGGATCCAGAGAGATGGAGCAAAATATTTTGTAAATGAAAAACATTATTTGAAAATATGAGCTCCAATCATTGGTGGGCTAAAAGTAGGCATGAAAGTACCCTTCCTCTCCTGAGGAGGGTGACACCATGAGTCAGGTTGGTTGGCAGGCTCTGTAAACAAGAGCATATATAACCTCAAGCTTACATGTAACCTCAAGCTTCTATCATTCCCAGGCAGCTGCAGCAGGAAGATGGAAGTCAGAGAATTCCCAAAATAGATGAAGCCCTTCTTACAGACACCCTAAAGTGACTCAGTGCCTTGAGATTCCAAGGGGCCTCCAGTATGCAGGAAAATCTGCAAGTTTCTGTCTCCAAGGGTTCTTGTTTCTCACTAATGAGGCAGCCTGTCATCACCCTTCTAGGAGCAAGCATGGTACCCATGACACTGACTTATGGGCAGAGTTCACCCACATGGTAGGGGAATTGCCTCCAGGGACAGACTCTTCAGTTTGGCAATAATAAAAATAACAATAATAATGATAATAATAGATTTCAATTTACAAATATGTCATTTAACCTTACAACCAGGGATAGGTGCTATTATTAGCCCCATTTTACAGATGAGGAAACTGAGGCAGAGGCTAAATAAACTTGCTCAAGGTCAGAAGCTAGTAAGTGTCTGAGGCTGGATTTCAATTTCAGTCTTCCTAAGTCCAGGTCTAGTGCTCTCTCCACTTCATAGCCTAGCTGCCTCATCTAGCTTAGTGAGGATTAATTATGTCTTTGGGGGGCAGCTAGGTGGTGCAGTGAGTAGAGCACTGTCCCTGGAGTCAGGGGGACCTGAGCTCAAATCCAGCCTCAAATACTTGACACACTTACTAGCTGTGTGACCTTGGGCAAGTCACTTAACCCCAATTGCCCTGCCTTCCCCCCTCCAAAAAAAATATGTTTTGGCTGCTGCCACTGTTGTTCTTTAGTAATTTCAGTCATGTCTAACTCTTTGTGACCCCAGTTGGGCTTTCTTGGCAAAGATACTGGAGTGGTTTGTAATTTCCTTCTCCAACTCATTTTGCAGATGAGGAAACTGAGGCTAACAGGGTGAAGTGACTTGCCCTGGGCCACACAACTATTAAGTACCTGAGGCCAGATTTGAACACAGGAAGATTTGTCTTCTTGACTTCAGGCCTGGCACTCTATCCATTATAGCACCACCTAGCGGCCTGGGAGGTAAACACATCAGTGGTTTTATGTATATGGACTCACAGAGTATACCTGAATTATCGGAGATGTATTTGTCCTCTAGGAGACCCAACTTTGAAAGTGTGAGTTGGTGGAGAGTAAGGGAGTCATCCCAGTTAATACAAAACATTAATAAATAAAATGCCATGTAATTTTGGAGAGAAGCTCAGGCACTAGCTATCTTCAAGTTCTTGTAAAGCTGTCACATGGAAGGGGCATTATTAACTTGTTTTGCTTGACCCAGAAGGCAAAACTAGAAACAATGGGTTAGAAATTACGAAGAGGGCAACTGAGATGTGACAAGCTACTTAACAATTACAGTCATCTCAAAGTCAAATGCATTACCTTGGAAGGTAGTGAACTCTATCACTAGAGGTATGCAAGCAAAACCTGCCTGACTACTTATCAGATATGTTATAGGAGGAAAATTGTTTGAGGTATGGGTCATTCTACATGGCTGCTAAGACCCCTTCTGCTTTGGAGCTCCTCTGATTCTCTACTTTTGGATAGCAACAAAAAAAATTAATTCTAGATGCGGATAGCAGCACAGAAAGGGGCAGGGCCAGAGCTAGTGATCCTGGAGGATACAGAGCCCTGAAGTCACTATTGGGGGCAGGGTTCCCATGTCTAATTGTTCACAGTGCCTTACTACAGACCTAGAAGAACCTTTCACTCTGTAAATATTTCCATTTCCATTGCTATTTAGCTGCTTGCTAAAAGCTCTGTGACCCAGCTTCCAGAGGGTTGATTCCTTGCAAGACCTGGATCGGCACCAAGAAAACCGATGTTGTGCCAACTTAAGCGATGAACAACCAGGGATCATAATGATAAGAGCTGACTTTGCTACAGCCCTAGGAGGGTTTTAAGTCCCAACTAAAATCCCTTCTCTAGAAAGCCTTCGCCAGCCCCTTTTAATTGCAGTGCCTTCCCTCTATTAATTATTTCCTATTTATCCTGTATATAGCTTGCTTTGTTTGAATATTTATACATTGTTCAATTTGTATATTTGTTTGAATGTTATCTCTACCCTAAAACTGTAAGCTATCTGAGGATAAGGACTATCTTTTGCCTCTTTTTTTCTCTCCTCACTATTTACTTATGACAGAGTCTGGCACATAGTAAGCATTAATAATTTTTTATTGATTGATTTTCCTCACTAATTCATCAAGTAAAAGGCAACATAGGGCAGATTTGGAGCAAGAGAACCTGGGTGCAAATGCTACACCCACAATTATCTATGTGTGTGACCTTGGTCAAGTAATTTCTCTCTCTGGGCATCCATTTCCTCATTTCCAAAATGAATACATTTCCTCCTTGAAATAAAGGAACTTATTATTAGGAAAGGGCTACTAGCAGAAACTGCTGCTTTGCCAAGCATCCCAGAAGGTTGAGGAATGACCAGGCTGGCATCTGGGACCACCAGTCAGGTCTCTTACCAGCTTCCCAGCTGCTAAGCTTAGGGATCAGAGCTATTCTTCCACTCCTACATCCAGATATTCTCTACAGCACATTTTCAATTTCAATAACAAAAAGCACACAGGGAGCCACTGAGTAAATTCAACTGAACTTAAAAAGCATTTATTCTATGCTTGCTATGTGCCAGGCACTGGGGATACAGAATAAATAAAATAAATAGTCCCTTCCCTCAAGGGGCTTATATTCTATTGGAAGAAAACAACATGTACTCTAATATACAAACAAGAGATCATTTGAGGAACTTGACAGTACAACATCTGGTATAAGAAGGAGTCATAATAGTGTTCCTGGAGGAGGTGCCCATTCCTGAGGTGAGCCTTAAAGGATGGTGAGGATTATAAGAGGAAGAGGTAAGGAGGCAATAGCTTCAAGGTACAAGGGACAGCCTGGACAAAGGATTGGAGGTTGGAGATGGAATGATTAGATGATCCATTAATCTGTCCATGAGGATTCCAAAAAATTCCATGAGAATTCTGTACACAGAAGCATGAAGAGGAGGGCCTCATTGTGCTAGTCAGCTCTATGCACATATCAGAGGTGGAATTTAGGTGTAGCACAGCAAGGGTTAAACTACCTTCTTTTCCACTAAATCTCAAGAACTTCGTCTCTCTCTGTCTCTCTCTGTCTCTGTCTCTGTCTCTGTCTCTCTCTCTCTCTCTCTGTCTCTCTCTCTCTCTTTCTCTCTCTCTTCTTCCTCCTCCTCCTCCCCCTCCTCCTTCTCCTTCTCCTCTTCCTCTTCCTTCCCA
Source organism: Phalanger gymnotis (assembly GCA_028646595.1). Lineage (NCBI taxonomy): Eukaryota > Metazoa > Chordata > Mammalia > Diprotodontia > Phalangeridae > Phalanger > Phalanger gymnotis. The sequence continues at coordinate 19,844,787 of CM053622.1, read as the reverse complement.
AAAAGATCATTGACTCTGGAGTCAAAAAACCTGTGTTAAAATCCTGTCTCTGACACTTAATACTTATGTGACCCTGGACAAATACTTTAACCTTCTTCGCCCTCAATTTCCTCATCTGTAAAATGAGGGAGTTCAATGAGATGGCCTCTGAGGTCCATTCCAGATCCATGATTCTACAATCCTACTTAAAAATAGCTATGGGGTCCACAAGACCTCTTCTTCCACACTCCTAGACAGAGCCTGAAGGCAAGTCGAGAAACTCTGTGCCAAGGTATTGACAATTCCATACAAGGGAGACAACCAATGAAATGTCATGGAGTTAGCCCATTTATCTTCCTCTTAAAGGGATCTGGCTACGCCTACCTACTTGTCCCTCAAGCACTTAGCACATTGCCTGGCACATTGCAGGTGTTTAATAAGTCTTTGTTGATGAATTGATAGATCGATCAATTAGGTAATGGAGGCCTGAATCAAGGGGGTGGCAGTGTCAGAGGAGAAAAGGGGGCACATATAAGATATTATGAAGGTAGAAATAAAAAAAACTTGGGGACTGATTGGATGTGGGAGGTAAGAGAGAGTGAGGAATAGAGGATGACACCTAGGTTGTGAGCAGGGGTGACAGGGAGGATGGTTTTAACTTTAGCAGAGAGGAAGAGGAGATGGGTATGGTTTTTTTTGGGGGGGGGAGATAAGTTCAGTTTGGGGCATGTTGAGTTTGCAATGTAAATAGGACATCAAGTTTGTGATGTCCAATACGCAGTTGGAGATGTGAGACCAAAGGTCAGGAGAGAGGGTACGGCTGGTTAAATTGGTGGAAGAATCATCTGCAAAGAAAAGATAATTCATGGGAACTATGAGATCACTAAGCAAAGCAGTGCAGAAGGAAAAGAGATGAGGAACTAAGTCAAGGCCTTGAGGGACACCTGGATGAAGATGCAGCAAAAGTGGCTGAGGAGTGGTCAGACAGGTAGGAGGAGAATCAAGAAAGAGGAGTGTCACAAAAACCTAGAGAGAAAAGAGTGTTTGACAGTGTCAAAGGCGGCAGAGAGGTGCAGAAAGATAAGGATTGAGAAGGCCATTGGATTTGCAAATTAAGAGACCATTGGTATGTTGGAGAAAGCAGTTTCAGATGAATAATGAGATGAGAAGACAGACTTGCCAAGAGCTACACGAGACAAAGTGGAGGCACCTATTGTAGACAGACTTCTCAAGAAGTTTAGCCATGAAAGGAAGGCGAGATTTAGGACAATAACTAGAGGAGGATTTCTTGAGGATGGGGGAGACAGGAGTGTGTTTCTAGGAAATTGAGAAATAACCAATAGAAAGGGAGAGACTGAAGATAAGTGAGTGAGTGAGGTTGATAGAAAGGATAATCTGCTGGAGGAAATGGGATAGAATAGATATGGCTTGTGCATGCCAGGGGGGTTGTCTTGCAAAGGAGAAGTGCCACGTTTTTAGGTGAAACAGGGGTAAAGGATTAGACAGTACCAGAAGGCATACAAATGGTGTGATAATGTGGAAAGAAGAAGAGGAAACTCACAGCAAATGACCTCAATTTTTTCAGCAAAATATGAGGCAAAGTTTTCAGCTGAGAAAGTCAGACAGATATATCCCTGGAGGCAGACTTATACCCAAGACTTTGCTTTTGGGCACAAAGAAACAAAAGCAGCTCCAAACATTTGGTCATTTCCCATGGAGGCAGAGTTGGAAGAGCTGAGACATTGGAAGGAGGGTTCTGAACAATAAACATTTGGAATCTCAGAGTTTGAAAGCATGAAATTTCCTTAAGCTGGGGAGATAAGGAAGAATTAGGGATTTAACATTTTTAAATGTAAGATTTCTCCATTCTTTTGACATTGTAAAGCACATGAGTGCTGGTCATATCCCAGAAGGCACACACACGCACACACATGTATACAGACACAAAACATTGGTGCTAAAAGGCAGATGGGTTACTGAAGAGCAGATGTTTTCCTTAATGCCAGTGTAAATTCCTCAGCACTCACAGGGAGCCTAGGAGGGGAATGAGCTGTTTTTGTCCACAATGACACAGAGTTCAACCATATTCACACAATATTCAGGAAGATAACAAGTAAAACAGGCATCAGAAAGGATCTGACCAGAGCAGAGGCCAGTGATGTTCTCACCTCCTGAGTCCTGGACACTATGCCTCTGAATACAGCTCAAGACTACATTAATTCTTTTGGTAATTACATTATATGAAAAACTCATTAAGCTTGCAGTCCACTAAGTAATTCCCACCTCCCTATCCAGATCTCCTTCAGACAAGTTGCTATCTAGCCACACTTCACCCATCCTAGACTTGGGAAGCTGAATTTTATTTTGATAGAGAAGGGTAAGAATTGACATCGATTCTACTATATGTTATCTAATTCTATTTGACCCAACGCTCTAGCCTTTCGAGATCTTTTGAGTCCATTTTCAACCAGCATTTAAGCCAGCTTTCTTAGGTTTGTGCCATCTGCAAATTTAACAAATGTGTCTCTATCCCTTTATTCAAGATACTGATAAAAATATTTAATGGTACAGAGCCAAGTATGAATCCTTGGGTCAGTCCTTCCAAGGTAACACTAGACTGTAAATGACTAATCTTTGCACCCAATGACTGAACCAACTCCAAAGCCATCCAACTGTGCATCCATATTCATCTGTTTAAAGTACTCCCTGCTTCATTCCAATTTTTTCCTTCTTCATCAGAATTGCTCCTTTTTGTGTCTTCAGAATTTAATTACTGGGAACTTTCCATTCTTTCTAGATTAACTTTCTCTCCAGAATTTTAGGTCACAGGATTCTGCCTATCCTTTCTCTATATCCTTCTGAGATCCATGTCAGACAATATCCAACCTACCTTTCCTATATTACGAATATAGGAATATAAATGCCCATGGCATGGGCATCTGTCAAGGTCTCCATTGTTTTTACCCCAGTAACCAATTCTTTCTTGTTAGTGAAAATCAGATCCATGATAAAGTTCCCTCATTAACAGCATCCACCTCAGAGGGTTGTTGTGAAGATTAAATAAGATAATATTTGTAACAATGCCTGGCACACATTAAGTGCTTAATAAATGCTTATTCCCTTCCTCTTCTCCCATTGGCTGAGCTGGTTATGGTATATGGGTGGGATGGAAAATGTTATTTTTTAAACAAATTCTAAAGAGGATAGTAAAAGAGAAAACTGGGAAGACTTGTATGAAGTGATTCAGTGTAGAGTGGGCAGAACCAGGAAAACAGTTTATACAGTAATAATAATATTGCAAGGACAAACAACTCTTAAAGAATTAGAAACTCCGATCCACATAATGACCAGCCATAATTCCGGAGGACTAATGATGAAATATGCTACCTACCTCCTCATGGAGAGATGAGGGACTCAGAGTAGAGATTGGGACTTTGAAAAAATATATATGGCGAACTGTAGGAATTTGTTTTGCTTAACAGAGGTTTTGTTTTTCTCACCTTTTTTCTCACTGTTGTGGGGAGCAGGTGTGGAGAATACAGATCTTCATGAAAGTGAATTATTTAAAAAGAAATTTCCCTATTGGTTTCTCTACTTTTTGAAATATTAAATTAACATTGTCAAGACAAGAAAGAGCCCTTTTTGCTTTAGTCCGAATGATAACCTTAAGTAATATACAGATAATTGAAGTCCCCCATCACCAGTATTTCATGCATCTGAGAGCCCAACTCTCACCTGTAGCTCCAAGAAGCTGTTGCATGCACATAAATCATCTTGACAGATGAGATAAACCATATTGAGGGTAACCAACAGCCTCAAACCTGTTGGTGAGTTAGGGAGATGTTTACCTCAAGTTTGTGAAGACTTTCCCTGGTGGAATGGACAGATGAAAACTTTGTTCCAAGGGCCATGAAAGCAACTGAAGCAGGTGCTGTGGAGAACTTGGTCAGACATCAAAGATGCCAAGGTCATCCACTACATCCCAGGCCATTGCCAGTTGTCTTGACTTTTGTCCATTTGGACTTCAATGACTCAGGAAGAGTGAGGCTGACAACTTTGTGCAACTCTGCCTCTCTTAAATCCAATTCAGGTGAAAAGAAATCAACAATCATGCTTTTGTGCCAAGCTTCTGATTGATTTCCTAAATAACTCATCTATTATTGCTCTCTGTCTAAGTGGTCTGTAGTATAATACAATGGTAATGTTACTTCCAATTCTTCCTCCACAGATCTCTACCCACATGGCATTCCCATCACATTTTCCCCTCTAATTCTCCTATTTTTCACACATCTGTTTTCTTTAAAATATAGTGAATCTTCTCCTGCCACCCCCATATCTTTACCTAAACTGGTTTTTTTTAGATAAGGTATAACTTTTCCAGAACCAAATTCTTATCGCAGTTCTTATCCCAAGTTTTTGGTGATATCTATGAGATTATCAACCAATAAGCATTTATCAAGTGCCTACCATGTACCAGGCACTGTGCTAAGAGCTGGGAATACAAAGTCCTCAAGGAGCTTACCATCTAACTGGGGAGAAAACATGCAAACACATACAAAGCAAGCTATACACAGAATAAATAAGAAGTAACAGAAAACCTTGGAATTAAAAGGGGTTATGGAAAGCTTTCTATAGAAGGTGTGATTTTAGTTGGGACTTAAAGGAAGCCAAGGACATTAGTAGGTGGAGCAGAGGTGGGAGAGAATTCCAGGAATGGGAGCCAGCCCTTGCTCATTTACCCATATTCTGTACATTTGTGTAGAGTTATCTGAGGGTATGAGTTTTCTCCCTAGTGCCTTTCTATGTCATTTCTTGGAAATTGCTGAGTATTTCTACCACTGTTCTTGTTCCTACATTGTTTGTTGTTCACTCACATCTGACTCTTCATGACCCCACGGACCGCAGCACTCCAGGCCCTTCCATCCTTCACTCTCCCTCAAAGTCTGTCCAAGTTCATGTTCATTCCTGCCATGATACTATCTAACCATCTCACCCTCTACCAGCCCCCCCTTTTTTTTCTTCCATCTTTCCGAACATCAGGGCCTTTCTCAATGAGTCCTGTCTTCTCATTTTGTGGCCAAAGTATTTAAGCTTTGGCTTCAGTATTTGACTTTCCAGCGAATAGCCTGGAATTAATTTCTTTAAGTACTGACTGATTCCATCTCGTTGCTGTCCAAGGGACTCTCAAAAGTCTTTCCTAACACTACAATTTGAAGACATCAATTCTGCACCATTCAGTTTTATAGTCCAACTCTCACGGCTATACATTGCTACTGGGAAACACATAGCTTTGAGTATGCAGACTTTTGTTGGCAAGGTGATGTCTTTGCTTTTTAGTATGCTTTCCAGATTTTCTATAGCTTTCCTTCTAAGAAGCAAGTAACTTTTACTTCCCTGTCTACAGCCAATAACGACCACAGTGATCTTGGAGCCCAATAATATCAAATCTGACACTGCTTCCATTTCTTCTCCCTCTATTTGCCAGGAAGCGATGAAACCAGTTGCCAAGGTCTTAGTTTTGTTTTGTTTTTATGTTAAAGGAAGCCAACTTTTACACTCTCCTCTTTCACTTTTCATCAAGAGGTTTCTTAAAGCTACTCTCTATGGCATCTGCCTTGGTGGATGTATATAGGTGATTTTCCCCTCCCCCTTCCTTTTTTTGGTCCTTTGGATTTGATTTGCAAGGCTCCAAGCAAATATATTTTCACCAGCCCTTATTAGTTAAACTCCATCCCTGGCCAAGAAGTTTTCATTCCTATATGTTAAGCCACAGTACAGAAATCCATTCGCAAACATCTTCTTAACAAGTCCCTCTTTGTCCTTACTGACTTTGGCTGTTCCACTAAAGTTATGTCTTTGTTTCTATTCTAATGCCCAGCTATGGGCTTCTACGTGATATTTTTCAACATCTTCTGATGCATTAATAACAATAATGACACATTAATAAGAAGTACTATTGTTATAACGACAATAATCAATGGCATGTGGTATTTTAAAGTGAGGAGCACCCTGGAGGAAGAGTGAATGATAGGGTGCAGAATCTGGAATCAAGGCTTCCACCTTTGACACATACTTGCTGTGCTACAACTTTTCACCATCTCAAGCAATTCTTTATCACAACTAAGTCACAGGTCTGATTCTTTCTTGTGCATGTCAGTCCTCTATGCAGATAAAGTCACAGACCCTTCTGTATTTGGTATTTAAAGTTTGTCAAACAGACTTCACACATATGACCTCAGAGCTTCACCTGGTTTGTGGATACTTTCCTCGTTTTACAAAGGAGGAAACGGAGGCTCAGAGAGGTCAAATGACTTATCATAGGATTGTATATCTAGACCTGGAAGAACCTCAGAGGTTATCTCCAGCACTCTAATTTTGTGGGTCGAGACCCCATAGGAGGAGTTAAATTTAAGAAGCACTGAAGTGGAAAAAGTTTAAGAAGCCTAGGTTAAGAAGACTAGATCCAATCTAGTCCAGTCCCCTCATTTTATTGTTCAGGAAACTGAGACCCAGAGCCTTTAAGTGTCTTGTGGATAGTCATATAACTAATAGTGTCAGGGATAGGATTTGAACCTACACAGGGTTCAGGACTCTGTCCATTACAGCAACTCTCTCAGTCCAAGACTCAGGAAGGGTATTATTTCTCTGCCTTAGGCAATGGATACAAACCTTCCCAGAAACCCCTGAGGGCTGGGCGTGGAGAAAGACTCTCACTACCAACTCTGACTAACACAGAGAAGGCCATATTGGGGACTAAATGCACCTTTGAGATGATAAAAGCTATTACATATGTTGGCTTGCGTTTCAAATAGAAATTCTTTTAGTCACACGGGATATTAAGAGCCAGGAGGAGCAGAAAACAAACAGCAAAATAAACCCCGCACTCTGAAGCCAAAACAGTCCCCTTTAACCCATTAAGTGTTTATTCCTATTTCTCTTTTCCACCTGCGGTGAGCCAGCTAGGAACACTCAGTAATGATAGCTGCAATTCAGCCTTTCAAGCATCAATTTTCCCCCCTCTTCAAAACAATCCAAAGCAAGGCAGAGAGCCCAAAGAGGAGGTAAGGAGCATCTGATGATGTGTGCCGCCCTCAGAGGGCGGTTCAGGAGCCTAGGAGAGAAAGCGAAGAAAAAGCGCACCTGGCTAAGAGCGCCGACACTCCCGCCTCTCCTCAGCCTCGCAAGTTCTCCCCGGCCCAAGTTTCTGCAGGTGCCAGGGCAGAATGTGGAAGCAGAGACAAGGTGAGGGAAGCATCCCACCCAGAAAACAAAAACAAAACAGACCAGGGGCCGGCCGCCCTGTGGCCCCGCTGACTTACTGGTGGAGAAATTGGCTTCGGAGTGGACCAGTGGAGTGGAAGGAAGGAAGGGTGGGTAGCCCACGAAGAAGGACCGCAGAGATCGCTCGGAGAGCAGGGGAGAGCGTTGGGATGGGATGTTCTCACAACTGCCCACGCTGTTATGGATCTTTAAATTCAGGGGCTTGTTCCTTTTCTTGGCCCTAGGGGAGAAAAACACAGAAAGGAGAGTAAACTAATAATCACAATCACAACAATAATTATGATGATGATAGTAATGTATCGACAACTTTTATTAAATGCCTACTATATGCCAGGCACCATGCTGTGAGCAGGCGATAGATAGGAAGACATAAATGATACAGTCTCTGCCTTCAGGGAGCTTATTCTACTGGGGGAAACAGAATTGACCGATCAAGAAGCCTTGATTAAGTGCAGGCTATGTGCCATGCCCTGTGCTAGGCTGTGGATATGAAGACAAAAATATAACAGTCCCTGCCCTTAAAGAGCTTGTGCCAGATCTAGAAAGACACCATGTACACATGTATGAGCGAGACAGAGCAGGAGACAGAGACAGGGGAGGAGAAAGGGAGGGACAGAATGAGGGAGGGAGGAGGGAGAGAGAGAGAGAGAGAGAGAGAGAGACAGAGAGAGAGAGAGACAGAGACAGAGATGGAGAGACAGAGACAGAGAAGTAATAGTGGTAGGAGAAGAAGAAGAAGAAGAAGAAGAAGAAGAAGAAGAAGAAGAAGAAGAAGAAGAAGAAGAAGAAGAAGAAGAAGAAGAAGAAAGGAGAGAAGGAAGGGAGGGAGGGAAGGTGAAGGAGAGAGAGATGAAAGAGATAGAGACAGAGAGAGAAAAGGAGGGAGTACTGAGAGACATGAAAGAGACAGAAGAGAAAGAAACAGAGAGAGAAGGAGGGAGGAAGAGGAGAGAGATTAAATACAAAATAAATGCAAGGTGCTTAAAGGAGGAAGGACACCCAAAATCAGGAGAATCAGGAGAGGATTCATGTGAAACAAGGAAAGAGGAGCCAGGAGACATCTTGACTGAACACTGAAGGTCACTGTAAGAGAGGGAAGCAGTAGGTCCAAGTGATACTGAGGACACATCAGGAAAAGCCCAGAGAAAAGTTCTACACAACTGACTATGCTGTCATCATCACTATAAAGCCCTGATAGTTTTCATTTCCATTATCAGTAGAATGGCAGCTCCTTAAGGGCAGGTCCCATGTCACTCCTATATTTGGACTCCCTAATTCTTTGCCTGGGATCTAGCATGTCATATTTTTCAGAAATGGAATTGGAGATCCAGGTTTAGACATTATCCTACTGTGTTCCTGCTCACTTTCTTCAAGGTCCCAGCAGTGATCACTGACCAAATTATTCCATGGATTTCTCCCAAGATAATGGTGCTCACCAAGAAGTGTCTAAAAGTGCCAATAGCTATAGTGACTGTAAGTAACTGAGAGATTCACCTGTGTTGGCATTGTGCAACTATAGAGACCTGTATTAATGATACAGACTGAACTCTGTGAAACTGGCCTCCTTTCTTTTCTTCACATATGACATTCTGTCTCTCCTCTCTGTGCCTTTGTCCTGGCTGGCCCGCAGACGAGCCTAGAATGCTCTCTTTTCTGAACTCTACCTTATACCCCTTCTCTTCCTTGCAGGTAAAATACCATCTTCAGTCCATCAATCAATAAGCATTTATTTAGTGCCTACTATGTGCCAGGTACTATGCTAAGGGCTGAGAATACAAAAAGAAGCAAAAGACAGACCCTGCCCTCGAGTGGCTTACAGTCTAATAGCGGAGACAACATGCAAACAAATATATACAAAGCAAGATACGAACAGGATAAATAGGAAATAGTTAACAGAGGGAAGTTACTAGAATTATGAGGAATTGAAGCCTTTCCTGAACTCTCCATCCCCGAACTGCTGCTAGCTGTCTCGGTTGTCGGATTGAATTGAATTTTCTGTAGCCTTCAAATGGTGCTCTGGTCAACTACTGAGAAGTCCAACCTGCCTAGGACAAGAGAGTGTGGTAGTCCTAACTGAACTCAGCCCTGTCTGACCCCTCCTTCGTCTGCCTCTGGGGTACTTGACTGAGGGCCTCTCTGGCCTTCTGTTTATACCAGGAACCGTTCAAGACAGATTCATAGCAAAGTCCTTTGAAGTGTTCAACTAGAGGATTGCTAAAGATGTAACTTACTGCATCTTTCAATACAGGAACAGATTTCTTTTTTAAAGGCTTGTTTCTAGTTTACTTAGGGCTCAGTTTTCATCTTTTTTAAGATAAAAAAATACTCATGTAAGCTTGAAAAGAACCTTAAATGCCATTCATGGAAGGTCTGTTTCTATGGGGAGCTGAGGCATCTGTCTCACTTGGAGGAAAAAAAATCCTCCATTGTTGGGAAAGAAGTGAGCCTTCTATGAAGAAACTGTTGGAGAGATGTTCTATAGTTTGTCCTCATTTACCTTGGGATATATTTGCTCCCTTCTTACCTTTGTGATATACCCTCTCACTTCAGTTAGGCCACTGACTCATCTTGGATCCCCCATAAGGTCAGACCAGGTGAATCCAGGTGAACCTTCTTTACACAGAAAAAAACAGTGGTCATGCCATGAGAACTAATGCATGTTTTTGGACAAAGTCACTCCCTGCCAAGGGTCCTCTCCCAATCATCATTTTGAACTTCTTTTTCTGCCTTCACAGAGTATTTATTAAGTTAATATTATATACTAGATACTGTGCTAGGCACTGGAGATACAGAGAAAAAAAATGAAATAGTCTACTCTCAAGAAGCTTATATTCTAATGAGGGTATAAACAGAGTAATTGGAGGGAATCATGGACATTTGGAGGAGGTGCAGATCAGGAGAGATCTCATGGAAAAGGTGGTCCTTGAGCTGAGCCTCGAAGGAAGGTAAGGTTACTAAGAAGCATAGATGAATAGGTATTGGTGCAGATAGAGTACTGGAATTGGAGTCAGGAGGACTTGAATTCTAATCATGCCCCAGACACTTACTAGCAGTAATATGCTTAAAGCACAAATCTGACCACATCATTCTCTTACTCAAGAATTTCTAGTTTTCTAGGATAGAACCTTCTTGTCTTCAGGATCAAATACAAACAACTCTTTTTAAAATTTAAAGTCTCTTCTAATTTCGCTTCATTGTAACTTTCCAGGCTTGGTCCCCATTGGTGCCTTTCATGCACTTTATGTTCTAAACTGACCTAAGTGCTCTCCTCTTACATGGCATCTCATAGCCTGCTTCCAAGGTGTTCCCCATGCTTGGACCCAGAGCGACAACGATAACCAACATTTCTCTGGCACTTTTAAGCATAGCACATTTCGATAGCACATTTTTTTTGCTAAGCGTTTTACATATAGTATTACCTTTGTTTCTCATTAACAACCCTGAGACATAGATGCTACTATCTTCATTTTACAGATGAGGAAACTGAGATCACTCAGAGAGATTAAGTCACTCACCCCTGGTCACACAGCCAGGAAACTGAATCATTTGCATTTGAATTGTCTTAGGAAGATTCTGAAGATAACCTGGCAAGATAAGATACTGGACTCTGAGGTCCTTTCTCAAGCTGAACTGCCAAGCATTCAAAGTCTACTGCAAAGAGTGTAACCCCAATGGGCCAGCCATGTGTGCGAATGCCAAATGTACACTTGCCTAGAAGACTACTTTATGGAGAACTCACACAAGGCAAGCAATCAAACACAGGTCAGAAGAAGTGATACAAAGACACTCTCAAGGTCTCTCTGGAGAACTTCGCTATCAATCGATCGTGTGACATGGGAGATACCGGCACAGGACTGTGCCATATATGATATAATATAACATAACACAACACAACACAACATAACATAACATAACATAACATAACATAACATAACATAACATAACATAACATAACATAACATAACATAACATAACATAACACAATATAATGTAATATAATGTAATACAATGTAATATAATATAACAGTACAATATAATATAACATAGTACAATATAACATAGTACAATATAATATAACACAGGATAATATAACATAGGATAATATAATATAACATAGGATAATATAACATAATACAATACAATATAATACTATATTACATTATTTATATTATACTATATTATATTGCATTATATCATATCATATCATATCATATCATATCATATCATATCATATCATATCATATCATATTATATTATATTATATTATATCTGATGCTACTTTTAACAAAGGAAGAAACAATCACCCAGCATTTGTGAAACATCTACTGTTTACCAGGAGCCACATTAGGCAATGGAGATACAAAGACAAAAAATAAAACTCCACCTGCCCTCAAAGAGTTTCTATTCTAGTAAATATCTAGGGCTTGAGGCCAGCCCTCTATCTGCTCTTCCATTGATAGTCCTTTGCCAGTCTTCTCATCCCTTCCATGTGAAATCTTTCCAACTACAACCAAACCATTCTATTTTCTCTGCCCTTAATTGCCCACCCTCCCCTCTGAGAAAGCAGTACCATGCCCTGAAAAGAGCAATGGATTGGAGAGCAAAGGGTTTGGGTTCAAATCCCAGCTTTGCCACTTCCTCTCTGTGTGACCTTGGTCAAATTCTCACCTCCTCAGGAGCTTCAGTTTCTTCCTCTTCAAAATAAGAGGGTCAGACTGAAAGGTGTTTAAGGTCCCTTTTTGCTTTAAATCAATGATACTACCACATGGACAAAAAGCCAGCAATGGGAGGGAGTGAGAAGAACAACAATAGAAGGTTAGAGTTGAAAAGTACCTCAAAGATCATCTCATCCAATCTCTTCCTTTTTATCCATAAGGAAACAGAAGGATCATAGCATAGGATCAGATCACAGGATCTGAGTGGTGGTGGCATGGTACCTCAGAGGCCATCTCAACTATCCTTCCATTTTACAACTCAGGAAACTGAGGCCTAGGAAAGTGATTTATCATTTACTAGACTCGGAAGTTATCCAGTACAACCTACAGATTTTACAGATAAGGAAACCAAGGTCCATGAAGATTAAGTGACTTGCCCAAGGTCACAAAGGTAGTAAGGGGCAGAGCTATCCCGGGCTTCTGACTCACAATACAGTCCTCTATCCTCTGCAGTAGGGGCTCAGTAACTTGTCCAAGATTTATGAAGCAAGACGCCTGGGTTGTACAGAAACTGGCTCACCAGAGGATCCCAAATAATAGAGTTGACTATGTGCAAAGCTGCCCTTTACAAAGAGATCAGGCTGGTTTTAAAAGGATTTTCTCCCTTTCTCAGTCAACTTCTGGGGACCACTGAGAGCTTCAGAAACCTGGCAACAAAGGGAAATGTGGAGAAAAAACAGCAATTTGCAGCCGAGAACGAAAGTTCAGTTCCACCCAGGGAAGTTGGGGCAGGAGTTTGATGTCACCATATTAACATAGCTCAGGACGCCCTCTTGTGGAAGAAAAAACCCGACTGTCTGGTTTCACAACCAACTCTGGGACAGGGAAACCATTGTGCGTATATTTACAGGCTTGCAGATATAGAGAAGGGAAATGAGAAGCCATCTAGTACAACCCTTCCCTGCTGCTATAACAAATGATACTTTTATTAAGTATAATGTAAGTATAGTCAGTCAACAAGCATTTAATTGCCTAATATGTGCTAGACACCAGGGGATGTACAGAGTTGAACTAAGGCACAGTGCCTGCTGAAATGAGGCTTCTAGCTAATGATATCTGCATGAGTGGAAACAGGCAGCTAAGTGGCACAGTGGACAGAGCACTGATTTTGGGATCAGAAAGACTCATCTTCACAAGTTCAAATCTGGCCTCAGGCACTTACTAGATGTGCCACCATGGGCAAAGTCACTTCACCCTGTTTGCCTCAGTTTCCTCATCTGTAAAATAAGCTGTAGAAGGAAATGATAAGCCATTCCAGTATCTTTGCCAAGGAAACCTCAAATTGGTTATGCAGAATCATACATGACTGAAACAACCCAACAATAAATAAGCAGAGACAAGGAGACAGATCTAATGTTGTGATGGTAAAAATGACAAGATTTGACAAATGATTATTTATTATTTATCTATCTATATACAGTGGGGGGGAACAGAGGAAGAGGGAAGAAGGGGGCAGAGAGGTAGAGGAAGAGAGAAAAAGAGAGAGAGACACAGAGAGAGACAGACAGACAGACAGACTGAGACAGACAGAGACAAAGACAGAGAGAGAGAGAGAGAGAGAGACGTAAAGAGAGAGAGAAGCCATTGAGGATGACACCAAGATGAAGAAGTTGGGTTACTGGAAGGGTGAAGGCACCCCCAACAGAAATAGAGAAATTAGGATGATTTGAGAAAGGATCATGAGTTCTGCCCTTCCCAGATTCTGTGTTCCAGCTAAGCCAGATTTCTCTGCCCTCAGGACTTGTTCTATTTGGCCTATATTCTCTGCCCCTTTCCTACTCTTTCTGATTTGTTACTGTTCTTTCTCTCCTCAAATGATCTTGTATTTTCTTATTTGTCTAACTTTTGCAATCCCCTGGACACTATAAGCTCTTTGAGGACAGAGACTATTTGGGATTTTTTGTCTATGTATCCTTAGGGTCTTGGCACACAGTAGGTCATTAATAAATGCTTACTGAATTGAATAGGAATGAAAGGTAAACTATAAGCACAGACTGACATTGATATTAATCATTCAACAGGCATTAAGGGCTTACTAGTACCAGGCACTATGATAGATGATCAAGATACAAAGAAAACCACAAAACCATCCCTGCCCTCAAGATGCTTACATTCTACAGAAGAAAACAATATGAACATATGTAAAAGTAAACAGAAAATACACACAACACAAATGAATATAACACAATGAGGATATGGAGTTTCCACTCTTAGCTCTAAGCCCCCACCTCTTAAGCATCAACAGAGGATGGAAAAAACAGTGAAAGCTGGTTACAGTCACTAACTCTTGAGACATTTCCCAGTTCATCTCAAAAATGAAACAACTTAATTAAAAAGAACACCATTTCCCATAAGCATTGGGCCATAATAGATAACATTTTTAAGTGACTTGAATGGAAATGTGGTTATTTCTGGGAAACAGAAATGTCAAAAGACAAAACATACCCCTTTTTCTCTCAGTTGCCCAAATGGCTTCCACCAGACCCTGTCTCCTAGTTCATAGATCTAGAACTAACGGTGACCTTGGAAGCCAATTACTTCAATCCCCTCATTTTACAGATGAGGAAATCAGGGCATTTGAGAGCTTAGGGGACTTCCCTAAGATAACACTGCTAGTAAGTGGCAGAGGCAGCATTTAAACCCAGTTCTTCTGCCTCCAAGTCTACTTCTCTTTCCACTGTACTGCATTTCCTCCTCCCTGTCTGACCAGTTCTCAATCTACTTTGCTGGACTATCATCATAATCAACAATAAAAAAAATCATAAACAACTACCATTTATATAGTACTTTAAGGTTTGCAAAGCACTCACAGATATCTCATTTCATTATCACAACTCTGGAAGGTAATGCTATGATTATCCTATTTTAGGAAACTGAAGCCAATAACTTAAGTGGCTTGCTCAGGGTCATACAGCTAGTAAGTGTCTGAAGCCAGATTTGCACTCAGATCTTCCTAACTGTAGGTCCAGTGCCCTCTCTACAGCAACACCTATTCTTGAATGTCCCTCTTGGGTCCTCTCCTCTCATCTCTATAATTTCTCCCTTAGAGGTCTTATCTACGTTCATAGGTTCAAGTATCCTACCTTCCCAAAGGTTCTCTACTCCATAGGTTTTTTTTTTTGTAATGTGGCCAAATGACTGATTGGGGCTGTCTTGTGAAATCAAATTCCTAGGATATCATAGATTTAGAATTGGAAGAGACCTTAGCAGTCACAAAATCACAGAACCTGAGAACTGGAAAGGACCTCAGTGGATATCCAATCCAAATTGTAACCAAGGGAATCCCCACTTTAATATCAGAGGGCACAATTATATATTGCTTTTTGGCTTTCAAAGTGTCTTTCTCAGCAAAGCCCCAAGAGTCATTTAAGTACTACCTTCATCATTTTACAAACTGGAGCAGGCTGAGGGATTACTCCCCCTGGGTTCTTTGTTTTCTGGATTTTCATGATACCTCTTCCTTTTGTTTCTCCTCCTATCTTCCTAACAATTCTTTCTCAGTCTCTTTTGTTGGATCATCAGCCATGTCCCAGATCCAAAGCATTATTTGTTCAGTCCTCTTCTCTCTCTCTTCTGCCTCCCTTAGTATCCCCTTGTTACCAAGGGTTCAAGCCCAAGGTCTGTGCAAATTATTTTCAAATCTATAAATCCAGCCCTAATCTCTCTCCTGAGCTCTAGTTTCTCATCTTCAAGGTATATATCACCCCCTAAGTGCTTCATCAGCACCTCAAACTCAACATGTCCCCAACTGAGTTCATCTTCGCATCTCTACACCTGCACTTTCTCCAAACTTTACTGTACCTCAGCATTAGCCTTAGTTCTTCCTTCTCACCTACCATCTAAATAGTTGCTAAAATCCCTGGTTCCAGGGTTCTTAATCCTTGCTATTTCACTGCTACTGCTCCATTCTCCAAACTGGACCTCCAGAGACCAGGCTCAGGAAAATCTAAGCCTCTCAGTTCCGAACTCTCACCCCTGGGACAATGCTTCTTCTCCTTGGTTTTCTTACTACCTTCCCTCCCAACCCCAGCACCCAACACATCCATCTGATTTCTACCTCCGGCTCTGAGAAATCTAATCAAAACAATATTACCACTGCTTCTGGAAAAGGTATATCACTAGGCTATTCTGTTGTTCTGTTCCTCATCCCTGTTACCTTTTAGGTTAAAGCAAACTTCCCTGACCATCTCTTTCCTATGTATGTTGTCTTTTCTATCGAATCTAAGCTCTTTAAAAGGAAGGGGCTCTCTTCGTTCTTTGTATTTGTATCCACAGTGCCTGACACATAAGTGCTTAATGAATGCTATTCATCCATTCATTCATTCATTCATTCATTCATTCATTCATTCATCCATTGATCCATTCATTCATTCATAGTCCTGAAGCTTGGCTCTAAAACATGACTTGCTTCCATCCCCCTAGGTTCAAATTTTAGATCTGTTTCTTGCTACATTGAGAAATGATATAATTTTCTCAACTGTAAAATGGGCTGTTGGGTTGGGGCGGGGTGGGAAAAGACAATTAAATGACCAGTAAAGTCCCTTCCATCTTTAAACAGTTTTTGCCTTTCTTTGTATCTCAGTTCTTAGCATAGTGCCTGACCTGTGACAAGCACCTAATTAATGCTTATTGACTCACGAACTCTATGATCTTCCTTCCTAACTATATGATTGAGAGCAAAGGACTTCACCTCTTGGGGCCTCAGTTTCCTCTGTAAAAAGGGGCAGTGATAATCTTTCCATGTGCTAAGGAAAGTGCTTAAAGTGTTAGAGACATATGAGTTTTCTCCTCCTTATTGTTGTTGTTGTTATGATTTCCTTGACCCCTTGACCAGCAGAATTACATCCCCATGAACTCACCCAGTCAAACTCTTCAGCTCCAAATTAATGATGCCCAGGGCATCTGGATGGCCCAATTGGGAGGAAATAACTATGGCACAATGGGACAAGCATGCCACAGTCATCTTTAGGGCATGTTTTGGAGAAAGAAAACAAGCACACATGCTGCCCACAGCTTTCAACCAGGAGCTAATCTAATAATTGTTTTCTAACTCAGGAAAAATGCTCCTTTGCCTTGGATGTTGTTGATGGGGGCTGCAGTTTCCCAAAGTGGCCTCCCTCCTATTCATTTGCACTTGGCCTGATCTGATTAACCAAATAACCCACCAAAGCAGACTCAGGCCCCCAGGCATCCGTGGCTCTGTTTCAAAAACAAGTGGGAACAAAAGGTTCTCTGGCTGCCTTCTGGACTCTGCAGCTCCATCACCTGGAACAGGCTGCTAATGGGGTCAAGGTTGAGAGTCCAATTCCGATACACGCAAGTTAACCCAGCCAAAATCAGAATGCAACAGATATGAGGTAGAGTCAATAGAGGAAGCCATGGGTTTTCAGACACCTACTAGCTATACAACCCTGGGAAAGACACTTAACTTATCTGTGCCTCAGTTTTCACCTCAGTAAAATGAGGAGTTTAAATTCAATGGTCTCTAAGGTCCCTTCTAACTCTAAATCTATTAGCCTATGAGAAAATATACACCCTTACACATATGTAATCATAAACATACACACAACTCTATTCCTGGCCAAGCATCTCATAAATAAATACATAACCATTATTCAAGGAAACAGAATTCTAACTAGGAATTCTGCTACCCAGGGCAAACACCACAAAATACACTCAAAGCAAGCATTTGGGTTGGGAAGTGGAGAGAGACTTAATATCCCAAGAATATGAGACATTGTTGAGGAGAGACCCAAGAACACTACCCCATGTTGGTAAGAGGAACCTTTTTATGGGCTACTGGTTCCCATGGACAGGAAACTAGGGAAGTTGCTAACTGGAGAGAGGTGGGTGGGAGAGAGGAGAATCAGGTAGAAGCTTTCACCTAGAGTTTGGCCTTGTGAAGATGGGAACAAGTCCTACTTCCTGATACAAGGGTTGTTCCATTTTCTTTGCATTCCTAGTACCTGATACCAAGTAGGTATTGAATCGATGCTTACTGAATTGTTAAATTAGGGTCCCTTTCAAATTGGAGCTCCTGTCATTCTGAGATTAAGCTGCAAGTCCCTATGTTTTATTACTATCTGATGCTATCATGGATAGAAAGATGGCCTTGAATAATGGCAGTCCCAGGTCCACCACATACTGGCTGGGTGACCCTGGACAAGTAACTTTAACCATTCATCATTCCAAGCAGCTTTCTAAGGTTGTTGGTTAGAGAAAAGGTGCCAACCTTAACTGGTAGAAGAAAGAAGTGAAAGGGAACAAGGATTCATGAAGTGCCTGCTATGTGCCAGGCACTATACTAAGGGCTTTATAAATATTGTCACATTTGAAGGAGTGACCTCACCTGAAAGTTCCCTGTGTCTATCAACCACAAGTCTAGTTCCTAGCTGTTGAGTTCTCTGGTCACTGTGGAGTCAGCCCCCGCTAAATTCCAGTGTCCTGGGAATTATTCCTAATTACCTTGCCTTAGTTCTGCCTCAGTAAACAGGGGACTTGGGCCAGAATATGGATGGGTCCCTGCAACCCATCAGTACTATGAGAAAAACAACTCATCACAAATGTCCTACTGATAGTGATTCATAAAGACACAAGATTTAGAGCTGGGAGAGAGGCAGCAGACGCTTAAGTCCTTGCATTTTGCCAATGGGGAAATTGAGGCCCCCCCCAAATTATGTGATTCATATAGACAGTATATAGCAGGAATGGCTTTCCTTTTCAAACCAACAAATTTTATTAGGGGAGACAGAGTGGTACAGGGGAATGAAACCTTGATTTGGAGTCAGAGAGCCTGGGTTCAAATCCTTGCTGTGTTATTTGCTAACAATACAATCTTAGTCAAATCATTCCACCTCTGTGGGCCTCAGTTTCCTCATCTGTAAAATGAAAGATGACCTCTCTTTCTAGTGCTGGATTCATGGCCCTATGATCCATGATCAGGTGGAGGAGGTATTAGATTTGCTCTATTTCATTCCAGAAGACAGAGTCAAGAACAATCTGTAGAAGCTAGGAAGAGGCTAAATTAGTCTGGGTGTTGGGAAAAACTTCCTCCCAATCAGAGCTGTCCCAAAGGGAAAATGGGCTGCCTCAAGAGCCGGCAGATTCTTGAAGCCCGGAAGGCTTCCCTAGAGGACCAGTTATCCGGTAGGTTCTAGCAGGGGATTCCTTTTGAGTTTGGGTTGGACCAGGTGGACGCTGAGGTCCTTTCCAATCCTGAAATGCTGTAATTCTGTGGCTTAGTGCTGGAGATCATGTACTCAAATCCTCTCATTTTGCAGAGGAGGAAGGTCAAAAGCCGAGAAGTGAATTCCCAATTTAATACCGTGTTCAGATCTGAGTGACGGTTTAGGAAAGACATTGATGAGTTGGAGATTGTCCAGAGAAGGGCAGCCAGGATTGTGAAGGGATCAAGCTGATGACGCATGAAGAGGGGCAGGAGGAAAGAGCAATGTTTAGCTTAGAATGTAAGCTCCTTGAGGGCAAGAACTATTTCATTCATGCTTGGATATCCCCTTAGACCCTGGAACATAGCAGATGTTTAATAAATGCTTGTTAGAAGGAAGGAGAAGAAGAATAAAAAAAAGGAGGAGAGGGAAAGCTAGAAGAGGAGAGCGGAGAAGAGAAGACAGAATAGGATTTGACAGCATGGAAGACTTAGGGGATATAAATGTTATCTCGATATATTGATCTTGGCTCTTCTCTCTCTCTTCGAGTATTCTGCTTGGTTCCAGAGAGAAGAGCCAAGATCAATGAGCAGATGTTCCAGGAAGCTAATTAATGTTTGCTACAATGATAAACTTCCTAACAACTACAGCTAACCCCAAATCAAGTGTGATTTCAAGGGCTACCATTCTGAAGTCCTCCAGGAAAGGCTGGATGGCCACTCATCGGGCGCACCGTAAATGACGTTCTCGATCAGGTCTAGGTTGGCTTTAGTGGTTTCTGCAGTCCCTTCCAACTCTGAGTTTCTGTGGTTCTTTGATTCCAAATGCCCCCATGCCATATATTTGGATGGTAAGTTAAAAAAGACAACTGTCTGTCAAAACAGTATCAATTCCTGCGCCTTCGAGTGAAATGAGACACCAGTGTATCATTAGGTCATCCAGCTCATTTCCTATCTTAGAGGGCGTTCTTCGCACCCACTGAATCTACAGCTAGCTTCTTTGCCCAGTGCTACAGACTCCTTCCTTTCTGCTTCACTGATTGAGGGCACAGACACCAAGAGTATGAAGTATATGTCTGTGTGTGTTGGTGGGGCTGGGGGAAGAAAGGAAAGATTCCTTCCCTGCGCTTGATCTGCCCCACCCCAACTACAACTACACACGTATACGTCAAGCTTGACCCCTAACTCTCTTGGACTTCTAGAGAAAGGAGATAGAAGAGAAGAGGAGAGGAGGTTAAAAAAAAAAGAAAGAGTATGAGGAGAGAGGGAGGGAAAGGGAAAGGGTAGAAGATAAAGGAAGAGAAGAGGAGGAGGAGAGAATGAGAAGAGGAAAGAAGAGTGAATGAGGAGAGAAGAAAAGAAAGAGGAGGAAGAGAAGATAGGAAAGGTGGAAAGAGGAAATGAGAGAGAAGAGGAAGGGAGAGGGGATGAGAGAGGAGAAGAAGAGAAGAGGGAGGAGGAGAAAGGGAAAGGACAAAGGCAGAAAAGAGAGGAAATAAGGAGAGAGGGATAGGGAGAAGGAAGAGGAGGGAATGGGAAGAGGAAAGAGAGAGAGAGAAAAGGGATAGGAGAGGAAACAGAGGATGAGAAATACTTTTGAATAGTCAGTATATATTGTGCAGGGGTGGAAATCAAGATGCCCTTCCCAGAAACCCCAGAAGTCTATAACCTACCATAATCTCATTCTAAGGGTGACTTGATCACAAGGCTCTCAGATAGTATATCCCACGGGAATCTAAGCATGTTTTATATATTGCCACATTTATTTATACTACAGGTAGAAGGTATTGGGGGGAAGGAGGCAGTTGAATGAGACCCCTCTATAATGCTAGTATTTTGAGGCAAGCCTGACCCTCCTGACTAGCTTTGCCATATCAAACTATGTTGCCTATGAGGGAATGACTTTATAAGCCACATGTACACAATTATTTAATGACATTTTTCCCCTCTGGCCCAAACCTTTAATTTCATTCAATGTGTGGGACTCCCCATGTGTTAATTCCTTCTACCAATGCAGTCAGGCAATTTGTAAACTTGACAACTTGCTCAGGGGGCACTAAGTGGCATGTCCTTGGCTTCACAGCCAGTATCTGTCAAAGGTGGGCTTTGTACCTAGTTCATTCTAACTCTAAGGCCAGTCTTGGTGGCACATGAAAAGATTCCTTCCTCTGATGCATACTGTGTGAACTTGGGCAAGCCATTTAATCGGCCTCAAATTCTTCATTTGTAAAATGGAGGGGTTGGAATAGATGGACTCTGAGTCCCTTTCTGCTTCTGATCTATACAAGATGCACACTGCCTTGCAATGAGACAGAACTAAGAGAAAAGAGAAAGTAGAGGTAAACCACTTTTCCAACCTTAAAGCACTAAACAAATGTCTTTATTTTTAGTATTATAATAATAGAAATAATAGTTGGCATTGTAGCACTTTAAGAGTTAAAAAGCCCTTTACATCTATTATGGCATTTAACTTGGACAACAACCTGCTGAGGTTGGTGAGTCAGTCAACAATCCGTCAACAAGCATTATTAGCATTAGGTGGTACAGAGTGCTGGGCTTAGAGTCAGGAAGACTCGAGTTCAAATCCAGCCTCAGACACTTACTAGCTGTGTGACCCTGGGCAAGCCACTTAACCCTGTTTGCCTCAGTTTCCTCATCTGTAAAATGAGATGGAGGAGGAAATGGCAAACCACTCCAGTATCCTTGCCAAGAAAATGCCAAATGAGGCCACAAAGAGTCAGACATGACTGAAAACAAACTATTGAAAAGCTCTGTGTGGGATAAATTGGAATGAAGTGGGGAGAGACTGGACGCAGAAAGACCAATGTGCAGGCTCCAATAGTCATGTCTCAGTACTGGAGGGCTGATTGTAACCTCTCACTCTGCCCTCTCCTGGAAGACTGCCCCAGACCTCTGCTTACCCCTCAGTGTGAATCTTCACCAGCCTCTGAGCTCATCTAGACTGAAGTGCCTTCACTCTCGATCCCCAGCATGATCTGTGCCGGCATCCAGCCCAGCAGAATTTCCTGCACAGCTGTGATTAGTCCCTAATCTGATTTCTCCCCCACCCCAAGCCCATAAATCAGTTACAGACCAAATATTTATCCAGGCCATCATTTCCGACCGAACCAGGGTTCCTGACAGCTTTCATTATTAAAACAAATGATGGATTTTCGGCAGAGGTTCCTTGGGCATGTGGTTAGATGAGTTCTTTCAGGGAAGGGGAGGGCAATTTTTTCCTTCTTTCCTCCCCCTCCTGCCCCAAAGGAAAAGAAAATTTAAAAGGATAAATGACGGTGACATACTAGCATCATCAGTCTTCCTGTGCTGATGAGGTCTGGGTAGACTGCTGCTCACCCCCTGGGAGTGATGGTCCTGGGGGAAATAAAGACCAGTGCCTGCTTCCTGCAGCAGGCCTTGACCAGTTCCAGGGAGGCCAAAAGGGCAGGAAGGGATGGGAGGTTTGTATCTCATAGAGATTATTTGAAATAAAAGACAAAAGAAAATAAATGGAATAAAAGGGAAAAAACTTAACAAAAAGCCTTTTATTGAATGACAGGATAGCAGAGTTGAAAGAACTGGCTTGGAAGCCTGGTCTCTGACATTCCCTAAGCCCTAAATTCTAAGATAATAGATTTCAAGCTGAAGGGGTCTTTACTACTCATCTAATCTACCTGCTTCAGTCTTACCCATGAAGAGACAGAGACCCAACACTTTAACTTTTAACACTTTAACACTTTCTGCTCTGTTCCTGAACCTTAAGGATCGTGAGATTTTCTATGTAACTCACAGCTAAAATCTCCTATGTATTGTCTCCCCCATCAGGATGTGAGATCCTCGAGAGCAGAGACTGTCTCTAATTTTCAATTTTCTTTTTTTATTAATTAATTTACTTATTTTTAGTTTTCACCATTCACTTCCATAAGATTTTGATTTCCAAATTTTTCCCCCATCCGTCCCCTCCCCCCACCCAAGATGACATGCAATCTGATACAGGCTCTACATATACATTCATATAAAACATATTTTCACGTTAGTCATGTTATAAAGAAGAATTAGAACCAATGGGAGAAACCACGAGGAAACAAAAAAAAAAAATGAAAGAGAGAGATCACACGCATCTGCATTTAGACTCCATAGTCTTTTTCTGGATGTGGATAGCATTTTCCAACATGAGTCACTTGGAGCTGTCTTAGGTCCTTGCATTGCTAAGCAGAGATAAGTCTATCAAAGCTAGTCATTGCACAATCTTGCTGTTACTGTGTAAAATGTTCTTCTGCTTCTGCTCCCTTCACTCAGTTCATCTAAGTCTTTCCAGGTTTCTCTGAAGTTCACCTGTTCATCATTTCTTATGGAAACATGGTTTTCCATTACATTCATATATTATAACTTATTCAGCCATTCCCTAATTGATGGGCATCTCCTCCATTTCTAATTGTTGGCCACCACAAAAAGAGCTGCTATAAATATTTTTGTACATGTCAGTCCTTTTTCGGTTTTTATGATCTCTTTGGGATACAGACATAGAAGGGTATTGCTAGGCCAAAAGGTACGCACAGTTTTATAGCCCTTTGTGCATAGTTCCAAATTGCTCTCCAGAATAGTTGGATCAGTTCACAACTCCACCAACAATGCATCAGTGTTCCAATTTTCCCATATCTTCTCCAACATTTATCATCTTCCTGTTTTGTCATGTTAGCCAATCTGATAGGTGTGATGTGGTACCTCAGAGTTATTTTGACTTGCATTTTTCTAATCAATAGGGACTTGGAACATTTTTACACGACTATAGATGGCTTTAATTTCTTCATCTGAAAACTGCCTTTGACCGTTTATCAATTGGGGAATGACTTGTATTCTTAGAGATTTGACTCAGTTCTCTACATATTTTAGAATTGAGGCCTTTATCAGAGACACTGGTTGTAAAAATTCTTTCCCAGTTTCCTCTTTCCCTCCTAATCTTGGTTGCATTGGCTTTGTTTGTGCTAAAACTTTTCAATTTAACATAATCAATATTATCCATTTTGCATTTCATGTTCTCTCTCTCTTGTTTGGTCATAAACTTTTCTGTTCTCCATAAATCTAACAGGTAAACTACTTCTTTCCCTCCCAGATTGCTTATAGTATCAGCCTTTACATCTAAATCATGTACCCATTTTCACACTTTTCTATTTTCTAGCACCTAGTAAGCACTTAATAAATGCTTTTCATTTATTCATCCACCAAGCTTGCATAAGAAATAATGGAGACAGATTTGAACCGGGGTCCTCTTACTTTAAATCCATGATGTTTCTATTGCTTTGTGTTTACTTTATATGTAGTTGGTATTTAATTATTATTTATATACTCCCTTCCCTCATCTCTCCCACCTCTCTTGAGCTTCAAGCTACTTGAGGTAAGAAATTATATCATTTTTATCTTTGCACTCCACAGTGTAGACATACAGTAGGTGCTTAATAAATGCTTCAAATTGAAGTGACCTTGGTCAAGTCCCTTCACCTACATGGGCCTCTATTTCCTCATCTGTAACATGAACTGGTAGCACAGGATAATCCTTTTTTTCTTTTTTAAAAATTAAATTCTAGGGGCAGCTAGGTGGCGCAGTGAGTAGAGCACCAGCCCTGGAGTCAGGAGAGCCTGAGTTCAAATCCAGCCTCAGACACTTGACACATTTACTAGCTATGTGATCTTGGGCAAGTCACTTAACCCCAATTGTCCTGCCTTCCCTTCTCAAAAAAAAAATAAATTCTATTTTTTCAATCTGTCTTTTCTCCTTCCTACCTTCCCTATCATCCATTGAGAAAGGAAGAATTATATTATTATTACATTACAAACATGTATAGTCAAGCAAAAGAAATTCCCACATTGGCCATGTTCAGAAAAATACATCTCAGTCTGCACTCTGGGACTAGAGAGTGTCTCTAAGATGTCTTTTGGCTATAAATCTACATCCCACAAGCTTCACCTACCCATCATATACCACAATCCAGACATATTAGCTTTCTTGTTATTTTCTTCCCATACTACATTCAATCTACCACCTTTCTATGTCCGTACCAGGCTGTTCCCCATGACTAAAACAAACCCCCTTCTCACTTTTGCCTTATATAATGGGAGAAGGAAGGAGTGGAAGCAGTGGCCCCAGGTGAGAATTTTGCCTCTGTTACTTACAAAGTACAGGATTTGAGTTGAATCAGTTGGACAAAGCTATCTCTTTGCCTCGGTTTCTTCCTTTGTAAAATAAAGGAATTGGACTCCATTATTTTTGAGGTCCCTTCCAGCTCTAACTAGTACCCATCCTGCAGAGACCACATGGAGAGGAGAAAAGCGATCTGGATTTTTTAAGTCAGAAAAATCTCAATCCTAGTCTCGGCTCTCTCAATGGAGAAGTTTAACTTTAGGCAAGTCAATTTCCTTCTCTGGTTGGACCACTGGGAATCCAATTCAGTTCAGTAAGCATTTATTAAGGGCTTACTATGAGCTAGGCACTGTGCTAGGTGGTAAGGATGCAAAAAAGATGATGGCAGATTCTTGCCCACCAGGAGCCAACATTCTACTGGTGGAGGGAGTGGGACAAGGATTGAGAAGGTGAGATTATGCTTCTCAGTCTGGGATGGCTCCCATTCGAGTTAAAACAGACCATCCTAAATCCCCTGGCTCTTGGGCTCTCGCTAAGTCAGCATCTATATCTATCTATATCTATATCTATATCTATATCTATATCTATATCTATATCTATATCTATATCATCTATATATATCTGTATATGTATATATAACATATTTGTATTTATACATATTATATATTTAATATATTTACATATTCATATATTTTATATATTACATAATACATATATATATTTAAAAGATATTAGAGTGATTTATTTCCTTTTCCAGCTCATTTTACAGATGAGGAAACTAAGGCAAACAGGTCAAGTGACTTGCCCAGTGTCACATAGCTAGTAAATGTCTGAGGCTAGATTTGAACTCAGGTCTTCCTGACCCTATCCACTGCACCATCTGGCTGCCCTGGCATCCCTATGTTAAAGTGCCCAGGTACCACCATGGAAGGCAACAGAGCCAGCGCCTTTACTGAAGTAACAGTAACTCAGAGAAGAGCGCTGTGACAGATCCATAGAACTGGAAGGGAATTAATCAAGCCTTGATTTTTAGCATTTGCCAATTTCCAATGAAGATTTACCAATCAGCTCTCATCAGCCAGTTAGAGATGGCTCCAGCACCCCTCATAGGTCATCTAGGTTAATCTCCAAGCTTTACAGATAGGGAACCAAAGCTCAGGGAGGTCATAGGCTCATAGATTTGGGGCTGAAAGAGGCTTGAGAGGCCATCTATTCCAACTCTCTAACTTCACAGATGAGGAAACTGAGGTCTAAAGAGGAAAAAGTGGATTGGCCATGGTCACATAGGTATCATGCAAACAATAGAACCATGATTTGAAAGCAGGTCCTCCAAATTCAAATTCTATGCACCTTCTGCCACAACACATTGCTTTCTCTTAATTCCTGATTTGTTGTTCTCTCTGCTTCACTCCACTCAGAATAAAAACTCAGAATATCTTCTTGTGTGGACTAATGGGGAGATATTCTGGGTGTCCCAAAAGTCTTAGTGCAGTTGTATATTACTAAAGCTGAAAACTACACTTAATTTTTGGGACAACCTAAAGAAGGTGGGGTTTGTGGGTGTGTATGTGTGTGTCTAATTAAGTCAGTAGAGATTTTAAAAATTAATGATTCCTTCAATGCGCCTACAATTTCTGAGGCAAGCAATCCATCACTTTAGATGACAAGACTTGAATACTTATAACACATTATTATGCAGGCGTATTATGAGATATACATAATTTTTTCTAAACAGTTTATTGTGCTCATCACTGCCCATTAATATCTTGATTAATTGTGTAAATTACGCTTCAAAGTAAAATGGCATTTCTCTTTTAAAACAAAACCAAATTAGAAAAACAGAAATCAAACCATCTTCTGCCAGTAGAACGTGTCCTCGAAAATGGGATGCATCTGGAAGTCAGAGGGTCAGAGTTCAACCCTGGTAATAAAGGCATGAATCGAGGCAGGTCAAGAAACCAAAGAGATCAGAGCTTTCAGGCTTAAGAAGAAAAGGATAAGAAGAATTGAAGAGAATGGAAAGGATCAAGTTAAAAGACCCAGGTTCAAACCAGGCCCTGAAAAAGAGGAGAATATGTACTTTCCTCCCTTCTCTGCAAGGGTAAGGACTCTATGGTTGTAGACAATCAGATGCACCATCAGACACGGCTAACATGTGGGTTGGTTGGTTTTGCTGAGCTGACTTTTCTGAGGCAGACAGAATTTAAGTGACTTGCCCAGAGTCACACAGCTAGTAAGTGTCTGAAGTCGAATTTGAACTCAGGTCCTCCTGATTCCAAGACTCATGCCCTATCCACTTTACCACCTAGCTGCCCAGCTGACTTCTTTTTTAAAAAGGTCTTTGCCTTAAGGGATGGCTCTTGGCTCTGAGCAGAGGAGAGGAAGGGATGTATTTAGAAACGAAGGTGATAGGAAAGCAAAAGCTATTTGAGACTCAACAATGACTAACTGCTTGCTGGCTGTGTGACATTGTACAAATCACTCCCCTACCCTGGGTCTCCATATTCTTTGTTAAAGAAGGGCAGGCATTTAAGAGTACCTCAAAGCAAAATTTTCCATCAGTTGACATAGCTGATTGTTGAGTCGACACACCTGATCCTTGAGAGGTTACTCTAGAACAGAGGTTACTAACCTCAGATCTAGGAACTTCGTTTTCAAAAACATTTTGCTCCAATATAGTTGATTCCTTTTGTTTTCATATTTTATCATATGTGTTTAATACATGATTCTAAGGAGTCCAAAAGACTTCAAAAGACTGACTGCTAAAGGGGTCCATGATCCACTCCTCCCCCCCATCCAAAGTTAATAGTTTTTGCTCTAGGCCCAGTTGAGAGCATAAGAAAGAACATGGCTATTAGAGTTGTGGCTTTAATCTGAATCCTGTCCATCTTAATTAGCTCCATAGAAACTTGAAGGGACATCAAAGACCATCCAGTCCAATACCCTTCTTTTATAGAAGGGGAAATACAGGGGGAATTGACAATTTGACCAATGTCACAAAAGGACTACACTTAATGCCAGGGCTAGAATTTGAACTCAGAGCTTCTGACTCCAGAGTCAGCATTCTTTCCTATGTTCCATGCTATCTCCTAATGTGACCCAGGTAAAATCACTGAACCTCTCTGGGCCTCAGTTTCCTCATCTGAAAAATGAAAGGGCTGAACGCGAAGGCCTTTAAAATCCTTTTGACCTCTAAATCTATAATCGTATATAACACAAGACATCAGTAAACACATGAAGGCTTGGGGCTTGGATGCTGAATCTCTCGTTACTACAATCCTTTTATGGTTTATGGTGATGATCCTCCAGTCCTCAGCCTCAACCACAAAGACTGCCTCATTATGTATCTGGATTTTTTGTGTATAAACCCCAGCCTAGCCAAAGCCGTAGTTCCTTGCCAGTGATTCTCAAGAAAATCAAAGCAAACACAACTTGCTAAAAATTCTCTTCTATTGCAAAAACCATTAGAAAGAAGATGGAACAAAGCTCAGAGGCCATCAAAGGATCCTAAACATAGGGTTGGGAGAGACCTTGGAAGCTACCTAGTCCAACATGCTCCTTTCAAAATGAGGAAACTGAAGCTTGCCCAAGATCACATGGGTAGAAGTGGGATTTGAACACAGTTCTTCTCAACTCCAAATTCAGAGATTTGTTCATAATTTCAAGTGGCTACACGACTAATTTAATCTACACATGGAAAAGAATCCCACCTAAAGGCCATCTAATCATTGATTGAAGACCCACAGAGAGATAGTTTCTTCAACTGTAAAATGAGCTGGAGAAGGACATGGCAAACCACTCGAGAATCTATGCCAAGAAAATCCCAAATGGGGTCATGAGGACTCAGACGTGACTGAAAATGACTGAACAACAAGGGAATTAGAACACACTACCTCCTGAGGCTGCCCATTCATCTAGGGACAGCTCTAAAATGTTAGGAAATGTTGCTGTTGTTTTAGCATCCGGCCTAAACTGGCATCTTTTGGACTTCTACCCATTATTCCTAATTCTGCCCTGGGGACAAGCCAAATTGGTTAAATCCCTTTTCCAAAGAAAGCCTCCGATTCTTAAAGACAGTATCCTTCTCCTCCCCTCTACCCTGATGGCCCAAACTACAATTCTGTAAGTTAAACACACTCATTTCCTTCATCCGATGTTCACAGGGCATGAATTCAAGGCTTTCCACCATCTTGGTCACCTTTTATAGATATTCTCCAATTCATCACTATCTTTCCTAAAATGTGATTCCTAGAACTGGACACAATACTCCAGGTGTGGTCTGACCAAGGCAGAATACAAGAAGATTGTCGCGCCTCTAACATTCTACTCATGAGTTACCACTCTTAGTTGGAAATGTGGTACGGACCCCACCCCAAAGCACCCTGGGGCTATTCTAAACACCACCATGCCTGGGTTTCCACTGGGATTGAGGTCCTTTAGGACCTTTAACTTCTATGACACTGATTTGGTTTTTACTGTGGGTTTGAATAATATTCCCTGTATCTAGACTGACATAGAGGTTTACATTCACTGCCTTCACTATAACTTATCAAGTCAACAAACATTTAATGAGCGTGTCTACAAGGTGAGAGGCATTAGGAAGACGAAGGGAAATAGAAAGATGAATAAAACATGATTCCCCATCCAAGAGGAGTTTACAGTCTATTTCAGGGTCTATGAATCACAGAATCGAAGGGGCAAAAGAGAACTTAGAGACCATCTAATCCAACTATGACCTGACCAAGGCCGGTCTTCTAAAATATCCCTGCCAAGCCTTTGCTTGAAGCCCTCCTGTGAAGTGGAAGCCACAATTTCCTGAGGCCATTCATGCTCCTTACAGCAGATCTGGTTCCTAGGAAGGTTTTGTTCCCCCCTTATATCAAGGCAGAATCTGCCTCTTTACGACATAAATGGAATTGAAATGTAGTTGGAATTGAATATAATTGAATTGCATTCATTCAATTAAGCTCAACCATTGCTCCTGGTTCTGACCCCTTGGGGCCAAGTAGCATAATAAGACTTATCTTCAAAGCGAATTATAAAATCACAGCATCTTAGAGCTGGGAGGAACCTTATCTAGAGGTTATCTATCCCAGTCCCTTCATTTTACAGATGAGGAAACTCAGGCCCAGAGAATAAAAATGATTTCCTCATAGTGAAATGGTTAATAAAATCAGGTCTCAAACCACCTGACCATGAATCCAAGGCACTGCCCTCCAGCTGTCTCTTAATAGGTACCCTCCTCACCCCAGCCTTTTACAGATTTAGAGAGTGAGAACTGGAAGGCACCCTAGAGGTCATCCAGGCTAGCCCATCTCCAGGCCAAGTCAAGAGCATTAATTAAGCACCTACTGTGTGCTGGCCATTGTGTTGAGTTCTGAAAATTAATTTTAAAGAGGCAAAAAACAGCCCCTGCCCTCAAGGAGCTCATACATGGAGGCAACAACATATAGCTAACTAGGTATATACAGGGTAAATTTGCAGCAGTCTCATCTTATAGTTGAAGAAACTGAAGCCTAGAGAATAAGTGTCTGGCCTACGATCACACAGGTTGTGAGTAAGCAGAGCTGGGATAGAAATGCACCCCGGTGAACTAAATAGAATGCAAAAATGCATGAAAGGTACAAAAAACTGTTGTTCTTCCGTTATTTCAGTTGTATCCAACTCTCCATTACCCCATTTGGGGTTTTCTTGGCAAAGATACTGGAGTATCTGCCATTTCCTTCACCAGCTTGTTTTACAAATGAGGAAACTGAGGCCAACAGAGTTAAGTGACTTGCCAAGGATCGCACAATTAGTAAGCATCTGAGGCCAGATTTGAACTCTGACTTCAAATTACAACTAGATAAATTCTGGAGAGAGGCCATGTGAGATAATGGAGAGAATGGCAAAGGCCTGCATTCAGATTCCAGCAATGCTACTGACCTGTGGCATGGCTGTGTGAAAGTCTAGGAGTGACTGACATGCCTTTTTTCAGGAAGGGTACTTTGGATCAGTTATCGGTTCTCAGAACAAGAGATAGGAAGGGAGCAAGGCAAAGGATTGAGGAAGGGATTGTAGCCTACAGAATGCAGCAAGTTGGCCAGGATGCAGTATGGCTATTTCCGGAACATGAAAGATAATGGTGAACTCTCACCAAATAGAAGAACATAGATAACCCCCAGGTTGGAGCTAGCTGGAGGGCCAGGGAAGTAGGGGCTGGACCGTATGGCAGGAAGATGGCTAGGGTGCCACACTGAAAGAAACATGGTAGATGAAAGGTATGACACAAAATGTACATTGTCAGACACTACCAATATATGGACTGGACTGTACTTTGTGGCAAAGGAGGGTTCTTTGTGAAGGAGGAGTCACTGGGGGAATAGGAAGAAGGAGAGAAAGAA
Organism: Phalanger gymnotis; assembly: GCA_028646595.1. NCBI lineage: Eukaryota > Metazoa > Chordata > Mammalia > Diprotodontia > Phalangeridae > Phalanger > Phalanger gymnotis. The sequence continues at coordinate 19,813,125 of CM053622.1, read as the reverse complement.
GGGAAAGGGGACAGGGAGAAGGAGAAAGAGGAGGAGGAGGAGAAGAAGAAGATGAAGAAAAGGAAGAAGAAGAGATGAGGAGGAAGAGGAGAAGAGGAGGAGGAGATGATGATGAAGAAAAAAATGGAGGAGGAGGAGAAGATAAAGAAGGAAGAGGAGGAGGAAGAAGAAGAAGAAAAAAGAAGCAGAAGACAGGAAGAGGAGGAGGAGAAGAAGGAGGAGAAGGGAGGAAGTAAGAGGAGGAGGAAGAAAAGAAGAAGATAAAGAAGGAACAAGAGGAGGAGGAAGAAGAAGAGGAAGGAGGAGAAGGAGAAGAAAAAGAAGAGAGGAGGAGGAGGAGAACAAATGTAGCAATAAGAATTGCAGCAACAACATTATCAAAAAAACCTGAAGCACACAATGGGAAGGAATTCCACAGGGGAGAAGGGGAGGAGAAAGCATTTTAGGTCTAAAGGATAGCATGAAGGAAGGCAGAGATGAGAGAGCAGAGGACATATTTCAGAGAAAGAGTTGGGATGGAGCATGAAGAGGGAAGTCATTCGTCAGTTACTCTGTGCCAGGCATGGCATTAGGCTCTTGGAGGTACAGAGAAAAAAGTGCAATGGTCCCTGTTCTCAAGGAGCTGAGGGTCTAACAAAGCAGTAGGTATGGGGTAACCCTGGAAAGCTGGGGCAACACCAGTGAGTCTGGAAGACTCCAGTTTCCTCTCCGTGAAATTAGGGCTACTAGCACCGACAGCCCCACCACCCAGACTTGAGGTGAGGCTTGATTGAGATAAGGTACATAAAGCTCTTCATAAACCATAAAGTGCTATACAAAAATTAAGCTAGTGTGGCTATTCCAACAGCTGCCTTCGGTGGCCCATGTCCCAAGCAGTATCAGAGGGCATTGGGGTGTATCACTGATGGAAATATCTCAAACTGGTAATGCTAATGAAATGACAGTAATCAATAGAGACTGGGTCGGGGCGGGGGGGAACAAGACCATGAGTATCATAGATTCCCTGCAGTCAATATGTACTGACATCTGCTTTACATTTGACCTTTGGTGAATTTTGCTTTGTAGCACTTTGCCATGCTGGTCAAGTCTGTGAAAATAAGATTGCCATTCTGGTATTCAGCTGATCTGTATTTAATGAATAATTGTTGTCATTGAGTCATTTCTGTTGTGGCCCAAACCCTATTTGGGGTTTTCTTGGCAGAGATACTGGAGTGGTTTGCCATTTCCTTCTCTAGCTCATTTTATGGATGAGGAAACTGAAGCAGACAGAGTCACACAGATAGTATCTGAGGCCAGATTTGAACTCAGGTCTTTCAGACTTCGGGCCTTGCACTCTATCCACTGTGCCACCTAGATGCCTCCCTAATGAATAAATAAACAAAACAGCAAATGAATGAATGAATGAAATGAAACAATGAATGATTTACCAAGAATCAGGCTCTTGGAACACAGTCCTAGGAGAGTCACCAGAATCCAAAATGAGACTCCATGATTGCATTGCTTACACTTCACAGGATTAGAGATTTAGGGCTAGAAGGGCCCTTATTGAGACCAACCCTCTCATTTACAGATGGGGAAACTGAGGTACACCAAGTGACTTGCCTATGCTCCTGTAGCTGGTGTCTGAGGTAGGATTTAAATCAAGTTCTTCCTGAATCAAAGCCCAGTGCCCAGGTGTGCATGCTGCCTCTCACCCACAACATAGCTGCTTTCTTTTACTCACCCCTACGCCAAATTCCAAATAACGGCCACTGAGGATATTCAGCACCACAGAATCAGAAAATGTCATGGATGGATGTGACTTTAGAATTACAGAACACAGAACATTAGAATGAGAAGGAATCTTCAAACATAGAACAAAGAATGTGAGATCTGGGAAGGGTCTCAGGACAGGGGATGTCAGGGCTTGGAGGGGCCTCAGAACAGAGGACATCAGAGCTGGGATGGGCCTGAGAAAAGGGGATGTCAGAGCTGAAAGGGGCCTCATAAAGGGTATGTCAGAGCTGGGAGGGGCCTTAGAACATGGAATTTTAGAGCTGGGAGGAGCCTTAGAACATGGAATGTAAGCTCCTTGGGAGCAAGGGGTGATTTTGCTATTATCTATTTATATCTTTTTTACTTAGTATATGCTATGCCCTTAATAAATACATGACTGTTTGGCTCATTGAACCCAGACCTACACCTTAGTACCTCTGTGACCTTGAGAAATTCATTAATCCTCCATGGGCCTCAGTTTCCTCTTCTGTCCAGTGAGATGGTCCCTGAGCCTCTTTTCTGCTCTAAACCTCTGGTCCCATAATCTATTGCAATCTACAGATGAAAACAACTGGTTATGCAGTTTCCCAGAACCACCGGCAGATGTTTTGGTCTCCAGGGAAACTGCATCTTTAAATGCCACACTGAATTTCCAAACTGCAAGGGAAAAAAAGACAAATATTCTGATTCATTTTTGACTCTGTAAATCTTTCTAAAATAAGGACCTTAAATACACTGGGGACCCAACATGGGTTGACAATGTTGTGAAAGTGCCTCTAAAAGGAGTTGGTGAGGGAAGCTTTTGGAGGAGAGGGGGAGAGGGAGGAGGAAGAAAAGAGAGGAGAGTCAATTTCTAAAGTAGAAACTAAATTACCTTCAAAGACTTAGTTTTTCAGTTGCTACTGAAGCCCCACAACTTACTAAAGCCAGAGGAAGATTAGTCAATTAAATGCCTGAACTGGGGAATCAATGTCTAATATAATATTCATGTGAAGTCACAGACCAAAATAGGGAGCGACGTACTGCCCAGAGACAGCTCTGTTGCAATTTTGGGAGGTATAGACGCTCTATGCTGAGTCACCCTGGTGCTAACCTTGGGCTTCAGGCAACTGGAAAATGGATAATCTGTCCCTGTCTCCCTGGCCCTCCCTTGGATGCAAACCAGCTTGCCCTTCAGGGGCCTGCTGCCTTCATTGTGACTTATGAGCCATGCAAAGCATCGTTAATATGAATCATGTATCAGAGGGAGATGGCAGATTGACTGACAGACTCCCAGAAGGACACCCCCAAAGGACATGCCGGGTACAAGCAAGAACCGTCACATCCAGACTTCCTAAATGGCCTCTCTCCCAGCTATGTGTTTACCATTAGTACCGTCTCTTCCTGGGCTGCAACTAGCTCACATCCCCTCCCTTGACACGACTTGAGTCCCTGGATGACAATGATCCTATAAACACCCGACAGAGCAGTGGACAAAGAGAATTAACCCATGAGTCACAGATGAAGTGAGAAGGGAAAGAGGAGAAAGGAAGGGAAGGAGAAGGGGGAAATGAGATGGGGAAGTGGAGAGAAGAAATAGGGTAGAGGACAAAGGGAGGAGGAGACAGAAGAGAGAGGACAGGAAAGAGGGGAAAAGAGAGGACAAAGGGAGGAGGAGACAGAAGAGAGAGGACAGGAA
>CM053622.1:19798875-19809592 GCA_028646595.1 Phalanger gymnotis | reverse complement strand
CAATTAGAATAACCATATCACGGCAATAATAACACCACTTATGAGGCAGCATGGAACAGTGGACAAAGGGCAAGCCTTGGTGTCCAAGAAGGTATGGGTTCAATTTCTACCTCTGACATATACTCAGTGTCCCAGGCAACTCTTAAGGTCATAAATTCCAGAACAGTTGGTTATCTTCATTATTGGAGAAAATTTCTTCATTGAGAGTTCCCTATACCAATAAAATCATAGGTCCAGTAAAAAAATGGATAAAAGTAACTAATGTTTCTATAACACCTTCAGGTTTGCAAAGTACTTTACATCCACTATCTAATTTGCATCTCACAGCAAGGGGATGGGAAGCTGTCCTGGCACTATTATCTTGTCCATTTTAAAGAAAAAGGAATGGTGCTTCAGGAAGGTAAGTGACAGGCCCAGGGTCACATAGCTGTCAGGAGCTGAGCTTGAGCTTACATCTTTCTGAATGCTGGTCAAGCACACACCATTTCTACTGCTCTACTTCACACTGTCCTCTTAAAGAAAAATAAAAGCATCGGGCTCCATGATTTCTAAGGTTTCTTCTGGTTCTGACGATATATGAATTGGTCAGAGGCAAGAGGGGGAAAATGCAGAGGATTCTTGGTCAGGATGAAATCTGACGCTTTGGCTGAATGATGCAACAGTCACTGACATGGCCCAAGAACCAAAAAAACAGCATGTGGGAGGCCACAGGAATCTGCAGAGAAGAATCTTTCAGTCTCAAGACGGGTTGCCCTGGGGCAGGAGCTCCAAGTCACTGTTTGCTTAAAAATCACCCCTGATTCATTGGGACAGCTCTGGTTCTGTCACTTGTTTAGACTTACTTGACAACTAATCAAACAACCAATAAGCCTCATACTATGTGCCAGACCCTGTGTTAGGCACCAAGGATGCCTAGCCAAAGAATGAAACACCAAAGAATGAAACAATGCGTACCTGAAAGAAGCTCAGATTCTAATGAAGGATCTAACCAGGATGTGTGTGTATGTATATGATGTACTGAGTGCAGAGCTCGGAGTCAGGACATCCAGACTTCAAATACCATCTAGAACTCTTACTAGCCCTGCAACGCTGGACAAATCACTTCACTTCACTGTTTCCCTATCTGTAAAATGGGATTAGTAATAGCGCTCTACCTTATGGAGTGGGAGAGGAGGGTGAAAGAATCAAATGAGTTAGAAAAATGCTTTGTAATCCTTTAAGTGTGATCTAAATCTAAACGGGGCAGGTGAGAAATCACTTCAGAGTTTAGAGGAATGCCGGAATAAGGGAGCTGGAAGGGACTCAAGCCATCTAGTCCAACATGTAACTGAACAAGAGTCTCCTCTACAAAATACCAGCTATTCCCATGGCAAATCAGCCCATTTCTAGATCATTTTCATTGCTACATTGTTAAAGGGCATTTGTGCTTTTGTTTTCTTTATTCTCGTTCCAAAGGACTTGATAGAAGTCATATGAGTGGTATAGCACCATGGACAGGGCACTATATTTGAGACAGAGGCCTGGGTTCAATTCTCAATTCTGATGTTTACTCCTGAGGGACCTTGGACAAAACATTTGCCCTCTCTGGGCATCATGCATGTAATAAGGTGGCCTTTGAGGCCCTTTCTATCTCTAAACTTGCAATCTACATAGGCAGCTAGGTGGTAGGATGGATAGAGCACTGGGCCTGGCATTAGGAAGACCTGAATTCAAATCCTGTCTTGGATACTTACTAGCTGTGTGACCTTGGACAAGTCATTTAAATTTGTTTGCTTCAGTTTCCCCAATTGTAAAATGGGAATGATAATAGTGACGCCTATCTCCCAGGGTCATTATAAGGATCAAATGAGATAATATTTGTAAAGCACTTCCCATAGTACCTGGCACATAGCTTTTGTTGTTGTTGTTGTTGTTGTTTCAGTTGTGTCTGACTCTTCATGACCCTATTTGGGGTTTTCTTAGCATTTCCTTCTCCAACTCATTTTACAGATGAGGAAACTTAGGCAATGGTTAAGCGACTTGCCCAGGGTCACACAGCTAGTAGGTGTCTGAGGCCAGATTTGAATGCATAAAGAGGAGTCTTCCTGACTCCAGTCCTGGCTCTGTACACTTGCTGCCCTGCCTGGGACATAGTAGGTACTATGTAAATGCTATCTAATAGTAGGAGTAGCAAATGGCTGAAGCAGAATTCAAACTCAAGCTATAAGACACCAGGGAGTTAGAAGAGACTTTAGAAATTATCTTATGCAAACATGATATTCTGCAGACAAGGAAAATGAAGCCTTAAGGAAGTGGAGTATTTTGTCCATACAGGGAGTATATTAAAGGTGGGATTTGAACTTCTGACTACAAACATAGTGCACTAGCCCTTTCTGTATTCCAGATTCAAAAAGAATTCTGCATGGCAGGGAAAAGTCACCTAGGCTAAAATAAAGTCCTGCCCATTGGATTATCATCACAGCACACACACACACACACACACACACACACACACACACACACATGCATACTCTTGCTGTAAGAAATGACAAAGGGGACAGTTTCAGAAAAATCTGAGAAGACTTCTATGAACAGATAGATGCAAAGCAAAGCAAAGTGGGGAGAACCCAATCCATTTATTCAGTAACATCATGAAGACAAACAAATTTTGAAAGCAGTAAAACTCTGATTAAGGCTATGACCAATGACGAAGCAGAATACTAACCTCCTGGCAGAGAGGTGATTGGCTAATGATGCAAAATGAGACATACTCTTTTTTTGACATGGCCAATGTGAGAATAAGTTTTCCTTGAGTATGCATATTTATAACAAGAGTTTTCCTTTTCTCTTTCTTTTAATTTGGGGGAGAGAAAATAAATGTTTATTCATTGAAAAATAAAATACAACGAGATATTTTTAGAAAAGTTGCCTATGAAGTTAGGAATAAAAAGGGAATGTGAAGGGGGAGTTGCTTATTACTTCCAAGTGGAGAAAGGAAAGGGCCACCAGAACTCTTATCCTAGGGTCCTCAGACACCCAGAGAGTCTATAGATGGAGACGAAAGGGTTCATGAGCTTGGATGTGGGAAATGACATCTTTATGTCAATATAACTGGCTTCCTTTGTTACTTATATCTAACATAGATATATTATATATACATATATATATATATATATATATATATATTGTCTAATGCATTTAAACAACAACAACAACAACAACCATGGCTCTGAGAGGGGATCCATAGGTTTTGTCATACTGCCAAAGGGATCCAGGACACCAAAAAAAAAGTTAAGAGCCCTTAGTCTATAGGTTATGTTCATTGGATGCATGGGAAAAGAAAGCCGTGTTAGGTTAAAGCTCTATGGGGAATAAGTGAGCAAAAGGTCATAGTTGTCCCCTTGAAAGGAACTGACATCTCCCAGCATCCTTTGTGCTTTGCCTGGTTCACTTTCTCCCTCCTCGACAGCTGCATAATTACCCCATCTACCTGCACATCTCTACCACCTGCTTGGTGCCAGCTCAATTAGTGGTTCAGGGCTCCCTGTGTGCCCAAAGCAAATACCCTGCTTCAAAGTACCAGCAAAGGGGCTGTAAAACTCAGACTCACCAAAACCCATTGCTGCCACCACCTGTCAGGCGCAGCTAACGAAGGGGGCCAAGTTGCCGGTTGGGTTTCTGTAATTCCCCACTAGGGCTATTAACTTAATATTGTCTGAGCTGCAAGAAAACCAGTGGACGGTGAACCCAGAGTTAACTGGAGAAAGTTGCTGAGCCTGGCAACCACTTAAGTGCCTGATAGATTTCCAAAGCTGTCCTTAGCTTCCTCCAAGGCTGCCCTGTCTCCTGTAAAGCCTTCCTTGATTCAAACTCCCACCCAACACCAATGATTACTGCTCTCTCCCAACCCTAAAATTTTTTTAAACTTTGTTAAATATGTGATACCTACTCTCAAACAAGCAGCAAGCATTTATTAAGCAACCATGATACAGTCTTGGGTACTTGGGATATGAAGGAAAAAAAAAACACAAAATAAACCCAGCCCCTGCCCTTAGCAGCTTACATTCTAATGGGGAAATCATAGTACAGGGGGAAAAGTACTACCTCTGGCCTCAGAAGACAGGTTGAAATCTTGCCTCTGATTTGTCTCTGTGACTTTGAGCAAGTCTTTTAACTTCCCTGGGTCCTAGTTTCCTTATCTGTAAAATAAGGGTGTCAGGTGAGCTCAGAGATCTTTCAGCTCTATATCTAGGATTATATTTAAATAAATAGGTATTTGCACATACAATATAAAGTCCCTGAGAGCAATGATTGCCTCAGGTTTTTTTTTTTCTTCATATCCTAGTACTTGGCCCATAGTATGTGCTTAATGAGGGTGAGTTGCATTAAAATGGAGTACCTGTGTGTCTTCAGGCAAATTGTTTCCCATCTCTAAGTCCCTTGGGATCATAGCTCTAGAGCTGGGAGGTTCATAGGATCCTAAAATTAGGGCTGTCATCATTGGACATCTCACCCTGGAGAAAACCTTCACCCTGCTCCCAACTCTACTAACTGGTGACTCCCTAGTCCAGATCGCCATGTCATGAGGTGCCTCAGATATGATCACTTCATTCCTGACTCAAGTCACTCTCTGGACTTCATCATTTCCTTGATGACTGCCTTGTTCCTGTGGTTCCCTTACACCATCTTTCCTTCCCTCCACCTTCCCGCTCCCATTTATGTAATGTCTTCTCCCATTTGAGTGTAAGCTCCTTGAGGGCAGGGATGGTCTTACTTGCTTATTTGTATCCCCACATCTGGTACATAATAATAAGCACTTAATAAGCATCATATTTATTTATCTAGTCTAGCCCTCTTGTTTTATAGATAAGGAAACAGATCCAGGGAGATTGTGACTTGCTTAGAATCAAACAGCCTGTATGCCAACACAGGACTTCTTGAGTCTGAGACTAGTTCTCTATATAGTAAGCTATCTCTTAACCCATCTAGTCCAACAGACTCTACTTACAGATGAGGAAACCGAGGCCCAGAGAGGTTAAGTCATTTTCCCAAGATCACACAGATGGTAAACATCAGTTTCTTTAGGTGTGAAATCAACAGGGATAAACTAGATCTTGAATGCCTTCTAGCTCTAAATTCTATGAAGGGACCTGTCCAAAGTAAAAGAATGAGCTCATTTAAAATTTCTGATAATTGTATTTTAATATAACTGTTTGCCTTTTAATCCAATTTTCTTTTAATATCATTTTATTATTATAAAAATAATTAACATTCTGTGAAGGGTGGTACTTATTGCGGTAAAACAATTAATATATTTTTTTAATTTTATGCATTTAAGAACCTTATTTTTTGAGGGGTTGCACAGACTTCAACAGACTGTTAAAGAGGTCCATGTCTACCACAAATAAAAGTTAAGAACTCTTTCTTTCAGTGTAAACTTTGGAGAAGTTACCAACTTGCACTGGTAGAGTGACTGGGAATTCTCTCTATTAATGAAATCATAGGTCCATTCCCTATATGTATTATTATATTAATATATATTGTTATTATTACATACAATAATAGGGGGTGGCTAGGTGGCAAGGTACATAGAACACAGGACCTGGAATCAAGAAGATTCTTCTTCTGGGGGGTGGAGCCAAGATGGTGGCAGGAAAACAGGGACTCGTTTAAGTTCTCCCCCAAATCCCTCCAAACACCTGCAAAAAATGGCTCTGAACAAATTCTAGACCTATAGAACCCACGAAATAACAGAGGGAAGCAGATCTCCAGCCCAAGACGGCCTGGATGGTCACTGGGAAGTGTCTATCGCACCATGCTGGGGAGCGGAGCACAGCCCAGCCTGGGCCTCACTAGGACAGACCAGGCGCTGAGGAGATTGGGCAGAACAGGCCATAGGGCCCTGAATCACTGAGCTGTGGCAGCTACTAGACTTCTCAACCCACAAATACCAAAGATAACTTAGCAGGTCAACGGTAGGCCCCAGCCCCAGGGGCAGGGGAGGTGGTGCAGTGTGACAGCTGCAGAAGCAGGAAGCTCCTGCAGCTGCTTCCAGAGCTCCAGCTGCGGTTGCTTCTGGCCCCTGGCCCACCTGGTGGGAGGAATTACGCTGTGCATAAGACCTGGAGTGCAGGGAGCTCTTTGCTGGCACAGAGGCAAAGTTATCTTACTTTGCCCTTCTTGGATCTGGGTCATGGTCCTGGTTGGCAGTCCTTGGGGGAGGAGGAGCACTGGTGTGGCAGAGCTTGCTGTGTAGAAGTAGCTCTGAAAACAGCAACTCAACACCCCTGAAGCTTGGGACAAAGCACTTGTCATTCTGAAGGCAGTCATACTCTGACAAAAACCTCAAGGTTCAAGTAGTTGGCTGGGAACACGAGCAAGCAGCAAAAGACTCAGACTACTGCATCTTTTTTTGGTGACAAAGATGATCAAAACTTACAGCCAGAAGAAGTCAACGAAGTTAAAGAGCCCACATCAAAAGCCTCCAAGAAAAATATGAATTGGTTTCAGGCCATGGAAGAGCTCAGAAAGGATTTGGACAGGCAAGTAAGAGAAGTAAAGGAAAAACTGGGAAGAGAAATGAGAGTGATGCAAGAAAATCATGAAAAACAAGTGAATGACTTGCTAAAGGAGACCCAAAAAACATTGAAGAAAATAACACCTTAAAAATAGTCTAACCCAAATGGCAAAAGAGCTCCAAAAAACCAATGAGGAGAAGAATGTCTTAAAAGGCAGAATTAGCCAAATGGAAAAGGAGGTCCAAAACACTACTGAAGAAAATACTACCTTAAAAATTAGAATGGAGCAAGTGGAAGCTAGTGACTTTATGAGAAATCAAGAAATTACAAAACAGAACCAAAAGAATCAAAAAATGGAAGATAATGTGAAATATCTCATTGGAAAAACCACTGACCTGGAGAATAGATCCAGAAGAGATAATTTAAAAATTATTGGACTCTACCTGAAAGCCATGATCAAAAAAAGAGCTTAGACATCATCTTTCCAGAAATTATCAAGGAAAACTGTCCTGATATTCTAGAACCAGGGGGTAAAATAGAAATTGAAAGAATCCACCAAGTGCCTCTTGAAAAAGATCCCAAAAAGAAAACTCCTGGGAATATTAGAGCCAAATTCCAGAGTTCCCAGGTCAAGGAGAAAATATTGTGAGCACCCTGAAAGAAACAATTTGAGTATTGCGGAAACACAATCAGGATAACACAGGATCTAGCAGCTTCTACATTAAGGGATTGAAAGGCTTGGAAGATGATATTCCAGAGGTCAAAGGAGCTAGGATTAAAACCAAGAATCACCTAGCCAGAAAAACTGAGTATAATACTCCAGTACAAAATATGGATCTTCCATAAAATAGAGGGCTTTCAAGCATTCTTGAAAAAGAAAAGACCAGAGCTGAATAGAAAATTTGACTTTCAAACACAAGAATCAAGAGAAGCATGAAAATGTCAACAGGAAAGAGAAATCATAAGGGACTTACTAAAGTTGAACTGTTTTTGGTTTATTTCCTACATGGAAAGATGATATTTGTAACTCATGAAACCTTTCTAAGTATTAGGGTAGTTGAAGGGAATACACACACGCATATACATATATATATATATATATACATACATACATATATATGTTTATATATATACATATATATGTATGTATATATATACACACACATAGGTCACAGGATAAGTTGAATATGAAGGAATAATATCTAAAATAAATAAATAAATACAATTAAGGGGTGAAAGAGAAATATATTGGGAGGAGGAGAAAGGGAGAGATAAAATGGAGTAAGTTATCTCACATAAAAGTGGCAAGAAAAGGCAGTCCTATCAGAAGGAAAGAGGGAGCAGGTGAAAGGGAATGAATGAATCTTGCTCTCATCAGACTTAAGGAGGGAATAATATACATACTCAACTTGGTATCTGACCCTACAGGAAAGTAGGGGGGAAGGGGATAAGAGACAGGGGATGATAGAAGGGAGGGCAGAGTGGTGGAGGAGGTAATCAAAAGCAAACACTTTTGAAAAGGACCAGGGTCAAGGGGATAAAGTTGAATAAAGGGGGACAGGATAGGATGGAGGGAAATATAGTTAGTCTTTCACAACATGACTGTTATGGAAGTGTTTCTCATAATGATACATGTGTGGAATATGTTGAATTGCTTGCCTTCTCAAGGAGGGTGGGTGAGGAGGGAAGTGGAACTCAAAGTTCTAAAAACAAAAGGTCAAAAAAAAGTTTTTTACATGCAACTGGGAAATGAGATATACAAGCGATGAGGTATAAAAATACATCTTGTCCTATAAGAAAGTAAGAAGAAAACGGATAAGAGAGGGGAGTGGAGTGACAGAAGGGAGGGCAGACTGGTAAAAGGGACAATCAGAATATATGCCATCTTGGGGTGGGGGGAGGGTAAAAATGGGGAGAAAATTTGTAACTCAAAAATCATGTGGAAATCAAGGTTGAAAACCAAAAAATATTAAATAAAGAAATAAGTACAAAAAAAGAAGACCCCTCTTTCAGAGTTCACATCTAGCCTCAAACACTTCCTAGCTGTGTGACCCTGGGCAAGTCACTTAATTCTATTCGCCTCAGTTCCTCATCTGTAAAATGAGTTAGAAAAGGAGTTGGCAAACCACTCCAGTATTTTTGCCAAGAAAACCCCAAAAGGATTCATGAAAAGTATGACAGGATTGAAAAATGACTAAACAACAAAAACATGCAGTATATAGTATATGTACTATATGTTACAAATAGCACATTATATATACTATTATTATAGTCTAATGTGAGGGATTATTTCACTCATACATTGGAAAGGTAGGTGACATAAAAGGAAATGATATTAATTAAAAAAATTTTAAAAGGACTACTTTGTTTCATTTTGCACTTTCCTATCTGTGTACACGTTTTCTCCAGCAGAATGTAAGTTCCTTGAGGGCAAGGTATGTTTAATTCTTGGCTTTGTGTCCCCATGGTCTAGCCCGGTGGTTGGCACATTAAGAAATGCTGGCTGAATTGAATTTAATTGAATTTGATAAAACCAACTTTCAGCCCTGTTCTGTTCTGGGTTTTTTTTTCATTTTTGATTTTGTTTTCCTGTTCTGAAAGTAGACTGTTGCAACTTCTAGACCAAGTTAATAACCTGTCTTGTTTCCTGGGCCAAGAGGACTGTGGATCATGAAGCTCAGGAGGGAGTGACTCCAAGGTGATTATTTTGAAAACAAACTTGGCACTCAGAGAAGAGGCCACAGTTCCCCATTCCTCCATTTGTGTCTTCCTCACTTTATCAGTTTGACAAGCCGAGAAATGGAAAAGTCTCACCAGCCCATGTTCATAATTGACTCAACAATGAGCTCTCAATTGACCTGAGAGGTTGCACAGCTTTCTCATCCTGCCTATGTAAGAACCCAGCTGTGTTCACAGCTCACTAACCAGCCTTCCAGGGCTGGCTACTTACTACCAGCTCTCCAGGGTTCCACACCCAGTGACTACATCCTGCCAAGAAACCACCAGGACCAGGTCACCTTTCATACTTCAAACTCTGGCTCAGATGGAGATGCACCGAAATGGAAAACACTCAACAAGGCCACTTCCTTCCATGCAATAGGTCAAGTAATGAGCCCCGACATCAATGAAGTAGATGGGAGAAGCAAGCAATGGATGACAGGTGGTAGCTCCCTCTTACACCACAGCAAGTGTGACAGTTTCAAGAATCCAACTTCCACTCCCATCCCCAGGTAAACACTATACACAGAAAAAGCCAGATATAATAAGGGCAGTCTACAATATGAGTGCTAATCTTGTCTCCTAATAGGTCTCTTTTGTTCTAGAATGGTCTAACTATACATGACTATCTTTCACTATCCTCTAGGTTAGAAGAATGGAAGACTTTTTTGTCTTTTGGATGCCAGAGACCCACAGAAGAAATAAAATCAAGCATGACAGTGTTAAAATTGGAAGGGACCTCAAAGGCCCTCCAGTCCAATTCATAACTGAACAAGAAACCCCACTACAAAATAATGATGATGATGATGATATAACTAGCATTTATATAATACTTTAAGGTTTTGCAAAGCAACTTACAAATATTATCTCATTTAAATCTCACAATGACCCTGAGAGGTAGGTGCTATGATTATATCCATTTTACAAATGAGTAAACTGAGGCAAAGAGAGGTGAAGTGACTTCCCCAAAGTAACACAGCTTTAAGCATCTGATATTTGAACTCAGGGATTCCTGACTCTAACTTCACTGTGCTGCAAGGCTTCTCTTAAAATTCAACCTTGTATTTATTTGGCTTTGTTATCTTTATATTTATCCTGTACATATTTAGATACGTCTAAGTTGTCTCCCTCATTAAAATGTAAACTCCTTATGAATAGAGACTGTTTCTTTTTCTTTTTTTAAAATTTTATTCTTATCATCTTGCACAGTGCCTGGTGCATGGCAGGTTCTTAATAAATACGTGTTGATTATTAGATGATAAGTCTCCAGCATGCTAGATTCAGATTAGAAAGGATTTTAAAAGTTACTTAGCCCGGCCCCATTAACCAATCAACAAACTGTTTCTTAAACATTTGCTATGTGCTGGGCACTGTGCTAGGTGCTGGAGATAAAGGAAGGAAGGAAGGAAGAGAGAGAAAGACAGAGAGAGAGAGAGAGAGAGAGAGGAAGGAAGGAAGGAAGGAAGGAAGGAAGGAAGGAAGGAAGGAAGGAAGGAAGGAAG
>CM053622.1:19737925-19798775 GCA_028646595.1 Phalanger gymnotis | reverse complement strand
GGAATACAGTCCAAACACGGGTATTTCCATTTTCAGAGAGTCCCCCTCCCTCTCATAGGATAGAGATTTAGAATAAGAGGGGACCTTGCAGGTTATCCAACCACCACCACCCCCATTTTACAAAAAGGTAACAAACCCAGGGAACTCAGGTGATGTGCCCCGTGTCACATAAACTGCAGAGGCAGAGTTGGAGCCCATGTCCCCTGACTCCAAATTCAGTTCTCTTTATATCACACCATGCTAGGGTCCCCACCTCCAGGGGCAGACTATTCCACGTCAAGGCTGCTTTCATTATAAGGAAATTTATCCAGACTTCAAGCTCCCCAATTTCCTCCTGTTACTATTAGTTTTTTCCTTCTGGCCACAGTAGAGTGATCAAAGACCACAATTTAGATGGTGACTTAATTAATTTAGATTCCCCTCCCCCTACCCTGGAGATACACCATTTCGTTTACCTGCTTTTTAAAATAACAGAAACTATCAGACTTTATTCAAATAACAAGAGACCCCTTCCCTCATTTAGCAGAATCTAACCCCTGAAGACAGAGACCCCTTTCTTTATGTTTTTGTGTCCCCAAGGCACAGCCTAGTGTCTTGCAAATGAAACAATCAATCTAGTGTGTCACCAACACACTAATATGTTGGTGTATGTGCATGTGTGTATGTGTATGTGTATTGCATGTGTATGTGTATGTATGCGTGTGTATGTGTGTATGTGTATGTGTATTGCATTGCATGTGCATGTGTATGTATGCGTGTGTATGTGTGTATGTGTGTGTGTGTGTGTGTGTGTGTGCATGATCTGATTATTCCTTGCAATATTTTCCTAAAGACAAGATTAAATCAAACTGAGGACTGACTTATACAATGGCTCCATGCCTCCATTCCTTGACTTCATTAGGTGCTATATTCATTTTAGGATCTATGAGGGAGTGAAAAAAGTCACAGGACTTGAGTTTGAAACCTAACTCTGCTGTTTATTTACTACCTGTATGCTGTGCTACCTGTGTGATTTGGGGGAAGTCATTTTACGCACTGGGTCTCTGCCTCCTCTTCTGCAAAATAAGGGGGTTGGATTAAATGGCCTTGAAAGGTCTCTTTCAGCAACTATGATATTCATGACATAATTCCTACCTGTCATCATACTGCTATGATCTCACAGGAGAGTGCACTGTGCGCTAAAATTCAACACAGCTAGTTGTTAGCCACTAGGCGGTACAGTGGATGGAGCACTTGTCTTAGAGTCAGAAAGACCTGAGTGCAAATCCTTCTTCAGATGCTTGCTAGCAGCTAGGTGGCGCAGTGGATAGAACACTGGCCTTGGAATTAGGAAGACTCATCTTCCTGAGTTCAAATCCAGCCTCAGACACTTGCTAGCTGGGTGACCCTGGGCAAGTCACTTCACCCTGTTTGCCTCAGCTTCTTCATCTGTAAAATGAGCTGGAGAAGGAAATGACGAACCACTCTAGTATCTTTGCAGAAGAGTTGGACATGACATAACCACAAAAAAACTGAGCTGAAGAAGTATCTTTATCAAGAAAACCTCCAAAGGGGTCACAAAGTGTTGGACACAACTGAAAAACAACTAAACATATATATCTATATATCTTAAGTAGCTAATGGAGAGAGTACTGGACCTGAAGTCAGGAAGACTTGAGTTCCAATCCTGATTCAGATACTTCCTAACTGTGTGAACCTCTGCAGGACACTTAAGTGCTCTCTGCCTCAGTTTCCTTATATATAAAACAGAGATCACAACGGTGCCCATTTCCCAGGGCCATTGTAAGGGGGAAAATGAGATAATATTCGTAAAGCATTTTGTGAACCTTAAAGCACTATGTAAATGATAGCTTTTCTTCTTATTATTATTATTGCATGTGCCTAGCTATTTATAAGCTATCCCCACTATTAGAGTATGAGCTCCTTAAGTCAAGAACTGTGTTTTTGCCTTTTTAGGACCCTATGATTAGAGCAGGGCTGCAATCTTCATGGTGGAGGGAGTTTTCATAGTGGAAGTTGTGCCAGCTGCCACCCTGTCATGTTCACATGTCACTTCATTGAAAGGTTCAGTAAGCTCTAAATGAAGGATATCCTCTCCCATGGATAGTTTATTGCTTGCTTCCAGGTGCTAAATTAAAAATCAGAGGACTGTAACCAACCAGTGAGTCAACGAGAACACCCAAATCGGGAAAAAGTGACTTTGGAAATAAACGAGAGTCCTGATTCTTAGAGGAAAAAGCATAAATTTCTCACAGCCCCTGAGCATTTCATTTGAGTCTTTTCTGTGTTATAATGCAGCCAGCTTCTCCAGGATTTGGAGCATGTGTGTGCCTGGGCTTGTTTCATTCCCATGTGAATAGATCAGGCATGCCTGCATTAGCCAAGTGGGTGAGTTCTCCCCAGGGTGGCCAAGCCTCCTCATGCTGATAAAGCCATCATTTCATATCTCCAGGATTATCAGGGATGTGAGCACCTTCCCACTCTTCATACTGTTGATCAGTTTCAGTAATGCCAGACCTTTTGTAACCCCTTTTTGGGGTTTTCTTAGCAAAGATATTGGAGTATTTTGCTATGTCCTTCCGCAGCTCATTGGGCCTTACCTCACTCAAAGTGAGAACCTGAAAAGACCTTAGCCTGGAAGGGCCAGGTTCTCGCAATGCATCCTGGGCCATCTCTAGTCATCCTGGTGAATATCAGGCCACTGGACCCCGATGGCTCTGGAGGAGAAAGTGAGGCTGGTGACCTTGCACAGCCCTCCCTCACTCAAATCAAAGTCACTGCAAGTCATGTCATCATTTCCCTGATGTCATGGTCCTCTTTGAGAACGAAGGACAAACACAACAATGACCTTACAGATAAGGAAACTGACGCAAACAAAGTTAAGTGACTTGCCCAGGGTCACACAGCTCCTATCTGAGGCTACATTTGAACTCAGATCTTCCTTACTCCAGGTCTGGTGCTCTAGCCACTGTGACACCTAGTGGTTCTTCTCTGTCACCATCAGAGAGTCAGAGACCCTCATAATTAGACGGGCCCTTAGCCACCAGCAAGACGAGCCATGCCCTCCAAAACAATTCCTTCTACAACCTCCCCAGTGAGTCATCATTCCGCCTTCAATGAAGAGAAGCTGGCTCCCACGAGAGGCAGCCCGCTCTACTGAGGACATCGCTAAGCCTTAGGAATCAGCCTCTAGCCAACATCCCCACCCCTCCCCCTTGCTCCTATTAAGCTTTCTGGGGCCAAGTAGAATAGGTCTAACAATCCTTTCTCTATGCAGCAGCCCTTCGAATACTTGAAGAAAGCTCATATGAACTGCCCCCCCCACACCATTTTTATCTAGTCCAGGCTAAAGTCGAGTTCTTTCAACTAATCCTCAGAACCTTACTAGCCATGTAACTATGGACAAATCTTTCGAA
The DNA here is from genome assembly GCA_028646595.1 of Phalanger gymnotis. Classification (NCBI taxonomy): domain Eukaryota; kingdom Metazoa; phylum Chordata; class Mammalia; order Diprotodontia; family Phalangeridae; genus Phalanger; species Phalanger gymnotis. Next base: position 19,795,359 of record CM053622.1, on the reverse strand, counting down.
CTTTTCAAAGGTTCCATTTTATCTCTTCTAAAGTAAAGATCATCATCATTTACATAATGCCTTAAGGTGTGTAAAGTGTTTTTATTCCTATGGGTTATGTTATCTTGCTTTTCCCTCATGACAACCCTCTGTGGTTAGTGCTATTATTATCCCCATTTTAAAGATGAGGAAACTGAGACTAGCAGAGTTAAGTGGATTGCTCAGGGTCATACAGCTAGTAAATGCCTGAGGCAGGATTTGAACTCAGTTCTTACTGACTCAAGATTTATTGCTCTGTCCATGATATCCCCTAGCACCCATAGGCATAATAATAATTAAGAGTACTAATTAGTGTATTTGCTACAGAGCAGTTGTAAGGATCAAATGAGACAATACTGCAAAGCAATTAGCAGAGTGCCTGGCACATAGGCACTCTGTAAATGTTATCCTGGGCAAGTCACTTAACCTCTGTTTGCCTCAGTTTCTTCACCTGTAAAATGGGAATAATGATAGCACCTCCCTCCCAAAGCTGTTGCAAGAAGCAAATGAGATAATAATTGTAAAGCACTTAGGACAACGCCTGACGCATAGTAGGAGCTATATAAATGTTAGTTATTATTCTTGTTGCTATTTTACAGTGGAGGAAATTGAGGCATATAGAGGTTAAGTGACTTGTTCAGGGTCACACAGATGGAAAGTTTCTGAGGTCAAATTTGAACTCAGGACTTCCTGACCCCAGGGCCAGCATTCTATCCACTGTGCCACCAGCCACCTTCAACAGATATTGATTGGCCTAATGGCTATACCAGCCAATAGGAAGCTAGGAAGACCTGAGTTCATGTTCCCTCTCTGTGTTCAAAAAACATCTCCCTAGAACTGTAAGTTGACTAGAAGGTGCTGACCTCCAGTAATAGGGGAAGTGTTGTTTTTTTTTTCCCCAAGGAGGTCCCCGTGCCAATGATTTCATAGATCTAGCTTCTATCAGTGTCCCTTGTAGGCTTTTCATGTTACAGGGAGAAAGACCTCCAATCCATCAACAATCACTGGGCATCCAGGGACATAGTTTACCTCCCAATACATGCCCACGCACGACACAGCAAGGTGAGTTAAATGAGCCCTATGGCCAGGATGGACAATGACCTTATACTTTTGTTTCAACTGCTCAGTACTTGCCATGACTGGTATTAAAAGTAACTCATCAAGAAATAAGGACCCTTGTAGGGGGCAGGGCAGGGAGAGACTTGTACCAGTGCTATGGAAACACACCAACGACATCTCTGGTCTTTGATGGCCAGCATGGAGACGTAACTGTGTAATGAGGCTATTAACAGAATGCGAGAAAGCATTGACTCTGAAAGAAGCCATGTATGAGCCATGCAGGTGTACTCACCAGGCATCCATCAGATAAGAAGGATGGTCCATTCAGTAAGCCGAAGCAATTCGTTAGCTTGTTTGGTCCTGCCCTCCATGCCCCTGCTGTACCATCACACGGGGCTGTGATGAATAAATGATCAGGGATGATAAAGGAACCAATGACCTAAGTTAATGAGTTGGAACTCAAAGAGGAACACAGGTGGACAGATTTCAGCTGGCAGGCTTAGGTGGGGTGGGGATGGGCAAGCAACCGGCTCAAAGACTGACTTTAGATCAAAGGTCATACCTACTAATTCCAATGGAAAAATTGAAGTTCCCCTTGAGAAAAAGGCCATAATGACAACATTATTGTTGTTAATAATAACTATTGTATTATTGTTGTGTCTTCCCCACACCCACACTCCATCCTACTGTTTTCCACCTCTTGCCCTGGCAACAGTAATCCCATCAGTACCATCGGGTTTTTTTCCAGGAAAAGTTATGACAATCAACTTCTCTATAGCTCTACTCACCATCCCTAGGATATCACCATATCCTGGCCTGTGATCCCTTATGTGTACTGCCTTCCTCCATTATATGGTAAGCAGCTTGAGGGCAGGGGCTATCTTCCTTTTATGTTTGTATCCCCAGTGCCTGGCACCCAGTAGGTGCTTAATAAATGTCAGTAAATCAATAAACATGTGCCACGCACCAAGAAGGGCCTCAATTTCAATGAGTGCACAGTCTAATGGTAAATGCTTTTCTATTCACTGTCATTATTAACAAGACACATTTACAAAGTGTGTGGAGGTTTGCAAAGCACCTCAAACACCTTATCTCATTCCAAACTCATGACAACCCTTGAAATAGTTACTCTGAGTCTCATCTTGTCCAGCTTTTAAATAAGGGAGCTGAGGCTCTGAGGGGTAACTTGGCTGTAGCCACCACCTTGTAGATGACAGAGGCAGGATTTGAACCCAGCTCCTACTCTCCTTCATTTACTCCATACTCAAGTAAAACTGGCCTATTTAGTGTTTCTAGTACAGGACATTCTATTGCTCAATGCCACACCTTTGCGTGTACCTAGAATTCTTTCCCTCTGCAACTCTACTTCTTATAATCCCTAGTTCCCTGTAAGGCTCAGCTCAAGAGCCACCTATATTAGGTCTTTCCTGATGCTCCTAGTGATTACTCCTCCTCCCCAAATTACTTTGTTTTTCTTTTTTATCTTATAATAACGAGCAACAGAGTCATCAGTGGCCAACCAGGTGTATTTTGTATTTACTTATTTGCCCATGTGCCTCCCACCCCATTAGAAGGGAAGCTCCTTGAGGGCAGGGACTGTTTTGTTTTGTAGTCCCCAGTGAATGCTGGTATGATCGAATTGGACTGAATTCCTAAACATATAAGTCTAGCCCTCTATGGCCTGTGCTGTGACACCTCTGACTTCACCCTGATTTAGAACAAGGGCTCCCTGCAAAGTCCATGGTGTTAAGCCAAGAGTGGTCTTTCTTCCAGCACACACTCCTGACCTTATGCTTGGCTACACTAGCTTCCCCATCAAGGACCATTTCTGATCTTTTCTGGAACTTTGCACATTTTAACACAGGAGGACAGATAAAAGGGGGAAAAGGGAAGAAAACCACTAAACCACACATGGAAGATCACTTGCAAAGGGAGAGCAATTCCATGGAGATATGCACCAGGGGAGCCACCCTGGAAGAGACACTGCTGCGGGCCTTTAAAAGCACTAGCTCTGGTTAATGGGACACTTAGCTTCAAATGGGATCTTGCAGAAAGGCACTATCACACTTTCAGGGCCATTTTTCTCTATTCTCAGCTGGACAATTGACTGAAAGGAAATCAAACTGCCTATCTCCCTGGGGACCTGGGAAAAGTTTCAGGAAAAGGAGAAGGTAGTTTTTAAGTAATGTACTCATCCCTGGCATTTTTTCTTTTCCTTTTTTCTGTTCTTTTTTTCTCTCTTTTCATCCCTCTCTTATCTTTTTATTCCTCTCCTCTCTTCATTCCTTATCTCTCTCCTCTTTTTCTTTTCTCCTTTCCTCTCCTCATTATTCTCCCTTCCTCTCCCTTCTCCTCCCTTCCCTCCCCTCTTTTCCTATCCTCCCGTACTTCTCTTTCTCTTCTCTTTTCCTCTCCTCATTATTCTCCCCTACTCCCCATTTTCCTCCTCTCCTTCTCTTCCCTCCCCTCTCCTCTCCTCATTATTCTCCCCTCCCCTCCTCTCCTTTCCCGTCCTCTGCCCTCCCTTCCCTTTCCCTCCTCTATCCCTCCCTTCCTCTCTCCTCCTCTCTTCTTTCATAGCTAGGTGGTACAGTGATGGAGCATTCGACCTGGAATCAGGAAGAGCCGAATTCAAATTCAGCCTTCAACAGTTCCCATCTATATGGCCTTGGGCAAGTCATTTCATCTTTCTTTGCTTCAGTTTTCTCAGCTCTAAAATGGAGATAAACAGCACCTACTTCACAGGATGGTTGTTGGTGATTTTTTGTGAGGTGCTTAGCAGCAGCAGCTGGCACATAGTTGGTGCTATGTAAATGCTAGCTATTGTTTCTTTGTTATTCTCTTCTCTCTTCTTTCACAAATCTCTCTAACTTATTAAGTACTACAATAAGGTTCTCTCCTAGACACCAGAAGTAAAGCTGGAAAACAAGTGTTTCACAGATCGGGAGATTGGTGGGTTTAGATCTGGGAAGGGTAGAGGGACCCTGGACACCATCTCATAAGATCATACATGGAATGCTGAAAGGGACCTCAAAAGTCATCTTGTCCAACCCCCTTATTTTACAAAGGAAGAAACTGAGGCAGAACTTACTCAGGATCACAAGGCCAACCCCTAAATTTTGCAGATAAGGAAAATGGAAGCCAAGGGAAGGAAGCTACCTAGGTAGCAAGTGGAGGAGGTAAAATTGGAACCCAGATACTTTGATTGCAAAATCCAGTGTTGTCATCACTGTGCCACAACTGTAAGAAATGATAGCTAATTGGGGGAAGGGTTTACGTCCAGAGCCGCATTTAGCTAAATAGATTCAGTAAGTTTTTCTGCTATATAACCACAAATCGCTGACCTGGGGAGCCTCTCTCTTAGCTGTTTCCCCACCTCTCCACCATGACTGTATCCTTTTCTGTAATAACTGGCCATAATAGGAAACAACATCATACAGGGGAAAGAGGGTAAGTTCGAATCCTGACTCTACAACCTACTTACTCCCTGCGTGACTTTGGGCCAATAATATTTAAACTTATCAGAGCAGAGCTTCAGCTTCCCACTCTGCAAAATGATCAAGAGTTAGGGATCAGATCCCTGAACAAAAGCGAAACCCAAATGAGCTAGGAAACATGCCATTTAGAGAAACAGCTTAGTATTGGCCCCTTGGGTCGAGGGTCAGCAGACATGGGGACAAGTTCCTCATTTCTCTCAGAAAATCAGACAAGAGACAGAAGAGTTTAATCACCTTTAGAATATTGCATTTGACATTTCGCTGACAGTTTATGTCCAGTATGAGAGAATAGGACTGCAATGCATTCCCACTAGGGTGATTTGACAGAAAACTATTCCGAAGTCAAGCTGCTGTTCATAGGATCTCAATGGCTGGAGGAGACCCCAAAGGCCATATAGGCCAACTTGTGCCCACGCAAGGGTCCCCTCTCTATCATACCTATCAAATGCCCATCTGACTTTTTCTTGAATACCTGGTGTGATGGAAAGATCTCTGGCTCATGAGTCAGAGTCCCTGGACTCCAACCTCACCTCTGAGACTTATTACCTATATAATCTTGGGCAAATCCTTTAATTGCCTTGGGCCTCAGTTTCCTTCTCTGAAAACTAAGGGGTTTGGTTTAGAAGGCCCTCAAGTCTTCAGTTCTCAATCTATAATCATGTGATCCCATGAAGTCACTTAGTCCCACTAGGTCTCAGTTTCCTCATCTGTAAAATGAGCGGCTTGACTCGATGGACAGTCAGGCTCTTTCTAGTTCCTGTAATCTTGTGATTCCTATGATCCTGTGACCTCCAACTCCCAAGACCATTCTGCTTGGAGACAGCTCAAAGTATTACGAAGTTTTTTCTGACATCATCTCCCTGCAAATTCTGCTCACTGTCCCCAGTCTTGCCCACTGGGGCCAAATAGAACAAATCTGATCCCCCTTACACAGGTTCTTTGAATACTTGAAGGCATCTATCATGTTTGGCATATCTTTTCTTCCCAAGGCTTAAACATTCTGCTTATCACCTGGACTTGAAGTCTTTTTTCACATCCTAGTCCACTTTCCCCAGAAATCATCTTCCACCTCCTCTGTATATATCTTGTATGTTTCTAGTTAGTTATGTGTTGTCTCTCTCCATTAGAACATGAGCGTCTTATGGGCAGGGATGATTTTTTGCCCTTGTTTGTATCCCCCATTCTTAGAACAATGCCTGGCACACAGTAGGCTCAAATTAAATGCTTACTGATTGAGTACTTCAAGTGTGGATCGGCTACTCATTAGCTACGTTATAGGTGACATTTTTGTTGCTATCCTGGACAGGTTGGGCTATTCACTGTGGTCCTATCCAATGCTAAGCTTCTACAATATTCAATTGCCCTCATCTAGACACTCTCAAGAGGGAGGTTCCAATGAACAAGTGTTTCCAGATGCAGTGGGAATGAATTTAGCCAGAGGTCAGATATACTCAACTCAGAATATACTCAGTTTCATGGCCAATCCCACAATGCCCGACACTAAGTGTTTAAGATCATGGCCCTCTTCTTCTCAGTTATTCATCTCCCCTGTGGAGAAATTTTCCCTCCTAGCACTTAAAAGACCAACTCTACCTCCTGCTGCCAACTCCCCCCATGTGTATCCAGCCTATTGCAAAAATGATCAAACCCCTACTGGTCCACAGCAACCTTCTGGGATAGCAGGGGGTGAGATGCACAAGAAAATGAACCCAACCAGGCCATAGACATATCAATCACCTCAAGGCCAACTCTGGCTATTGGACTCCAAAGACCCCTAAATCAGAAGGCTTTGAACTCAAACTTGAGACAGTGCCGATGCGCAAAATCCCGCAGATTTCTCATCATGCAAATCGAACAGAGTGAAATCAGCGGGGCTGCTTACTTTGCAAAAGGAGCCTCCTGCAGCAAGCGGGGACAAAATAACACACACTGACAACAGAGTCTTATTAACATCGACAGAAAGCATTTTAGCACTTTGGGGCTGTGAGCAAAGTCTCATTTTAAGGGTATTCTTTGATCCATAGATGTGTCTGTTTACTTCCCATGGGGTTCAGACCCGAGCCCTATAATCTGAAGGATTATGAGAATTCTGGGGAAAAATTCATATTCAGTGAAGAAAGAAATATTCATATTCATGCCTCTGTGGTGAATGCCTTCTAAGCGGCAGGTGCCCCCTGAAAGATCATTCACCCCAACTGCACTCAATTAACTCACCTGGGGCTTTCAAAGGGCCCCTGTCCCACCCACCACTTTTCCCTTCTGTCAGTCACTGTTTATGCCACGAGCGAAGGCTGCAGGCTGTATTCCCATTAGACAGAAGGGAAGTTTTGCTTAAGATATCGTCACAGGATTAAGCTAGAAGAAAACTTAAAGACCATCCAACCCGACTCTTTCTACCTCTTCGCAACTTCTGCTCCTAGTTCTGCCTTTTGGGGACCCTGGATGACATAGCGGACAGGACATCTGGACCGGGGTCAGGAAAACCTGAGTTAAAATTTGGCCTCTGTCACTTACTAACTGTGTGACCCTGGGCAAGTCACTTAACCCCTCTTTGGCTTCATTTCCTCATCTGTAAAATGGGGATCATAATACTTCCCAAGATCAAATGAGATAATATTTGTAAAATCTCTTAGCACTGTCACTATGCTACATACCAAGTGCTACTATTGTGTAGTAGGTGCTACATAAATATTATTATTATTATTATTATTATTATTATTATTATTATTATCTGGGGCAAACCAGAACAAATCTGATTATCCTCCATAGGATCACATATCTAGAACTGAAGGGGACACACATGGGATGTTAGAATTCCCAGATGTGGTGCTGGAAGGGATGCCTAAGGCCATCTAGTCAAGTCACTAAGCAATTCTGAAGCTTATTGGGCCAAGCGCTGTGCCAAGTGCTGGAGACAGAGAGAAGGGCAAAAACAAGCTCACCATTTAACAGATGAGGAAACTAAGGACCAGGAAACTGAAATAACTTGTCCTCTAAAGTCAATCTACTATTACCAGACCCAGCATTTGAGCCCAGATCCTCCGATTCTAGAACCAGGATTCTCACCGCTGTTTCCTTTCATGGGACAGTCCTACATATACTTAAGACAACTATCTTGGACTAATACAACTTGAATGAACCTCAAAGGCCATGTCTCCCAGTCCTCTCATTTAACAGATGAGGAAACTGAGGCCCTAGAAGACTCAATGTCATATAGCTAATAAGTGGTAGATTTGAGATTTGAACACAGGTCCTCTGACTCCCAAACCCATACACTTTCCCCTTACCACTAATCTATTCGTTGTAAGTGTGTCATTATTTATGTTAGTGGAGGGATTTCCATGAAAACCTTCATCCTTGACATCTTTATAGAAATATAAAAAAGACTTCTGTGCTTCAATGCCCCAAAACATGCCATTATTTTAATACTTTAAAGGAATTCCCTTATGCTTTCTTGTAGAATTCCTTGCTTTCTTTAAGATACAGTCCAAATATCACCTTCTTGTGATTGTCGTATTATATGTATTATATTGTATTATACATATGTATATATACACACGTAAATATATATACACCCATATATAATATACATATACATATTCTCTCTATATATACATATACATATATATATTCTCTCTGTGTATGTATGTGTATCTGTCTATCCATCTATCTATCTGTATATGTTGTCTGCCCTGACAGAATATAAACTTCCTAAGGGCAAGGATTGCTCCATTTTGGGATTTGTATGACCACTGCCTGGCAGAGAACTGGGCAAAGAGTAAGCTTTGTTGTCATTCAATAGTTTCAGTTGCGTCCGACTCTTCATGACCCCGTTTGACTTTTATTGGCAGATACTGGAACGGTTTTCCATTTCCTTCATTCCTTCCATCTCCTGGCCCTAAGTGGAGGCCAGCTAAGTGGCACAGTGGATAGAGCACAGGCCCTGGAGTCAATAAGATTTATCTTCCTGAGTTCAAATCCAGCCTCAGATGCTTACTAGCTATGTGACCCTGGGTAAATCACTTAACCGTTTGCTTCAGTTTCCTCACCCATAAAATGAGCTAGAGAGAAGGAAATGGCAAACCGCTCTAGTATCTTTGCCAAGAAAAGCCCAAATGGGGTCATGAGGAGTCGGACACGACTGAAAATGACTAAACAACAGTAACAACAGGCAGGGATGAGTCATGTAATGGACTGAGGCAGCAGCTGTCTGTTGTTAGCAGTGCTGGCCCTCCTGGATTCAAAACTGATTCATCTCTTGAAAGAAAACCATGCCCTTCTAGACTGTCCCTCAGAGTTGGAGATACAGAAGGTCTGCAGAAACTTTCACCTCCTCAGAGTAGTGCTGAGGAGCAGGCTATAAAAGAAGGAGGATAATAACTTTCTGTGACCTAGTTAGAGCAGAAGTGATGGGAAGAGCTCAAGGTACACAGGTCTTGTAAGGGTTGTCTCTTGTTTTCCTCTGGGTTTTTACAGTGAGGCAGAGTGGTGGGCAGCTACTCTGGTTTTGGCCCTCCAGACACACCTTCTAGCATCAGAGGATCAAATTGGTGCATGCACTCTCCTTTCTCCCTCCCCAAAAGAAAAAAAAATTTATTAAAAACTGGCTATGTTCCCAGCTCTATGCTAGATTATGGAGATATGAAGACAAGAACAATGTAGTTCCTGTTCTCTTGGAACTTATATTCTTTTGGTGGGGGAGGAAGGATAATACATTACAGATAAGATGATAGAAAATGTATACAAAATATATGCTCATTTTGGGGTGGGTTGGGGAGTACTAGAACCTGGGTGGGGTCATGTATTTGAGTTGAGCCTTGAAAAATTTAGTGATTCCCCGATGCAGAGGTGAGAAGAGAGAGTACTCTAGGCATGGGATATAGTCTGTCCAAAAGAACAGATGTTGCAGATACAATGTTGGTTCTCCTCTCCTTTCCCTGCCAGCATCCTCTCCTCCCATCTCCTTTCCTTTCCTCTCCTCCCTTCTCGCTTCACTCTCATCTCCTCCCTTCCCCTCCTCTGTCTTTGTTTAGTCAGAGAGCTCCATGCACCCAAGTGTCCTACTGTCTGCCTCCTAAAAGAATCCCAGCTCCTGACTCTGAAGTTTAGGGTTCAGTTGTCCCACAAAATCCCTTCCCAGAAGAATATTCTTAGACACCAGAGAACAAAGGCAAAGGATTTTCAAAGTAGCCAAGACTTTAGCACAAAGCCTCAATAGTTAGTCTCAGAGTTGGAAAGAACTTCTTAGAAACTCTATAGATCAGGGGTGGGGAACCCGTGGCCTCTAAGGCCATGTTTGGCCTTACGGATCCTTAAGTGCAGCCTCCTAGATCCTTGAGTGCAACCTCCTTTTGATTCAGTCAAAAGGCCACACTTAAGGATCTAGAAGGCCACATGTGGCCTCGGGGCCACAGGTTCTCCGCTCCACCCAATCTAGACCAACCTGTCCTGGACACTCCTCCATTACCCCTCTTAAAAGTGGTCATCCAGCCTTTGGTTGAAAGCCTCCAGAGGTGGGGAATCTCCCACCTCTGGACACATCCTGTCCCATTTTTGGATGGCTTTCATTTTAGGGGGCTTTCTTCTGACCTAAAGCTTCAATTTGCCTCTTTGCTTCTAGCTCTGTCCTCAGAAGCTAAGCAGAATAAGTCTAGTCTCTCCTCCCTATGTCAGTCTTTCAACTGCTTGAAGACAGTTCTCATAGCTCCCTGACAGTTCTCTCCTCCAGGTGAAATTTCCCCATTTCCTTTGGCCAATCTTCATATAACATGAACTCATTCCCCTTCACCTTCTCTGCTGCCCTCTTTTACCCACTCCTCAGCTTATCTGGCTAGAACTTAGAACCTAACACAAGACTCCAGATGTGGTCATATTATCATATCATAGATGGCTTAAAAGCCATCTATAATGTGATTGCACATGTATAATCTATATCAGATTGTTTACCATCTCAGGGAGGGGGAGGTAAAGAAGAGAGAAAGGGCAGAATTTGGACCTCAAAACTTTAAAAGATGTTCAAAATTGTTCTAACATATAATTAGGAGAGGGGTGGCACAGTGGATAGTCACCGGCCCTGGAGGCAAGAGGACCTGAATTCAAATCTAGCCTCAGACACTTACTAGCTATGTGACCCTGGGCAAGCCACTTAACCTCAATCACCCCCCAAAAACACCCAAACATATAATTGGGGGAAAATATTATTAAAATATTAACATAAAAAGCCATCGAGTCAAACTATGAATTTTTTAGGTAAGGAAGCTGTGAGCCAGAGTAGCTAAGAAACTTGCTCTAGGTCACACGGGTAATAAGGGAAAGAAGAAGCAGTAGAACCCACAGTTTCTGACTCCAAAGCAGTTTTTCCCCAATGCCCCACACTGCCTTTGTTCTGACAAGAGCAGAGCACAACAGAGCTATTGTCTCCCCAGTCTTATATGCGACACTTCTCTTCATACAGCCTTAGACTATGTTAGCTTTTTGGCTGCCATTTCCCACTCTTACCCCATCAGAAAGACCACTTTAAAAAAGGGGACTGCAGGGGTAACTAAGTGATGTAGTGAATAGAGCACCAGCCCTGGAGTCAGGAGGACCTGAGTTCAAATCTGACCTTAGATGCGTGACACTAGCTGTGTGACCTTGGGCAAGTCACTTAACCCTTCCAAAAACATGGGACAGGTTATTCCTGGAAGGATCCAACAGCACATCTTTTGCCAAACTTTTCCTGACCTGAACAAAATTGAACCCCATTCCATCTCAAAGTACAGCCTCCTTCCTGCTCTGTTGACTTTTCCATTCTTTCCATCACCCCAAACACTCAGAAAAATTCAAATCTTCTCGTTAAATAAAAGATGAGTGTGGGATAATGCAATGGATGCCCTCAAGGCCCTGGCTGTCACCTGCCAATTTTTTTAACTTGGTCATTCTTTTTTTCCTCCTACAAAACAAAAGCAAGGGCTTGACGGAGGGGGCCAAGAGGGCATATTCAAATGGAATCATTATTTGTCGGCTCGGGCTATGTTTTATTCACAACTTTCTTTCCTTAGATGTGTCTTTCACAGACTCAACTTTCGAACTTCCTCAGAAACCTTATGCATTATCAATCTGTCACAGCTGAAGGTGCAAGTGCTTCTAGAAGCCCAAAGAACTCCATCAAATCCTTACTTTCCATGGAATGAGGACAAACTCAACAGAGTCATAATTAGGAATTTTTGTGCCCAGGGCAATCAGCATAAATTGACCCTCCATTGAGGAGTAAGGGGAGGAGGGAAAACAGAATACTCAGGACACCCACCATAAGTTTGCTGCTGGAGAGGTAAAAGATGTGTATAGGAGTGGGGGGGGGGAGAGGATGGGATCAGTAGGGAAGAAAAAAAGTATTTCAATTCAGTCCATCTTCTTGTAGCTTTCTGCTTCCATAAATTAATCTTGCTAACTAGATGTTGAGATATGCTATTTTCTAAGGTGCTCTTCTAAGAAGGAGTACAAGCACAGTACATTCTGTCTTAAATCTGGCACATTAGGACAAATTCCCAGTCACTCCACCCTAGTTACATCTCTGAAATTTACTGCATGACTTGCTTTCTTAATAAAAACAGAGATATGTACAAGAATCTAAGGTAAGTAGGTAGTGCAGTGGATAGAGCCCTGGGCCTGGAGTCAGGAAGATTTTAGTTCTAGCTTCAGACACTTACTAGCTACATGATCCTGGGTAAGATAAATATAAATATAAAGTAAGATGAACTGGAAAATGAAATGGCAAACCATTCCAGTATCCTTGCCAAGAAAAACTCCCCAAATGGGATCACATACAACCAATGTTTCTGATAAAGGCCTCATATCTAAAATATACAGGAAACTGGGCCAAATCTATAGGAATACAAGTCATTCCCCAATTGAGAAATGGTCAAATGACATGAACAGGCAGTTTTCAGAGGAAGAAACTAAAGATATCTATAGACGTATGAAAAAAATCTCGAAATCACTACTGACTAGAAAAATGCAAATCAAAACAACTCTTAGGTAACATATCTCCTGTCAGATTGGCTAACATGACAAAACAGGAAAATGATAAATGCTGGAGAGGATGTGGAAAAATTGGAAGATTAATACATTGTTGGTTGAGTTGTGAACAGATCCAACCATTTTGGAGAGCAATTTGGAACTATGCCCAAAGGGCTATAAAAATGTTCATAGCCTTTGACCCAACAATACCACTCCTAGGGCTATATCCCAAAGAGATCACACAAGTGGGAAAGGGACCTGTATGTACAAAAATATTTATAGCTGCTCTTTTTGTGGTGGCAAAGAATTGGAAATCAAGGGAATGCTCATCAATTGGGGAATGGCTGAAAAAGTTATGGTATATGAAGGTAATGGAATACTATTGTGCTATAGGAAATGGGGAAGATATGGATTTCATAATAACCTGGAAAGACCTACATGATCTGATGCTGAATGAGAAGAGCAGAACCAGGAGAACATTATACACAACCACAGACAGATTGATTATGTGATGACTAACTTTGACAGACTTGGCTCTTCTCAGCAACACGGGGTTCAAAGACAGCTCCAAAGGACTCATGATGGAAAAAGCTAGCTACATCCAGAGAAAGAACTGTGGAATCTGAATGCAAATTGAAGCAAACTATTTACTCTCTCTTTCTTTTTTTCCTCCTCTTCTTTTTTGGTTTTGTTTCTTCTCTCTTATGATTCATTCCATTGGTCATAAATCTTCTTTGCAACTTGACTATTGTGTAAATAGGTTTAATGTGAAGGTTTATGTAGAATCTATTTTGGACTGCAGGCCATCTTGGGGGGAGGGCAGGCAAGGGAAGAAAATTTGAAACTCAAGAACATGTAAAACTAAGTGTTCTAAACTAAAAATAAAAAAAAATCTAATTAAAAAATGGGGTCACAAAGAGTTAGACACAACTAAAAAGTGACTGAACAACAAAACAAGAATGTGCTTTCAGATTCTGTTCCCTCCCTTCATTTTAACAATCAATTGCTCTTAATTACAGAATTTATAGTGCCATCTTTATACAAAGAACTTTTAGGAAGCTTCTAATGGCTTTGTCTTCTTTCAGGCTCAGCTTACAATCCATTCTTCATATTGTAGCTTTAATCATCTTTCTTACACATAGATTTAGTTGGGGCATTCCTATGTTCTAAATTTCTATGGCTCCCTGTCACCTACTGATTAAAGTCCAGACTTCTTGACCTAGTGTTCAAGGCTCTCCACAATTAAACAAGTCACATTGCCTTTCAAGCTTCATTCCACATTACTCCTCTCCATTTACTCTATGCCTCAGGCAAATGAGACTACACTTCTCCTGCCCCTCCAAAAAAATGTGTACTGTCCTCTCCCACCTCCATGTCTTTGCTCAAACTTGAAGTGCTGCCTTTGTAACCCTCTGTTCCCTATTGGATTTGTATCTATCTTTTGTGTGTGGTTTGTTCTTCATTCTCAAAGAGGATCATGACATTAGAAAGATGATGACATGAGTTGCAACCGAACTGGATTTGAGTGAGAGAGGGCTGTGCAGCCTCACTTTCTCCTCCATAGCCATCTGGGTCCAGCAGCCAGATACGGATCAGGATGACTGGAGATGGCCCAAAATGCAGTGGGAGACCTTGGCCTTTTGAAGCTAGGGTATTTAACAAGTCTCAGTCTGAGTGAGGCAAAGCCATTCAGTGAATATACCTGTTTAAAAAGTGAGTCAAGGACAGCAACTTTAATTTTAAAAAAATCAAACTGGGAGGGGAAAACCCTTAGGGTTGCTAGACAAAAGAGAAACAATTACTATTTACATTCACTCTGAGCCAGGAGGGCCCCAAAAAATAACGATTAAGTGATGCTTGGGCAGGGACCTATTGTAGCCATGTTTTAGAGCCCAACTCCAAAGCCAACTTCTCCATGATCTCACACAGCACTCAGTTTGACAATTCTCTAACCAACTTTTCATGTAACATTCCATATCATGAGCCATCATAGAGCAGGGCTGGGTCCTCATGCATTTGTGAACTGGCTATCTGGTGTCCAAATTTTGTCACTGTCCTAATGTGAAGCTATGTCCTCTCTGGAAATCACACACACAGCCTTCTGGGGACAACATCCCTTATTTAACTAACTGAGCTAATTCACTCAGGCACTTGAAGCCTTATGAAAGAAAAATCTATTGCTATTTTGGTGTAGAATTCCATTTGTTCCCACTAAATCTACAGCCAAAGAGCTTCTTTATTTTGCCTGTCTTTAATAAAAGATGACTAGTGAGTCAGCTCAAATGCCTTGCTCCCTCATTCCCTGGGTTGCTGGTGGGAAAATTCTCATTATGACCTGGACCAAGTAACACCAGTTGCATTCACCAAGACATACCCTTGACAACTGCATAAGCTGATCAGGCACTCTTAACAAACAAAGCTTCTGGGATATTTGAAATGATGAGATGGAAGAAGAATGGAGATTTGGGGAAGTGACCTAATTCACTACACAGAGGACTATAGCAAAGCATGGAAGACACAGTCAGTGTAGGTGGGATTTAGCATTCATCCCTAGGGCACTGCTGAGCCAGATGAAGTTTCAGTGTTGTCTTTCCCAATATGGTTCTGCTCCTTTCCATACCTTCTTGGTAACACCCTCTCTGTCTTCTGCTGATTAGGCACAGATCAGTTCATACAAGTGAAGAATAGGAAGGGAACTCAGAGACCACCAAGCCCAATAAATAATAACAACAACAATAATAATATGATGATGACACTGGTGGTGGTGGTGGTGGTGGTGGTGGTGATGATGATGATGACGATGATGATGATGATGATGATGGTGATGATGGTGGTGGTGGTGGTGGTGGTGATAAGTAGCATGGCATCATAGATAAAGAGCTGGTCCCAGAGTTACAAACACCTGAATTCAGTCCCACCTATGAAACATTCTCAGTCTAAGACAAGTCATTTTTCCTCTCAGTGCCCCCAGATATCCCTGTAAGACTACAGGATTAGTGTTAGGTTACAATCTTCATTGATAGTAAGAATGTCCTCACCAGGAAACCCTATGCCAATGAAATCCCAAGTACCATCTAAGTAGCAATCATGGTGGTGGTGGTGATAGTAGAAGGAGTAATAGGGATAGGGATAGGAACAGGGCTTGTGGTTTTATTAGTATAGTGAACTCCTCTTGCAAGGAAGGAAGAGAAGGATTCTGAAAGGTAAAGGTAAGGAGGGACTATATTCCAGGCATAACTACACAGAGGTGGGAGAAAGCATTTGACCTCTCCCTGTATGAGCCAGTTTTATTTTGGTGTATATTTATCACAGCTAGGTGGTGTAGTGGGCAGCACTGTGAATAGAGTTCCAGGCTTGGAATCAGGAAGACTCATCTTCATGAGTTCAAATCTGACCTCAGATATTTACTGGCCATGTGACCTTGGGCAAGTCACTTAACTCTTTTTGCAAAATGAGCTGGAGAATGACATGGCAAACCACTCTAGTATCTTTGCCAAGAAAACCACAAATGGAGTCACAAAGAGTCAGACACAACTGAAAAATAACTCAAACAACAACAAAATTTTCTACCAAGGAATCCTGAGGCTATAGAAGGGACATTTAAAGGTCATCTAGTCCAGCCCACTGCCTTCAGATAAGACCACAAATGCATTATCCTTGGAAGAAAAGAATTTGTTTTCTTTTTTCATAACAAGAGGCCAATTAGAAGATTATTAAGCCATGGACAGACAGATAAGGATTTACGGGTTAGATGCAAATATGACAGAAAAAGATCAGGGGGTCACCGTGGACTAAGAGCTAAGCAAATATCAGCAATGTAGTGCTTTAATTAATTCAATTCAAATATTTCTCAAGAATTCATTAAGTGTCCTCCACTAAAGTTGTTCTCCAATAACTCATTATTATATGGAGGTAAACTCTAAGTTTTTGAAAACTAGGTTGGAAGAGCTCTGGCAAATTGCTCCAAGCTAGAAATTTTGAGAGAAAGGTTAGCCTGGAAATATATGTCTGTTATATAAAGACCAGGCTAGCTAAATTTTAGAAAGGCTCATGACCCAGTTGATTACAGAGTGATCAGTAATCTTTGGTTTTGTGTTTGGTTTTGACCTACAGTTTTCAAAGTCTGTCTACTAAGCTTCAGAGGGCCTGCAATCTGGATCACTGACAGGGGAAGCCAGTCCAGTGAAGCCACAGATCCTTGAAGTCCTGAAGTACCTACCAAGTGTGAGCATTGTGCCATTGTCTGGGGGGATGGGAAGGAAGTTGGGTAAAAAAAGCAAATTGGTTTAATTTTGGGTTATGTTCAGAGTTATGCTGTCCAAGAACCATTACCAAGAAGGCAATTTCCTTCTGTTATCAGCACTGGACAGCTCCTCAGTCACAAGGGTACTGAACTGTTTTTATAGGAATGTTGAGAGAGATGGAAGGGAGGAAGGGATAAGGCTGCACATAGGATCATTCTCATTAATTCCAGGACAAAGAAAAGAGGGAGGTGACCTAATAATTATGTAAGATAATAATATAAAGGGATCAGCTCGTGGCACAGTGAAATTAGGAAGACTCATCTTCCTCCACCCAGCCTCAGATACTTACTATGTGACCCTGGGCAAGTCACTTAACCCTGATTGCCTCAGCTTCCTCATCTGTAAAATGAACTGGAGAAGGAAGTGGCAAACCACTCCAGTATCTCTGCAAGAATGAAGAGGCAGACATGACTGAAACAAATGAATGAAAAGTATAAAGGGATATTATTACGAAGGACAGGAAAAAGAGAAAGACTGTCAAAGAATGTCAAAAAGGGAAATTAACAGCAACAGATAGAAATTACAAAGAGGCAAATTTAGGCTCAGTAGAAGGAGGGAGACTTCCTAACAAGGAGAGCTAGCCAGAAGTGTAATGGGCTACCTTGGGAAGCAGTGAGTACTCCTTGAAAAAGTTGTAGATATGGATTTGACTTGATGAATCTCCTTCCTTACATTTATGTACCTATTTTGTATGTGTTTACATGTAAACACCTTGTCTATTTCTCTAGAATATAAACTCCTTAAGGGTTTCTTTTCATCCTTATACTCTTTGATACCTTGAACAGTGGCTGGCACAGAAAGGGCACCAATTAAATGCTTAGTGATTTGTTCCAACTGTGTCTTTGCACAATGTGTCCCTTGTTCCTGGAAGGCATTCCCTCCTCACCTCCACCTCTTAGAATCCTATGATAGACCCCACACTGAGGGGACACAAGACTTGGATTCTGTCCTGCCCCAGATCAGTGAACTTAGGCAGTTTTTTGTTAACTCTCTAGATATCACTCTCTTCATCTGTATAATGAATCACAGGTTCAGATCTGGGAGACACCTATAAAATCATTTACTTCACCCTCCTTATTTTAAAGATGAGGAAACTGAGGCCTATAGAGGTGAAGTAATTTACCCAAGTCCACCTAGGTAGTAAGTGACAAAGGCAGAAATTGATCTCAGATCCTTTGACCCCAAAAGCAGCATTATTTTTTTTTACCATTAGCATTTTTAAGTACCATGTTTCCACTCATTAGAGTAGACACTCTCTAAAGTCCTTTCTGATTCTAGAATTCTAGTCTACATAAATTTTGAAGAGAAGGAACACTGAACAAGTTTTTAAAAAGGAATTGAAAGGTATAGTGTGCCTACTCTCCAGGGCATGAAGCAAAAACTGAAATTAGTCTAAGACGCTGACTCAATTTCAGCAGCCTAAGCTCTCCAGATGCCAGAAATCTTCTGTTTATAAGCCTGAGGTTAAAAGAGTTCTGAACAGCATTACTTCTGATGCTATTAAAAAGGCCAAGTTTGCACCTAATATAATATATTATCCTTTTCTCCTTATTCTTAGGGGTGAGAGAAAAGAAGAGGACATTCCATCTCTGGATTGGGGCAGGGGGCGAGGGAGAGAAGTCAGCTCTATATTATCAAAAAGCCCATGCAGTTAAATATTTATTCAAATGCTCTTCCCTATACCTCCAGGATGAGTGAATTATCAAATTTGAATGCTACTGATCTATTATTCTCTTTTTGTATCACACCATGGAATCCTTTAATGCAACCTCAAATCATAAGAGCCTGCTATTCTTTGAAAGGAACTTTAGATAACCAAAATGGAACTTTTCCCCACCCCAAAATGTGGCCCTGGCATCCGACAATGGAAAAGCAAGGGGAGAATCAGACATAAAATTGAAAACCGGGCTGCTACCATTTTCCCTTAGAGACCTGCCAAGAGGAAAGACTGGCAAGGAATGAGAGAAGGAACTTCAGATTTAAGTAAACATCAATGTTTCCAGGTTCCTTCTACTTTGCTGACATTAGAGGGATCTATACTAGGAAGCATCCTTAAGATACCCAGACTCTTGAGAACCTGCCCTTCTACTAGCTGAAAATTATGTATGTCCTGCTAGAGTCTTATTCACCCGTAGATGCCCCCTTCCTCTAACCCAAAATGAAATTCACTAAATCTTGGGCAAAACACTTGGGGAATTCCATTTTCTTGTCACCCCTGGAAACATAAATTCTCATCTAAATTCACAATCACGGCTACAATTACATCACGGTGAAAGCATACCCAACTTTCTCATTAAAAGTCACCGTCTAAGTTTCTGTCATCTGAGAATGTTAAGGACCATAGTTCCCTTGGAATGAAAAGGATAGCAATAATTAACATTAATGAAATACCCAAAAAGCATCACATGCCCAAGCCTAGAGAAAGCAGCAGCAGATTCAATTTGTTAGAGATATACAAAATTACAGTATCACAGAGTTAGAAAGAGCCTCCAAGGCCATCTAGTCCAACCTGTGATTAAAGAAAAATCCTCTCTGAATATCCCCAGCAACCAGCCATCCATCCTTTCCTTGAAGATCTCTAGGGAGGGGCCAGCTTCTCATCATACATTATTCAATGCAAATTGGGTATGTTTTCACTGTGAAAGTATACCTCCCAAAGTTGTTGTAAAGATAAAATGGGGTAATATTTGTAAATGTGCTTAGCATAATGCATGATACACAGTAGGGGCTTAATAAATACTTATTCCCCTCCCCTTCCCATCCTAAGTGCTAAAAGAATGCTTAGTCAATTACTTCCTGAGGTATCACATTCTTCCATGTGAAATGTGACTTTCTGAGGAAGGCTAAGGAATCCTGCCTGGAAATCTGTCATCTTTTCCCATTTGGCTATGATCTAGACAGTAAGAGAAGAAGCAAGAATGGACAAAGGTAAAAGATGGGAAGCATCATGAAGCAAGTCAGGAGAATTGCTTATCGGTTCCATTTAGTTACTAGAATCATAAGGTCATAAATCAAAGTGAACTTAGAGATCATCTAATCCAACCCTCTCATCTTACAGATGAAGAAACTGAGGCCCAGAGAGGTGAATGATCAGAGACAATATATGGCAGAGCTGGGATTGGAACCCAGGTCTTTGACTCCAAATCCATTACACTGTCCCCTACATCATGCTGCCTCCTGAACTAGCTGTATGACCACAGGCAAGTCACGGACCTCCATGTGTCTCAATTTCATCATTAGTCAAAGGAGATAGTAATTTCAAGGCAGAATAGCATAGCAGATGGAATATAACTTAGACTCTGCTGATATTCACTAACTGTGTGACTACAGGCCACTCACCTCTCAAGCTTCAGTTTCCTAGCAGTAAAATGGGATTAATCATATCTGGAGAATCTTCCTCAAGAGGTTGTTTCAAGGGTCAAACTAGATAGATGGATGGATAGATAGATAGATAGAAAGATAGATAGATAGATAGATAGATAGATAGAGAGAGAGATAGACAGATAGACAGACAGATAGATAGACAGAATACTTAGATGGATGAATGGATACATATATACATACATGGACAGACAGATAGATAAGTAGATAGAAGATGGATAGATAGGTAGGTAGATAGGATAGACAGACAGACACATGGGATGGATGGATGGATGGATGGATGGATAGATAGATAGATAGATAGATAGATAGATAGATAGATAGATAGATAGATAGATAGATAGAATACTTGGATGGATGGATGGATACATACATACATAGACAGATAGACAAGTAGATAGATAGAAGATAGATGGATAGGTAGATAGCTAGGATAGATAGACAGACACATAGTAGATGGATGGATGGATAGATAGACACATACATACATACACATATACGTACATACACAGATGGATAGATAGATACATAGAAAGACAGAAGATGGATGGATAAATAAATAGATATATAGATAGATAGGACACACAGACACATAGGATAGATAGGATAGCTAGATGGATGGATCAATAGATAGGGTAGTTAGCTAGATGGATGGATGGATAGATAGATAGATAGATAGATAGATAGATAGATAGATAGATAGATAGATAGATAGATAGATAGATAGATAGGATAGACAGACAGACATATAAGATAGGTGGTAGGATAGACAGACAAATTGATAGGAAAAATAGGATAGATTGATATAGAAAGATATCTAGACGCACAATGTGTGGAGAGACAGAGAGAGAGAGACAGAAAGAGAGAGAGAGAGAGACAGAGAGAGAGAGAGAGAGAGAGAGAGAGAGAGAGAGAGAGAGAGAGAGAGACAGAGAGACAGAGAGAGAGACAGAGAGACAAGAGAGACAGAGAGAGATCTTTTGAAAACTATAAAGTGCTTTCTAGAAGTCACCTGTTATGGTTTGGAAAAGCATTAGTGTAGTGGGTAGAGTAGGTCTTGGACAGGGAATATCTGGGTTCAAGTCCTACCTAAGACCTATAAAGTCTGTGTGACACTGGGAAAATCATTTAATCTCTCAGTATCCTAGCCAGTGCTGCCAACCTCAAGTAAAAAGTAAAAAAAATTCCTGTGGGTCACAGGTTGATGTAGAAAACCACAAATAAACATTTATTATTGTGTTGTGTTTTTGTTTATTCTGTTAAACTTTTCCCAATGAATCTGGCTCAGACCTCACTTGGATTCTTTAGGGGATGGGTAATTGACATTGAGTTTAACACTTCTTTATGCCCATAAATTGCTGAGAAAGTGCTCATCTGCCTTAATCAAAGGAATTTCCATACCTGAAAATTTCCTAAGACAATGAACTCACAGACCCAGTCTCTAAAATACATCCTATGTATTTTATTTGTCCATAAACCCCAAATGGGTTGCTACCCATGTAGAATATCATAACCCTCAGTTTCCTCAACTATAAAAATGGGGAAAATAATAGCACCTAGGGTTGTTTCGTGAGGATCAAATGAGATAAAATCTGGAAAAAGCAATCAGTGCAGTGCCTGACGCATGGTAGGCATCATGCAAATACTTATCCCCTTACTTCTTCTACAACAAGTCATTGAGCCTCAGCTTTCTCATCAGTATATTGGGGATAATAACAACTCAAGGACCTCCTTCACAAGGTTATTTAGCGATTCAAGCAAGATGATCTACGTAAAGCTTTGCAAACCTTAAAGCACTATATAAATGTCAGCCATTATCCCTCCAGCTCTTCCAGATGCTGTGTGAATTAAATAGAGTTGTGGCTATAAAAGAGACTTCATCCGGTCAAGGGATTGTCCTAAGATCATCATCGTGGTAGGACGTGGAGTTAGAAGGTACCTTGGCCATCTCTCAGTGCCCCCTGCACCACTTCCAAGTCCCACAGACAGTGAGGAGCTGGAGCCCAAACCTAGAGGCTCCTGACTCCAAAGTTAAGGATCATGCTGTAAGAGCAGCTACCTTTACAAATAACAACAGTAACAGCTGACATTTTTATAGCACTTTACGGTTGCTAAGAGAGTCACATGTATCATTTCACTGGATCCCAACAACCTTGCGAGGTAGACATCATTATTACTGCCGTTTTACGGAAACACAGGGAATCCTAGAAATGACTTCTTTTACAAATCTGGAAAAGTGCTTTCCTTTCCTGTATATATACCTACTTATTTACATGGCGTCTCCCTCATTATGATCTGAGTTCTATGAGAAAAAGGACTGTTTCCCCCTTTCATTGTATTCCTAGTGCTTACTTAGCACAGTGCCTGCCACACAGTAGGCACTCAATAAATGCTTATTGATGGATTGCTCACATTCACATTTCTGACCAGATGCCAAGGGCACACTCCTCTTTCATTTCTCTAAACTTCACTACCATCTTCCGAAATCTCTCGATATGACTTCTCACCTCAAGTGATCAGATGACTTTCAAGTAGCATGGATCCTTCTGACTGCACCTGACCCCCAAGAAAGTCCACAATATAGGCTAAAGAAATCCAGGAAACAGGTTCCAGGTTCAAATGCTCCTGGGTCTTACTTAGCACCACGTCACTGTTTAAAGGGGGATTCTCTCAGACAACAAAAGTTTAAGGACTTTGAATCACAGATTGAGAATTGAGAGGAGCCTCCTAGGTCATCTAGACCAAGCCAAGGAAATAGGACACTAGAATGAGAGTTGGGAGGGATCTCAGAGGCTGTCTACCTCAACACCTCATTCTCCAGAGAAGGAAACTGAGGCACAAAGAGGCCCACAGAAGGTCCTCAAAGGCCATCTAGCCCAGTGCCCTCATTTTACAGATGAGGAAACTGAGGCCCAGAAGGGGGAGTGACTTACTCAAGGTCAAAATGCTGACTAGAATTCTGGATTTGTCTGCCACCTTGTGGTATTTCTGCACTCTGATGAATGTACCCTTGAAGACAGCCACAAAAAAGAAGAGAGCCACCAAAAATTAGAATGGAACCCATAATAAAAAAAAAACATTGGAATACGCATTAAAATCTCAGTCATTTGAACTAGCTGAGTATTAGAACAATATTCATTCTTCAAAGGTTTGAATTAAATAATATTTTAAAAGAATGAATACCATAGATGACTTTTTTCAGACTGTACCTGTGATTTTATTTTAATGGAGAACTCCTGGATGAGGAAATTCTCTCTGCCAATGCAGATTGGCCCCTTCCAGGAAACTTATAATCTTAGAGAGGTGCCTGAGACATGGAGAGATAAGTGACTTACATAGGCCATAGAGTCAATGTGGGACTGGAACCCAGGTTTTCCTAATTCTTCCTGGGTGCTATGCTTTGCTACTTTGGTTGTGATAAAATAAAGCTGGTCAGCCTTCTGAATTTCTCTCTCTGTCTCTCTGTCTGGCTCTGCCCCTCTCTCTCCTGTATGTGTGTATATGTGTATATGCACATGTATATACACATATATGTATACATGTATTTGTGTAACCATAGGTCATATGTGTTTGTGTGTGTATATATATACATATACACACATGCATGTGTACGTGTGTGTATATACTCACACACACACACACTTCCATAGTGCTTTAAAGTTTGCAAAATACTTTCTTTTCAATGTTCCTGTGAGGTGATTAGTTCCAATATTTTTTTACACATGCTTCTGAGAGTGAAAGTGACTTGCCTATGGAATCTTTGTGCAGTTTTAAGCCTTAATAGCTCAATAATTAAAACTGCTCAAAGACTTTTGAGACTCCCTGTGTACCTAGAGCACTAAACTTGGAGTCAGGAAGACCTAGGTTAAAATCTTGTCTCAGACATTTACTAGTTATGTGACCCTGAGCAAGTTATCACTTGAGTGCTTAGGACCTCAGTTTCCTCACCTGTAAAATCAAGGCTGGACTCAAAGACACTTATCATCAGTATCAAATTTCCTTTGATCTCAATGTCTTTTTTGGACAGGTGCTTCAGATGGACAATCATTCCCAAGATATCAGAGTTGGGAGAGACCCAAGAGCCTTCTAACCCAACCACTACCTGAACCTCCCCTCTTCATTGTGTTTGACACCACGGCCCCCAGCCTTTGCTTAAGGAGCTCTAACAAATGGAAATTCTCTATCTTCCAAGGTGGCCCAATCTACTTTGTGCCAGCTCTGATTGTTAGTAGTAACAGAGGCCAGCATTAAGCAGGCAAAATCAGGCTGAACGGCATTTTGTACAAAACTGTACAATCTTTTCAATCATACGACGTGCCACAACCTCAGATGAATCAAAATTGCAGATGACCCAAAGGGCAACAGAGAGGTGTATGGTAGCACTAAGAGGGCTGCCACATCCCCTGCCCAAGAAATTGTGGGAAAGACATCATCCAGGATACACACAGCTGGAGAAGGAGATAAGACTGTCATTTATCAAAAATGAGAGACAACACATGGACAGCCCAAGGGGTACATGGGGCCCCTCCAGGAAGAAAAGCAATCGGAGGAAGACCTCCAGCATGATGAGAGGATTTTTTAAACAGAAGGTTTATGAAAGTCTAGAGACAGGAATCACACAAGATAAGAAGATATAGGAGTATTGTAATATAAACTGGCGAAGAGTCTACCCACACTGATGAGCGTAGTGCTAGGAACACAAGAAGTGTTTAAGTTCTTTTTCATTCATTCATTCATTCATGGATCTACTTAAATACTTTTATATTCATTCATTGATCGAGCCACTCAAATACTTCTATATTCTTTCATTCGTTGATCCAGTAAAATATCCAAGTATAACCTTTATGATTTATGTTCAGCAGTGAAATAACTAAAACTAGGCTAACATGAGGTAGCAAACTCAAAACAAATTTTATATCATTTGAGAAGACATTCCCACTGTACTACATTCTTTATAGACAACCTCTGGAGTACTCCTTCCATTCTGGGTGCCACATTTTAAGAAGGGTATTGACAAGCTGGCAAACATTTCAAGTAGGCTCACTTCCTACCTACGTGATTTAAGGCACGGCACCTTACCTGTCTGGGCCTCAGTTACCATATGAGGAGGGTGGACTAGCTGTCTTCCATCTCTAGGTCAGAGTATGATAGATTTAAGGATGGCAGGGACCTTAGAAGCCATCTAGTCCAACCACATCATTTTACATTTGAGGGAACTGAGGCACAGAAAAGAAAAGTAACTCAGCTAAGACTATAGAGGTGGTGAGACCATAGGATCATCGATTTAAAGCTAGATAGGACCTTCAACGTCATCTAGTCCAGACTGCTCATTTTTACAGGTGATGAAACTAAGATCCAAGAAGTGACATGTCTTACCCCCAGTCACACAGTTAGTACATGGCAGAGCTAGAATTTGAACCCCTAGCTAGTTCTTGCACTTTCCCCTCTGAACTGAAAGGATGGCACAGGGACTTGAAGTCATACTAGGAGAGAATTAGTTGAAAGAACTGAGACTGCTTCACCTATGGAAGACACAGCTTGGGAGAG
This sequence comes from Phalanger gymnotis, assembly GCA_028646595.1. Lineage (NCBI taxonomy): Eukaryota > Metazoa > Chordata > Mammalia > Diprotodontia > Phalangeridae > Phalanger > Phalanger gymnotis. The sequence continues at coordinate 19,769,555 of CM053622.1, read as the reverse complement.
ATACGATGGCTGTCTCTGAATATCTGAAAGGCCGTCATGGGAAAAAAGAATTGGATTCACTTTGTTTGGCCCTGGGGACCCAAGGAGGTACAAGTAACAAAGAGGTGGGCTTCAACTCCATGTAGGGAAAAATTGTTCAACCATTTTTCAGTCATGTGTGACTCTTGGTGACCTCATTTGGGATTTTCTCAGCAAAGACAATGGAATGGTTTGCCATTTCCTTCCCCAGCTCATTTTACAAACGAGGAAACAGAGGCAAACAGGATTAAGTGACTTGCCCAGGGTCACACAGCTAATGTCTAAGACCAGATTTGAACTCAGGAAGATGAGTCTTTCTGACTCAGGCTCAGCACTCTACCCACCTAGCTGCCCATAGGAAAAATAAATAATTTTTACCAAAAATGGAATGGAGGAGCAGGTTGTTCCTCATTAAAAGTAAATAAGAAAAATGATGATCATCTTTCTGATAAATTGTAGTGGGGATTCTACAGGATAGGAATGGGTGGACAAGCTGAAGTCCTTTCCAACTCTGAATTGAATACTCAATCAATAAACATTTATTAAGCACCTACTATGTTCCAGGCACTGGGCTAAGTGCTGCATTCTGTATGACTCATAGGAGACAAACTTTGAGCTCTCTTCAAAATCGTAAAGTCTGTTCATTTCAACATCTTGACTGCTGGCTGAAGGCAGATATGTACTGAGAGGAGCAACAGGGCCCCTCCAAAAAACTTAGAACCATAGACCTAGAACTGGAAAGGGGATGCAAGACTTTCTGGTCCAACCTCCACATTTTACAGACAAGGACACTGAGGTAAGCAGGGTTAAGTGAATTATACAGGATCACACAGCTAGTAAGAGTCTGAGGCCAGATTTTAACTCAGAAATATGCGTCTTCCTGATTCCAGGCCTGGCACTCTATCTACTGTGCCAACTAGCTGCCGCAAAAAGGTTCTTGCAAAAACATAAGATAAAATTCATAAGGCATTTAGCAAACTTAAAGTGCTACACGAATGCTCACTATTAGTATTATTATTAAACACTGAAAGCTTTTAAATCGTTGAACATGTTTGAGGTTAATATCTCAAGTTCTTTTAGAAGATTCTTGAGCAGCATTCTCTCACTTCTATCACCTCATTTCTTTAATCCTCGATTCCCTCATTTGTAAGATGAGGTGGTTGAGCTGACTGGCCTCTAAGGTCCCTTTTCCAAATCCATATCAATGATTCTATTATCCTATGGTCCTACTTATCAATGTCTTTCATAAAATATGATACCTCGAATGAAACATAATACTGCAGATGTGAGCTGACGAGGGGGAGTTTAACAGGAATATTTTCACCCTCTTTCTAGATATCCTTCCTTTGAATCGTAGCTAGGACAGGACAAATGGGTCTTTGCCCCCAGGTTACTGAATTTAGAGGTGCTGACTCCATTTGTCTTCCCTCACTTAGAAAAAACAGAGCTCAGCCCATTGTTAGCAAGAATAATTAGTTAATCTGCATACTCTTTGATCCAGCAATACCACTACTAGGTCTTTATTCCAAAGAGATCAGAAAAAATGGAAAAGGACATAGGTGTACAAATATATTTGTAGTAGTTCTTTTTGTGGTGGCAAAGAGTTGGAAATTGAAGGGATGCCCATCAATTGGGGAATTGTAGGAACAATCTGCTAGCAGCTGCTGTAGGGGTGTAAGACCAACCAACAACCAGCACACAGAAAGCTGCCAGCACAGGTTCTTTGATCCGTTTTACTAAGGAAAGTAACTTTAAGGGGTTAACAATCTCAGTTTAATCAAACATACAAATATCATTCACAGTTCAGGGGGAAAAGATCAGCCCCCTGAACATCAAGGCAAATACAAACAGAAATTACAAACATCAACAAACAGACCTTGTCTGATTCAAATCACAATTCATAGTTACCAGAGAAGAACCAACATCTGGGTTGTAAAGCTGGGGGGCAGTTTGCCCAGAGTCTCAACACTCCTTCCATGAGTGTGCCCCAAAAGTCAAATGCCAAACTCTCCTCAATTATATCCAGTTCAGAGCCCAGAGCGCTCTGACCTCACCCAGGCTGGGTGTGGGAAAGTTCCCCATCCCCAGTATCACATCATATACAAATGAGTGACTCCCAGTTGTCTCAGTGCTGAGAAATACTCCAAGACAAAAAGATCCCACTTTATCTGCCCCATTCAAACAAAGGCCAAAATCATTAAAGGCACTTAAGAGAAGAACAGCAAAAAGTCCCACCTTAATTACTATTACAGGAATGGCTGAACAAGTTGTGGTGTATAAATATAATGGAATACTACCGTGCTGTAAGAAATGAGGAGCAGGATGCTTTCAGAAAAACCTAGAAAGACTTACATGAACTGATACAAAGTCAAATGAGCAGAACCAGGAGAACAGTGTAGATAGTGACAGCAACATTGTATGATGACCAACTATGATTGACTTAGATATACTCAGCAATACAATGATACAAGACAATCCCAAAAGATTCATGATGGAAAATGCTATGCACCTCCAGAGAAAAAAAATGATGGAGTTGAATGCAAATCAAAGTATACTATTTTCACATTCTTTAATTTTTCCACAATTTTCCCCCTTTTGTTCTGTTTCTTCTTTCACAACATGACTAATATGGAAATATGTTTAATATGATGGCACATATATAACTTAATTGAATTGCTTGCCATCTTAGGGAAGAGGGAGGGGAAGGAGAAAATTTGGAACTCAAAATTTTATTTTACAAAAGAATGTTAAAATAGGCAGGTACCAGAAGCTGTCCCCTACCAACCCCCCCCACTCCATTAACCTTTGTTAACTCTTTGTCCCAGATGCAAAAATTTTTAGTTATTGTTCTTCTGGGTCTCTCAGGACAGCCGTAATTTTGTTTTTGCTTGTTTATTATTTTTGCTGTCTTGTCACACTATGGAGTCATGTTGAGTTTTCAGTTCACTAAGACCCCCAGATCTTTCTCAAATGATTGTTGTCTAGTTTTGCCTTCTTTAGAACAAGATACCATACATAGTTCAAGCTTCACTGATCTCCCTGAAAATAGAAGAAGCAGTAATAATAGCTGCCCTGATGGCTCCCGTGTGCACTGAGGAATCTTATGTTAGACGCTCCTTCTGGTAGTGTCACAAAGTTAGAAGAGGCTGATCCTTCTCATCTCATGACACCAGTGATGGGCTGTATCCTTGTCATGAATCCCTTACAGAAAAGTATTTCATTGAAAGTCTATCAGCTCACCTTATTCTTCCTTCCCTCTCACATCCCCAAACTGGTGAGGACCACTAAGGGATCAGTAGAGAGAAGAGGTCCCAAGAAGTCATTTGCTCTCCAAAGAGGCTGTACTACTTCTGAATTGCAATTATAGACAAATGAGTCCCCCAAAGCAGATCTCTGACTGGTGCTTGATGCTGCAGGGGCTGCTGGGAGGAGCTCAATGTCATTGAACAGAAAAGTGGGCAGGAGTGTGAACAGCAGTGACGGAAGCCAGAGAGAGATGATTTCCCCACCTTCGAAGATGAGCAACATCCTGCCAAGAACTAGCGACAGAGCAGGAGGAAGGTGTGGAGAAAGAATCGGAGAGGGCATGAAAGAAAGGGAGAGTGACCCATCTCCACATTTCTGGTCTCAATTAACCTGCCTTTCTGGATCACCTTTAAATTCTGCCTCACATTTCTGAAAAACAGAAACTTCCTTATTCACTTTTAGAAAACAGCAACAATGACAACAACCAGGTTTCCTTCATTTGGCAAGAATTTCTTAAGGATCTGCTCTATGTGAGGTACTGTACTAAGCATAGGGGCACAAAGACAAAACAGTGTTTGCTCTCAGTAAGCTTGGATCCTATTGGGAAAGCCTTCCTAAAATGGATCAGTGCAATTTTAATGGAATAATCATGTGTCATTTTTGAGTGCATATGCCTCGATAGATAGATAGATAGATAGATAGATAGATAGATAGATAGTTAGATAGATAGATAGAGACACACTCATATCCCTTTTGAAGATTTCATTTTAAGGATGTAACATATTTTGAGGTAGCCTATTTTTGGAATTTGAAATATAATATGTGTGTGTGTGTCTGTACACATGCATGTGAGTGTATATATGTGTGTGTACATATTTGCATTTGTACATGACAACAAGGCAACAAATATTTATTAAGTACTTATTATGTACCAGGTACTATGCTAAGTACTGGGGATACAAATAAGTACAATAAATGTGTATGTATGTATGTACATATATGTATACACACATATATAATACATACACATATATACGTATATATACACACAGAGAGATATAAGTACATGTTCTTTTCCTAGAACACAAATAGCTAATAAAATCACAGAATGTTAGGGCTGGGAGGGGCCTTATAACAAGGAATGTCAGATCTGGGAGGGGCCTTAGAACAGGGAAGGTCAGAGCTGGGAGAGGCCCCAAAACAGGGAACATCAATGTTGGGATGGACCTAGGACAATAGATATCAGAACTCAGAGGAACTATTGACATTGTCTAGTCCAATTTCTACATTTTACAAAAGAAGAAACCGAGACCTGAAGAGGAGGCACAGATTTAACTATCAGTTGGTATGATCGTAGCTAGAGCACTGAATTTGAAGTCAATACTACCCAAGACAATGCAAAGGCTATACCAAGACAATTCTAAGGCACCTGCTAGCTCTATAACTCATGGGGGAGTCACAACCTCTTTCAGCCTTAATTTCCACATATGTAGAAATCAGGATAATGACAGCACCTTCCTCACAAGGTTGTTGTGAGGACCAAATCCAATAATATCTGCTAAATACTTTACAAACCTTAAGGCACTATAAAAATCTTAGCAACTATTAATTGAAGCCACAAAATGGGGTCCTGGTAGAGCATGGACTCAAACCCAAACCTCCTGTCTCCCAGCCCAGTCTTCTTTTCCACTAAAATACATTCTCTCCCAACTAATCAAAGCCGTTTTATATTTTCCTTCGCTTTCTCCTCTATTTTTATGAGAAAGAAATAAATGGCAAGTAAACAGGTTGATATTAGGGATTTAATCAAAAAAGCAATTTCTAGAGCAAGTCACAAGGTCAATACAGAGGCAGCCCAATCTTCCACATCTTCCATATCAACCTCCCTGAACAGTGATAACCGATCTTTATAATCATAACCTTGGGGCACAGAAAAAAATTCTGAATTATATAAGGAGGATTAAATTATTCCCAATACGGTTTTAGTGTTAAGTGCATTTTGTGGCATTTGAGGTTCCTGAAAATTGGTAATCCATTTATGGCATATAGGGAAGCTATCAGACAATTGGACTATTCAATTAACCATAATGCCCCTCCAGATAAATAAAAGATTACTGCATATCATATCTACTAATTTATAAAAGGCCTTGGACCTGCATCAGTGGATGGCACACCCACTCTAATGAAATGGCAGGTCATTGAAATATTGAAGAAGTGCCTTAACTCTGTTTTTTTTTAGTTATGTCTGACTCTTTGTGACCCCTTTTAGGTTTTTTTTTGGCAAAGATACTGGAGTGGTTTGCCATTTCCTTCTCCAGCTCATTTTACAGGTGAGGAAACTGAGGCAATCAGGGTTAAGTGACTTGCCCAGAATCACATAGCTAGTAAGCGTCTGAGGCTGAATTTGAACTCAGGAAGATAGGTTTGCCCTCCTTACCTCTGCATTTGATAACAGATAGAGGAGAGGCAGGCAGTTTGACATAGAGGACAGAGAGCTGGTCTTAAAGTTAGGATGACCTAGTCCAGGAGTAGGGAACCTGTGGCCTTGATGCCACGTGTGGCCTTCTAGGTCCTCAAGTGTGGCCCTTTGACTGAATCCAATCTTCACAGAATAAATTCCCTTAATAAAGAGATTTGCTCTGTAAAACTTGGACTCAGTCTAAAGTTCATATCCAAGGGCCTAGAAGGCCACAAGTGGCCTTAAAGCCACAGGTTCCCCACCTTGGTAGGCCAAAATCCAGCTACTGACAGAGTCTGACCATGTGAACCTTACATGAATTGAGGCATAAGTCATTGAAGATACTACTGAGCATCTCTCCATTCAAATCACAGGATCTCAGAACCGGAAGAAATGCCAAAGGCCATCTGGTCCAAATATATTGGGAAAGAAGTCTATCTGTAACATCTCAAACCAGTAGTCATCCAGCCTTTGCTTGAAGCCCTCCAGTGAGAGGGAAACTGCTCTTTCTCAAGGCAGTTTATGTCGCTGTTGGGCAGCTCCTGTGGTTAGGAAGCTGTTTGTTCGAAAGCTCAAGCCTAAGTCAGCCTTCCTGCAAATTTTGAACTTTGTTCCCTGTTCTGCCCCTTGGGGCCCACCACAGAAAGTTGAATCTTTTCACACAACATCCCTTCCAGTCCTTAAGAACAGTAATCACGTCTCCATCAAATCTTCTCTTCTCCGAACTAAATAATCCCAATTCCTTCAGCTTAACTTCACATGATGAAATCCTAAGAACCTTTACCTTCTCTTCTGAACTCTGTCCAACTAAGGATCACAAATCATAGGATTACAGAGCTGGAGCCAGAGGGAACCTCACAGGTCATCTAGGCCAATCTCCTTATTTTACAGATTATACAAAAAAGGGGGAATGAGTTGCCCAAGGTTACAAAGGTATTAAGGATTGTAGGTGGGATTTGAACTCAAGGGCTCCTTTACTCACTCTGTCCCCTTGATGTGGTATTAAGAATGATAAAATAATACCTTTGTTGCTGATGATAATGATCAGACAGAAGGGAAAGGGACCTTAGGGACCACCTCTTTGTGACGATTCTAGGTCACGTGGGTGAGTCGCATGTGTGACTCACCCCTGACCCTGAAAAAGATATAAAACCAAGGGTTGGCTGTCTTTTCTTTGGAGCTCTACCTGCAGCAGTGGTGGCGCGAGTGACTCTGGGCCAGCCCTTGTTCCGAGCTTCCAGGCTGAACCTAGATGTTGGTAACTATAAATCGGTATTTGGTCTGTCTGTTGATGTTTGTAATTTGCTTGTAATTTGCTCTGAAGTTCAGTGTGCTGGTCTCTTCCCCTGAACTAAGTGAATGATATTTGTATGCTGAATTAAAGTAAGCTTGTCAACCCCTTTAACCTTGCTTTCTTTATTAAAGCAGATCAAAAGAACCTGTGCTTTGGCAGCTTTCTGGGTGCTGGCTATAAGTGGATCTTACACCCACATCTAGTCACATCTAGTTGAAACATCTAGTCACAGAAATACAGAATTTTGAAATTAGGAGGGACATCAGGGGCTATCTAGTCCATCCTATGCCTCAAATAGGATCCCATTACAATATTCCCAAGTGGCTATCCAGAGTTAGCTTTGGATAATACCACCATTTGACACATGGGAAAATTGAGTCTCATAAAAGGAAAGCAACTTGCCTACAGTCACAAGAGAAAAAGCAGAGGTAAGACTCCAGCGTAGGTCTTCTGAATCTCACTCCAGTGTCTTGTCTAACATATCTGTCTGAAGCTATGTAAGAAGTAAAAAAGCACATATTCTTTCAATTGTCTTGAGACACAAAATAACAAGAATTGTGAGGAGGAGAAAGGAGCAGAAGATAGGACAGGATAAGAGGGAAAGAGAGAGGAGAGAGCAGGAGTAAGGAAGAGAGATGGGAGAATAGAGTGGAGATGAGAATAAAGAAAATAGGTGAGAAGAGAGGAGAGGAGAAGAGAGCAGAACAGAGAAGAGGAGGGAGAAGTTGAAAGAAAGAAGAAGAGGAAGAGGAAGAAGGAGGAGGAAGAAAAAGAAGAAGAAAAAGAAGATAATAGATGGGAAGAAGAGAGAGGAGAGAGAGAATGAGAGAGAGAGAGAACATTTATATTTACTCCAACAAGCATTTATTAATAATCGACTATGTGCCTGGAGCTGTCCTGGGTGCTAGTGACACAAACATGAAAATGAAACATTCTCTGATCTCAAGGGGCTTATATTAGACTGGGGACAAAACACATACATGTAAAGTAAACATACAATATATAATGTTGATACATACGTATATATGTAAAATACCTGATTACCCTCTTCTGACTTCAACCAAAGGAACAATGGCTTACATTTGACTTAAGGTGGTCACCAGAGGGGTGAAGAACATGAAAGGGAAGGAAATAGTATACATTTTCCATTGTATCCCCTTCCCCTTTCCATTGTATCCAGTTATATTGATGCAGAAGGAGAAAACTAACTAAGAGGATGACTACCACAAAATCTACAGGTTGAAGGAGACCGCAAAATTTCTTTAGGAAAGAGAAGGTGAAACATTGTGAAAAAAGAGGAGAAAGGAAGGAGGAATAAAGAAAAGGTGGCATTTTGAATATTAGGAGTTGCTCCTTACCAATAAGATAGGATAGCAAAAAAATATATAGCATGAGTAAGAGGAAGGGGAAGGGAACAGGAAAGAAATCTGCACTGAATGTCCCTCTGACTTTTCCCCATCACCAAGTTTTGTCATTTTACTACACCTGCATAGGCCATGGTTAAATTGCCATGAACGGATATTCCAGCTGCTGTCCATAATAATCCTGGATAGAACATTAAGTCTCTGAGAGGTCCCTCTGGTTCCCAGATATCCCCCATCCACCCACACTTCAGGAATATCTTTTAAAGTAGAAATGAAGCATTGAATAAGAAGATGAGAAAGGGCCTGGTTAACACCTAATGAATTCCCCTTTTGCAGCATGTCAGGCATAACTGATGGATATCCAACCAGAATATGCCAAAGACTTTCAGGCAGGACCCAAGGCTTTTCTTTGTGTTGGGGGCAGGGAGGGGGGTCTGGCTGAATGACTCGAGAAAAACACCGAATCAGCTAAGACAATAATATGCTCAGGCCTGGGTCTCTGGCACTCTTATCCATAACCAGACTGCACCAAGGCCTTTCAGATGCTAACTAAATATCTCTGCTACAGGGAAAGCATTTTATACTTTTGAAAGTGTTTGTATAGCTATCCCTTCATTTGACCCTCCCAACCACAGCCTAAATGATGGAGAGGGCAGGTAATAGTCCCATTTAACATATGAGACAACTGAATAATACAAGTGTGCAAGAACTCAATTCTCTTAGTTCCCACTTCAGTCCTCTTCCCATTACATCACTGATGCCCATATGGACCCAAGGAGTTCTTCATGTGCCAATTCCATACACAGAAAGGCCATGTAGTATGGCTGAAAGAGAGGCAAAGACAGCTAGGGGGCACAGTGGATAAGGGACTAGGCCTGGAGTCAGGAAGACCTGAGTTCAAATCAAGCCTCAGAAATTTACTAGCTGGGTGACCCTGGATAAGTCACTTGACTTCTGTTAGCCTCAATTTCATCACCTGTAAAGTGGGAATGATAATAGCACCTCCTCTCAAGGTTACTGTGAAGAGCAAATGAGATTATATTTGTAAATGCCCATCATGGACAGAGTAAGCAGTATATAAATGTTACTTATTATTATTATATATTAATATATCATTATTATATTGCTGGACTTTGGAGTCAGGAAGGCATGGACTTCTACCCTCTTTCTCTAAACTACCTCAATTTGTTTTGTATTTGTTCTGTATGTAGCCCACACTCTCAGAGATTAGTCAGGCCCCCAAGCAAAACTACATCTCCACCTCGGGATTCTAGGGGTACTCCTGAGGACTCAGGGGATGCTTCTCCAAAGCCATTGGCTAAAGCCCCCAACAGCTTGTCTTCTCCAAGATCATCTGTAGATAATAATTTTAGTCAGCCAACTTTAAGCAACTTTTAAGAAAAGGTTATTTACTAGGGTGGTTACAATAAGAGCTGTGCGTGCAAATCATCCACTTTGCCACCAGTGCATACAGAGTCCAGGTGAACATGGGCCCAAGCTTAGAGAGTTGTTGCTGTTTATCTTCTGCTTTTGAAGATGACCAATGACATCATAGAGTGATATCTTGACTTGCGTGCGAATGAGACAGAGCTGTAAAAAGTTGTCAGCCTCACTCTCTCTCTCTTCCAGTCATCAGAGTCCAGTGACAAAGTTAGAAGAACTCGCAACGGCCTGGGAGGCAGCTCGGGATCTCGGCATCTTTGATGTCTGACCAAGCTCTAAGAACTCCACCTTCAGCCACATTCATGGCCATTGGAACAAACCATTCTCATTTCACCAGGGGAAGTCTTCACATGCTTGGGGTAGACATTCTTCTAACTCACCAATGGGGTTGAGGCCTGTTGGTTATCCTTAGCCTGGTTTATTCCATCTGTAGAGACAGTTTTACCAGGGTATGGTATACCCCCAGATCCTAGCTGATAGAAGTGATTTTCCCTCATTCAAGGAGTACCCAAGAACCTCCCCTTACACATGGTATCATCTCTTTCCTGGGTTCCTTGGTGGAGCCATGAATCAACATCCTATCTTTCTTTGGTCCTCGACGAAGGTATTTGTGTCAGCTGATCCAGGGATGTTGTTAGGACACCAGTGGGAAGATACAAGGTCTCAAATACTATGTACCCTTCAAAATTCACAAGGCCCTCATCCAGCTAAAGGTGAGGCCATAGCCAATCTTCTCTCCATTCCTAGGAAAATCCTCTTCAGAAGTTTTTATCTGGGATGCCACACTCAATCCAACTTCTAGAATGTCCTTGGTTCTAACCAGCTTGACAATTTTCAGATGGTCCCTGAGGTATGGTCAGGTTTCCTGATCTTATCCAAACATAGTTCTTGTGTGATATCACTCTAGTTCAAAGGATTCTTTGAATTCAGGCTATAACCTTTACTTAACTGACTGAATATCTTATCACTTCAAGTGGGGTGGGTGACTTTACCTATGAGACCTCATTGGAGCTTCATAATAACCCCTTATTCTTCCCACTTTACAGATGAGGAAACTGAGGCTCAGAGAGGTTAAGTCAGACATGTCAGAGCAGTATTTGAACCTAGGTCCTGACTCCAAATCTAGAAGTCTGTTCACTAAACCAAACTGTCTCTCGTTGTTTAAAAAAAAAGTGACAGCAGACCCATCCTGAGCCAGATGGCTGTCTGGGCCAGGCTGATTTCCTGGGGCTTAAGTATCCCATACACAAAAGGTTTCATTTCTATGACTCAGAGCAGAATAGGAGTCCAGGAATAGCAGTGCAACACTCATGCCTTATACCACTTTTGTTTGGGTGAGTTCATCCATTAAATGAGTTTATATGCCATCGATATACATTGTAGTTGGATCAGATAAGCTGGAGGCTTTGTCTGACTTCCTTAAATTCCCCAAACCTGCCTGATACAACAAGCCAGCCAGGAGACACCACCTTTTGAGCCAAGTAGGCTTAAAGAAGCATAAGATTTTAGAATCAGAAAGGACCTTAAATGAAACCTATTATAGAATCACAAAATTTCAGCATCAGAAGGGACCATCTAGCCCATGCCTACTGCAAGAATGATGCTCCAACATGAGACAAGCATTCCTCCAGCCTGTGCCTTGACCAATGCCCTCAGCTAATCAGTGAAGACAATGGAGCCCAGGAAGGTAAATGACTGGTCAAAGGTCATGTAGGTAGCATAGTAGCAATAAAGAAGGAACCTGAACCCAGGGCTCATAGCTTCTTTGAAGCTATGGGACAAATCAGAAAGTTGCTTTTCCTCCTATTTTATTTGTTTGTTTGCTTGTTTATTTATCTATTTATTTTATAAATTGTATAAATCTATTTTATTTATTTATCTATTTTTTTAATGCTTCATTGCTTCCACACCTACAATTTCATTAGCTCTACTGTAGAAATATTCTCCACTTATGCAGCTTATCTGTAGCTTGGGGTCCTACAGTGTTGCCTGGAGTACTGAGAGACCAAACCAGTCAGTGTTAAAGGCAGAATCTGAACTCAAGTCTTTCTGACTCCAAGACTGATTCTCTATTCACTGGGCTTTTCACACATGTATTACTCGTAAGATCATAGGATCATAGATTTCGGGCTGGAAGGGTCTTTAGGGCCATAGAATCCAACTTTCTCATTTTATACATGAGGTGAAGAGAATATCAGGGTCACAAAGTTTTAGTAAGTGTCTCAGGGGCTTCAGTGTAATTCAATAAGCATGTATTAAGTGCCTACTATGTGCCAGGTCCTGGGCTAGACCCTGAGCAAATCATTTAACTCTGACTGCCTCGAAAAAACAAAAAGATTACCTAGTTCAGGAATTTCTGTTTCTCATAGACTCCTTTTGCAGTCTGGTGAAGCCCAGAACTCTCTTCTCAGAATGCGTATAAAAATGCATAAAATAAAAAAAACAGGATCACAAAGGAAACCAATTCTATCAGAGTGCACTTATCAAAATACTTTTTGTACAAAAAAGTTCACAGACCATAAATTATGAATCTCTGATTTAAGACAACCTCATCATTTTACTGAGGAGGAAGTGGAATCTCAGAGAAGGCAATCAAGCTGCCCAAAGGCAGAAAATAAACTGGTGTATATTATATTTTCAGAGATTCCTGGTTTGGGAATCAAGGGACCTAAGTCTCCATTTGAATTCTGCCACTTGCATAGCCTCTGACAAATCACTTGGACTCTCTGAAACTCAGTTTCTTCAGTTATAAAATGAGAAGGTTTAACTCACTGATTATTAAAGTCTTTCAACTCTAATACCTATGAATGTGAAGGTCCAAAGAATAGGGCAAAGGGCTAGAAAGGACCTGAGAAGTGATGACCAGCTCTAGATTTAGAATCCTCAGTCACCTAATATAGCTTTTCTAATGGGGAAACTGAGGCACCAAGATGAAGTGACTTCTACAAGGTGACACAGACAGTTAAGTAGCAGCGGTAGGACTCAAATTTAGGGCCCCTATATTTTAGGACTTTCTAGGTTCAGTGATCTTTCCAGAGCACCACACTGAAATCAATATCTTTGGACCTGGCCAGCGGTGGTTTTGCTTGACTATGCATATTCATTACAAGATTGATTGATTTTGTGCACACACACACACACACACACACACACACACACACACACACACACACAACGGGGAAGGGGAGGAGGTGAGAGGGAGCAAAAATAAATATTTGTTCATTGAAAACGAATAACATTTAGTCCTCACACAATACTTCCAGATCATGGGACAATGGATATAGAGGCAGAAGGGTCTTAAGAATTCATCTAGTCTAATCTCTTCATTTTACACATGAAGAAACAGAGAACACTAGACGTTAAGTGGTTTGCCCATGTCACGCTGTTAGCTAAGGCTATTTCCCAGACATCTTCCCCCACCTTCCATTTAAAAGAAGGTCCCGAGATCTTATTTACAATTTTTCAATGATCCTATGAGATGGCCCACTCTGGTGCAAACACACCATCTCCCACAAACACAGAGAACTTACAGTCAGGCCCAGGAAGGAGATAACTGGCAAATTTTTTGCATTCTTCTGTCAGCAGACATAAAAAATCTGCCTCTCCAATGCACTAATTATGATCCTGAAACACTAATGGGATTAGAAAGCAGGACTTGGTGACTGCCTCCTGAAAATCATTAAGTACCATTATAGGAAATTAACCTCACCTCCTTTCCAGAACCCTTTGGGGGCCATAGTCCTTGTCACATCGGAATATGGCCCCAGGAGGTGAGTTGGAAAAGGGTGACTATTTGTTTTCTTCTTTCTCTATTAATCTGGGTTAATAAACTCTCCCACGGCCTGAGGTAAAGAGGGGGTCTAGCTCCATGCTGTATATCTGAAAGCTTCTTTGACACTCTGACTATAAACTACTGTGGCGTGATGGAGCATGTGGGATGATCGAATGTAGAGATTTCGCAGATGGTGGAACAAGGAGCCCTCCAGGGGAGGCTAAGGACCCCCTTGGCCACCATTAGCCACCAGGAGCAGCTGGCCTCACTGTTCATTTACTTCCTCTCATCCGACTGACTAGGTTTGAGCTCTCCAGAGTCCTGGAAGACACTCAAGATACCTGAAAGAATTAATTAATGGAGAGGAGGAAGAAAGGAAGAGGAAAGACTCATAAACAGAGAGCAGCAGGGCTGGGGCCAAGTGGTTGGGAATGAACTTGAGCCAAAAGGATTCATGGTGAACTGACTGTACCACCAGATGTCCCATGGGTCACTTCTGAGCCTGATCCAAGCTGATTGAAAACGTTCTGAAATTTCTGAGCATGAAACACAGACAAAGGAGAGGTAAAAGGAAGAGGGACATAAGATCAGGGATTTGACCGCTGGAAGGACCTTTAAAGGCTGTCAAGTCCAACCCTATCATTTTACAGATGAGGAAACTGAGTCTGAGAGAGATTAAGTAACTTGTCCAGGATTGAACAGGTAGTAAGGATATGAGGCAGAATTTGCCTAAGTCCAGTGCCCAATACACTGTGTAATGCTGCCTCTCCCTAAGCCATGAAGTAATAACCACTTGCAGTGACACCCATTATCCCTTGGTAGATTTACAGGGTAGACAAACTCTTGAGTTATCTCCATCAAAGAAATGGGGAGACTTAATACAAAAACTAGCCTCTCATTATGCTCTTATAAGCTTTCTTTCCCTACATCATATAAATGGAAGATACCCGAGTGGAAAGAATTTAAATTTAGTTCAAAAATTCAATCTCAGTCCTAAAGTGGGTATCCAATTCCACTGATTTCAGTTCAGCCAATATCTACTAAGCATTTACAACATTCAAGGTCTCTCATAAGTGCTAGGGTTACAAAGACAAAGAAACTGGTCCCTAACTTCAAGGAATTTACACTCCACTAGAAGTAAGGGATAATATGTATAAGTGTTTAAATATAAAGGACATGCAAAAATATGTCATTTCAAAAACAGTGGGAATTAAAAGGTAGGCAGGATCTAGAAAGACCTTGAGTAGGAAGCAGCATCTGAATTGTGCTTTGAAGGAAGCCAAGGACTCTGTGAGGATTCCAGGTAGGATGAGAGAGCATTCCAGACAGCAGAAAGCAAGGTGGTACAGTGGATAGAACACTGAGTTCAAAGCCAGCCTTAGACATTTAAGAGCTGTGTGACCTTGGGCAAGTCACTTAACCCATTTGTCTCTGTTTCCTCATCTGTAAAATGGGGACTCCCAGAGTTATTGTGAGGATCGAATGAAGTAATAATTGGAAAGCACTTAGCCCAATGCCTGGCACACAGTAAGTGCTATATAAATATTGGCTATTACTGTTGGTTGGGCACAGCCTATGCAAAAGCACAGAGATGGGAGATGGGATGTTGTGTCCCAGGAACATGAGAAGACTAATTTTTTTTTCCTGGAAAAGAGTACTCACCTTCCAAAGGGGCTTCCAGACTGCTGAGGATCCATCCACTTCTTACTCATTAAGCAAGTCTACGACCTGCCATAGTACCATCAGCAGTACCACAATCATTATTACTCAAGCGCTTTGTATACCTAAAAGTACCATAGACTATTTGTGTGATTTGGGGCATTTAGCTTCTCTGGGCCTTAGTTTCTTTACGTGTAAAATGAGGGAGATAAGACTGGATGACCTCTGAGGTCCCTCCCAACTCCAGATCTACAAGCAATAGTCCTAAACACTACTTTAAGACTTATAAAGGCTCCTTCACAACAATTTTATATGCAAAGTAGAATAATTACCACTAAACCCATTTTGCTATTGTTAATCAGTAATTTCTGACTCTTTGCGACCCCATTTGGGGTTTTCCTGGCAAAGATACCAGAGCGATTTGCCATTTCCTTCTCCAACTCATTTTACAGATGAGGAAACTAAGGCAACCAGGGTGAAGTGACTTGCCCAGGGTCGTATGGCTAATGTCAAAGGCCAGCTTTGAACTCAGATCTTCTGGACTCCTGGCCCAGCACTCTATTCACTGTGCCAACCCCCCTTATACCCATTTTACTGATGGAGAAATTGATGTTCAGAGTGGTTACAGAGCTTCCCCAAGAGCAATCAGCTGCTAAGTGTTAGAGCTAGGACTTTAATCCAAGTCTCTGATTCTGAACCAAGTCCAAGGCTCTTTTCCAGTGCCAGTCTAGAATGTCAGGGCTGCGAGAGACCTTAGAGGTAAATGACACCAATTCTCTTCCTTAACAGATAAAGAATCTTAAGCTCCATCATGGGGAAGTGACTTGCACAGAGTCATACAACAGTTTATCAGACAAGCTAAGACTCACTATCTTGTTAGAAAAGCTGCCACATGGAAGAGAGATTAGACTTGTTCTGCTCAGCCCCAGAGGACGGGACCAGGAATAACAGGTGGAATGTGTAAAAAGATAAACGTAATCTTGATGTAAGAAAGACCTTTCTGACATTGAGAGTTTACCAAGAGCAGAGCTGGATTGATTTGGTTGGTTATGGGCTCCCTTCACTGGAGGTTTTCAGGCAGAAACTGGATGACTACTACTTACTGGATATGTTATATGCTTACTGACAGAAAAGTGGGATCAGAGAGAGGACATTCTTGGCTCCAACAGCTTTTGAAAGTTGGTGACTAACTGGCAGGGGCAGCTAGGTGGCAAAATGGATAGAATGCCAGGGTCAGAGTCAGGAAGATTCATCTTTCTGAGTTCTTATCTGGCTGCATAAACTTAGTAGCTGGATGACCCTGGGCAAGTTACTTAGCCCTGTTTGCCTCAGTTTCCTCATCTGTAAAATAAGCTGAAGATGGAAATGGCAAATTACTTTATCAGGAAAACCCCAAACAGAGCCAAGAAGAGTCAGACACAACTGAAAAATGACTTAACTGAATCACTTTCTTATGTATGGCATAAGTCTTTCATTTCTAGAGTTCTTAATTATAAGCATAATTCAAATCCCCTTCCTTTAATACCTACAAATAGAAATCATCATAATTGTAGGTTGAGGAGAGAGACTGGAACCCTGCGCAGGCTCATTAATCTCAGTCTTTAAACCACAAAATATCTAAAAATCTTAGTTAAAACTTTATGGCTATTTTCAGAAACTAGTCCTGTAGATATGTGATTATTCCAGCAATGTTTCCCTACAGGGTTCCCCTGTTAAATTAGTAGAGGGAGGGAAAAAGAGGGATGCTTTAAGATATCAATTTCCCCCATGTTTTCTTTTAATTTCCACATTCAGAGTCACTCAGGCCACAAACCAACACGTCTTCTGTGGGAGCAGAATGGATGCGGGGGGGAGAAGGAAAGGGGAGAGAGAGAAAGAGAGTGGGGCGGGAGAGAAGGAAGGAAGGAAGGAAGGAAGGAAGGAAGGAAGGAAGGAAGGAAGGAAGGAAGGAAGGAAGGAAGGGAGGGAGGGAGGAAGGAAAGAAAGAAGGAAGGAAGGAAAGGAGGAAAGAAGGAAGGAAGGGGTGAAGGTAGGAGGGAAGGAAGGAAGGTAGGAGGGAAGGAAGGAAGAAGAAAGGAAGGAAGGAAGGAAGGAAGGGAAGGGAAGGGAAGGGAAGGGAAGGGAAGGGAAGGGAAGGGAAGGGAAGGGAAGGGAAGGAGGAAGGAAGGAAAGAAGGAAAGAAGGAAAGAAGGAAAGAAGGAAGGAAAGAAATCATTTATTCCTCTGGAGCCCTTACTACTTCACGTGATTGTAAGGTCACAGATTTCGAACTACAAGGAATCTTAGGCTTCATCCAATCCAAAGCTCTCATTTTACAAATGAGGAAACTGAAGCCCAAAGGACCAGATGGCAGAAAGAGCAAAGCTTTGAGTCAGGAAGCCCAGAGTTCACACTCACTGGCTGTGTGACCCTGGACAAATCATTCAACCTTTTCAGCCTCAGTTTCTTTCCCTCCAAAATGGGGATGACGACTGTACTTACCTTACAGACTTTTGTTATGATCAGATGAGATAATACATGTAAAGCATTTGTCAGCCTTTTTACTTTTTAAAGCACTATTCAAGTGTTAATTATTATTTCTCAGTGTCAGGCACACAGGGACTCTGAGGACCTAATTTTAAAATCCAAGCACTGCTACTTATTACTCCAGTGGCCCTAGGCAAGTCCCTTAGGACCTCAGTTTCTTCACCTGTAAAATGAGACCATAGGATCATAGATTTAGGGCTGGCAGGGACCACAGAGGCCAGCCAATCCAATTCTTTCATTTTAGAGAGAAATAAAGTAACTTCTCCAAGGTCATATAGATACTAAATCGTGGTGGTGGCATTTGAACCCCGGTCCTCTGACTACAAGTCTAAGTTATTTTTTTTCTCCAAAAGACCTGTGATTTATTTCAATGTGTGGGTGTGCGCTACCTCCATCTATGAAGCTCTCTGTGTCACAGTAAATAGTGTTTCAAGAGTTGTCGTGGCCAAAAGAAAATCACCACCTAATAATCAAACATCTCTGAACAAGGTTCTTGGAACTTGTCTATATTGATATTTTTTTCAGATTTGGAAGTCGAGTCTTAAAGAAGTCACGGATTATAGATTTAGAGTTGGAAGGAAACTTACGGCGACCTAATTCAAACCCTTCATTTTAGAGTTCAAGAAACTGAGGCTCATGAGAGTTAAGTGACTTACCCAAGATCACGAGGGCTCAGAAGTGGGATGTGAACACAAATGCTCTCACTCCAGAGCATTGTCTCTGGAAGGATTAAAATATTATATCCAGCTATTAATTTGGTAAAGGACTTTCTGATCTCCTTATAACACTGACCTCAGAAACAAGTGAATCACGGGCCTTTCCCTGTCCTCCCCCAAGAGAGTTGGATCTCCCTCTGAGATTACCTCCACTTATACTGTATAGCTCATATATTTAGATATAGCTATATAGATATAGATATAGATACACACATATACATATACACATATGTATATGTAGGTATTTATTTATATATGTATATGTAGTTATTTACACATTGTTTCTCCCCTTAGAATGAAAGCTCCTTGAGGACAAGGATCATGTTTTTGTCCTTCTTTTTTTATTGTATCCCCAGCAATTAGCGAAATGCCGGACAAATAACAGGCACTTAATAAATATTTGTTTGGGCAACAAGGTGGCATGCTGGATAGAGCTCTGGGCCTGGAATCAGGAAGACCTGACTTCAAATCCAGCCTCTGAAACTTAGTAGCTATTTGACCCTGAACAAATCACTTAACCCTGTTTGCCTCAGTTTCCTCATCTGTAAAATGAGTTGGAGAAGGAAATAGCAAACCACTCCAGTATCTTTGCCAAAAAAAAACCCAAACGGGGTCATGAAGAATTAGACATGACTGAAAATGACTTAACAACAACAACCACCCCTGGAAAAGGAGAGAGAATGGGGTTTGGATAATAATGGCCACGGGTTCAGAATCACTGGGAAGGTAGGATGGGGTGGGAGTACTTTTATAACTTCCTGCAAAAACTGGTTGACTCTTAAAAAAACCTACTAGCATTCCTAGGTAAGGAAAAACCCAGGATAAAACTATCTGTGTTAATTACAAAGTTCAGCGTCTTAAACAGAAACTTCCCAACTCCATCTTTATCAAACCCAACAGGGAGAAGAGTCAATGCTTTTCCCTGGGTTTTTCATCCTTCCTTTGCTCTGTTGACATTAACAAGCCCAGCCACCCTCCTCCTGAGACAGGCAGTAGTGCTTAATCCTCATTAAATGTGTTTTTTTTAATCATCCTCGGCTTCTCAAAATGGCCATGACACCATCCATTACAGCAGGTTCATTCAGCAGCTGGAGAGAAAAGCAGTATTTAATGGGATCCCAGAAGGAATGCCGCAAGAGAGATGGGGGAAAGGATAACACTGAATAACCAACTGACAAATTGAAAAGAAGAGAAGATAAACATCAGAAGGGGAGCTGGACAATTTATGCACTCCCCAAGGTGCCCGCTACAGTATCCCCAACTTTGCTAAAATGCCATGGAGGAAGGTCCTGAAACACTTTTCTGATTGACAAGCAGGATTCACTCTTAGGCTCTCAGCTGCAATGTCTATTTCTTTGGATTTGATAGCCTTTTTTGTGCAGGGACCAGGGGAAAAGCCAGGAAACTCTACATCTGTGCTCTCCCTCCTTGCCCCTCAACCAGGTGAGCAGAGTGGTAGCCAGGCAGATTTCTTCCAGGTGGCAAACACACTCAGCCAGCAGGTGCCTGTTCTAAGTGGCTACCCCAGCCCTCATCCCCAGTTTCTGAACCATGAGGCAAGATCCTCATGTGGCCAAGAGCATTGTGCTAACACTGGGCTACCTTCATCTAACATGCTCTTTGACCCCTCACTTCTTCCCCTCTTCTTTCCATCCCTATCCTAACCCCTGGTTCACGTAACACATAGTGAGCACTTAATAAATACTTGCTATCTGACCAACTGACATGGAAGCCCTGACCTGGCCAACCTTGCCTTCTTTCAGAATTCCTAAAGTGTCTATTGACACTGGGGCCCTTGGGGCATATGACTTTGCATTGTTCATCATTTCTTCTTGGATCTATACACATCTTATCTCCCCAAAGAGATAGTAAGCTCTCTGAGGACAGGGACACATGTCATCCCCTTCTCTATATTCCAGAGTATACTTTCCTGAGGCTGAACCCCTAAGTATAATAAAAAACCTACAAGAAATCTTTCTTCAATGGTCAGCACACTCCCATCACTTTGTATACAGCCCATCCCAGTGATTGTTAACCCAAAGAGGTCATTGTCCAAGTCCCATTCTCTCTCCCCTACTGACCACTCCCTTATGCCAATTTCCCTCAACCTAACCTTCTCATGGCCCACTCTAAATCCATCCCCCATTCCACTGTGCTTTCTGAATTCCCTCCTTTGTAGGTAACAAACTTGTTTTCTTTTTAACCTTTTTCCTTTCTCACTCTTTCCATCTTCTCCGATTCACTGAGATCGGAATCCCTTCTGATGGTACAGCCTCCTTGGTCACTCTTTCCAGCACTGGCTGTACTTCCACTCATATACCCTGACTTCCTGGTCATAATGGGGGAATTGGAATACTCCCTGCTCCTCACTGCCACCTTTCAGTTCTCCTTCTATCTCCAGTAATCTCTCCTCCTTTGAGGTTCATACGATTCAAATTTGTTACCTAATTGAATCTCTGGTGGCCATAATGTACAAATATCCAAGACATTCTTCTTTCCTCAATAAGCTCAGTGTCTGGTTCACAGTCTTTGTCTCCTCTCCTATCTCTACTCTTCATACTAGAGTACTTCAACATACATACTGATACTACCTCAAATATCCTAACCTTCCAGTTCCTCAATTTTCTCATGACCCACTACTCTACCTCATATCAGGTACACATAGATAGGAATGGTCATACACTCAATCTTGCCATGACTTATAAAGTATTCCACTTTCATGCTCATGGGCTCTAAAATCACTTTATCAGACCATAATCTGTTTCTACCTTTCCCTCCTTCCCAAGCTATCACCCTTGCTTGTACTGGCTATACTTTTCTCCTTCCCCCACCTTGATCCCTTGGTAAGCCAGTTCATCTCTACTCTTGCCCTCTTCTCTAGAGACCACTGACCCCTTAACCTATTGAAGATTTTGGCCTGGTCAAGCATCAGCCATTGTTTACTCCCCACCATCTACTGCCTTTGCTCCTACTTCAGCTGTTAAACTAGAGAAAACAACAAAACTGTGTTGACTAGATCCACTACGAATTTATGTCACATAATCTCAACTGGTCCCTCACTGCTACATGGCATTTCTTTTACATGTCCCTAATCAATTCATAATCCCACTCACCACAATAGTTTTTACAAACCTTTACAACCCTCCTCAAACCTCCAATGACTCCCCCATCCCCTAATGGATTTGTAAAAAACCTTGTCTCAAATTTCACTGAAAAATTAAGAGCATTTGCACAGAGCTCCACCTTTTCTCTTCATCTTACAATCATTCAGATGCCTTCTGCCCTATTTCCTTTTTACCCATTTCTCAAATGAAGAAGAAATGAGCTGAAGAGGGGTGCCATGGCTGTTGCCTGTGTTTCTTTAATTCCTTGCTAGGGCTATTAACAAGATAGTTTTCTGGGTCATAAGAAAACCAACGGACATTGAACCCAGTCTGGGAGCTGGAGAAAGTTGCTGAGCCTGGCCAGCGCCTTGTCTGTCTTATAGATTCCCAAGGCTACCCTTAGTTTCCTCCAAGACCTAAACCAGGTGCCACCTCCCCCGTCCATGATCTCCCACCCGCCGGTTGTTACTGCTCTCTCCTAGCCCCAAACTGATCTATATTTACTCACCTGTGTATACACTGTAGCATCTCAAGCAAGCAAACAATAAGCATTTATTAAGCACCTTGTCTCATATTCCATAGTCATGGCCAACTCTTCATGACCCCATTTAGAATTTTCTTGGCAAAGATACTGGAGTGGTTTGCCATTTCCTTCTCCAGCTCATTCGACATATGAGGAAACTGAGATAAACAGGGTTAAATGGCTTGTCCAGGGCCACACAGCCAGTAAGTATCTGAGTCTGGATTTGAATTCATGAAGATGAGTTTTCCTGATTCCAATCCTGGTGCTCTGTCCACTTTGCCACCTAGCTAACCCTACTTTACAGATGAGAAAGCTGAGGCCAGACAGGTGAAATGATTTGCCAAAGGTCAGACAGCTAAGAAGTGAGACATATTTTGAGCTCAGGTGTCTCAGATTTCAAAGTCCACCACTCTATATCACTGAGCTGCCTTTACTAGCTTGTTGTTAACTGAACCAGTAATAAAACACTAGCCTTTCTGCCCTGTGCCCTCCCGCTACTCCTCTCTTTTTAAAAAAATCTACTTCAAATTCTCAGATGCAAATGCTTTGAAAATGATCTGTGCAGAAAAATCAGTGACCTTTGAAACTCGACTTCATTTCAGGAACAGAGGAGACTAGGTAGACTTTTGAATGCTATGATACCATTGGAGAGAAGACCATAGAGAGGGTTAAAGGAGGAAAGAATGAGCCCCAATGTACAGTAACCATTAATTCTAGGATGAAGTGAACCCTTGAAATGGATCTGGATGCATTCCAAAGGCCAGATGCCTAGCTACTTCACATTTGTCTCACCTATTGCCTACTGGAGTTAATTCATCCCTACCCATCAGCCATCTTCAGGAGATACAGATGAGGCCTCTAAATAGAAAATCACTGGGGGAGAGGGAAAGAGAGGGGAAAATCATGTCACCAAACAGGACAAGTGTCGTTTTGTTTTATTCTGTTTTTCAGATTCTGATGTGAGCCTTGGTTCGGATCATCACATAAAAGTAACTAAATGTAGATCCAAGTTCAGTCTTCAGGGCATCCCAATAAGCAACGGCCTCTAGAAGCTCTATGGCTCACACTTGCCACCTCTCGACAAGACTCTCTGCAAACATGAGGATTGGGCTCATTTCTAGCTCTCAACAAAGTATCCTTGGTTCCTTTGTAAGAACCAAGCTAACAAGAGCATAGATAACGAGCTTATCACATTCAACTATGAATACAAAAAGAGTTCCGATCTAAGCCTATGGACAATCATAGTGCCAGGCAATTAGCACTTAATAGATGCTTACTGACTTCAATTCCCCTACTGGTCTTGGACTTCCACTCCCCCTACACCCCCCTCAAATATGGAAAGAACCAAAGGCTGCAAAAGAATCAAATAACCTATTCCTCTGAGTCTAGGACCCCAAATGGCAAATAGGAGACATTTTGGGGTCTTGTATAGATAGTCCCTGCTCCCTATGGATTCTCTCTAATTTATTCTGTACATATTTTGTTCGCACATAGTTGTTTACGTGTTGTATCCCCTAGTAGACAATGACATCCTTAGGAACAGGGACTGTCTTTTGTCTGGCACATAGTAGGTACTTAATAAATGCTCACCAAAGGATTTTCTTTTTATATCTAGAATTTAGCACAGTGTCTGGCAATGGTAGGTATTTGATAAATGCTAGTTGACTGACAGGATCTAGGCTACATTAGAGGTTCCCTACTCTAATCCAAGTCCCAAACATCAATGCCCAAGGTTGAGCCACAGCTCTAGATTCACGCAGATCTGAGTTAAATTTTAGAATTTTAGAAACTTTTCAATGATTAAGATTCTTGGTATTAGTTAAGTACATGACTTGGTGGTACAGCGGGTAACGTGCTGGGCCTGGAGTTAGGAAAACTTGAGTTAAAATCATGTTTCGGTTATTTGCTAGCTGTGTGACCATGAGTAATGGACTTTACTTCTGCTGGCCTCAATTTCCTCATCTTCAAAGTATATAAAATGCTTTTCGAACCTTAAATATAAATGGCATCTAGTAGTAGGAATAGGAGTAGGAGGAGGAGAAGGAGAAGGAGAAGGAAGAAGAGGAGGAGGAAGAAGAGGAGTTTTTATGGATCCTACCTGTCCCCACCTAGAGTGTCTAGCTAGATACAAAGAATCTGACATGTGGCCAATGATCCCATGGTATAACGAATAAGCACTGTCTCTTTGGAGCTGTCTTCTGGGATGCCTCTCCTTTAGAAAGCCATGGTGCTGTGATCTCTAACATTCTGTTTGTCCTTGATGCCATGTTAAGGAATATCCAGTACCTAGCACAGCATTTAGCATACAGTAGATGCTTTAATGAATGCTTATTCTATTAATTGAATTATAAACCCAAGGTAGCACTTCTTCTTAGAGCACAAATAGTCCTGGATAGCTTTCACCACTCTGAGATACTCTCTGAGTCAGGGGTCATTCCCCTGAAACACCTTGGATCTTGCCTCCCATTCTAGTCCTGACTTCCTAGTTTGAATTTCTGTTCCTAACACTGGCTTTCTCCATCTGTGACTCTCTCTTGGAATTCAGGTAGGTTCTAGTTTCTTGGCAGGTACTGAGCTGACCTGCTCTTTTGGGATATGCTTGCTTGGTTCAAATTTGGCCCACACTTATTCTCCCTTCTGGCAGAGATTTCTGCCCATCTACTCTGGTATTTGCCTAATCACCTGCAAATGTTTTCCCTCTCAGGTATGAAAGAAGAGAAGCTCCCTTTAACATTGGAATCAAAGTGTTAACAACTAGAACAGAGACTTCTAGGATCAGTGATTCCAATTCCTGAGCCTCAGAAATGTGAAATTCCTTGTCTCTTTGCTATTTCTCTTCTATGACCCTCTATGCCTTTACGTGGAAAGACCTGGCTGTTCCCTCTGCCTGGAACATTCTCCCTTCTAATCTCCAACTCTTGGAATATGAGGCTTTTTAAAAAAAAGACTCAGCTCATATAGAACCAGGAGAACAATTTATACAATCGCCAGCAACATTACAAAGATGAAAACTTTGGAAGGTTTAAGAGCTCTTACCAAGCCAATGGCAACCTCCAATTCCAGAGGGACAGATGAGGAAGCACACTACCCACCTCCTGGCAGAGAAGTGATGTATACACATTGAGACACACATTTTTAGACATGGTCACTGTCAGATTTTTTTATTTGACTATGCATATTTGTTTCAAAGCTTTGGGTTTTTTCCCAATGGGGGAAGCTATTGAAATGGCAAGAAATAAATATTTGTTCGTTGAAAACAAATTTAATTTAAAAAAAAGACAGCAACGTATTACCTTTGTGACCTTAGACAAGTCAGACAGTCTTTTAGGAGCTCTGTTTCTTCATCTGTAAGATATCAAGTGGGTAGCATAGTCGAATGGAAAGAGTCCTATCTCTGGAGTCAGAGGACATGGGTTCAAATCCTATGTGTGGCATGTACTACCTATGTAACCATGGGCAAATTGCTTGACCTCCTTGAGTTTCAGTTTCCTCACCTGTACAATGAGGGGATTGGACTTGACCTCTGAGGTCACTTCTGGCCCTAGATTTACGAGCTGATGATCCTAAGCCATTGATTCTCTATAGGCCTTAGTTTCCCCCTTTGTAAAGTGATCAGGTGGGACCAGACAGCCACTGAGATTGCTTCTAGCTCTGGATAGATGATTTTGTTCTTGTGAGGGTCTCCCATAGATCTACTGCACCTTGAAGTGCCTATTCAATTAGGAAACCTTTCCCCCTGTTCTCAGGACCATTTTCACACATGAGGGAGACAAAATTACTCCTGACCAGTTTTCCTTCCTGAAGGAGATTCCACAGGGAAACAGAATAGCCCTGTTCATTCCTGCTTCTTCCCATCACCAGGGGCATTCACATTCTGGAAGTCACGCTTAGCACCAGCCCCCCCAGACCTCACTTACTTTGGAGTATGACTCTCATCCACCCGATGCCCCAACTGAAATTCATGGGACTTGCTCCGATGCAGAGCAGTGAAGCCAGGGATGAGGTGGATCAACTTGCGGGAGGAGGGGGGTGGGGTCCCCGGGGGCTTCAGCTTGTTCTTTCGCCTCATGGGAGGTGTACCAGGTGGGGTCACCGTGGTGACAATGTTCGGCGTGCAGGGTGGCGTACGGACTGCGTGCCGCTGCCGGGGAGAAGGCGGCAAGGACCGGTGCCCAGACTCCAATGGGGGGCATAGGCCTGGGTAGCCTTCCACGGTCAGTCTGTCCACATGGGTGTACACAGGGCCAAGAGTGGGGCCAGGGGGACAGTAGTGCTGAATACACTTGGACTGGACTTTGGGGCTCTGGGAAAGGTGGGTGCGGATCCATGGAGTAGACTCAGGTGGGCAAGCTGGATTGTTCTCCTTCCCAGTCTCTGGGGTTGGCCACTGAATGGTCCAGTCCTGCTTGGAAAGGCTGCCCCCTGGGTTTAAACAGACACAAACATAGGCATAAAGTTAGTGATAAGATTGGAACAATAACATTAGCACCCTCTACTCTTCTCCATCTATTGTTTCTTACCCAACTTATTCCTACAACCTCACAGCTGGGGGAAACAACAGCAGTCATTTGGTCCAAACTCCACCTTAACAAAACTCTCCTTTACAACATCCCCAACAAGTAGTTACTGCTTGGGCTTGTTTCCTTCCCTTTCCCCTCTGCTTAAAGGCTTCTAATGAAAAGGAAACTACCCACTAAGCTCCCCAGGTAGCCCACGCTGTGAAGAATGTTTTCCTGACGTCTAGCCTAAATTGTGTCTCTACAACTGCCACCCACCATTCCTAGTTGTATCCTCTAGGACCAAGCAGAACTATTCTGGTCCCTTTTCTAAAGTACAGGGCTTCAAGTTCTTGAAGATAGTTATCATGACCCCTTGCCTTTACTCTACTCCATGCGTCAGAGTCACAACTTCAATAAGAGACTTTCCCAGGGTCACACAGCTAGTAAGTGTCTGAGGTCGTATTTGAACTGAGGAAGATGAATCCTTATGACTCCAAGCAACATCCACTATGGCGCCACCTAGCTGCGCCAGCATTTTATACTTCCAGTAGAGTGCGAGCTTCTCAAGAACAGGAATCATCTTATTTTTCTTTGTATTTCCATGCTTAGCGCAATGCTTTGCACATAGTTGCATGCTTAATATATACTTTATTCATTCATTCATTTTGAAATTTGATCTCCTTTCCCTGTGTGTATTAAATAATTGCTCGACCAGATAAGTCTTGCTTTTTTGTTGACTCTAACTTTTGTTTTCACTAACCAGTGTGCAAATTACGTTTGAAAATATCCAGAGATTTTAGCCATTGTTTCATGCCCGCCTCAAAGGAGTTTGTCACGAGGTGAGTTGGCATTACTCTATTGCTATGTTTGGATGTGAAGTGTATAAATTCAAAATTAAAGAGATATTGCATGGACATTAAAAGTGCCATAATATTTGTTACATTTCTCAAAGCTAATCCTTTTAATAAGTTCAACATAAAAAAAACTTGTGGCCTCCAAACCTGTAATTTTTAAAAAACAGAAATAATTTGAAAACAGTTATAGAAAATTGACAAAATTCATTTTAAATTTAACTTGTCTTAAATTTTTTCCTGATGGGTAAATGCACAACCGGTTTGATGAGAAAATCCACTGGTAGAGGTGAAACCAAGACAATCAGAGAAAATAAAGACTGCTCAAATGCTTGAAATATAGAAATATATAGAAAACCCCCCAAAACAAAAACAAAAAACAAATCCAGGCTATATGATCCACTACATTACTAAATTTCACAAGTATTATTATTGACAGAGACAAAAGACACATATGTTTGTTCTTTTTTCACTTTTTAATAGTATTTTATTTTTTCGAATGTATATGTTTGTTCTATACAAATCTTCTAGCTGCAGATAGCATGAAAGGTAAGAAACTGAAATGACATCTTGAAAGCGTCCATACAGAATATGTTAGCAAAACAATAAATTTTTTTTCCAGACAGAATTAGATGCCAAAACAAACTTCTCCAAAAACTATATCTGTGACATCAAAAATATCATTTGCATCATATGAGGTTTCTTACAGAATTGCTAAATGTAAAGAGGAAAAAAAATCTACAATCAAGGAAAGAGTGCTGCCTGCAGCTATTGATATGGTGAAAATGATCCTTGGTGAATCATATGCAAAAGAGCTTTGGATGGTTCTACTTACAGATAATACTGCAAGGAAGATAATTGCCCATATGTCTAAAGACCTTTGCGGGCAATTAATTGAGGAACTAAAATCTTTCTCTTTTGCATTGCAAGGAGATGAAGCAACAGATGTGGTTAAAGATGCTCATTTAATTACATATGTATGATACAGTGTAGACACTGATGTTGGGTAATATTTATTGCCAATTTGTTATTTAGGAAACTTATTGACGGCCCTGCTAGAGTAAGATAAATTTCCAATGCCATCGGTGAATTTTTAATTAAAATGGGATAATGTAGAACTGTATTAAAGTCTCCTCTGACAGCTCAACGGCTGTCAGAACAATATGCAGATGAACAAGAATTCATGACATTTGAATACATTGTATGCTTCACAGCCAATTACTTGTATCTATAAATATTAGTGAGGAGCTACGGAAAGTTTTTCAAGTTGTTACAAAAATTATCAACTTTATAATAAGACGGTATGTTAAAAGGAAGGCCTTTAGGAGAACTCCGTGATTGCCTTGCCTGCCCTCTTCTAGCTGCCCTCCAGTCTTTTCTGGCCTTACCATGTGGTAGCCAGAGTAGATCACAGTAACTCAGAGGCAGAGGACATAAGGACTAATCCAGGATCCTTTGCCTTTTTTGATACCACCTGAGAGAGTGTTTGCTTTTGTTGTTCCCATAATGGTGGCACAAAGAACCTGGAGGTCTGAGTTCAAATCCAGCCTCAGATATTTGTTAGATGTGTGACCCAGAATAAGACACTTTGCTCCTATTTGCCTCAGTTTCCTCAGCTGAAAAAGTGGGATAATGATAGCTCCTACCTGCTGGGTCATTGTGGGAATCAAATGAGATAAATATTCATAAAGCACTTGGCACAGTGACTGGCACATAGTAGGTGCTGTATCAGGGCTGTCCAATCTTAGGTTTTTATTGAAACAATAGACAATATATTTTGATTTGCCATTATAGCGAGAGCTCTGCCGTAGCTTGGCTTGGTTTAGTCAAATATTTACGTAAATTTCTATGCTTGTAGGTAGGCCGAATAAATTGCACCACAGGCTGCATATGGCCTGTGGGCCTTATTTGGGGCAGCCCCATGCTACATAAATGCTAGCATTATTATTAGTATTGATTCATACGGAGCTTTTTGTCCACTAAAAGCTCTAGACCATTTTGCAGACATAGTCTTATTGCTAAATGTTTTCCCATCCTGAGCTTGTCAAATTCCTATTGAATCAGAATCTACAAAGGACCCGTGATAAGCCTCTAGAATCTTAGGAAACTGCCCAGAGAGACACCATCAGGATTATGCAAAGCGGAACTAGTAGCAAGCCAAAATCTACAGAGATGTTTTCAGACACACACACACGCACACGCCCCACACAAACACACATGGACACACACATATGAAGACACACACCCCTAGCATACCAAGGTGGCAGGAATATCCAGGTCTGAAAACCAGATCTAGAATACTCTTGGCTTTGGGGCTCTGGTGGGCCTGTCAAAAGATACAGACCTGGTTGTTGGGATTTTTTTTTCAGTTTTCTTTCTGTTCAAATTTTCCTGGAACATTTTGTCTGGCTGCATTTCTTCTTGGTCCCCCCCCCCCGCCATTACCTCATGTTATACTTCTCTGTGTACTCCGAGGTTGGTGGGGGGGTGGGGATAGTGGAGGGGACAGGAAGACGTAGCTGTGTTCAAATATTTGCAAGACTATTGTATGGCAGAGGGATTGAATTTGCTCTCCTTGGCTTCAGGGGGTACAATAAGTAACTGTAGGTGGAGGTTGGAGAGAAGCAGATCTCAGCTCAATAGAAATAACAACTTCTGAATGATGAGCGATCTCCCAGAGTGCAGTGGGCCACCTTGGTTGGAGGAAGGGCCTCCCTGAGTGAGGGTCTCCAAGCAAATGCTGGATTATTACTTGTTGGAGTTGCCATCATGGAGATTCCTTTCTCATATGAGGCGGCTAAAATAATTACTGAGGTTCCTTCTGACTCTCAGTCTCTAATTCTGCGGAGGTAGAGTTGCCTGACAGTTAATTTACTTCTGGCTTGTCTCTGCCAAGGCCACTGTCTTATCCCCAATGTCCCCTGACCCCAGCAGATGAACTCCTTGAAAAGAAGGACTGTATCATTTTTTCACCTTAGTATTCTTAGCACAGGACTTTAAAC
The DNA here is from genome assembly GCA_028646595.1 of Phalanger gymnotis. Classification (NCBI taxonomy): domain Eukaryota; kingdom Metazoa; phylum Chordata; class Mammalia; order Diprotodontia; family Phalangeridae; genus Phalanger; species Phalanger gymnotis. Next base: position 19,739,080 of record CM053622.1, on the reverse strand, counting down.
AGGCCACAATTCTGGATCCCTTCTGCCCCCCTTTCCATAACTCCACCACCACAATTTCTAATGAAAGCAACATTTTTCTTGATTTTTATGCCTCAAGCCTTGTAGGCAGTAAGTGCTGAATAAATGTTTATTAAACTGAATACCTGGGATGAGAAATGACAAGATACCACTCCATCCACAGGCAGAATGGGATAGTGAATAAAAATCTACAGAGATGCTTTCAGTACTCAGACACACACATGCATGCACACGCCCCCACAAAACACACATACACACACACACATATGAAGACACATACCCCTGGAATACCAAGGTGGCAGAAATATCCAGGTCTGAAAACCAGATCAAGGATATCCTTGGCTTTGGGGCTCTGGTGGAATCTGGTTTATTCGTTGGGAAGATCTGGGGTCAAGTCCAAACTCTAAAGTATGTCAGCTGTAGGATCTTCTTGTGGCTGGAGTAATTTTTCAGTCATGTCTAACTCTTCATGACCTCTTTGGAAGTTTTCTTGGAAAAGATAGTGGAGTGGTTTTGCCATTTCCTTCTTCAGGTAGGACCCTGAGCAAGTCACAAACTCTCCATGCTCTGGGCCACTGTCTAAGATCACAAGTTGCAGAACAGATGCCAATTTTCATTAGAGAAGGGAAGTTTTTTTTTATGTTAAGAGTTTCCTATGCCCACCAAATCACAGCTCTTGTCCTGGTAGGGTCCTTCTTGGTACAATGGAAAGGGCATTGAATTTGGAGTCATCGGCTCTAAATTCAAATCCCGGTTCTCATATTTACTACCTGTATGATCTCGAACAAGCCATTTGATTCCTTAGGCCTCAATTTCCTCATCTGAAAACTGAAGGGATTGGGCTTCATGATCTCATAGCTTCCTTCTTGCTCTAGGTCTAGGATCTCACCTCTCTATCCAACCCAGGGGCAAGACACACTATGTGGCCTTTAAGGTCCCTCCCAACTGGAAGATTCTGTGATTCTTCTTAACCTCTCAGGCCTTTCATCACCAAAGGAGAAGAGACCTAGGGTTTTTCAAATTTCCATCGGTCTCCCTGAGATCTTCTTCTTTGGACCTCACTTAATATCACATTCATTCTTCATGGATGCTGTACTTTATTCTGTTTCATGTGCTTATCTACCCCTCTGTCATCTT
>CM053622.1:19720865-19737425 GCA_028646595.1 Phalanger gymnotis | reverse complement strand
ACCTGGGAAGACTTATATGAACTGATGCAAAATGAAATGAGCAGAACCAGGAGCACATTGTCCCCAGTAACAGCACTATCGTAAGGATGATCAACTGTGAAATACCTAGTTACTTGAATCAATACAATGATGCAAGATAATTCCAAAGGACTGATGCTGAAAAATACTATCCACCTCCAGAGAGAGAACTGAGGCACTCTGACTACATATTGACGCATTTACTTCATTTTTCTTGCTTTTTTCTGTAACATAGCTACTGTGTAAATATGTTTTGCATGACTTCATATGTATAACTGATATCATATCACTTGCCTTCACAATGGGTGGGAGAGAGGCTGGAGGGAGGGAGAGAATTTGAAACTCAAAATTTTAAAAAACAAATGTTAAGATGAATAAAGTATTTTTAAAAAGAAGTTATTTTTCCCTGGTCTCCATACCAAGATTGTTTTTGAGTTACTTGTGAACTACTTATACCTCACCTCTGAAATACCTCTTTAATATCTGTACAGCCTTGGCTCCCAGTTCCTTTGCTTTGTCCCCGCCATTGCCTACAAGCCATATGCCACTTTCTTTTCCTGTTCTCACTTAACTCTTATTTGTTTTTGCCAATTTGCTTTGTTAACAATTTACTTTTCCAATTGGTTCATTTGGCAACTCGTTTTATTTCCACGTTTGCCTGGCCAACTACCTCCTCCCTTTTCCCTCTGTTTAGGTCCTTATGCCTTAATCCTTTCCTCTTCAAAACTGAATTTTTTCAAGTTAAGCCCTTCCCCTCCTTCAGTTCAAATTGTCCTCTTTCAGTTTCACTTCGGGTTGTCCCAAATTCAATATTTGGTGTTCTTCATAAGTCCAAACCTCTTAAAGTGACCTTCACAATGTCTTTATCCCAAGAGGCCACTGGAGGCACAAGGGACAGAGCACTAGGCCTAGAGTCAGGAGCACCAGGCTTAAACATGGCCTCAGACCCTATGCAGTCCTGGGCAAGTTATTCGATCACTTTCTGCCTCAGTTTCCTCATCTATAAAACAGATATGATGATATCATCTACCTTTCAGGGTCGTTGTGAGCATTAAAAACGTAATATTTGTAAGACATTTTGCAAACCTTAAAGCACTATGTAGATGCTCCCTAGATTGTGACTAGCTGTGTGACCATGGATAGATCCCTTCAAATCGAAAATCTCTCCAGTTTTCTTCATATGCAGAATGGGAATAGCAATGTATTATGAGGAAACTACTTTAATGACCCTAAAGCATTTTATAAATGTGAGTTATTATCATCACTGTATTTATTATTATTGCTGTGGCTATAACCCAAAGTAGCTATTAATTTCCAAATAATTTATTCCTTTTATGATTTAAAATAAATAACAGGTGAAGGAACTGGATCTTGAGGGGGGGCACCCACAGTTTGTGATCACAACATGTATGTCAGCCAAGGGGGCTGAGAAAGAGTGATTAGAGAAATAGAAAGAGTACCAAGCAGAGTTACAAAAACCCAAGGAGAGAGGGCATCCAGGAGGAAAATATTATTATATGCTGCAGAAAAGTCAAGATGGGTGAAGCTTAAGAAGAGGTCATTAGAGTTGGTGATTAAGACATCATTAGTAACATTAGAGAGAGTGGTTTCAGTTGAATTTTAAAAACGAAAGCCAGATTGCAAGAAATTGAGGAATAAGTAGGGAGAACTGAAATGGAGGCACTGCGTATAGATGGATTTTTCAAGGAGATTGGCTAAAAAGATACGTATCCTGTTGCCCGTTCTTTGCTCTCCTCATCCCAACGATCATGAATCACTGACTGCCAAAGAACAACACCCATCTGTCTACAAACCCAGCTGTCTACTCCCTCATTTCTATTCACCTCAAGCCTCCATTGACAGTGTTGCCCTGCCCCATCCAATGTGGGTAAAGATATATAATGATAGCTAAAGGTGATACTATGATTTAGTGAAAAACATTTTTTAAGATGGGCAGGTTAAGACATGTTTGTAGGTAACAGGGGGTAACAGGGGAAGAAACTGCAGATTAGGAAGTGGGAGTGATATCAGGTGCTATATTAGGTTTGTCCTTTGTTTTCAAAGAGCACTATGACATCAGGGAAATGATGACATGACTTGGAGCTGAATTTGATTTGAGTGAGGGAGGACTATGCAAGGTCACCAGCCTCACTTTCTCCTTCAGAGCCATCTGGATCCAGTGATCAGATATTCATCAGGATGACTGAAGATGGCCTAGGATGCAATGGGAGACCCTGGCCCTTTTATGCTGGAGAAGGTAGGGGATGGAATTAAGAAGAGGGGCTGGCTTTGGCAAGGTGAAGGGTCTCTTCTTCAGAGAATGGAATGAAGGAGGTGATAATGCAAAGCTGATGTCACGGAGAATGAGATGAGGGGAAGAGGCAAGGTGAATAGTCTCATTTTTTTTTTCAATAAAGTAGGAGGTGAGGTCCTCGGTCAAGGGTTGGGGAAAGAAGACAACTAGCGATTCAGTGTCATCCATGGGACATCATTTCAGAGGATGGAAGGATGAAGAGTGAAGAGGTCTAAAAGGAAAGGGAGTTTGTTAGTTAAAGAGCTGGAGTTCCAGAGGACACATAGGAAGGGGCAGTGAAACCCCATCAATGAAGGCTTAAGGTGGATAGGAATGAGGGAGTAGACAGCTGGATCTGTAGAGAGATGGTTGTTGTTCTTTGGCAGTTGGTGATTCATAATTGGTGGGATGAGGAGAGTAAAGATGTGGTAACAGGATACTAACCATTGGAGAATGAGTCCAGACTCAAGTCTCAGTGTATGGGAGAAAGTCTACTGATGAAGACAAATGATTAGAAGGTTCAAGAAGAAAAGAAAGACTCCAAAGGAATGGAACTAAATAATCCAATGTTCAATAAACATGAAAGCATAAATTACATGAGAAAGAACTCTCTACATGATAAATTGCTGAGAAAACCAGAAAACAGTCTGGTAGATATTTCATAGCTACAGTTAGGAGATGCTTTCTTAACTAAACAAGGGATAGAGACAAATTCAAAAGATAAAATGGATAATTTAGATTAGGTGAAATGGAAAAGCTTTTGAACCAACAAAAATAGCACACCTAAAATAAAAAGAGAAGCAGTTAATTGGAAAAAATCTTATTATTAAATATTTCTAATGAAGATTTGATAGTCACAATAGACATCTAAAAGAAGCATATGAGAACCAAAGTCATTCCCCCAAGAGAGAGGAAGATAGGAACAAATAGTTCTTAAAAAGAAGAATTTCAAACTATTAATAAGCATATGAGAGAATTATCAAAATCATTAATAATGAGAGAAATGCAGATCAAAACAACATAGATATATCACTTCCCAAAAAGCAAAGAAATGAAGATGACAAAAAAACAGGAATAGCAAATGCTGGATAGAGAAAGACAATAACACATTGTTGGTGAAGCTGTAAATTGGTAGACCCATTCTGGAAAGTAATTTGGAATTATATAAATATAGTGACAAAGATTCCCATACCTTTGGACCTGGAGATTCCACTTTTAGATGCATAACCTTGGAAAATCATTAACAAAAACACCATATTTACCAAAATATTTATAACAGCAATTTTTGGCAACCAAAAAAACAGGAAACAAAGTAGATGCCTAATGATGGAGAAATAGCTAAATAAAATGTTGCATATGACTGTAATGGAACATTACTATGCCGTAAGAAACAACAGCCTAAATATAGCTGATATTTAAAAACACAATAAAAATTAAAATATATTTTAAAAGAAAAAGGTTTTAGATCCCCCTGATTCACAGACCCTTGAGGACTTGGGACCATACTCAATTGTCCAGCAACACAACAGATTGTGCTGTGTCACAGTGGTCCTGATGAGGGGGATCTCCCAGAGTGCCAGAAAGCTCAGCCTAGTTGCACACATCAGTAGGGTGCAGCAATGTTTTCTTTGTCTCAGGGAAAGCTAGGTTCATTCTTCAGATGGAAATAAGCTTTCAATAGGACAATGGAAGCACCTGATCTTGAATCACGAAAAATCCATTAGACAGCAGAGATTCCACAGTCTTTACAAACTTTCTGAGTGGGAAAGGACCTCAGAGACCATCTTATACAAATCATACATGAAAAAGACCCTTTTACCCTACATAACCAGCCCAGCAAGGGTAAACCTACTAGATTCCTGAGCATCCCATTCCACGTTTGAATGGTTCTCATTATTCTTAACACCAATGGCTCCCTGTCTCCTCCCCTTTCTCCAGCTGCTACCTAACATCTGCTTCTCAGTGATCTTCGATTTATCTTCTATATATCTTGTTTCAAAATAGTGGTTTGCATGTTGTCACCCCCATTTGACTGTGAAACCAGGGCCTGTCTTTTATCTTTCTTTGTATCTCCAGTGCTTACATTGGCACACAGTAGGTGCTTAGTAAATGCATGTTAATTTCTTGGCTTAAATCTTGCTAGACCAGGAAGGAGAGAGAATGACCAAGCCACCCAACGAACTGAAGAAAACTTGATTCCCCTTCTTCTTGAATTAGTAGATCTGAGATAGAGGCTGATATAACTCAGTGATGAGGAAGACTGTCACTTACTTGGGGAAAATAAAACAAAAGAATCTGATATCTTGTAAAAAAAAAAAGCATCTAAGAGATGAGGAGGCTTTATTTATTGTCCACCAAGCAGCGCGCACTGTGGACTTACAATTTACAAATCAACATGACTCCCTAAAATATTGTCAGAAAACATTCCCCACACCTTGGGAAAGGGAAAGAGGGGGCAAGAGTATGCAAATCATGACTACATTAATTAAGCTGGCTGTAAATCCCTACCACACTGAGCCCTCAAATGAGTTTAACCCAAAGAATATTCATGAAAACACTAGCTCTAAGCAAGGGACTGGGTGGAGGGATTCGGATACAAAGACGAAGGGAACCCTAAGGCACCTACACGCCTTTGGGGAGTGGGATGGAAAAAGTATGGCAGCAATCCTTGAACTGTTAACACCGCTGACCAGGCAGCAGTTAGGGGGAAGGACAGATGCTAAGCGATGCATGTTAACATTCCTTGATTCACAAGATCAAAGGATTCCCAGGAGGAAGGGATGGTAGAACACAGGATATCGGAGCTAGAAGGGACCTTAGAACAAGGAATGTCAGGACTGGGAGGGCCTTTAGAACGAATACACAATGTCAGAGTTAGTAAGGGCCTTAGAACAGGAAAGGTCAGAGCTGGGATGGGCCTTAGAAGCCGCTCAATCCCTTCTCCTTGTTTTATGGAGGAGGAAGCTGAGGCCCTGAGAGATGGCTTCCTGGAGGTCATCAGTCGTCAGCAGAGTGAGGGTGTAGCGCCACTCTCCTGGGTCTCAGCACGGCCCTCTCTTTGTCCTCTTCACCGAGCTCCAACACAAAGAAAGGCTCTCAAACAATAATAGTTCCATAGAAATACAAATCCCCTAGCAGTGGCAGCGTTCAAGCCCAGGCTGGACGAGCCCTATCCCAGGTCTCATAAAAGAGATCCTTGCCGTAGGAGATGGAGCTCTGAGAGAGAAGCCGAATCAAGATCATGGACTGCTTTGAGAGAGGCACCATGATGAGCCAGGGGACCCAGTGGACAGTGCTAGATTTGGAAACAGGAAGACTCCAGTTCAAATCTTGCTAGTTACATGACAGGGACAACTAGGCGGTGTCATCAGTAGAGCGCCACGTCTGGAGTCAGGAAGACTTGAGTTCAAATCTGGCCTCAGACATTTACTAGCTGTGTGACCCTGGGCAAGTCACTTAACCTGTTTGCTTCAGTTTCCTCATCTGCAAAATGAGCTGGAGAAGGAAATGGCAAAACCACCCCAGTATCTTTGCCTGATATCGAGAAAGACTAAAGGCAAAGTACATAAATAGTGTCAAGGAAACAATGAACATGAACTTGGACAGACTTCCAAAAGACAGTGGAGGACAAAAGGGCCTGGTGTGCTGTGGTCCATGGGGTCGCAAAGAGTTGGACATGATTGAACAGCAACAACAAGCTATATGACCCTGGACCTCTTAGCCTCAGCCTCAATCGGCTCTTCTGTAAAATGGGATTAATAAGCATGCCACCTCCCAGAGTTGAGGCCCAAGGCCCAAGGAAGGAACAATCACTTCTGTTTGAAAGGAACCAAAGACTTCACGTTGAAGGTCATATGAGCAATCTGGGTTTTAAAAGACAAGTGGATTTGGACCAGTGGGGTGGAACCAATAGGGAATTCTGAAAAAGAGTTGATTTATAGAAAGAACGGGTTGAACAAAAAGCCTGTCTCCACTTCAGACTCCAATTCAGACATGGGGCGACCTCTGCCTGAACCTACCCACCAGCATCCCTATACTTGCCCTTAGACAGTGTATATGATCCGAGTGATAAACCACTGGGTGACATCTGTTGTTTGAGACCCAATTTGTTAAGCTGGTTTCCAGACAAAGAGCCCCAATTGTACATAAAAAGTGCTGTTCTGGCCCAGCTCAGTGGGGCTTCTACTTAGATCAAATCCATAATGCTAGGAGCTCCCCATACAGCTAGCCCCCTTGGCAGGGATGTCGTGGGTGGGGGCTCACCCCTGCTGTTGGATACATAGGCTCAACATTACATATCTTTTTTACTGCTTTAACAATAAAAATCTTTTTATTACCACACTGAAACTTTCATTATCTGGTGTTTCTCCACAGCCCCCAAATTTAGACCCACTGAAATCAATATGGAGTGGGGAGGGGGAGGAGAGAAGAAAATAAACATTTACATAGCACCTACTGTATGCCAGGCACTGTAGTAAGGTCTCTCTTTTTTAACATAAATTATCTCATTTGATCCTCACAACAATCCTAGGAGGTCAGTTCTGTCATTATTTTTGTTTTACAGTTGTAGAAACTGAGGCAGACAGCGGTTAAGTGCCACACAGCTAGGAAATGTCTGAGTCCAGATTTGAACTCAGATCTTCCTGATTCCTGATTCCAGGCTCTGTCACCAACTGCTTCAAGAGGGCCCCTCAGAGTAGAGTGAGGTAGGGGAGAGAAGAGAAGGAAGGACATTTCATTTACAGAAAGCAAAGGCACAGAGGTGGGAAATTACTTGATGCACAAATGATAACTTGTACAGCTTCTCTGAAATGAAGAATAGATAGAGAGGAATAGCATCAGATAAGAACACAAGCTTCTTGAGGGTAGAAATGGCTTCATTTTTTTGTATTTGTATCATAAGATCATAAATAGTGAGTTATAAGGGAGTTTAGAAGTATTGGAGCCTGCCCCAATTATTAGCAGAATGGAAGGAAGGAGGGGAGGAAGGAAGGAAGGAAGGAAGAAAGGAAGGAAGGAAGGAAGGAAAGAAGGAAGGAAGGAAGGAAGGAAGGAAGGAAGGAAGGAAGGAAGGAAGGAAGGAAAGGAAGGAAGGAAGGAAGGAAGGAAGGAAGGAAGGAAGGAAGGAAGGAAGGAAGGAAGGAAGGAAGGAAGGAAAGAAGGAAACAGTTCTGGAAAAGATGAAAAATTTTCCTCAAGTCAATTATTTAAGACATTCAAATTTTGTTTTTGTTTTGAAAGAGACTAAAGATTCAGGAGAATTTCTCAGACTTCACAACACAAGATTCTATGCAGGGAGAGAGGCAACCCTGTTATGAGACAAAGACGCTAGAAAAGTAGGATGGGCCAAACCCAAAGACATCTCCAAGCCACTACTGGACATAATACCAAAGTGGGGGTGGGGAGAGAGCAGAGCAGGGGCAGGTTAGGAAAGAGTACTACACAGTACATTGGGGAAAAGTGCTACATTTGGCACCGGACACCCTGAGTTTGAATCCCGACTCAACCATTTACTATTTGTGTGACCTTAGACAAGTTGCTTAATCTCTCGGACTGTCAGTTTCCTTATCTGTAAAATGAAGGGTTTGGACTTGTTCTAGGCTTGGTACTATGGAAAGAGCTTTGGCTCTGGAGTCAGAAGTCCTGGATTCAAATATCGCCTCTGATGATAATTACCTCTGTGATCATGGACAGGTCACTTCATTTCCTTTTGGGCCCCACCTGCTTCTTTTGTATTAAGGGGGTTGGACTTGATGTCCTTGAAGGTCCTTTCCAGCTCGTGATTTCGTGATCCAATGATTTCATCATGACTGTCTTCTAAGGTCCCTTCTGGTACTATATCTATAATCTAAGCTTACCTGGGGTATGGTCTCAGAGGCTATTTTCCTGTTTTCACTAATTATTCTTACTAAACAGATTCAGTTTCCTCTACCTGTACTGTATGGATCCCACAAATTTCCTGGGGGAGATGGGAAAAAGTTCCGCTTTCCCCTAATTACTGCTCTGAACCTAGGACATCCCTGGGGGCTTTATGTCCCAAAGTTCTTAAATTCCAAATGGAACCATGCAGAAACAGCTGCTTCTCCCCTACTAGTCTCTTCCAGGTTCAGCTGGTCCTCCTTACCCATCACCCCAGAAAGGCAAGTTCTGAAGTCTAGACTGAGTGCGAGGGTGGTGGGGGATGGAGGAAAGAGAGAAAAGAGATGCCTCATTTAATTATCAAAAGTATGGACTGCTAAATTAATAGGGAAGTGATTTTCTACCTCTCTTTGGAAGCTTCAGAAGTGTTTAGCTGATCGACTCCAGTAACCTAGCCCTCCCTCTTTCCCCCCCCTTTTGATCCTTTTTCTTTTTAATAAAGTCTGAATAAAAAGGTGATTTTTCATTTCACATGGGCAAGGTGTATTACCAGGAGACACCAGGGTTATTAATTGTCGACCTTGCTATCTTGTCATCAGTTTCTTAAAAATCATTTCATTTCAAGTCTCTGAATAGGGAGGGAGAGAAGGGGGTCAGACAGAAAAAATGAAAGGTCTGGGAAGTGATTGATGAAAAGCCCTTCAAGGCAAACAGGGATTTCTTTGGACAGTTTCTGATAAGGGGCAAAGTGAAAGAAAAACCATTCTCGAGGAGAATGCCTTACCCGAAGTCTTGGTAAGTTTCTCATCTCTTCGTCCTTTCACATTCAAATTTAGTTAAAATATTTTTTCACAAAAAGGAAAGAATAATTTCAAGATATTGGTCTGGATTCTTCAAGAGGGAGCATGAAAATGTACAAGTTTTTGGTCCTTAAAGGCAAAGTTACAAGCAGTTCTAAAAGTTGAAAGCTAAATCAACTTTTTTTACTTTCTCTAGGATTTCAAAGTACTTGCTCATCCCTTCTCTCCTTTCCCAAATACAACTAGTTGCCAAGTCATGTTTCTTCTTTTTCCACATCTCCCCACCCAAGTGGCCACCACCCTAGTTCAGAGCCCCACCACCTCTGGCATAGACCATTAACTGCAACAACATGCTGATGGGTCTCCCTTCTTCCAGTCTTTGCCCATCTTCCACACAGATGCCAAACTAATATCCCATAACACAGCTTGGACCATGTTACTCCTCTGCTCTATCATCTTCAGGGGCTCCCTACTGTCTCTGTGATAAATTGCTGACTTTTTTGTTGGGTGTTCAAAGTTTTTCAACTATCTGGCTTAAGCCTACTCTTCCAATCTTATGATGCATTATTGTATATCTGGCAAAATGGCCTTCTTGCTGTTTCACATACCCAACATTCCATATTCTTGTCACCCCTCCCATACCCCCTTGGACCTTTGCTCTAAGATTACCTTCTATCTACTCTGTATATACTTTGTATGTATACAGTCATTTATATGTTTCTCCCAATGGAATGTAAACTCCTTGAAGGCAGGGACCATTCTTCTGCACCTTTCCTTGTATCCCCTGCTACTTAGCATATGGTATGAGTTTAATAAATGCTCATTGACCGACTGACTGCTTGGCTGTGCCTTCACAGAGGCTCTCTGTCTCACATGGCTAACATGCTCTCTTTCCTAACCTCCCACTCTTATAATCCCTAGCTTCCTTCAAAGTTCATCCCAAGTGCTCCTTTTCACAGGAGGCCATTCTAGACCGTCTCTTCAGCCCCAGAAGTTTCTTTCTGTTTACTATGTATGGTAGACAGGGTGACCTAGGGGATAGTTCCCTGGATTGGGAGTCAAGAAGGTCAGAATTCAAATCCTATCTCCAACATTTATTAGCTGTATAACTCCAGGCAAACCACTCAGTCCCTCTCAGCCTCACTTTCCTCATCTGTAGAATGGAGATGATAATAGCACCTATCTTAGCAGGCTGGATCAAATGAGATATTTGTAAAAGCTCTCTGCAATCATTAATAAGTCCTTAACAAAGCTAGTTATCATCATCATCATAGTTGTCATCAATAGCACATGCCTCTCAAGGATGGCGTGAGAAAAAATGTGATGATGGGTATAAAGCATCTTAATCTTTAAGCACTCACTATTGGATGAACAGGGTAACTAGGCGGCGCCATAGTGCACAGAGTGCATTTCCTGAGTTCAAATCCAACCTCAGACACTTAATAACTGTGTGACCCTGGGCAAGTCACTTAACTCTGTTTGCCTCAGTTTCCTCATCTGTCAAATGAGCTGAAAAAGAAAATAACAAACCACATCAGTATCTCTATCAAGAAAACCCCAGAGTCAGACATGACTGAACAATGACTGGATGCCTTCCGGCTCTAGAGGAAAATACGAGAGGAGATTCCACAGGGAAAGAGAGGCTCCAGATTTCTCTAGTTGACAGATTCCACTCCTTCACTCTGTATTCTCCCATTCTCCCCACAACTTCACTGAAACAAATATAACTGCAGTTCGATGTCTGATTAGGGTCTTACCAAGCCTTCTGTCAACCCTGGAAAGAAGTGGTCCAGGACACCGAGGAAACATGTCTTCCTCATTTACATAGGGAGCTATTCATCGCACCAATACTAGGCTGTTGCTCATGGAGGCAATATGGTGTCACGGAAAGAGTGAAGGTGCTGGAGGCAGAAAATTTGGAGAAGAAGAAGACACAGTGGAAAGACATGGGATTTGGAGTCAGGGAGCCTTGGTTTGTATTCCGATTCGGCTACTCACTGCCTGTGTGACAACTGATATATCACTTGCCTAGATCTCAGTTTTGGGGGGTTTCTTTCAGGGCATGTGTGTATGGCCGTATGTGGTTAGGGGAAAAGAAGTGACTTTTTCTTCTTGTTGTCATCTGTTAAATGAGAAAGTTAGACTAGGTGACCCCCGAAGTCTTAACCTTCACATCTTATCTGATGATCCAATGACCACAGCTCTTGTGCTTGCTGGCCATGTGACCTTGGACAAGTCACATAAACCCTGTGAATCCTCTTGAGCTGTTCCTCTCATATATACCTCTATCTTACAACTCTGGGCGTCTTTACTGGTTATCCTCGTCCCTAGAATGTTCTCCTTCTTCATCCTCGCCTCCTCACTTCCCTGAATTCCTTCAAACCCCCAGATAAACTCTCACCTTCTACAAGAAGCCTCTCTTCAACCCCTTTAATTCTAGTGCCTTCCCTCTCAGATTAGCTCCAGTTTACCCTGTATATTGCATATTGTCTCTCGTTAGACTGTCATCTCCTTTGAGAACAGGGACTGGTTTTTTGCCTTTCTCTGTGTCCTCTAGCACTCAGCCCTTGCCTGGTGCAGAGTTGTTATTGTTGTTACTGAGTTGTTTTTCATTCATGTCTGACTCTTCCTGACACCATTTGGGGTTTTCTTGGCAAAGATACTGGAATGGTTTTCCATTTCCTCCTCGAGTTCATTTTACAGATGAAGAAACTGAGGCAAACAGCGTAAAGTGACTTGCCCAGGGTCACACAGCCAATAAGTGTCTGAGGCCAGATTTGAACTCAGGAAGATAAGTCTTCCTCACTCCAAGCCTGACACTCTATCCACTACCACACCTAGCTGCCCTGGCATATAGCAGGCACTTAATAAATGCACATTGACTTGACTGGAGTCTCAGTTTCCTCATCTATAAAATGAGGATGATCATAGCACCCTAGACTCACTCTGTGATTCTGACATCCCTGACAAACTGGGTGTATCTGCTGTTCTATATATGTAATATTCCTTCCCCTCCCTATACCTAGGCTTTCTCCAATGCCTGGAATTCCCTCCCCCCCACTTCTGCCTCTTGAAATCCCTAGCTTCATTCAAGGTCCAACACAAATTCCAACTTGTAAATGAGAGCTTTCCTCATCCCAGGTGTTCATGCTTTCCATCCCCTGAAACTACTTTGCATTTTCTTCATATGCACTTTGTAATGACTTCTCTGTGCTTCCACCTCCACGGCAGAAGGCAAGCTCCTAGAGGGCAGGGACTGTCGTCATGCTTGGCTCTGTATCCCCATTGCTTATCACAGTACCTGTTACATAGCAGGTGCTTTAAAAATCCTGAGCTGAACTGACCATAGATTAGGGGCTGAGAGGGATCCTCAAGGTCATCCTATTTATACTTTCTACCTTACAAGTTTTCTGCAGAGAACATATTTTGTACATTTTCAGATGCTTTAAAATATAATTTCTTTATCATCATAGGATCAGAAATCTAGAGGTGAAGAGACCCTAAAAGCCAGCTAACCCAACCCCTAATTTTGTAGATGAGGAATCCAAGCTCCACAAAGGTTAAGGAACTTGGCCAAGGCCACACAGGTAGAAAGGGGGCAAAGCCAGGATTTGAACCCAGGTCTTCTGATTCTCAATTCAGTACACTTTCCATATACCATGCTTCATCATTGTCGTCGTTACTGCAGGCTGAGTCCTTGACTAAAAACCTGGATTCCCAAACGACCTTTAACATTTACTAGCTGTGAAACCCAGGTAAGTCTTGTCACCTCCATCTAGATGCTTCAAAAAAACTCCTTCAGACTCAGCTCAGTGGTCCTTGAAAGATGTGTGATGGCAAACTAGTGTGCCAGGAGGCCTATTAGGTGTGGTATGGAACTTTGAAAGTCAGTTATTACAGACCAATGAAAATTTAGAAATCATTTTCATGTAAATTCTACTTAGTTCAAATGCACAGCTTGGGAAGTACAGTATTTGCAAAATAATTTTCCTCTTACATGTATGCACTAACCTCAAAATAGGTCAGACCTTGAATTTAGGAAGAACTAAGCCAAAACAAAAACCTGCTATTACTGAGTGGATGATTGATTGAATGAATGAATCAATGAATGAATGAATGAATGAAAAGGCATCTATTAAGCACTTACTAGGTGACACATCTATTAAGCACTTACTCTGCCAAATCCTAGGGATACTAATACAAAAGCAGAGATAGCTCCTGCCTTCATAGAGATTACATTCTAATAGGCGGAAGACAGTACATATTAGTTGGGAGGGCAGGTGGGGATAGAGAAGGATGTTCTGGCTTAAAGTCATAGGGGTAACAAGTAGATCCATTCGGCAATGGAATGGTGCACCCTTTCCAAGAGTAATGACAATATCGATTGATCTGCTTATGGTCCCAAGACTGGAGGAGAGAGCAAAGCAGCTGATGAGAAGATAGTCAAAAAATACATTGAAAGTTTTGGAACCAGTCTTGGGCACTGCACCCTGGGATGTTCTCACTAATCAGACCAATGGGCCTTAGAGCAAGAGCTCTAGAGATGAAAGAAAGTTATCAAAGGAAAATGTCATCCTGAATGGACAAGTCTCCCAGTTCCCATGGTGTAGAAAACAGAAATTTCCCATTTACTACAAATTCCTTATGGCAAAAGAATATTATACATTGAGCAAAATAACTGCTTGAGAATCCCTGATTTAACTCCTGAGTCATAGGCAGATTACAATCTGCATGGGTGGAAGCTATTCACACCCAGTGTTCTTGAACCTTCCCAGCCCTAGGCTCATATCTATTGGCATCAGTCGTGGCCACGTGGCCATGCCCTTCAGTTTCACCAAATGACAAGCAGCGACCTTTATCATTAGAATGTGAACTCCTTGAAGGCAGGGGCTGTCTTTCTTTTCACTTGTATATTTATGTCTAGTGCTTAACACCATGCCTGGAACATAATAAGTGCTTAATCAATGATCGTGTCCATCTTTTCTTCCTTTATTATTGGGTCTCTGAGTGAGGATGGTCTAGAACCCAAATGAGTTTGGGATTTTATGGCCTATTGTACATTAAAAAAGATCCCAAATTGTGAACTGAGACAAATGAAATACGAGTGACTTCAAGGCAGAAGGAATCCTAATATAGCTTGGCATGAAGCCCTCAAGGTTAAACAACTTGTCCAAGGTCACATAGCTAGTAAGTGTATGAAGCAGGACTTGAACTCTGGAAGATGAGTCTTTCTGACTCCAGGCTCAACGCTCTATCCATTGTAGCACCACCTTAGCTGCCCAGAAGATATGCCGGGACTTCACTAAGAACAGCAAACCCAAGTACACTGATTCAAGTCTTCTTGAGATGCCTTGAGGACTGCGATGAAAAAGGACCATTTTCTCAAGAGCTTCCCAGGGGGGATTGGCCCACATCTGCAGAGTCACTAACTTTTCATGTGTCACAAGAACCCATGTAACTAGATTTTTCTCACCTGACCTGCCACCTTTTACTCAACGTAGAAGCAGATATGATTGTGCCAGGGGAAATGGATAATGAAGCTGTGATTATCCACGTGACACAAATGAACCAGTGCTGGAATTTGAGTCAAAGGTCTTGGGTTCAAATCTTCCCATTCATTGACACCTATGTGATTTCATGCAAATTACTTCACTTGTCTGGGCCTCAGTTTCCTCGTGAATTGGCCTCTGAATACCCTTCCAGGTCTACATCTGTGATTCTATGATCAGGCTAGTTAGTGTCGGGCACTGTGGTAAGCACAGGGGATATGAATACAGACAAAAACAGTTCCTGCCCTCAAGGAGTTCACATTCTAATGGGAGAAAGGCATGGCTACTGTTTACTAAAAGAGAAGAGACAGACTTGGGACGTTACTTTTAGACATTTGAAATGACAAAGAATTCTATCCAGTAGAGGATGAGAACTGAAATCCTACAGCCCTGGAAGACAGTAACTAGAGTAAGGAATTTGATTACATATCCCCCCTCATTCTCCACATACTTTGTAATCCAGTGGCACATGCCTACAATGCTCCTCCCTCTTCTCTGCCTTCTGGCTTTTCTGACTTCCTTCAAGGCTCAGATAAACCCCACATTCTTCAAGAAGCCTTTCCTTAGCCCTCTCATTCTAAGATCTTCCTTCTGATTCTTCCTTGCTTCCTTGCTTCTTTGCTTCCTTCCTTCCTTCCTTCCTTCCTTCCTTCCTTCCTTCCTTCCTTCCTTCCTTCCTTCCTTCCTTCCTTCCTCTTTCTTAAGCAATGGAAATTAAGTGACTCACTCAGTGTCTGAGGCCAGATTTGAACTCAGGCCCTCCTGATTCCAGAGCCAATGCTCTATCCA
Organism: Phalanger gymnotis; assembly: GCA_028646595.1. NCBI lineage: Eukaryota > Metazoa > Chordata > Mammalia > Diprotodontia > Phalangeridae > Phalanger > Phalanger gymnotis. The sequence continues at coordinate 19,722,117 of CM053622.1, read as the reverse complement.
CTGCACCACCCAGCTACCCCCTCTGTTGATTATTTCAAATGTATATTGACTATAGGTTGTTAATACATTATTGTTTTCACATTGTTTCCCTATTGAACTGTGAGGACAAAGTCCTTGAGGACTTTTCCCCCTTTCTTTATATCTCCAGCACTTAGCACCATGCCTGGCACACAGTAGACACTTAATAAATGCTTGGTAGCTTGATAACATTTTTGCGACAGAAAGGGAAATGTGGGCTAAATAGTAGCACCATGAGATCAATAGAATGGTCAGAATCAAAGAAGAGTTGATTATGGCCACATAGCAGGAAGTCTCTGGTGGAGTTCTCCCTCTCTCACTAAATGTCTTCAAACAAAGGCCAGATGACCACTCATCAGAGAGATCACAGAAGGAATTCTTGTTCAGTGTGGGCAGGGGTGGGGTAGGACAAGATGGACATTGACATCTCTTCTACTGTTGCCATTCTGGGCAGAATCCCCCAAAGTACTTTATTACGGAGCTCTCTTATGTGGAGGCGACCCTGGATTGCCAAAGGCTATGAGAGCTAAACTGGTGCCTGAGGAGATCCTACCAAGAGTGGGCCCTGGGACGCCTGGGTACTAGAACACTTAGTCCCTGGGTAGGATGATTTTTTTGGCCATTTGTCCTATGTGACCTTGAGTCATGTTACCTCAGTGGGCCTGTTTCCCCCTTTGTAAGAAAAAGAGATAGCATTAACCTCTAAAGCCCCTACCATCTCCAAAACCTATTACTACATAGTCCCATCATATAGCCTTTCTGTGACAGAGGGGCAGTATGATATGGTGGATAGAAAGCTGATCGGGAAGCAGGAAGACCTGGGTTCAAGTCTTGCCTCTGACACATAGTGGCTGTGTGGTCCTAGGTGTTACTTAATACCTCAATACCCTGGGCACTATAAGTTGGAGAGCAGATGCTAACATATATTAGTAGAGGGCATTTCCTCAGTGGAGCTCCCCACATTTAGGAAATCAGAGATCTGGATGAATTATTATTCTTAATAATATTTATATGTGTATATGTTTTATACCTATATTGAAATGAAGGAATGAAGGGATGGAGAGAGGAAAAGAAAGGAAAGAAGGAGGGAAGGAAGGAAGGAAGGAAAAGGAATGAGGAACTGTGGAAACACAAGGATAACACAAGATTTACCACCTTCTACATTAAGGGATCAGAGGGGTTGGAATATGATATTCTGGAAGTTAAAGGAGCTAGGATTAAAACCAAGAATCAC
>CM053622.1:19694181-19710525 GCA_028646595.1 Phalanger gymnotis | reverse complement strand
TTATTTGACAGAATATGTGTATTAAAGTTCCCTAATATAAAGCAAGAATGGAGGCAGAGAGGGAGACTGAGGAAAGCACTGAACTACTTCGGGGCCGAGGGAGAACTTCCTGGGGACCAGTGGATAATAGCTACCAAGATCAGATTGTGTGATAAATTTGATGACAGAGAACCTCCAAGTTCCTCCACAGGTTTCTGAGTGATGGTAGTGGAGGGAGAGAGCCTGGGATGTCCATGGCCAACAAAGAGGATCGTGACTCCTCGTCTTGGACCAGTAAATTGTCAGGGGCAGTAGGGATTGAAGAGAAGATATAACCAGGACTGAAAAAGATGGCCAGAGATGCAGGGTCATCTGGAGGGAGTCAGGTTTTGGTGAATACCAGAAAATGGAAGGAACATGAGAGGAAGTGTGCTAGAGGTGGAGCAATGTAAAAAAAATAATCAGGAAAAGTAGGCTGCAGCTAGACTCTGTGAAGGGCTGTGAATGCAAAGCTGAGAAGTTTCTATTTTATCCCAGAGGCAATTGGAGCCATGGAATATGCTTGAGCAGGACAGTGACCTGGTCACACGTGTCTATTTCAGTGACTATGAGGAAGATGTATTGGAGGGAGGAGAGACTGGAGGCAAAGAGACCAGTTGGGAAGTTATTAGAACAGCCTAAGCAAGTTGATGAAGACGAAAACCAGAATCCTGGGACGTCTTTAGACAGAAGCTGGACAAGTACTTGTCAGGCATATTTTCATGGTAGAGTTGTACTAGATGGATCCTAGGGTCTTTTACAACTTAAAATTCTGCGAACACAGATTTAGAACTGGAAGGACTTGAAAGGCCATCTAGCCTAGTCCCTGATTTTACAGATAGGGAAACTGAAACCCAAAACAACTTCCCAACTATCATAAAATTGTATCAGAGTGAGATTTAACTTCAAATCTTCTGAATCCATCAGCAGTGTTCTTTCCTATACTATGATGCCTCTCAGAGCAGTGGTTGCGTTAGTAGAGAGGAGGAAACAAATGCAAGAGACGTCAAGGTAGAATCAACAAGACTTGGCAACTGATTGGATATTCAGGGTAGGCAAAGGAGTGGAAGGAGTCGAGCGTGACCCTGAGGCTTTGACCCCAGGACACTAGAAGGATGGTGGGACCCCTCAACTGAAGGAAAAAATAAGTCTGAAGGATATATGGGCTTGGAAGAAAGATGATGAACTCTGTTTTGGACATGTTGGGTTTGAGATGACTTCAGGACATCTAATTGGGGATGTTCAGCAAAGGATGAATGGCCATAACTCAGGAGAAACATGACGATTGGATATTCAGATCTGGAAACCACCCGCATAGAGATGACAATCCATCCCATGTGGGTTGATGGGCTACCACGGGAAGATGGATAAAGACAGAGTCAGAGGGAACAAGGAACATGATGATCCAGTAAATAGGGTGGGAAAGGAGCTGTCAGACGTGAGAGGATGAGAACCAGGAGACAGCAGGGTCTCAAAAACCCAGGGAGAAAAGTCTATTTGAGCAGAGGAAGTGGGACCACAGTGTCTAATGTTACAAAGAGGTCGAGGAGGATGGGCCGGGGGGAGCCCACTAGATGAAGCAATGAAGAAATCCTTGATGAGTCTGGAAAGAATAGTTTTAGTCAAGTGACGGTGTCAGAAGCCAGACTGCCAGATATTAGGAAGTCAGTGGGTGTTGAAGAAATAGACAGTTTTTCTAGGAGTTTGGCTGTGAAAGGGAGGAGAGAGATACACAATATTTGTTGAATGGAATGATGCCAGTGATGTCAGAAAGGCAACCACTCTCAACCGCTTCCCAAAAGTTTCTTAGTGTGGTGTTGGGGGAAAAGCCTGGGATTCAAGAGGCCTGGGTTCAAGCCTCAGTTCTACCACTTATTGGCTGTGTGGCCTTTGGCAAATCACATCACCTCTCTGGTTTAGGAATGGAGTAGATGCTAAATAAATGCTTGTTGATTGATTAACCCTTGGTCACTTCATCAATAAAATGGGCATGATGCCTACCACATAAGAATGTTTTAATGAAAGCACTCTGTTAACCTTCAAGGACTATAGAAACATGGGCTGCTACCCCTAAAGTCACATCTAATGCCTAGGGGGCAGGGGAGAAGGGATGGAGATGATCCAGAAGCTGGTCCTAGAATATTACGCCAACCCATCTAGTCTCTTCTCTAAGCTGAAAAGTCTTCATGGAGGCCTCCAGTGCTCAAGTATCATCTCTTATAGAAAGCCAGTCAATTCTCCTCCACCATCAATGCCACTCACATTTATATGATGCTTTATGGTTTGCAAAGTATTTTATGAATACAACAACCATGGGAGACAGGTGCTATAATTATCTCCATTTTACAGATGAGGTAACTGAGGCTGACAGAGGTGAAGTGGCTTACCCAGAGTCACATAGCTAGTAAGTGTCTGAGGTTGGATTTGACTACAGAGCTTCCCGTCTCCAGAGCCGGCACTCTATCTACTACCTCAGTGTTCCTAAGGCCCTCCTCGCACTCTCAGAAATTACTTTCTATATTTTGTGTTTCATTTTCTGTGAACATATTTCCCCCAAGCAGAATACAAGTCCCTTGAGCGAAGGAGCTGATTTGGCTTCTCTGTATCCCCAGCACCTAGGCCAGTGCCTGGCATCGTTATCAAGTTGAATTAAATTAGATTAGACTGCAGTGGACTGGAATGGATTGAATTGAACTGAATTATGTGTCAGAATACCAGCCCAGCTGAATTCTGAGAGGCCCATTGCTGAAAGCTTGGCCAACAGGTAATAACTTTCCTTAGCCTGACACGGTAGATAGAGCCCCGGACTAGGAGTCAGGAAGACCTGAATTCAAATCCTGCCTCAGACACTTGCTAGCTATATGACTCTGGACAAAGCCATTTAACCTCTCTATTCCTCAGTTTCCTCATCTGTAAAATGAGGGGGCTGGACTAAATGGCCATTTCAGTCCCTTCCAGCCCTAATCTGCACTCCTAAGATTCTACGAAGAATGCCAGGAGGGGTAGCAATCTACCCAGATGGAGGACATATATCTCCCCTCACTCTGCAGAATGGAGTTTTTATTTTGCTTTTGAATCTCAAAGAACCAAGCAGTGGAAAGGTTGGAAATGTATGTTCAAAATGGAAGACAGGCCCATCATGTGGCTAGGGTGATGGATGGCCAACCCACAGCTTTCCTCCTGATGTCCAGAGACTGGGAAGGTCTTCAGCATATGGAGAGGGCTCCTTTTGGTGACATCATAGGAGGCTCCACACCATATACAGACGGGAAGGGCTGGTGGTCTGTGTTACCTGGGGGAACACCTGCCTCAATGGAGCCCTGATCCACTGCCTTAGTCCCAGGACATTGTGATTTTTTTTCCTAGACTTTTAAATTGGATCAGAGTAAGGACCATCACTTACTCTACCAAAGCAGATCAGCCCGCCCTACAACTTAGGATGAAAATAGCACTCACTGGCCCTGGAATAAAAATAAGGAACTGTGTTTGGAACGTGTTGTGTTCGAGATGATTTCTGTTGTTACAGTTGTGTCTGACTCTTCATGACCCCATTTGGGATTTTCTTGCCAAAGATACTGGAGTGGTATGCCATTTCCTTCTCCAACCTATTGTACAGATGAGGAAACTGAGGCAAACAGGGTGAAGTGACTTGCCCATGGCCACAGAACTAGTAAGTGTCTGAGGCTGGATTTGAACTCTGGAAGATGAGTCTTCTTTACTGCACTATGGCACCCCCCAACTGCCCATTGAGATGACTGTCCAGGTGGGGGTGAAGACTATAACAAAAATGCCAATAATGTTAATGACGATGATCATAACAACAAGAATAACACTTTAAAGTTTACGAAGCACTTTACACAAATCATCCCATTGTGTACTTTCCTCCCTGGGTTCTTGAGATCTTGCTGCCTCCTGGGTCTCATCCACCTGGCCTGACTGCTCCTTTTCAGAATCCTTTGCTGCACCACCATGCGTCTTGTTCCCTACACAATAACCTGGTGGGGGAGTTTCAATTAACAGGAATTAATAATAATAGCTTCCATTTTTAGTGCTTTGTAGATGTAAATATTATCTCTATATATTTCTCTATATATAATACATACATGTGTGTCTATTTACATGTCCATGCACATATGTGTGTGTTTATACTTTATATGTAAATATATGTGTGTATAATGTGCGTACATATATATAAAACACACATGCGCACACACACACACATATAATTTGATCCCGTGAGCTCCTTCAGGCAAGGACAATCTTTTGCTTTTCTTTGTATGCCCAGTGTTTAACTAACAACTCCATGGTTCTTTAGCCAATAACACACTTCCCTCCTAACAGTAAGAAATGCTTTGAGGAAAAGTCACTCTATACTACAACTTTTTTCAGAAAGAAAGCCCCTCAGTTATTCCTGTAATCATTTCAGATGTGTTCCCTGGCTAGCAAAATTTCAGAAATCCAAAGAATGTCCCAGGGGGATCAATTCTGCCATACACACACACACACACACACACACACACACACACACACACACACACGTCAAGCAGCATCTTAATGAGGAAGATCTTCCTTCAACAAGGAAACTAAAAATTCTCAAAGATGGGGGGTTCTTTGAATTAAATAGATCCTCACCTTTACATGACTCATACCCACTCAGCCTTCTGGGAGATGATGCAAGCACTTGTTGTAATAACTCTGCCCCCAGAAGGCTTTAGTATAGAGTCCATGGTAACCAGAGGAGCTGGTCCAAATGTCTACATTTGTGGGAAGGGACCTGGAATCTTATAAAATTTCTGAGCTGGGAGGGACATAGAACAGAGAACGTTAAGGCTGAGAGGGATCATGGAACAAGGAATGTCAGGTTGGGGAGGGGCCTCAGAACGGGGAATGGCAGAACTGGGAGGAGCCTTAGAACAGGGAATGGTAGAGCTGGGAAGGGCCTTAGAACAGAGAATGTCAGAGCAGGGAGGGATAATAGAACAGGAAATGTCAGGGTCTGCTCCAAACCTCTCATTTACAAAAAAGGAAAATAAGGCCCACCTGCAGGATTTCTAAGGCCTTCATTTGCTACTAAGTTCCAGGCCCTGGCGATACAATGAACAAAAATTCGTTCTCTCATGGCTAATAACTGGAGCACGAATCTCCTAGGTCCCATCACAAGGCTTCCAATGTGTCATACCTACTCTCACAAGGTTTTTTGTGAGGAAAGTACTGTGTAGATGGAATACCAAATAAATGTGAATGATTAGAGGACCTCCTCTCTATTGGGTATTTATTGGTATTATAATGGGAGGTGGCACAGTGTGGTGAAAAGAACATTATACTAGAATAGAAGACCAGGGCTTGCATCCTTATTAGTGTTGAGATTTTGCATAAGTTCCTTCTTCCCTCTGGGCCTCAGTTTTCTTAACTGTGAAATGGGTGGGTTGGACCAGATGATCTCCAAGGTCCCTTTAAGACCTGTTATATCATGAGGTGTACTACAAATACTGGCCCAGGACAGGGCTTCCTTTCTGTCTCATAGGCTGTAGGCTAATGGGAACCCAACCGAGTTGGGTTTATGTAGTGCCACTAATTAGCTGTGGCAGCTAGGTGGCACCATAGTGCACAGAGCACTGGGCCTGGAGTCAGGAAGACTCACTTTCTTGAGTTCAAATCCAGCCTCGGACACTTCCTAGCTCTGTGACCCTGGGCAAGTCACTTAACCGTTTACCTGTTTCTTCATCCGTAAAATGAGCTAGGGAAGGAAATGGTAAACTGCTCCAGTATCTTTGCCAAGTAAACCCCAAATAGGGTCACAAAGAGTCAGAAACGGCTGACAATGACTGAACAATGGACTAGCTGTATGGCCTTGAAAAGGTCACTTTCCTCTTACCCATGGACCTCAGCTTCACCTCAGCTGACGAGGTGAATGCCCCTCCCTGTTCTGACATTCCATGTTCTAAGTAACACTTGAACTCACTTTTTCCTCTTCATTTTTACCTTTAGCTTATTAAAGACCCCATCTCTGTAAACTCCATTCTCAAGAAATAGAAAGGAATGAGGAGGCTGCTTTATCAAAAGCCCCAAATGTAAGGCAGTGGCAGCAGCCTTTTGTGAGTCCCTTGGGATCTGTCATTTGAAGTCCTTATGGTACCATCCGAAAGCTAATCAACTCTTGAAAGCAAACTGTATGAAGTGAAGACAGGGAAGAAAGGGGCCGGAGGCTCAGAGGAGCTCAATCGAGTCTGAAAAGTAAAGCCACGGGTAGAAATGAACCAGAGTTAGCATTAGTCCTCCTGTGAAAGACACAGCTCAGCATTCTCAATATTAGAAAGAGGATGGATCGCCAGCATTCACAGGGGCAGGCTAATTCTAACAGCCAAGAGGCTCCAGGAGACAGGGAAGTGAGTAAAGGGACTGAAATATGGAGTGAGAAGGCCTGGGTTCACATGCCAGTTTTACCACTCACTAGCTGGAGCCTCAGGCAAATCACTGCCCTTTCCCTGCCCCTCAAGTCTCTGGCATGTAAAACCAAGGTAGATGAATGAGATAGGTGGCAAAGTGGACAGAGTATCAGGCCTGGAGTCAGAAAGATGCATCTTCCTGAGTTCAAATCCGGCCTCAGATACTTCCTAGCTACATGACTCTGGGCAAGTCACTTAACCCTGTTTGCCTCAGTTTCCTCATCTGTAAAATGAGCTGGAGAAGGAGATGGCAAACCACTCCAGTATCTTTTCCAGGAAAACCCTAAATGGGGTCAAGAACTACAGTACTGTCTCCACTAGGCCATGTTCTCTCAGGTTGGAGGAAGGAAGAGCAGAAGGTGTGGGAAACTGAGCACGATTAGTACTGACCCCAGGACGGCTGTTAAAATTAGTTTGTTCTTTTATCCATTTCCTTGATGCGGTCATGGACCTAGAGGGTCATGTAACCTTCAGCAAGCCCTGTCCCTGGGCTTCTCTTTCCTTATCTGGCAAATGGTGGTACTGGACCAAGCAATCTTTCAAACGCTCCCAAATTAATGATTCCCTGATTCTAGAAGCTCGGTGGGGCAGGGGTTCCTTAACTTCTGTGTCAGTGTTCACAATATCATTTTATTGTGGTTCAGCCATTCTTTAGTCATGTCCAGCTCTTCGTGACCCCATTTGGAGTTTTCTTGGCATAGCTACTGAAGTGGTTTGCCATTTCTTTTTCCAGCTCATTTTACAGAAGAGGAAACTGAGGCAAACAGGGTTAAATGACTTGCCCAGGGTCACACAACTAGCTTTTGAGGGCAGATTTGAACTCAGGTCTTCCTGATTTCGAATTCCACATCCACTTTGCCACCTAGCTGCCCTCACCAAATCATAGCAGGGATAAATATAAAATACTCAGCAAAATATTTCCCCTATTAAATTTCTTTTGTTCTAAACCTATGATTTCACTGGCATAGGAAATTCCCTGAGTGGAAACTCCCTCTACCAACACAGATCAGCCCTGTTGAGAGTTGCAGGAGCCACGAAAAAGTTAAGTGACTGCCTCAAAGTCACTCAGCCAGACAAACCTCGAACCCAGGCCTTCTTAACTAGGAGCCCTCTATCTACTGTGGTATAGTCCTCTATTATTGAACAATAGAGATCTGAAATATATTCTAATCTATGATAGTGAATGGTCCAGGCCAATGAGATCCACAAAGTATAAACATTATTTGTTGCTCCTTTATCTATCCTTGTTCTCTTTCCTCAGCTGGATTGGAAGCCCCTTGAAGGCAAGGACCAAGCCTTTTATCTCCAATGACTGACACAGTCACACCACCCATCCCCCAATCACATCCTCTTTCAGTAGTATGGAAGTGTCCATTGGTTCTTCAAGGCCCTCTCAGTGGAGCCCAGGGTCACAGTGTCTGAGGCAAGATTCAGACTCAGCTGTTTCCGACTCCAAGTCAGCACTCCAGCCATTTTAACACCTAGCTGCCTCTAGGAACTAGGAGGCACTGAATAAAGGTTAGGGAACAAAACCTAATGGCATGGCAAGGCAACATGCCATATTGGACCCAAGCTATATTGGACTGGCAAGTTACCAAATACAAACTCACCTAACTATATCTCACTGGCCCCAGGCCATGCTTTATATCCATCTACCACAGTGTCTTGAAACATCTTGCCAACTATTTTGTTACAACACAGCTGTCATTCCTTATTCCATTTTCCACTCATGTGACTCCCAAGACAAAAACACCCTGGGTTGCCACTCCTTTACACAAGATGTCACCCTCAATTAGAATATAAGTGCCCTGAAGGCAGGAAATGTCTCCCTTTTCTGTTTATATCCCCAATGCCAAGCATGATGCCTGACTTGTAATAGGCAATTCGTAAATATTTTCATTAATTCATTCACTCATAACAGGGAGTAGAGTTCCAGGTGGGATTAGATGATGACCCTTCCAACATTGAAATTCTGTGTGTTTCTTGGATGCGGTGTGCTTTTGGTTCAAGGAGGAAGGCCAATCACTATTCCCAACTCCATTAGAATGCATCATTCTTTATAAATGAGTGAAAAATGAGTCTTCCCACACCCAAATCTGGGGAAAACAGAATTTTCCAGGGAGTTTTCATTATAGGTGCCTCTGTGTTAACTGATGGGTAATTGCCTTCTGGACCCACAATTAATAAATTGTCCACTCATTGTTATTACCGTGTTTACCTGATCTATTTAATGAATATTAATTCATAAAAAATATTCCACTCTCCAAAAGCAATCCTTTGCTAAGATTTCCACCACCACCACCACCCCCTGCCAATGACTACCTGAAACAATGGGTAGAGTTAACGAACAACAAGCTCTTGTCAGAGTGATTTATTGGGCATGGACACAGACAAAGAGAGAGAGAAATACTGTGAGCTTCTCCTTCATTAAGCAATTCCCAAATGGAAAATTAGAGAGTTCCCATATGAGTGTGGAAAGAGGAATGAGGCTTGGGGGTTGCAAAGGGGAGGAGAGAAAGGATGGAGCTCAAGTGTAACACATTTGGGTATAGGGGACAACCTGCCACCTCCCATTAAACTATCTAGACTTGTGCTTTATAATATATATTATATTATATTATATTATACTATATATAAGATATTTTATATATTATATTATGTTTATTATATTACATTATATCATATCATATCATATATCATATCATATCATATTATATTATATTATGTTACATTATATTACATAATATTATATCATATCATATCATAATAATATAATATATAATCAGGGCATTTCAATGGAATAGTGGGCACCAAGTGCCTACTTGCTAAACATTCGGTGTAACTATCATATTGGTCTGGTCAGACATTCAAAAACACTGTACCTTGACCCCAACATAGTGATGCCATTTTGGTGCTCTTTGAGAATGAAGGACAACCAACCAAGGCATAATAGTATTTACAGATAAGGTCCTGCCTTTGTGGACATTATAAGCTAGGCTACATAGTGGATAGTACAATGGATAGGAAGAGCAGAGGTCAAATCCTGCCTCAGACACTTACTAACGATATAACTGGAGCAATTCACTTAACTTCTCTCAGCCTCAGTTTCCTCATCTGTAATGTGTGATTAATCATAGCACCCATACAGGGTAGTTAAGATAAAATGAGATAATCTGAGCAAAGAGCTTTTAAACCTTAATGTGCCATATAAATCCCAGCTTCTATTGTTATTAAAATTAGCATTAGTTTAAAATAAGGATAATTATAGAGACAGCTGGCAACACAGTGGATAGAGCACTGACCCTGGAGTCAGGATGACCTGAGTTCAAAACCAGCTTCAGATCATTACTCGCTATGTGAACCTAGGCAAGTCACTTCTCCCCTGTTTGCCTCAGTTTCCTAAACTGTAAAATGGGGATAACAATGCCACCTACCTCCCAGGGTTGCTGGAAGGATCAAATGAGATAATATTTGTGAAGCAGTTAGCACAGTGCCTGACACATAGCAGGCACTTTAAAAATGCTTATTCTCTTCCCATCCCTAATAGCACCTACCTCCTAGGGCCATTTTGAGGATCCAGTGAGAATATTTGTAAGGTGTTCTACAAACTGTAAAGTGCTCTGTGAATGCTTGCCATTATAATAATAAAAGATAAGAAATGGATGGAAAATAATAAAAATGGATAGTATTTATACGGTGCCCTAAAGTCTACAAAGTGATTTACATACATGATCTCAGTAGGTACTGAGCAACAGCTTTGGGAAGGAACTAATAAACATTTTTATTTCCATTTCACAGATGAGAAAACTGAGGCTCAGAAAATGAAAGATACTGATTTTTGTATGATACTTTAAGGTTCAGAAAACTTTATCTTCATATCATCTGATCCTCATAATAGCTCTGTATGTGCTCTTATTAGCCCTAGGGGAAAATGGGGTGGGGGGAGGATAGGGAGAGTGATTTCACACACATGAGGAGCTCCCTTCCTTTCTTGATGCAGGTAAGCAGCTCATCTATAATATATAGTCTTAAAGAGTTCCCTGGGAACCAGAGTGGGGGGGGGGGGGCGGTGGTTCAAAGATTTGCCCAGAGTCCCACAGCCACTGTGTGTCAAAGGCAAGACTCGAAATCATGCTTTACCAACTCTTACACCATCACACTACATTACACCCATTCTATAAATGAAAAAACTGAAACCCCAAGAGGTGAATGACTAATATACACAGAACTATCAGTGAACCATGAAAACACAGCCTTTAAGAGTCCCCAGTCATGGGCATGTGTGTGACCAGGACAAAGGTGAGCAGCCAACCCAGGCAAGTCATAGGATCATAGAACATCAAAGATGGAAGAAACCTCAGAGCTCCTCCATCTGGTCTAAGTGAACCCTGGAAAGACTAGCCTTTACAACAAGTGGTCATGCAGCCTCTGCTTGATGATCTCCCATGATGGGGAAGCCATTCCATCCCCAGGCAACATGTTCCACTTTGGGGCAGCTCTCACTGTTAGGAAATTTATCCTGACATGGAGCCAAAATCTTCTCAAGTTAACACCTTAAATAATGTAACTTATTCCTTTTAAAGTGCCTCTACCTATTACAGAGAGACTCAAGCAAAAATCTGTCACTCCAGAGAAATCCGGAGATATGCATTGCTGGGTCCTATATAAAAAAATAACCAGCATGGTGGTCATGGAGACAGAGGAATGGAAAAGGAGTGAAAAGAGGCCAGGACTAGCTCAATCAATAAACGTTTATTATGCACCTAATACATGCCAGGCACTGGAGAATTGGGCTCTGATTTTGTTGAACCCCAGAGAACATAACTAGGAATGATGAGTGGAAGCTTTAGAGAAATAGTTTAAGTTGGATGTAGAGAAATGATCAATCAATGTGCATTTATTAAGCACTTACTGTGTATAAGGCACTGTGCTGGGCACTGGACATACAAGAACAAACAATGAAACTGACCCTGCCCTCAAGGAACATACATTTTATAGAAGGACTTGCATAAATATAAATAAACATGAAATAAATAGAGAAGGAAGGAAGAGAGAGAGAAAGAGAAAAAAGAAACAAAAAGACAGAATGGAAGGAAGGAGTAGAGAGAAAAAAAGAAAGGACGAAAGAGAGAGAGAGATAAAGGAGAAAGAAAGGAGCGAAAAAGAGAAAGAAAGAAAGAAAGAAAAAGAGGAAAAGAGGGAGAAAGAAAAAAGAGAGATAAAGAAAAAAAGAAGAGAAAGAAAAGAAAGAGATAGAAAAGAGGAAAAAAAGGAGAAAGAAAGAAGAAAGGTCATTTTGGGACAGTTGACATTAGCAGCTGGGGAGATCAGGAAAGTCTCCACGTAGGAGGTGGCTCTTGAGCTAAGCTTTGAAGGAAGCAGAGGGTTTAAAGAGACAGAAAATGAGAAGTGAATGCAATCCAGAAATTAGGGAAGTCTACACAAACACATGGAGATGAGAGATGGAGAGTCAGCAATAACATGTAATCTGCTTGGGTCATAAGGCTGTGAAAGGAAGTCATGAATAAGATATGTGGAAAGTTAGGTTAGAGCCAGAATGTGAAGGGCTTTAAATGCCAAATAGTGGAATTTGTATTTGATCCTCTAGACAATAGGGAGCCATGGAAGTTTACTGAGCAGGGGAGTGGCACAAGTAGAATTCAGCTTTAAGAATATCATTTTGTAGAGAATGGGATGGAAAAAGGCAGGAAGACGAATTTGGAAGCTATTCCAATAGTCTAGGTGAGAGATGTTGAGTATCTGAGCTAGGAAGACCTTGATTTCAATCCCACTTCTCACACTGACTAGTAGTCACTGTAGAGACCAGATGGCCTCTAAGGCCTCTTCTAGCTCTAGGTACGTGATCTATCAATGAACACTTATTAAATGCTTACTAACCATGCGTCTGCAGTGCAATGACAAAATCAGAGGGCGTGAACTAGGGTGGTGGCTGTGGGACTGGAGAGAAGAGGAGAGATGAGAGAAATGACCCAACTGAGACTGGAGAATGTGGAATTTCCTAACTATACAAGTCTTAGAAAAAGGGAAAGGTCTGCCTCTGGTAAAAGGCTAGAAGGGAACTCTGAGCCTACCTGGCCCTGTGCCCTCATTCTACAGATGAGAACACACAGGAGGCTTGGAAAAATAAAGACCTTGCTCAGTGTCACACAAGAGGTATCAGAGTAAGGATTTGAACCCAGGACCTCCAGCTGCAGAGCTGCTGCCTCTCACCCCACCATGCTTCCTCCTTCTATGCTATGCTAAGCCAGTAGCAGCATCGCAACGATAAAATAATTAATCACAGTACATTGAACGCTTTGAGATTTGCAAAGTTTTATGAACATATCCACATATATATCTGTTATTTATATATAATGTGTATGTGTACATATATGTGTAGGTGTCTGTGTGTGTGTGCATGTGTGTATTATCTAGAAGGACCATTTGCTAGGGATGGGAGCAAGGATTCTTGCTGAGGCACTAGTTAAACCAGATGGTCTCCAAGGTCCATTCCTGAATGATCAAACTGTGCCAGTGTGGAATCTGGCAGTAAGTGCCAGCATTGGCTTTGTCATGTGACCACAGACAAGTCAGTGAACTTCTCTGGGCCTCGGTTTCCTCGCCTGTGAAATGGGGTGAGGAGCACACAGTTCTGTTTTGCAAATCTTAAAGGGTTATACACATGTAAGCTATTATTTCTATTCAAAGAGGTTCTCTCCCTCCCCCAGTGCCCCAAGCTGTCAGGTCCTGTCCCCAGCCCCGTCATTGCTGATTAGTGTATAAAGTAGTTTCTCCTTTCTAATCATGGGCTGCCTGTTCCACTCAGCCCTTCTCAGACTCACTGTCTGACACGTACCATATCCCTGCATGGTGCTGAATTCCTGGTGCCAGGGAGGGCCCAGGAGCTGCTTGATGAAATATGACAGGGAGAGGAGCAGGGTGGGGTTGTGAACCCCAGTGGATCCTAACCCCCCAGGCTCCAGAGGCAAGAGAAGAAAAACCTACCCTGGTGGCGTAGCCGAGAAACCCTCTGGCCCCACTGACCGGCAGGACTCACAGAGCAATATTTTAGGCTGAGTAGAATCTGCTGCAAAATTCCTCTGCCCTGCCCTGAGGCCTGAATTACAGCTTTAAAATAGCATATTGGGGTGGGGAAATGGGAAGAGAGAAAAGGAAATTAGAGTGGCAAAGGCATCGATAACTGCATTCAAGAGAATCACAGAGGCTCCTGGCAGAGACCATCTAAGACTAAGTCCCACAGAAAAGGAAACTGAGGCAGAAGTCATGGGAATCAACCATCAGAGGGGTCTCCAGAGGCCATCTAGTCTAAACCCTTCATTCTACAAAGAAGGAAACTTTTCATAGAATCACAGATCAAAAGCTGAAAAGACACCCACAAGTCATTGAATCCAACCCCTTCATCTATAAGATGAAGAAATCAAGACCTGAAGAGGAGAAGGTCACATAGGGAAGAGTGAGAAGCCAGGAAGAAAACGGCTCTGGAAACCCGAAGGTAATGGCCTTGTGACTCCTAGGTGAACGTAAGCCGTTGAAGGGCAAGGACAATTTCATTTTTGCCTCAAGAAGCAATGTCGTGGAATGAGTAGAGAACCAGCCTTGGAATCAGGAAGACCTGGGTTCAAGTCTTGCCTCTGACACAGACTAACACTAAGCACTGGAGATTCAAAGAAGAAGCAAAGAGAGCACCCGTCTTAATGGGGGAGACGTGTGCAAACATTACATACAAATCAAATATGTAGTATGTAATTTATATGTTATAAATAATATGCATTATAGACAATATGTAAATCATTGTATTTTTATGTATATATTGTCTACATATAAATAATACGCATGAAACATGATAGAGTAGATATATACATATATACACATATGTACATACTATACATATACACATAATATTGTTTCTACGTGTCTGTGTATGTATGTCTATATATGGGTATGTATGTCTATATATTTGTGTATGTCTATATATGTGTGTATGCCTATATATATGTATGTATGTGTATATCACACATACATACATACATACATAAGACATACAGAGGAGATGAATGGTAACCTTAAAAGAGATGCAACTAGCAGCTGCGGAGACCAGAAAAGACCTCCTGAACAAGGCAGGGTTTGAGCTAAGTCATAAAGGCAACCAGGGAATACAGAAGAATCAGAGGGGATCAGGAGCTCAGAGCTCTTATTCTTGTCTTAATAACATATGGTCCAAGAGAAATTGTCTGGAAAGGAAGAGCTACTAAGGGGTCAGACAGCATTTCGTCTAAAAAGAGATGGGAAGATTTTAGTGGACTGGAGGCTCTTAGGATCATTAATTTAGAGCTGGAAGAAACTTTAAAAGTCATCTAGTCTGACAGTTGAGGAAACTGAGGCAGGAAAAGGAAAGGATATTTTAATAGCTGGGGAAACTGAGGCCCAGAAGAGGACTCTATTTGCTCCAGGTCACACAGGTAATAAGAAAAAGAGTGGAGAACCCAACCCACATCGCACTGTTGCAGACTTGAGCTTCAGGGTGTTGTGGTCTTGGGCTGCATTGGGAGAGGCTCGACGTGCAGGCAGAAGAAGGTGAGGCCCGCCGTACCTGCCGTGGTCAACGCACCTTTGGAGTCTCTCGTTCTGTTCTAGTTGCTGTTTTTGGAAGGACATCGACAAGGTGCAGGGGGGTCCACAGCAGGATGCCCCAGGATGGAGAACAGCCTGGTGTTATAAGAAGTCTAGCTAAAGGAACTTGGAGAGGTTTAGCCTGGAGATGAGAAGACAAGAGAAGGACACCAGAGGCCCCTTCACGTTTTTGAAAGGCTGTCATAGGAAAGTGAGGCAGTGTAGTGGACAGAGCACTGAGTCTGGAGTCAGGAAGATCTGAGTTCAAATCCAGCCTCAGATACTTACTAGCTGTGTTAACCCCTATTTGCCCCCGTTCCTCTTCTATAAAATGAGTAGAGAAGGAAATGGCAAACCACGCCAGTATATCTGCCAAGAAAATGCCATGGACTTTGTCCATGGGGTCACATACAGTCAGACATAAATGAACAACTGAACAACATGGGGAAGAAGGATTAGATTTGTTCAGCTTGGCCCCAGAGGTGGAACAAGGAGCGATGTGTGTTTTGTGGGGGAGGGGAGAAATGGGGAGGGGGAGGAGGATGGGAGCAGAATGCAAAGAACCAAGTTTAGGCTTGATATAAGAAAAGTTCATAACAATGAGAGCTATCCCAAATTGGAAAGGGCTGCCTTTAACTAGGGCAGGGGTGGGGGGAGAGGTGGAGGAAGAAGCTCTTTGAGCAAAGACTGGATGTTGTGGGGGAGGTGGGATTCTTGTTCGTGTTTCCCCCACATACACAAATAACCCTGATTTATTTTGTATAAACATATATATGTACATGTTGTTTACCCAAATAAGGTAAGACCTGTTTCATTAGTATCTCCGAATTTCCAGAACCCAGCATAGAGTCATAATAGGCACTTAATGATTGTTGAAAACCTAGTCCCAAAGAAGATATATGAGAAGATACCTTCCCTCCCCTAGTCCTTTGCACAGGTTGGGATCCCAGAGAGCAGAACATCCCAAACAATGCCATATTTTTTTTTATGTGGATCTGATTTAATTTTTCTTTCTTTTTAAAAAAGTTGTTTGTTTTAAGTGATGGCTGGTCAGAAGGGGTAGGAAAAGAGGGGGAAATCTAGCTAATGTAAGAACAAAAGATATTAATAAATCTAGCCAGTGTAGGAACAAAAGGTATCAATAAGAGAGGGAAGGAGGGAGAGAGGGAAGGAAGGAAGGAAGGAAGGAAGGAAGGAAGGAAGGAAGGAAGGAAGGAAGGAAGGAAGGAAGGAAGGAAGGAAGGAAGGA
>CM053622.1:19663844-19693681 GCA_028646595.1 Phalanger gymnotis | reverse complement strand
TTTGTTGCTCTGGGCCCTGAATAAATTTTTTGATGCCTTCTGCTTGGAGAATTCTGTATACCCATCGATTTCGAACCATTCAGATATTTATATGATCCTTTTTGAGATCATAAATTCGGCCTTCCTACTACACCTCTCTGAGCCTCAGTTTCCCAATCTGCACTGGACTAGATAACTTCTAAGTTCCCTTTCCAGCTCGAAATCTATGAACCAATGAAGGAAACAGAGAGGCTGTAGGATCATAGCTCAGGAACTGGGAGAGGCCTTGAGGCCATCCATTCCACTCCCTTCATTTTTACAGATAGAGAAATGAAGGCCCAGAGAGACATGGTTTATTTACCCAAAGGCACAGGAGACAGTGAGGGGATCGGAATCCACGTCCTCTGAATTCAAATCTAGCATTTTCCAGCCTGATGTGTTTCCAGCCTCCTCATTTCCCAAAGCAGGAGTCCACTTTACGATATCCTTGACCAATGATGACCCAACACTCAAGCACCCCTAGGACACGATACTCCTGTGTAATGAAGTCACTCTGCTGGGGGACACTAATGACAATGAGTCATTAGCAGTTTCTTTAGACCAAGATGGAAGTCAATCTCGTTTAAGAACAGATTCATTCTTTCTGACTTTACTCTCTTGGGTCAAATCCTTCCCTGAATTAATGCAGGTGATCTCAAGAGAGATTGTTGGGTGCAGGGGAAGAAATAATGGCTGTGGAATCAGATGATATTAGCTCTGTTATTTACTACCTGTATGATCTTGGACAAGTCAACCATGTGGTGGTGCTGGGCCTGGAGTCAGGATGTCTTGAGTTCAATTCTAGCCTTAGACACTTATTAACTGTGTGATCCTGGGCAAGTCACTTAAGCTTTATATGCCTCAGTTTCCTCAACTGTAAAATAATAGCAATAATAGCACCTACCCCCCAGGGTTATTGTGAGGATCAAATGAGATATTTAACAGCTTAGGTGGTTCAGTGGATAGAGCGCCGGCAAGTCATCATTGCTCAGTCATTTCAACTGTTTCTGACCCTTCGTGACTCCTTTTGGGGAATTCCTGGCAAAGATGCTGGAGTGGCTTGCCATTTCCTTCTCCAGCTCACTCGACAGATGAGGAAACTGAGCCAAAGAGGGTTATGTGACTTACCCAGGGTTGCACAGCTAGTAAGTGTCTGAGGCTACATTGGAACTCAGATCTTCCCGACTTTAGGCCCACTGACTAAGCCACTAGCTGACTCCCTGAACCAGTCACTTAACCACCGTTTGTCTCAGTTTCCTCATCTGTAAAGTGGACCAGAGGTCTCTTTCAGCTCTACTCTATATCCTATGATTCCACCATTGGAACTCACTCTCTCATCATTTCTACCATCCCCACTTCTCCAAGGCCCAGCTGTTATGACACCTCCTCCATAAAGCCTTCCCTAATTTTTCCAAAAGAAAGTGATCTCTCTAGCCTCAGATTTCTTTCAGAGCATTTTCCCTGATCCTCTCCAGTTATATGGAAATAAACTTAGATATGTGTCTACCCTGTATATACACCCTATCAACATTAGTCTATAAACTCCTTGAGGGCAGGGCCTACGTCAAATGTTACCCTGTATCTTTGTCTTCCCAGCACCCTGGACATAGCAGGCGGTTAATAAATGTTTAGTGAACTGAACAAAATACAAATGACTCCTAAATGACTGCTGCTGTTCAATCATTCAGTCGTGTCTGACTCTTTGTGACCCTGTGGAGTCACATGGACTTTTCTTGGCAGAGATACCCGAGTAGTTTGCCATTTTCTTCTCCAGTGGATCAAGGCAAACAGGGTCACAGAGCTAATAAGCATCCGAGGCTGGATTTGAACTCAGGTCTTCCTGACTTCAGGCCCAGCCCTCTATCTGCTGCACCATCTAGCAAGCCTTGCATATATTTGAACTGGGCATCAGTTTCTTCGTCTGTAATATGATAGGTTTTCAATGATTCCCACAGCCTCTTTTCAGCACTAAACCTGTAAGATGAGTTGAGACTTTTAGATTCTAGGAATCCAGAAGAATGTAAGCTCTTTGAGGAAAACAGCTGTATTTTCACTGGTGTCTTTCCATCACCAGCCCCAACATAGTGCCTTGTGTACACTGTTTTCTTAATAAACACACGTTAGATTGGTTAGATTTGTACACATGTCAGACCTTCCTCCTAACAGTGGAATAGAGGTTTCTTGAAGACAGAGATGTAGCTTTGTGAGGGAAGGGGAAGAGTTGTTCTTTTTTTCTTTCTTTCTTCTTTTCTTTTTTCTTTCTTTCTTTCCTTCCTTTCTTTTCTCTCTCTCTCTCTCTCTTTCTTTCTTTCTTTCTTTCTTTCTTTCTTCCTTCCTTCCTTTCTTTCTTGTCACTGTGCTCCCAATACCTTGTCTTGAACAGAATTAAGTCCTAAATAAATGTTTCTTGGATTGCTTGGGAGTTATTCACATATCAGATCCCCCTAAGTTGCCAGAAGAATTCAAGATTTTTGAAGGCAAGGATTGTTTCATTTTTGTCTGTATCAGAGAATGTTCAATTCAAAGTCGGGAATGATTGCTGAATTCAAATGAATGAGAAATTTAATCTCTTGGTGTTCAATTTACTTATAATTCGATGATATCTAATCAACATACACAATGACTATATTAACACAAACAAAAGAGCATAAAAATGAATTTAAATGTTGGATAATTATAGTGACTGGTCTCCGTCCTGGAAAAGCGGTGAGAAAATGTACCTCCTTCCTTTCATTGGAGAGATGGAAGACTGTGGATGCAGAACGTCATATATACCATTAGACTTTGACAGGTTGCTTTTACTTAGTTGTTTTTATTAGTGACAATGTAGAAGGCAGATAGTACTGGAAATAATTGCCATCTAAAACAAAAGGCATCAATAAAACTTTAGATATATCTATCTATATCTGTGTGTATATCTATCTATCCATCTCTACCTATATGTATATGTATATATACATACATATGTGTATACATATACATGTATATATGTCCATCTATCAATCTATCACAGCTTTAGCCAATAGCCAAAATCATGACCTTTGAATTTCAGCCTCTTCCAACTCTCTGTCACAGAGGGAGCTTTCTAAGACAGGTTTTCTCAAAGAGAAGTAAATATACATTTGTGGATACTAAACCCATCCAAGATGAAGAAGAATGGTGGGGTAAACTTTCAATGGGTCAAAACCATGAGATGTCCAAGTTGGAAGGGACCTCAAAGAGCATCTAATCCAAATTATGCTGATCAAAAATCCTCTCTCCAATATTCTCCACAAGTAAGCATCCACCCCACCCTGGAAGGCTTCTTGTAAGGAAGAATTCAAAACCTCCCAAGGGGGTCCATCCACTTTCAGATGGACCTTATTGTCAGAGTTTCTTCCTGACATCCAGCCTAACTTTGCCTCTCTGTAACTTCTACTCATAGTTCCCAGTTCTTTCTCCTGGAAACATGCAAAGCAAATTCAATCTTCCTTCTTGAAATACATGAAGAAAGCTTTCTATCCCATCATCCTTAAGTCTTCTCTCATTGAGGCTGAAACCATCTACTCCTTCCAAATTCCACGTCACTTTCAAATTCTTTCCAAAACATGCGGCCTGCACTCTGGCCAACCTCTTAAACCACATGCCACCAGAATTTGGACTCCGCCACTGGACTCTGGGCTCTGACATGTGAGTTAATCTTGGAAGAGCCGATGTGTGAATCAAGGGCTCCCAGCTCCTATGGCCAGTATTCAACCCGTTACATTGTGTTCTAAAATTCCCTGATCTTTAGATGATGAGACATAAGATTTCACTTTTGTGAAGCAATTCTTATCCTTTGCCTTCAGTGTGATGACCTGGTGGTGCATGTTGAGAATTCAAGGGAAGACTCAAGTTGGTCTCTTTTCCTCCATTCTTATACATTTCTGAAGAATCCAGTAAGGAACTCCCAGTAAGGACCTTCCTCTGTTATCTATAAAAGTGCTTGGTATGTTGTCTGCCATATAGTAGGCACTTAAGAAATGCTTGTCCCCTCCCCTTCTCCCTGCCAGTGAAGACCAGCACTTCCTCTGTGATTTATTACCTTAGTGAGTTGCTTGGGGCATTGTGAGGTTTAGTGAGATGTCTAGTCACACAGCCAGTATGTGGCTGAGGGTGGACGGAATTCAAATCTATTTGAGTCTCTAAACCAGTACTTTATCAACTATATACCATAATGCTTTGCATTTCATCTCACTAGTACTCAGTTAAAATACTCCCTTTTTTTTCTGACACCACTACTCAGTCTCTTGAGGTCTCTAGACAACATGCAGAGACAACATAAATTCTGAGGCTTCCCCTATACAAAATAGAAGGATGGCAATGGGGAGAAGGGGAGCCAAAAGAAATCTCTTTTGTAGGGTAGACACACTCAAACATTTTTGGGTACCCTACACTGCAGAATACCCATCAATACAGAGGGTGTTACCTACTCCAGCGGCCTCCAGGGTGGTATAGATCACAGGATA
Source organism: Phalanger gymnotis (assembly GCA_028646595.1). Taxonomy (NCBI): domain Eukaryota; kingdom Metazoa; phylum Chordata; class Mammalia; order Diprotodontia; family Phalangeridae; genus Phalanger; species Phalanger gymnotis. The sequence goes on along the minus strand of CM053622.1, from coordinate 19,689,176 downwards.
ATATGATTGAGAGCTAGAAGTGACCTTTACAATCTTCTAGTCCAACCTCCTACTATTACAGAAAGGGAAACTGAGGCTTACAGATTTTCCCAGCAGCATTGTATCTAGACTTTAAGTCAAGAGGCCCTAGGTTTGAATCCTACCACATATATACACATACTAGCTATGTGACCCTGGTACCTCTCTGTGCCTCAGTTTCCTCATCTGTAAAATGAGAGGTTTGAACTACATTGTCTTTGAAGCTCCTTTCAGGTCAAGATTTATAATCCTATATCCCCCTCTAAGGTTCACTGCCTTATTTTATCTGCATCTTGTACTTATTTTTCTCCATGTCTCCCCCTGTTGTCATCTAATGTTTATCCTGGAGAAGAGAAGGCTTGGGGGCGTGAGGGGGCATGAGAACTGTCGTCCTGTATTTTCAGGACTGTCATATGGAGGAGGCATGACTTGTTTTGTTCAGTCCCAGAAGGCGGAAAAGGAGCAATGGGTGGAAATTACTAAGAGGCCAGTTTTAATTTGATTCTGGGGAAATGTTCCTAGTAACGGGAGCTGTCTCTGAGCAGAATGGGCTGCCTCCAGAGGTGCTGGCTTCTCCCTCCTTTGGGGTCTTCAAACAGAAGCTGGATGGCCATTGGCCAGGTAGGGTATAGTGGCTCGGACCACACGGCCTCCAAGTTTTCCTTCCAGCTCCCAAATCCCATGATTCTGCAGCCCCTTGAAGGCAGAGACTGTTTTGTGGCCTTCTTTTGTCCTATCCCCAGCTTTTAACACAATGCCCGTTGAATGATTGATTCCTAAATAGCAGAATCCTAAGCCAAACCCAGGTCCTTTGCCCCCAGACCAGTGGCCCTTCCCTATTCCTGGGCTGCCTTCCCATGAGAATGGAATTATGGGAGAGCTGGGTTTGCTGGTACAGAGCTCTGCTGGAGACCTGGCATTTAACATTTCAGTATCCATCTTTTTCTTCACACAAGGTTAAACAAATATCTGAAGGCGGGTTTGTGCTAATTGCAAGATAAGTCCCCCACCCCACCCTCAAGCAACAGCCTAAGCCTCTCTTCCCCCCACCCAGGCAGAGAAAGTTTGCTGATGAAAGCATGTGAATTTCAAAAGTCATTCCAGCAAAACTTCATTAAGACCACAACTGTGACCAAAGGGATAATGACTTGATTTTTCCCTCTCCTGATGCCCCTCCCCCCATTCCCAAGGAGAAAGGGCATGAGAAATTAAGTAGCCCAAATTAATGACTCAATAAATAGAGATGAATGGAAAAGGGTAACACAGTATCTCGCTCCAGATCATTAATATAAATTTGGGCTTCCGAAGATTCATCCCACTGCAATAATATTAGCCGGCACATCTAAAGACCCCCTTTAAAGGCAGGGTGACCCTTGCCAGGATCTGAGATGCGGCTCTAATTACCTGTATTTGTGTTCCCAATTCTTCCCAATTTCCCCTCTAATCCCCAAGCAGCCTTCTCACCCCGGAGATGCCTCTGCCTAGCGGCCCTCTCCTCCTCTGACTGATGAGTACCACCATTTCCCGAGAAGCCTAGGCAATGCTTACTTCACCCCAGGCTGCAGATTTGTTTACCTCCTCCCCAGAGGCTTTTGCCTTCCTTTCCCTCACGTCATCCCTTAACCAGTCCCCATTTGTCTTTCCCCCATTAGAATGGAAGCTCCTTGAGAGTATAAACTCTCTCACTTGGTTGAACGCATATCCCTAGTGCTCATCCCTGGTGTTTTCATATCCATATGTATCTGGCACATAGGAAGCACTTTAAAAATGCATTTATCTATCTCTCTAAAGCATCTCCCTTCCGACAAATAAAATTCATAACAAATATGCCTTACCTAAGTCTATTTTCTGAAACAATTCTTGCATTTGGTCTGAGAGAATGGAATGGGCAAAGAATTATTAAAAAATTGGGAAAGATGGCAAGGACAGGCAAGGGGCACAGTCACAAACAAAGGGTCCTTTGCTGATGGGGAAAGCCAAAGACTTTGGGCTTCCTTGCACTAACATGCTATTGCTGCTGCTGCTGCTGCTGCTGATGATGATGATGATGATGATGGTGATGGTGACAATGATGATTTTTGTCAGCCTTTTAAGGTGAAAAGGTATGTACTTAACTGAGAGGGAATAGATGTCAGATTGTAAGATTGCAGATTTCAAGCCAGAAGTGACTTTGGGGACCACGTTGAAGCCAAAGGACCTTGGTTTGAGCCCAACTTTTGCCATCCATTGACACCATGGCCTTGCATAAGTCAACGAGCATCTCTAGGATTGTTTTCACGTCTCCAAAATGCTGGTGGCAGTGGAGAGGGTTAGGTGATCAGGAAATTCCCTGCTAGCTCTTGACCTTTGATCTGACTAACCAGTCCAAATGAGGTCCAGATAGGGTGATCCAATGACTTGCCCAAGGTCACACAGGGCTTGGTCTTAAACCATCTTCCCCTCCTCTGACACCAAGTCACCCCATTGTCCCATTCCTTCCTTCCAAGCTAAAGATAAGAATGTATAGATGACACTATGTAAACAAAGCAAGCAGTTAATAGCAACCTCACAGAAATTAAGCCCTAGGTATCATTTTTTTATTTATTAAAACTCGGATGGCTTTAATATAACCTCATCATGCCAGCATGAACAAAAATAAGAAGTAATCATTTGTTTGTGTTTCTACAGTGCACTGAGGTTTATAGTCTTCTTTCCTGGGAGCTGCTCTATGAGATAGGTGGCTAGTATTGTTAGCCTCATTTTACAGATGGGGAAAAGTGAAACACAAAGGATTAGAATTGCAGCAGGTCTCAGCAAGTGACCCAACCCTACACAGTCAGATTGGATCATAGATTGTCGAGCAAAAAAGGACCTTCAACATTAGCTAATGATAGAATCATGGAGTAAGAGACTTCAGACGCCATCTAGACCAACACCCTTATTGCACAGAGGAGGAAACTGAGGCCAGGCAAATAAAATGGCTTGCCCGAGGCCACTCAGGTTGTGCAATGCAAAATCTGAATCTAGATCCTCTGACTCCAGAGCCAGCATTCTTTCCACTGTAGAAACCATGGGCCAGAAAGGGGAAAATGACAAGCCTAAGGTAGGAAGTAGCATGTTCTCAGGCGCTTTCCAGCTCTACAACTCACGATGTGCTGATGTAACCCTAGAAGGAACAGAAGTGAAGAAGAGCTCAAGGGTCTCGGCGTATCTTTGTATCAATTGATCCTCTTGGTCCTTCTAGTGCGAGGCCAACTCTCTCATTTTACAGCGAAGGAAAACCAAGGAACATCCTAGTCTGAAAGGACCTCAGAGGCCATCTGGTCCAGCTGCCCCATTTTATAGTTGAGGAAACTGAGACCTACAGTGGCTAACAATTATTCATAAGGTAGCTATGCAGCTAGGGTGCTGGACCCGGACTTAGGAATACCTGAGTTCAAATCCAGCCTCAGATACTTTGTAGATGTGTGACCCTGGGCAAGTCACTTAATATAGATCTGCCTCAGTTTCCTCATCAGTAAAATGGGGGTAATAATAGCATTGAATGGCCCTGAGCAAGTCACTTAATACCCATCTGCCTCAGTTTCCTCATGAGTAAAATGAGGATAATAATAGCACTGAGTGACCCTGGGCAAGTCACTTAATATACATCTGCCCCAGTTTCCTCATCAGTAAAATGGGGGTAATAATAGCACTGAGTGACCCTGGGCAAGTCACTTAACATTCACCTGCCTTGTTTTCCTTATCTGTAAAATGGGGGTAACAGCACCTACCTCCCAGGGTTCTTGTGAGGGTCAAATGAAATGATATTTGTAAAGTACTTAGCATGATGCCTGGCACACAGTAGGTGCTATATAACTGCTAGCTATCATTACCAATATCATACGACACAGCCAACAAATGATCATCTATCCTCTGCTTGGATGCTTCCAAGGAGGGAGAGCTCACCACCTCTGGAGGCAGTATGGTCCACTGGGAAACAATCAGGAACTCTTAACTGTTAGGAGTTCTGTCCTGACCTCAAGCCTCAACTGGCCTCTTTGCAGCTTTTCCCCCGCTGCTCCTGGATCTGCCCTCTAGAGGCCACACAGAACAAGCAGGTCCCTCCTTCGCAGGACAGCCCTTCATACTGGAAGACAGAGAACAGGTTCCCTGCCCCACCCCCATCCCCAATCTTACTCCCTGCCACCAGCCCCCAGCCTTCTCTTCCTTAGACTCAACAGTATGAATTGTCTTGTCCAAAGTCACCCGGTGGAAGAACCGGAAATTCTCTGCTCTTTCTACCACACATGAAATAATAGCAAACATTATGAAAATAATAACACTTTGAGGTTTGAAAAGCTCTTAGCATTCATTATCTCATTTGACCCTTACAACCCCAAGCTTGAGGTCGGTTCTCATATTATGCCCATTTCACAGGTGAGGACGCCGAGTCTAAATGACTCATTCTGAGATCTCAGGATCCTAGCTCTAGAACCAAGGGACCTCAGAAGCCATCGAGTCCAACCCCTTCATTTTACAGAGGAGGAAACTGAGGCCCCAAGAGGCTTAGCACCAAAGGGAAGATTCAAACTTAGGTCTCTTCGGCTGCCCATCCTGGGCTTCAGGATGTCCTACCATGCCTCCTTCTGACTGCCCCCTTGTGGCCAGCCACAGCCCAGCGGAACGCCGGCCACGGCTCACTGACACATCTTCCCTTTGTCCAGGAGGGAGATTCACCCTGTCAAACTCCAGAGAAAAGTTGGAGGGCCGTTGGAATTGGAGACGGGGAGGGGGGACAGGAGAAGAGGCTTCTGCCCCAGCAACCCAGCCTGCTTGAAACAGACACTGATTGGATTAGGGATGGGCTCTGTTTTCTTCTAATTCGATTCTGAACCTTCTTGAGCCTGTCTTGGTTGATTCTGGAAATTCTGCAGAGCATGGTCCTGTGGTTTATTTTCCTGCTTCGTTAAAATATGTTTAAGCATGTAACAAAGGCATTTAAGGCTAACAGAATAAATCACTAAATCAGATGGCTATCTGGCAATTTGAAGACAATGCCCCATTTCTGGATCTGGGAGTAGGGAGGGTGAACATTAAAACACAGAGCCCCCTCCCCGAATCGACAAAGGCAGCAAGAAATTTAACACGCCTATCCATACTACCACCAATGCCAGCTGGGCATACATCACTGGGGGGGGGGGGGCGTGGATCAAGATAGAGCGCTGAACTTAGAGTCCGGAAGAGCTGAATTCGAATTCTACTTTAGATACTTATGAACCTGGGCAATTCCCTTGGCCACTCTAAGCCTCAACTTGCCTAACTTTAAAATGGAAATGATGATATTTGTATGAGGAGATCTTTACAACCTGTAAAATGTTTAGTTTATATCATCTACTAAAATCAACCTCTCCTGGCAAGCTTGAAATTATGACTAATTCTTATTAATAATAATAATAGCTAACATTTATCAAGCTCTGTAATGTCTGCCAAACACTTTATAAATATTATCTTATTTGATACTCACAACAACCCTGGGAAGTAAATGTTATTATCACCTCCATTTTACAGATGAGAAAACTGAGGCCAAGAAATGTTAAATGATTTGCTCAAGGTCACATAGCTAGCAAGTGACTTGCCCAGGGTCACACAGCTAGTAATTGTCCTGAGGCAAGATTTGAACTCAGCACTTCTTGACTTCAAGACCAGTGCTCTACCTGCTAAACCACCTAGCTGTTAGGTTGGTCATAAGATAGAGATTGGGAACTGGAAAGGGACTCAGAAATCATCTAGTCCAACTCCCCCTGATTTAACAGATAAGGAAACTTTGACCCAGGGAGGTAAACTGCCCAAGGGAACAAGCTGGGTTCATCTCCTCTCTCTGACTTTTACTATCATGCTCTAAAACTGAAAAAAAAAAAACTTTAGGAATTATCTAGTCCAGCCCCTTTATTTTGCATAAAAGGAAACCAAGGCCCGGAACTTTTAAGTCACCCCAGTAGTAAGAGTCAGAGACAAGCTATGAACCCCAGGTCCTCTGATTCCAGAGTCCGTACCTGCTGGTACAAAGGAAAGAGGGTGAGAAATTTTTGGATAATACCAGACCTTTAATGGGAAAGGCCCGACTTGGCAGTCGGAAAGGTTTGAGTCTTGGCTTTACTGTTCACTAGCTTACAGACCCACAACGAGACCAGACAACCAGGCTTTAGCCCCAGGACTGTGAATGTATCGGGTGCCGAGAGCATCCATGGTCCTTCAAGAACACAGACTTTAACATCCAGTTATAGAGAGCTGTTACTTAAGGTATGAGGTAGAGAGAATAGAAGGCACTCCTTCAGGACTCTGCTTGAAACAGAGAAAGAAGCAGGCCAGGAGATCCAATCCAGGACCTCCCAGGGACCCATGGGGACCACTCTCTCCATTGTATCATGCTGCTTCTCATAGGACCTCAGGATGAGAACTGGGCAAAGGAACTGAGCTTGGTTGGCTATAGAAAAGAACTCGCAGTGAGGACAAGAGAACTGTCCTCAGATATCTGAATGGCTGCTGCGGGAAAGAAGGATTATCTTTATTCTGCTTGGCCTCAGAGGACACAGCCAGGAGCAGTGAGGTAAAAAGAGGCAGATTTGGACTGAAAATCAAGAAAGGCTTCCTGAATAGTAGAGCTGCCCCAAGCGAAATGGACCATCTCAAGAGGTGGTGGGTGGGGGTTGGTGGGGAGAGCGGGACTCTCTTGACTGGAGGTCTTCGGCAGAGGCTGGATGACCATCTATTGGGTAGATTACAGAAAAAGAGTCTTCTGATATGGGCTGTACTTGCTGCTTGAAACAGTGTTGGAAAGGGTTCTGGAAATTTGTCCCATTTCCCTCATTGAGGCAACAAGTTTGTTGTTGCCCTTCAGTTGTTTTAGTCGTCTGACTCTTCATGACCCCATTTGGGGTTTTCTTGGCAAAGATACTGGAGCGGTCTGCCATTTCCTTCTCCAACTTTTACATATAAGTAAACTGAGGCAAACAGGGTTAAGCAACTTCTCCAATTTTACAGATGAGGAAACTGAGGCAAACCGTGTCAAATGACTTGCCCAGGCTCACACAGCTAGTAATTGTCCTGACACCAGATATGAATGCAGGTCTTCCTGACTCCAGGCTCAGCCACTCTAGCCACTGAAGTTCAAATCAGGCCTCCCAGGGCAGATGCCTCCATTCCCTATAATAATGCCTAAGCCCCAGGGCTGTTGTGAAGATCAGATGAGATAACATTTGTCCTTGCTAATCTTAAAATGCTACATAAATTCAAGCTATTTGCTAGTATTATTATATTCATTATTATTTTCTAGGGGAGAAGGCTGAGGTCCAGAGATTACCGGTATATTGAAGGTTACCCAAGTAACAAGCCTACAAAAAATATGAACCAGATCCCCTGACTCCGAATCCAGGCCCCCTCCACTAAACCATGATGCTTCCCTAGAGCAGACATTTAAAATAAAGCTGTTGAATTTAGCTGCCTAGAACAGGAGTGGGGAACCTGTTGCCTCAAGGCCACATATAGCCCTCTAGGTCCTCAAGTGTGGCCCTTTGACTAAATCCAAACTTCACAGAACAAGTGTCTTTAATAAAAGTATTTGTTCTGCAAAACTTGGACTCAGTCAAAAGGCCACACCCAAGGACCTAGAAGGCCACATGTAGGTTCACCATCCCTGGTCCTAGAATCTTTTGGAAGTAGTCAGGAACAAACACTCTATGTCTAAAGACCTGTTTTCAACTCCACATAAACCTAGAGACTAGGGGCCTCCTCAGGCCAAAAAACAGAAAATCTCAGGCTTCCTTCTCAATGTCACTCCAAGGCTATCTTCACTTGAGGTTGAAATCAGGGGATACTGTCTCAGTTCCCCTCAACCAAGGGAAAATAACTCACACCTAGCAGTGATCTGATATATGGAGGATATAAGGGTTTCAAGGTAGGTATAGCAGACAGACTCAATCAGTAAGCATATATTAAACACCTACTATGCGCTAGGTACTATATTAAATGATGGGGATAAGAAGAAAGGCCAAAGCCAGTCTCTGCTCTCAGGAGTTCAGTCTAAAGGAGGAGACAATATGCAAATGACTGTGCACAAACAAGACCTAGGGTAAAAATGAAGATTTTTCAGCAAATGGGCAACATAACCATCGAGAGGGACTGGGGAAAGGTTCCTGTAGAAGGCAAGATTTTAGCAGGGACTTGAAGGAAGCCAAGAGGAGGAGGGTGAGAATTCCAGGCATGGGGAGTAGGGGGTGGGAGGAAAGAAGTTAGAGAATATCCATGGTATCAGAAGCAGAGATATCTTGTATGAAGAATAGCCAGGAGACCAGGATTAGCATACAGAGGACAAAGGTTCAGGTGCCAGCTTTTCTCCTTCCTAGCTCCCTGACCCTAGGCAAGCCAATTATTCCTTCGGAGTTTCAGTCGCTGCTCCTTGTAGAATGAGGAAGGTGAGATGAGATGATCTGTGAGGTTCCTTCTGGCTCTAAATCACAGAATTTCCCCGAGTTTCAGAGCTGGAAAGGACCTCAGTGGCTATCATTCTCCCCCTAGGCCCCAGGCTCTTCCTTAAAATGGAGGAGTTGGAATCCATGATCTCTAAGGATGTCTCCAAGTTGGAATCTTATGATTCATGAATGATCCATCCAAAAACAAAAATATTCCTTCATCCCCCCACCCAGATCCCTGTGATTCTCTCCCCTCCTCACTAGTTTGTCACTTCTTTGCTTCAAGGCACTAGGGACATATAATAAAATACAGATGTTATCTCTAAGGGCTTATACTTTAGCCAAATTAGTCAGACAACCCTGAGTTCTACTTAGATGACCTCTTGGTTCATATGAAAAATGAGGAACTTGGACCAGAAATGTCTGAAGGCCCTCCCAGCTCTGCCATTCCCTGTTCTAAAGGCCCTCCCAGCTCTGCCATCCCCTGTTCTAAGGCCCCTCCCAGCTCTGCCATCCCCTGTCCCCAGGCCCCTCCCAGCCCTGACATTCCCTGTTCTAAGGCCCCTCCCAGCTATGACATTCCCTGTTCTAAGGCCCGTCCCAGCCCTGACATTCCCTGTTCTCAGGCCCCTCCCAGCTCTGCCATCCCCTGTTCTAAGGCCCCTCCCAGCTCTGACATTCCCTGTTCTCAGGCCCCTCCCAGCCCTGACATCCCCTGTTCTAAGGCCCCTCCCAGCTCTGACATTCCCTGTTCTAAGGTTCCTTCTGCTTTGACAATCATTACATTCAAAGGACATTTCAGTCCTTAATTTATGTTCTGATGATCTGTGATTTGTTGAAGGGAATGAAGGAGGAAGTTGATATGAGGAACCCTTGTTTGTTCCCAAGCCCACTGGGGTGCTTGCTTTGGAAAGTCCTGAACAGATAAATAAAACTGAAGAGGAATGGAGTGGGCAGGGTAGAGCGGCTATATAGGGACACTAGAGACAAACATCACTTACTGGGCAGTTTACCTTCTCCTGGACAACTGACTCATTCATTCATTTACTTTGTTGTCATTCAATCATTTTCAGTTGTGTTTGAATCTTTGTAACCCCATCTCATTTTGCAGATGAGGAAACTGAGGCAAACAGGGTTAAGTGACTTGCCCAGAGTCACAGAGTTAGTAAGTGTCTGAGGCCAGATTTGAACTCAGGAAGAGGGGTCTTCCTGACTCCAGGCCCCACACTCTATCCACTGTGGCACCACGTAGTGCCCTGCATGCTTACTACATGAGATATGACCCATTCTGAGATAACCAAAATACAAATTAGGATTTTAGTGCATAAGAGGAGGGCAAAGGGTTATCGCTTTGTAGGACCGAAGCTCCATAGCTAGAAGGGACTTCATGGGCCACAGAATATAACTTTATTTCAGAGAAAGAGGCCCAGGGAGGTGGTGATTTGCGCGAGGTCACTCAGAAGCAATACTTGAGCCTCGTTCCAGAACACCATCTCCCTTCTTCTGTCTCCCTTGTTCACTGACGTTGGAACAAAATGACCTGTGTGCCCCTAAGCAACTGCCTCATTCACCCCAGCCTAGTTACATCACAGTTTAACACCATACGGTGCTCCCAACTTGAGGAGGGCCATGAGTTTTCTTAGCTGCTGAAGGATTTAGCACCCTCTCACACAAACCCCTCTTCAAAACCCAAGACAATTATGCTCTGACAATGATTCTGCCAGAACTGCTGCATCCTGCCCCTGAGGATGGATGAGCATTGGTTTTTTGTTAGATTGTCTTGGAGAAATGAAGCAGGCCACTCAATACTAGATGGAGTGGAGTGGCGGGGCAGGGCGGGGTCGGGCGGGGGAGTTGTGGGGGGAGAAAGAAGGAAAAGAGACAGGGAAAAAAACCCACCAACTAACAAACAAAAGGCATAGGAGACAAGGATTTTTAAAATGCACAGCCTTCAGAAGACATGTACCTTCCGCAAATCGAGAGAGTGACAAGCAAGAGACATCGGGAGTCTGAATGGATAACCTCCAGGATGCATTACCTGACATTAGCTGAAGGGAGGGATTAGCATTCACCCAGCTCTCTTAAACAAAAACACAGCCAGAAGTCAGGCAGGCAGCAGATTTCCCAAGCACTCTAACACATACCAGGAAGTAATCCTGCTTTGAGAGTCTTCCCTGAACTTTATTTCTCATATGAACAACAAAAACAAAAACACAGCTTGCGAAGGAGATGGAAGGAAAGGAGGGGGAGTAATGAAGGGGTGTTTGTGTGTCAGGCACAGCACAGGAACAGAAGGTCAGAGAAGTTCCCTGAATGAACATCAGAGAATTGCAAGTGAGAAGGCACCGTGCTAAATGGTGAGATCGGAGCACCTTGGAGCTGGAGAGGGCCTTGGGGGCCACTGAAATAAAAATGGTGCGGACGACACGTCTGCCAAGGACTGAGAACACATCACCTGTGGAACAACTCTTGTTGCTGGGATGTGTTTCCTGACATTCAGCCTAAAGTTGGCCATTACCCTGAGTTTTGCCCTCTTTGGCCAAGCAGAACAAGTTTCACCCCTTTGTTTGTTTGGTTTTTCAAGGACAATCCTTCAAATGAATGAAGACAGATATTCTCCTGCCCTGAGTTCCATTTTCTCCAGTCCCTTCACCCAATCTTCTCCTAACTCGCATCTTAAGAAGCCCTGGTTTCCATCTCTCTTGTCCCTTCCTACTCTGACTCATTGACATATATATTTAGTGCTCGTACTTCTCCTGGAGGGACAGCTAGATGACACAGTGGATAGAGTGCTGGAAGACTCATCTTTCTTAGTTCAAATCTGACCTCAGACACTAACTAGCTATGTGACCCTGAGTAAGTCACTTAACCCTGTTTGCCTCAGTTTCCTCATCTGTAAAATGAGTTGAAGAAAGAAATCACAAACCACTCCAGTATCTCTGCAAAGAAAACCCCAAGCAGGGTATGAAGAGTGAGATATACCCAAAAAATAACTAACACTTGCTAGCTGTGTAACCCTGGGCAAGTCACTTCATTTGACTGCTTCAGTTTCCTTATGTGTAAAATGAGTATAATTATAGCATCTACCTCCACTATGCCATGCTTCACTCCTTCGAACCTCAGTTTTCTTATCTGTAAAAAGAAGTCAGAGTAGACTCTCTCTAAGGTCCCTCCCAGGTCTATGAAAGCAACTTTTCCTGACTCCAAGTTCAAGACCGTCCCTACCATTTCATGTTTAACCTCTCTTGGTTTCCCCATCTGTAAAATGGGACTACTATGTACCTTTGTACCTATGTTATCTACTCAAAAGGGTGATTGTGGGGTTCAAATGAAGTTGTATTGTAGCCTGGAATATAAAGACACAGAGACTGTCAGGATTGTTGTTTAATCATTTCGGTCATGTCTGACTTTTCATGACCCCATTTGGGGTTTTCTTGGCAGAGATACTGGAGTGGTTTGCCATTTCCTTCTCCAGCTCGTTTTACAGATGAGGGAACTGAGGCAAACAGGGTTAAGTGACTCATCCAGGATCACATAGCTTGTATCTGAAGCCAGATTTGAACTCAGGCAGACGAGTCTTCCTGACTCCAGGCCTGGCACTCTAACTACTATGGTGCCACCCAGAAGTGTTCCAACTAGAATTAAAACCTGGGTTTTAATTCCTAACCATGAGAGCTGTCTCTAAGCCCAGCATTCTATCCATGCCTGGAATGCTCTCTCTTTCTCTCTCATTTCTGTCTGTCATTTGGCTTCCCTTTCTTCCCTCAAGTCTCAGCTAAAATCGGACCTTCTACAAAAAGCCTCTCTGTATCCCCCTTGATGTCAGTCAAATTGAGAACTTGGAAAGACCTTAGTGGGGGGGGGGGGCAGAACCTGTGGCTTCGAGGCCACATGTGGCCTTCTAGGTTCTCAAGTGACTATAACTATGACTGAATCAAAATGTCACAAAACAAATCCCTTTAATAAAAGGATTTGTTCCATAAAACTTGGACTCAGTCAAAAGGCTGCACCCAAGGACCTAGAAGACCATGTGTAGCCTTGAGGCTGCAGGCTCCCCACCCTTGCCTTAGCTTAAAAAACACTAGTCTCCTACTGCATCCAGGGCCATCTCCAGTCGTCTTGATCAATATCTTGTCCTCGGGCCTAGGTGGCTCCAGGGGAGAGAGTGGGGCTGGTGACCTTGAACAACCCTTCCTCACTTAAATCCAATTCACTTGACCCTCCCCAAAGTCAAGGTCCTCCTCAAGAATGCAGGACAAACAACTACAACAGCCAAAAAAAATGCTAGTAGCCTCCTTTGGTTGGTTGTTTCCTGCTTATCCTGTTTGTGCGTAGTTGTTTACATGTTGTCTCCCCTATTAAATTGTGATCTCCTCAAGGGCAGAGATCATCTTTTGCCTTTCTTTTTATCCTCAGCACAGCAGAAAGAGAAAGGGAATGCACATTTATTAAACACCCACCATATGCCAGGCACTGTGCTAAACTCTTTACAGATGTAATCTCATTTATTAAACTCATGGTAGGTGTTTAATAAATGCTTATTGACAAACTGACTCTATGACAACAGTACCAATGATAATGATGATAATGACTCCAACTAGAGAAGCAGCAGGGATGAGTGGATAGAGGGCCAACCTTGGAGTAAGGAAATCCCAGGTTCAAATCCTGCCTATATTATATGTGTATATGTATATATGTGTGTGTGTGTGTGTGTGTGTGTGTGTGTGTGTGTGTGTGTGTGTGTGTGTGTGTGTGTGATCCTGGGCAAGTCACTTAACCTTATAGTACTCCTGAAAACTACCTAGGAGACTATAAGTTGGAAATGACATGCTGGGCTCATCTTCATCATCACTCCCTCTATGGATGAACGCCTAGGTAAGATCAAATTATAGTAACAATTAATACTTTGCATTTGACTGTGTACCCATAATGCTTAGTTGTTTTAAAGCACTGTCTAAGCTATTATCTCCTTTTCTCCTCCTAATCTGGCAGTGAGACAGGTACAGAGGGTGTTATTAACCCCATTTGTAGTTAATGGAACAAAAGGTCAGAGAAGTTAAGTGATTTAAAATCTTAGAATGTTAAAGCTGGAGGGGAAAAAAAAGCCTCCTAGTTTGGAAAAAGACCTCAGAGCTCATCTAATCCTATGCAGATTTGAATATGAATCTCTTTTCCAATGTCCCCGACAACGGATTTGCCAGTCTCTGCTTGAGGACCTCCAGTGAGGGAGACCCACTCCCATCCTAGGAAGTCGCTTGTCCTACTTTTGGATCGATGTCATGGTTAGGAAGTGTTTTCCTCTATCCAGCCTGAACTGGCTTTTGCTCCTGGCTCTGCCCTCTGGGGCCAAGAAGAAGAAAGCTGATCCCTCAACAACCTTCACAGATTTGAATACAAGGATTATGTCTCTTTCCTAGCGCTCCCCAGTCTTCTCTTCTAGGGTTCCTCAATTAGTGGACATCCAAGCTAGTCAATTACAGGGATGGAAAATTGCTCCCAAAGACCCAAGAAGCGGGGAGGGCAATAGCTACCAATACGCTACAGCTACTGGTTCACTAGCACCCACCTCTACCATCCTACCCACTCTACCTCCCTAGTGGCTAGTCTAATTGGTCCAATTCCTTCATTCTACAGTTGGGGAAACTGAGTCTCAAAGAGATGAAATGACTTGCCCCTGGTTATACAAGCAGAAAAGGATAGATTCTAACCCAGGTCTTCTGACTCTAAATCCTGTCTTTTCTCCATCTCGCTATGCTGTCTGCTCAGATAGAGAACAACATAAAATAGTTTATGATGGAGGACTAGGAAGTGGGGTCCATGTAGTGGCAGGGAAACTGAGAAGTTCGTCTTTATGATCTATGATTTTGGGGTGTTGCATTCAGTTCTTGGCACCATGTTTTAGGAAAGACATTGAAAAAGTGAATGTAAAGTGTATAGAAGAGGACAACCAGGATGGTGAGAAGTCTCCAGTCCGTGCCATAGATCATCAGCTAAAGGAGCCATTTGGAAAAGATTAGAGGGAAGAGGAAGAGAATGTGCACTGGCTTTAAAGCTTTAGAAGACTTATCAAGTAGGAGAGGTATTAGCCTTGCTCTGCCTTGGCTCCAGAGGGCAGAACTTTGAGGGAAAGGAAGGAAGTTATAGAGATAATAATCAAACAATCCATAAATGTTTATTTGGGGAAGGGGGAAGACCAAGGCTGTAATTTCACTGGCCTAGACAAACCCTCTTCCACTGGTCTACAACTAGCCTATAACTTAGCATCTTGAAGAGTTGCCCAGGGCACCCAGAAGTGAAGAACCTCGCCCAGGGTCACAGAGCACGAGTATGTCAGAGGCAGCCATGGAGTTCAAGTGAGAGGCTCGGAAGCTGGCTCTCTATTGTGCCACTCAACCTCTCAGGTATTTATTAAATACCTTCTATGTGCCAGGAACTGTACTACTCCTGATGTCAAGAAACATGTCCTAAGTGGAATGAGCTATTTTGGGAGACCTCACTGGGGTATTTAAGCAGAGTCCAGATGACCATTTAGTGAGTATGTTGGAGTGGGGTTGCCTTTTCATGTATGGGTTGGCATAGGTGGGCACTGAGGCCTCTTTAATAACACCAAAAACAACTAGTATTTACATAGACTTTAAGGTCTCCAAAGCACTTTACTATCTGATTTGATCCTCTCAACAATCCTATGAGGTAGGTGCTATTACTGTCCCCCTTTTACAGATGAGAAAGCTGAGGTAGATGGGGATTAAGGGATTTGACACACAGCTAGTGTCAGTCTGGTTTCAAACTCACATCTTCCTAACTCTAAGCTCAGCATTCTATCTATGATGCCAGAATTCTTGACCTTCCCCTAAAGTGGGCCAGGCTGATGTGAGAAGACAAGCATAGGAAAAGGTCTAGCACTAAAGCACTAAAATCTTAGAAAGGGTGATGGGGGGATTCAAAAGTTCCCCCCTCAATCCTTTGCCAGCAGCTCCTAAGAAAGCAACATAGGGGTCCAATCTGGGCTGAAGGCTAGGGACAGACCCCCGGACAGGCCACTGAAACCATGACGTTGAAATAAACAACCAAGTGCCACATCATTCTCTGGGTCTGACTTCCTTTGCCATTATTTTTATTATCATTAATGTCACCAATATTATTGATGAGTTTGGGACCTAACAGATGTCTTGCAAAAGAAAGAAAACAGAGGAGAAAATTAACTCAAGGGAAAAAGCCAAACTCAAAGGAAATTTAATTAAATAGATTTCTTGACCGTAAAAGAACAAAAGATATGACAGGCCCCCAAAGCCAGCTTCCTGAATAAACAGGCAGACCATAAAAGGAAGACCCACTTCCCCAGATCAAGCTCTTCTCAACGGGCCTCTCACTGTACTGAAGCACGTTCATTCCCACAGAGGCCATTCCACTGGGCTCCTCTCTCCTCTCTCAGAAAGTATGGGTGAGGGCGGGGCGGGGAAGATAATTTCTTAGCTTCTTAGCCTTTTCTCATCCTGTCCTAGTTTGGGCTAATGGTCATTCACTGTAGACATTTAGAAATTTTCTCTCTTACATCAGAAAAGTTTATATATGCTCCTAATGAGTAAAGACTTTCATCTGGTCCAGAAACCATGGAAATATAGAATTTCAAAGAGGAAGGAACAGCCCAGACCACTTAGTGCAATCCTTACCTCATGAAATCAAAGATTTGGAGCTGGAAAGGCCCTTCGAGGCTACCTAGTCTAACTGGAATCTTAGGGTATCAGAGATTCAGAGCTAGAAGGGACCACTGAAGGCTTGAAGCTCAACCTCCTCATTCTATATATAATAATACTTTATATATCTTATATTATATATTTATAAATATATAATATATAAATATATATTTAAATATATATACTTTATATATATATAATAATATAACAATGCTAATACTCACCATTTATGTCATTCTTTAAGGCTTACAATGTATTTTATATACATATATATGTGTGTATGTATATGTATATTATATATATATGTATATAAAATCTCTTTTGATGTTCACGACTGTGAGAGGTGGTAGTGTTGTTCAGTCATTTCCAGTCATGTCTGAGTCTTCATGACCCCATTTGGGGTTTTGCTTGGCAAAGATACTGGAGTGGTTTGTCATTTCCTTCTCCAATTCATTTGACAGATGAGGAAAGTGAGGTAAATAGGGTTAAGTGACTTGCCCAGAGTCACACAGCTAGTCAGCGACTGAGGCCAGGTTTGAACTCAAGACATCCCAACTCCCGGCTTGGCACTCTAACCACTGTGTCACCTAGCTGCCCACCCTGAGAGGCAGGTGTTATTATCATCTCTATTTTACTGATGAGGAAACTGGGACAGACAGAAGCTAAGTGACTTGCCCAGGTTCACACTGCTAGTTACTGTTTGAGGGAATATTCAAATTCCAGTTTGCCTGATTCCAGGTCTGGCATTCTATCAACTATGCTGTCAAGCGGTCTGTCAAAATACAAACAATTATAGAGCTCTTTAAGGTTTACAAAGTTCTTTCCCCCTGGTGTCTCGTTTGATCTTCATTCTGCCATGTGAAGTAGGTGCTTTTCTTATCCTCATTGCACAGATGAGGAATCTAAAGTTAAAGGAAAGCCAATGACTTGGACAGGGTCACAGAGCTAATAAGCGTTTGAAGCAGGATTGGAACTCAGGTCTGCTTTTCACCAGTCCAGCACTCTACTCTCTGTGCCATATTGGAAGACAGAGGCAACAACTAATGACTTGCCCAAGGTCATTCAGATAACAAGTGGAAAAATAGCCTACTACACCAGAAAAGATCATGATTCTAGAAGTAGAGTGCCTGAGTTCAAATCTCACCTTTGATGCTTATGGTCTATGTGACCTTGGGTAAGTCATTTAACATCTTCAGACGGTTTCCTCATCCATAAAATGAAGGCACTGGACTAGCCAGCCTCTGAGTTCCCTTCTAAAATTTAATTTATGGCCCCTAATTTCTGGTCATCCAATTTCTGTTTTTCCTTCTTGAGAACAGAGACTGTTTCAGTCTTTGTATTTGTAAACTCAGTGCCTAGAATAGATCCTGATACATAGCAGACACCTAATGAATGCTTTTTGATTTAAAGGGGAAGCCTCTACCTCCGGAGGCAACCCTTTCCAGTTTTGGAATAGCTCAGTTAGAAAGTTTGGGTGGTGATGATGATGATGATGATGACGATTTTCCTGATGCCAAGCCTCAACGTGCCTCGTTAACTCCCACCCACTGTGCCTAGTTCTGCCTTTGAATCAAGTAGAATCAATGGAAATGCTCATCTCTGAGGCACTAGAGAGCTCACTAGAGACCATGACGTTTGTCGGAGATGGTTCCTTCCCAAGTTTCACTCATTATTTTAAGGAGCATAGAACAACGGAAAGTACAATGGACTAGGAACCCAAAGACCCCGCTTCTAGTCTTCGATCCCCGCTCTAATCAGTTGTAGGATCTCAGGAAAATCACTTTGATGAGACTGATCAGATCATGAGTGAAACTAGATGACCTCTAAGGTCCTTTTCAACTCTCCCTTTAGGATCATGGGATCATAGATTCACAGGCAGAAGGCGCCTCAGAGGCCATCATGTCCAATACCCCTCATTTTACAGCTGAAGAAACTGAGCCACAGAGAGGTTAAGTGACTTCTTCAGGGTCACCGAGCTTCTATGATTCTAACTTAGCTCTGGGTCTCAGCCCGAGCATCCTTTCTAGTTACCTCTTAGAGAAAAGTTAGTATCATGAATTACTGTTTTATCTGGTTCTTGAGGTCCTCTGAAATTTGATGTATAAGCCCCATGAGGAATTATTGCTCACTCATAAAAAGTAGGGCCTTATAGGGGATATTTGAATTTCATGTACAAAATTAACATTATGAAGGCCAAGGCAATCAGTAATTTCCATTGGAAACTGCAGAATCTCTGGATAAGAAGAGAGCTCAGAGACCATCCGGCACATACCTGAGCAGGAATTGCCTCTAAAGCTTTGTTGACACGTGCTCACACTGACTCTGCTTAATGTCACGGGGAACCCACTACCTCCCAAGCCAGCTTATTCCTCTTATGGTCAGCTCTAATCATTAGTAATTTTTCACAATTGTTATGAATTTGACATCAAGTCAAATCTGCCTCTTTGCAGTTTCCAACATTGCTCCTCATTCCTGCCTTCTAGCTAACGTCTTTTCTCTATGAGAATTTTTTATATTCTTTGTAAAGAATTTTCGAGATCCCCTGAGTCTTTTCTTCTCCATGCTAAACATTCATGATTCCTTTGGTCAATCCTTACACTCCAAAATCTTGAGGTACTTTTCTACAGATGTCAGTTCCAGATTCCATACCTGCCCTCAAGGTATCAATGATAAATTGGTCATAATAGTTTACTTTTATTGTCTCCAATCATAACAGGAAAATGCAAAAACAAGTAACAGACTCATCATAATCCACAATCAACCAATATAATTCTCCCTCTCTGATACCACTTTCCTTCAGAGACCTAGTGTTCTCCCACCTGATAGCACCACCCTATGTTTTAGAATCACTTTGGAAGATAAAAGGACTTGACATCATTAGCAGGACAAACTCTGACTATTCAGGCAGAATAATCAACTCCTGAATCAGACCTTTTACTCCCCAAACTCATATAAGTACCCAGCATTATGTTATTTTGCTATCCTATAAGTATGGACTAACTTGAATGAAGATAAGGTACCTAGAGAGACAAATAATTTTCCAGTGGACCTGCACTACACAAATAATTCATTTCCTCATTGGTAAAATGAGCTGGAGAAGTAAATGGCAAACCACACCAGTACCTTTGCCCAGAAAATCTCAAATGGGGTCACAAAGAGTCAGCCATGACTGAAAACAACTGAACAAATAGTGTAAGGTATGGACCAGATCCCTTGCTCCCCCATGTCATGGCTTCAGACTCTTGTTGATTTTCCAGCTTCCAGAAGCTATGAGTGTTATTCTCTCCTCCAGAATCTGGCTCCTATATAATCTTCCAGGCTTACTTCACATTATTCCTTGTCATGCACTCTCCATCCCTGTCCAACTAGCTTGCTAGCTGGTGCTCACACATAGTATTCTATCTTCCAAATCAGGTGCTTCTTTGATCTGATACTTTTGATGTTGGCTTTTTTTTATCCCAACTTTACACTCATCTCTACTAAACTTTATCTTTTGAAATTTGGTCCAAAGTTTTAGTCTTGAATGTCACCAAATATGCTGGCTACCTTTCTGAGTTTTATATGGAAAACCTCAGCTATGGGGGATTTGTTACAAACTTCTTTCTGATAACTCCATATTCCCCACATGAGCCAAACCTTTGAGTTACCTTTTTAGCAGTAGATATGACACTGAGCTATCCACCACCCACACTCTCTCTTGTCAATAACATACATCTACAAACTGGTTGGCCAACATTAATGACATAGTCTTCAGCCACAAAATAAAGTGAAGATTCAATGACTATCATCACTAGAAAAATATATAAACTCCTGCATTCAGCAGTTATGTCCCTGCATAATCTGACTTCGATCTCCCTTTCCAGTCTTTTACATATCACTCCCTGTCCTACACTCTACCCTTCAGCAAAACTAGCCAACTTAATGTTTTCCATACATGAAATTGGATCTCCTGACTGCCCCTACTCCCATGCCTGGAATGTTCTCCCTCCCTCACTTCTGACTTCCAAGAACTCAAGGCTAAGCAAAAGCACCGTCACCTTCAAAATGCCCTCTTGATTCCCCCAGTTGAGTGCCTTTCAAAATCATCATATGTTTATTTTGTATATAACCTATATTTATTTATCTATGGACATGTTACATTCCCCTAGTAGAAAGTAATCTCTTTGAGGGCAGGGAATGTTTTGTGTGTGTGTGTGTCTGTGTGTGTCTGTGTCTGTGTGTGAATGCATGTGTGTGCATGTGTGTGTAAGTGTGTGTGTGTGCGTGTGTGTGTGCACGCGCGTGCATGTGCGTGTGTGTGTATGAACACGTACCCAGTGCCAGGCACTCAATATTTTTTATTGTTTACTTAGATTATCACTCCAACAACCCTGGCCTCATTTGTTGTAAGATATTCTTCTACTTAGTGGGAATAGTTAACCTCACTTCTACCAAGAATGAAAGTTAGGGAGCAGAGGGAACTGAGTTCAATTCAATAAACCCTCTCATAGGATCCCAGGACTTAAGGTTCGAAATAACCACTGAGATCAACTAGTACAACCCCTTTATTTTACAGAAAAGTAGCCTGAGAGCCATAGTGGTTGATTAACTAGCCCAAAATCACATGGGTAGAAAGTTCTGATTTAGCACTTACTGCTTTCGAAACAGTCCCGATTCTAGACTCTGTGCTATCTGAGGACCAGCCTAATTAATGTCCAATGATCAGGTCAGCAGACCATTGAGGGTTGAATTCTTTGTCCATAGTGATCCTTTTTTTGAAGCCAAGTGCTGGGAATATAAAAATGAAACCAGACATAACCCCTGCACTCAAAGGGCTTACGCTCTATTAGAAGGCTGAGATCGTGCATGAGAAGCAGTAAAATGCAGTAGATAGATGCTTCAGGAATCAGAAAGATCTGGGTTCAAGTCCAATCTTAGACTCATACTGGCTATGTGACCCTGGACCAGTCACAACCTCAATCCCATCAGAGCAGCTCTCTTCGTGGTTGGGAATTTCCTCCCCCAGGACCTCCCTATGCCAACAATATCACAGGACTAGATCAAATGAGCATGAATAAAAATAAGTATAATACAAGGCTGATTATACCAAGTGCATCAGAGGCTTGTAGACAAAATCCTATTAGAAATTCGAGAGTGATTGCATCTAGCTGGGGAAAGCCAGGAGGGCTTCAGGGAGGGCTGTGAAAGACAGAAGGAATTTCAACCAGCAGAGATGAGGCTTGAATCAGTTCTGGGCATGAGGGAGATGAACAAAGATAAGGAGATGGGAGAGAGGAGGACAAAAGTAGAGAATGATGCCAAATACTGCTTGATTCCGATTCAAACTACATGAAGGGCAGAAAGTTAGGTCTGGGATTCCATGAAACAGAGACAAAGCCTCACCCTACACTGATCTTAACATGAGGTTTATTGGAAGATAGAGAAACTGATCCTACACCAAGGAATATACTTCAAGGAGGTTAAAGATAGAAACAAAGGCCCAATATATGCCAAATATTCCTAATAGCACATATGTGGTAGCAAGGAAATGGAAACAAAGATGTCCATCCACTGATGAATGACTAAACAAATCACTGTACTCAGATGTGATGGAATATTGCCAAGCTATAAGAAACAAAGAATTCAGAGAAGCATGAGAAGACTTCTACAAACTGACACGAACTGAAATTAACGGAACTGGGAAAACGATGTATACAAGGACCATGACAATGAGAATGGAAGGAACAAAGAAACGAAACTAAATGATATGTAATTGCAATGACCAACATCAGCTCCAAAGAAGAGATGGGAAAATGGACCTGTCCCCCTTCTTTGCAGAGGTGGAAGACTATGGATGTGGAACATACCACGTGTCATCTGATGTGTTGGTCAATTTTGCTAAACTTTTTTCCTCTCCTTTTTATTCAGTGTTACAAAGGATGCCTTGCTAAAGAAAGGAGTGAAGAAGGATATTTTCAGAAATGAAGATGATATAAAAGCAAAAAGTATCAATGCAAAATCGTAAAGGATCTAAGAGTGAATATGTATGCATGCTCGCTCATTCAGAGCACATACAAGAAGAGGGGCACATCTGTTTTACTAGATGACAGCCACTGAATCACCATCTTTGTCCATCAGAGAAACGAAGCCATACACTGGGATGTCTGCCTGTTGTTCAGTCGTTTCAGTTATGTCCAACTTTCCGTGACCTCATTTGGGGTTTTCTTGGCAAAGATGCTGAAGTAGTTTGTCATTTCCTTCTCCAGCTCATTTTACAAATGAGGAACTCAAGCAAACAGGGTTAAGTGACTTGCCCAGAGTCACACGGCTAGTAATTTTCTGAAGCTGGATTTGAACTCATGAAGTTGAGTCTTCCTGATTCCAAACCCAGTGCTCTATCCACTGTGCCACCAAGCTGGCATGTCAGCTAGAAACAGCCTGACCAGGAACTGACTAGCAACAGCTCCTACAGGTTTTATGGATTCCAAACATAGAAAATGACTTACAAATGCACCAACTTCCAGAAGGAATTAGCAGAATTCCTTTGGAATTGGGGGCTGCCCTCAAGGATATTAATCAGTCACTGTAGCTGTCTCTCTGCATGTCTCCACTCCTTTTTCTGTGCAAAAGGGGGCTACTCTAACTGGCTTGTATTTAGTAGGTACGATCCAACTTGTGGATGGAGGGTCTTATAGAAAGGTATAAATTATATTTTCAGGACCTGCCACTGATGATCAGCATCTCTGCCTCCAAAGATAAGGACTATCTTAGACTTCTCATCTCTCATTGGCTATCCTGTACATCTGTTGGCCCTGGACATCCAATACCCCACAGGTAGCATAAACCAACAGAGAAAGAAAAAATCTTCTGCCCTGGGATTGGTGGCACCTGCATATTAGAGCGTCTTCCACCTGAGGCACTAGATGTATGACCCTGGGCAAATCATTTCACCTCTATAATCCTCATTGTAAAATGAAGATAATAATAGCACCTATCTCCCAGGGTTGTCATGAGGATCAAGTGAGAAAAGATCTGTAAAGTGCTTTCTAAACCTTGGAACTCTATAAATGCTAGCTGCTATTGTTAATGAAGTTTAGAAAATAGGCATGAAAATACTGGGCTGACCAGATGCCAGGCATCTAACCCAGGTTGCCTGAATATAAGAAGAAATTCAGCTAAAGCAGGGAGAAGAACAGGTAGAATCTTTGGGCTGGAAAAGATCTCAGAGGTCTTCTAATACAATGCAAATGCTCATTCAGCCCTTTAGCACCTCTTCCCTGGAGTAATGGAACAACCTCCTGGCTGGTTTCTCTGATTCCAGCCTCTCCTCTCAAATTCAGCCTCCATGAAGTTACCAAAGGGATATTCCTAAAGCACAAGCCTGATCTCTGATCTTCTCACTCCTCTAGTCAAGAAGCCCCAGTGGCTTCCTATTTATTTCTAGGAATAAATTAAAACTCCTCTGTTTCAGAGAGGAAGACACAGGGAGAGAAGAGAAGAGAAGAGAGGAGAAGAGAGGAGAAGGGAAGAGAAGAGAAGAGAAGAGAAGAGAAGAGAAGAGAAGAGAAGAGAAGAGAAGAGAAGAGAAGAGAAGAGAAGAGAAGAGAAGAGAAGAGAAGAGAAGAGAAGAGAAGGAGGAGGAGGGAGAGGAAAAGGAGGAGGAAGAGTAGGAGGAGGAGGGGGAGAGGGAGAAGGAGAAGGATAGGAGAAGGAGAAGGATAGGAGAAGGAGAAGGAGAAGGTCAGGAGAAGGAAGAGAAGGAAGGAAGGAAGGAAGGAAGGAAGGAAGGAAGGAAGGAAGGAAGGAAGGAAGGAAGGAAAGAAGGAAGCAAGGAAGAAAGAAAGGAAGGAAGAAAGGAAAGAAGGAAAGAAGGTAGAAAAGAAGAAGAGGAGGAGAAAGAAGAGAGGAGATACAAATAGGAGGAGAGGAGATATAACTATGAGACAAGATGAGAAGACAGGAGAGGAGAGGACAGAAGAGGATAAGAGACAGAGAGAGACAGAGAGGGTGGAGGGAGACAGACAGATAGAGATAGAGACAGAGTCAGAGAGATAGAGACAAACTGACAGAGGGACAGGACAGGGACAAAAAGATAGACAGAGAAAGACAGAGAGAGAGAAATAAATATAGATGTACATATGTATACACAAACTATATAAAGTAATTTTTAGTAGGGGAAGGCACTGGTGAGGGGAGAGCTTAGGAAAAACTTCATTTAGGAAGATGGCGGCTAGAAAGCAGGGACTAGCATGAGCTCTCCTCCAAGTCTCTCCAAAATCCTATAAAAAACAGCTTTGAACCAGTTCTAGAACTGCAGAACCCATAGGGTAGCAGAGGGAAGCAGGGCTCTAGCCCAGGACAGCCTGGATAGTCTCTGGGTAAGGTCTATCCCACACGGAGCTGGAAGCAGAGGGGAGCAGAGCAGAGCCCAACATGGGCAGCACGGACTAATGAGACCAGGAGCCAGGCGGAGCGTGCCCTAGTGCCCTGAATCAGTGAGCTGCAGTAGTTACCAGACCTCTCAACCCACAAACACCAACGACAACAGAGTAGGCTAGAGGAAAAGCTGCTGGGGACAGGGAGTTTGCGGTTCGGCCACCACCCTAGGGGCGGCGGAGGTGAGGAAGCTTCAGAACTACAGCTGCAGTTGCTTCTGGCCCCAGGCCCACCTGATGGGAGGAATTAAGTGGCTAATCAGAGCAGGAGTGAAGAGCCTGCTGAAGATCTAAGTCCAGTCCAGGTTGGGGGTTCTTGGGGAAGGAGGAGTGCTGGTGAGGCAGAGCTGGTGCATCCCTCCAAGCGTGGAACATAGAACTCTTTAGTCTACAAGTAGTCATACCCCACTGAAAAACTCAAGGGTCACATAAGTTGGCTGGGAACATGGCCAGGCAGCGAAAACGTACCCAGATTTAGTCTCAGACTCTGGAATCCTTCTCTGGTGACAAAGAAGACCAAAACATACAGCCAGAAGAAGTCAACAAAGTCAAAGAGCCTACATCAAAAACCTCCAAGAAAATCAAAGGGATGCCCATCAATTGGGGAATGGCTGAACAAGCTGTGGTATATGAAGGTAATGGAATACTACTGTGCTATAAGAAGTGGGGATGATACGGACTTCATAACAACCTGGAAGAACCTACATGACATAATGCTGAGTGAGCGGAACAGAGCCAGAAGAACATTGTACACAACCACAGATATATTGATTCTGT
>CM053622.1:19645812-19663344 GCA_028646595.1 Phalanger gymnotis | reverse complement strand
CCCACCTCTGCTGCCCCCCCCCCAGCGGGGGGTGGGGTGGCCGAACCGCAAACTCTATCCCAGTCCCCAGAAGCTTTTCCCACTAACCTTCTTTGTTGTCCTTGGTGTTTGTGGCTTGATAAGTCTGGTAACTGCTGCAGCTCACTGATTCAGGGCGCTAGGGCACGCTCCGCCCGGCTCCTGGTCTCGTTGGTCCGCCCCGCCCACCCTGGGCTCTGCTTCACTGAGCTCCGCTCCCCTCTGCTCCCAGCTCCGTGTGGGATAGACCTTACCCAGAGACCATCCAGGCTGTCCTGGGCTATAGCCCTGCTTCCCTATGCTATTTTGTGGGTCCTGCAGTTCAAGAATTGGTTCAGAGCTATTTTTTATAGGTTTTTGGAGAGACTTGGCAGGGAGTTCACACTAGTCCCTGCTTTCCAGCCGCCATCTTGGCTCTACCCCACCCCAAGACATCTTTTTAAAGCCTTTTTAATATTTTATTTTTCCCCAGTTACATGTAAAACAATTTAAACATTCTTTTTTCTTTTCTAATTTTCAGTTCCATATTCTCTCCCTTCCTTCTCTCGCCTCATTGAGAAGGCAAACAATTTGACATAGGTTATACACATGTAGTCATGAAAAACACATTTCCCTGTAAGTCATTCTGTAAAAGAAAGAAAAACCCCAAGAAAAATAAAGAAAAGGTATCTTTGATTCGCATTCAGGTTCTACCAGTTCTTTCTCTGGAGATGGACAGCACCTTTCCTCATAATTCCTAAGGAATTATCTTGGACCATTGTGTTGCTGAGAATAGCTAAGTTATTCACGGTTGATCATCATACAATGTTATTGTTAATGTTTCTAATGTTCTCCTAGTTCTGTTCATTTCACTCAGGATCAGTTCATGTAAGTCTTTTCAGGTTTTTCTGAGAGCTTCCTGCTCATCATTTCTTAAAGCATAGTAGTATTACATCACAACCTTATACCATAACTTGCTCATCCATTACCCAATTGATGGGCATCCCCTCAATATCCAATTCTTTGCCACCACTAAAAGAGCTGCTGTAAATATTGTTGTACACATAGGTCCTTTTCCTTTTTAAAAATCTCTTTGATATACAGACTAATAATGGTATCGCTTGGTCAAGGGGCATGCATGGTTTTATAGCCCTTTAGGCTCTAGAATGGCTGAGTCAGCATACAACTTCACCAATAGTAATTTGTGTTTTAATTTTCCCACATCACCTCCAACATTTGTCATTTCTCTTTTCTGTTGTATTTGCCAGTCTGACAGGTGTGAGGTAGTAGCTCAGAGTTTTCTTAATTTACATTTCTCTCATCAATTTAGAGATTTTTTTCACATGAGTATAGATAGCTTTGATTACTTTTTCTGAAAACTGCCTGTTCACATCCTTTGACCATTTATCAATTGAGGAATGGCTCTTATTTCTATAAATTTGACTCTCTTTTCTATATGTTTGAAAAATGAAGTCTTTATCAGAGAAACTTGCTGTAGTTTTTTTCCACAATATTGATTACCAACTAAGTATTTTCCTTCATCCTATTTCTCCACTGTTTATCCTACTCACTATCCTTTTACCCCTTCTCAAAAGTATTTTGCTTCTGACTTTTACGTCCCCCAAACTGCCTTCCCTTCTATAAGCTCCACTGCTTCTCTTATCCCTTTCCCTTCCTACTTTCCTATATGGTAAGATAGATCTCTACACCTAACTGCATGAGTATATTATTTCCTCTTTGAGTCAATTCTGGTGAGATTAATGTTCATGTGCTCCCTTCCCTGCTTCCCCCATGTTCCCCTCCACTGTAAAAGCTCCTTCAGGCCTCTTTTGTGTTAGATAATTTATCCTCACCTACATGTCCCTTTCTCCATCTCCCAGTGCATTCTTCTTTCTCATCTCTTAATTTTGTTTTTTTAGATAATCATATGATTATATTCAACTTACATCTTTGCTTTCTGTCTATGTATATTACTAACTGCCCTGATAATGAGAAACTTTTCAGGAGTTATAAATATAATTTTCGCATGTAGAAATATATACAGCTTAACTTTATCTAATCCCTTATGATTTTCTTTCCTGTTTAGCTTTTTATGCTTCTTTTGCATTTTGTATTTGAAAGTTGTATTTTGCTGGGCAAGCGATTCTTGGCTGTAATCTTAAGTACAGGATTGTACTTTTTGCCCTGTGGAATATCATATTCCAAGCCCTCTGATCCTTTAATGTGGAAGCTGCTAAATCTTGTGTTATCCTGACTGTGATGCCCCTGTATTTGAATTATTTCTTTTTGGCTGCTTGCAGTACCTTCTCCTTGATCTGAGAGCTCTGGAATTTTGCTATAATATTCCTGAGAATTTTCATTTTGGGATGTCTTTCACGAGGTGATCAGTAGTAGATTCTTTCCATTTCTATTATACCCTCTGGTTCTAGAATATCAGGGCAGTTTTCCTTGATAACATCTTGGAGGATGATGGCAAGGCTCTTTTTTTGATCATAACTTTCAGATAATACAATAATTCTTAAATTATCTCTTCTGCATCTATTTTTCAGGTCAGTTGTTTTTCTAGTGAGCTATTTCTCATTTCCTTCTACTTTTTCATTCTTCTGATTTTGTATGATTGTTTCTTGATGTCTCATAAAGTCATTACTGTCCAGTTGCCCAATTCTAATTTTTAAGGAATTATTTTTCTTCAGTGAACTCCTGTACCTCCTTTTCCATTTGGCCCATCCTTCTTTTTAAAGAGTTCTTCTCTTTTATGAATTTTTGTATATCTTTTCCCATTTGACTGTTTCTGTTTTTCAAGGCATTATTTTCTTCATTGGCTTTTTGTGACTCTTTTTACCATTTGGCTTATTCTGTTTTTTAAGGTGTTATTTTCTTTAAAATTTTTTGGGCCTTCTTTACCAAGCTGTTGACTCTTTTTTTTCAACATTTTCTCACATCACTCTTATTTATCTTCCCATTTTTTCCTCTACCTCTCTTACTTTATTTTAAAAGTCCTTTTTGAGCTTTTCCATGGCCTGAGATCAATTCATATTTTTCTGTGAGGCTTTGGATACAGGAATTTTGAGTTTGTTGTCTTCTTCTGAGTGTGTGTTTTGAATTTCCTTGTCACCATAGTAACTTTCTATGGTCAGATTTTTTTTCTGTTGTTTGCACATTTTCCAGACTGTTTCTTGACTTTTAACTTTATGCTAAAGTGGGGCTCTACTTCTCGAGTGGAGGGGCCCTGTCTCAAACTTCAGGTTTTTTTCTGCAGCTGTTTTCAGAGGTAATTCTAGGGACTTGTAAGTTTTTGGTTTTCCCAAGGTTGTATGATCTAGGGAGAGGTGTGTTTACTACTCTCCTGTACTGTGCACTGGTCCGTGAGCAACCACAAGCATACTTTTCAACCCTGGAACTGTGACCAGGATTCCTGTTCCCCTGCAACTGCAAGCTCTGCCATGTCAGTGTTCCTCCTTGCACTGGGACTAAGACCCAGGACCATGACCCAGGTCCTGGTATAGACAATGCAGCATAGTCCTGACCATGGTGCCAGCAAAGGGGCCCCCATAAATCTCCTTCTGACCCATTGTCCAATCTCCTTATCCTCTATGGGCTGAGAGGTCTGGAAACCACCACTGCTGCCCTGAGGCCTGCTCCAGGTTTGCTGGGGCCCATTCTGTGCTGCTCTGGGCTGTGGTCCTCTCTCATCCTGGTGTAGCAGATCTTTCTTGCTGACCTTCTAAATCATCTTGGGTTGGAAAATTGTTTCACTTTGTCTTTTGTGGGTGCTGCTGCTCTAGAATTTTCTTAGAATCATTATTTAAAGGTATTTGGAGGGGTTTGTGGGAGATCTCAGGTGAGTTCCTGCCTTTACTCTGCAATCTTGGCTCTGCGTCTGATCGAGAAATATCAGGCTGCATTGAGAAGGATAGGGTTGAGTACAAAGGAGGACATGTTCCCCCTGACCTCTGCTCTGGTCAGACCTTGACTGGAGTAGTGTTGTGTTTAATTCTTCTAGGGGAGATATTCATTCTCTCTCTCTCTCTCTCTCTTTCATTTTCCTGTCCCCTGCCCTTCTTGTCCCAAAAGTCTTAGTGAGGTTTTAAGCAATTAAAGGTTAAAATTGTACTAAGATTTTTGGGGTACCACTTATCTATGAGATGTATCTATAGCATCTATACCTACTTCTACACTAAATACATAGCAGACAGAAGGTAACCTTAGAGGGAGAAGGCTTCATCAGCTTGGGGGGCAGGAAGTGGGGACCAGAAAATACTTCCTTCAGAAGGTAGGCTTGAAGTTTGAAGGAAGTCACGTGTTCTAAGAGATAGAAGTGAGGGAGAGTATTTCAGGCAGGAGGACAACCAGTTCAAAAACCTAGAGATGGGAAGCATGTCTGTTTATCGTGGGCAGCAAGAGGTCCAGCATGGCTTAACTGTAGAACGTGAACGTGTGGCAGGTAGAAGGAAATACTGTGTAAGAAGAGGGGAACTAGATTGGGAAGAGCTTCGAAGGTTAAATAGGCTCAGATTGTGTAACTCTGAGATTCTGTGGAATTTCTTGGATTCACCTGGTATAGACCATTCTGCTCAGGAGAACAGGGAGGACAGATCCTATGGAGAGGTGAAATGGGAGGCCCAGAGAAGTACCTGGAGGAAGGGCTAAACCTTGACTTTGCTGAATAGTTTTACTTGGCTAGAGGTCAGCCAGGATTTTCTTTCTCTGTCTCCAGGCCAGAATTAGCTGGGATAGGGTGGAGAGCTGGGTGTTGGTAGGGTAGTATCATGCAATACACATTTTAAATGAAGTCAGAAGAGCAAACCTAACCCTGCCGCTGTCCCTGGTCCTGACCCAGGAGTACAGCCCCTGACAGCCACCTTTTTTATCCCTGTCCTTGAAAATAACTAACATCCAAGGAACTCCTGTATTTCAGGGCGATGGGGAAGATCTGTTTTGTCTAGCAGCCAATCAACAATCAATAAGAAAATAATAGCTCATGTTTGTATAACGCTCGGCAGTCTCCTAAAGTACACTCCTTGCAACAACCACATGAGACAGAGAGGCCGGTTGTGCGTAAGATGATAGTATCAGAGCTAGATGGCACAGGGACATGAAGTTCTGGACTCTTCCCAGGAATCAGGAAGACCTGAGTTCACATTTCCCCTTGGATAGTTGCCCGTTTTATCACCTGGGGAAAATCCTTGCACCCTTTCCAGCCTTAGTGTTCTTATTTGTAAGATGAGGGAGATAGGCACTCTAAATTTGTGAGCCAGACCATCTAGTCCAACTCCTGTTTTACAGATAAGGAAACCAAAGTCCAGAGAATGAAGTTACTTAACTAAGGTTAGAGGAGCCTAGATCTGGAGCCAGAAGGCATCTTAGCAGAGGTCATTTAGCTCAACCCTTTTATATAACAGCTGAGGAATGTGAGGCCTAGGAAGTGACGTAATTGGATGAAAGTCAACTAGTTACTAAATGTCAGAGGTGGAATTTGAACCCAGGTCACCTGACTCCAGCGCCCGTACTCCTTCCTTGCTAATTATTCCCATTCGACAGATGAAAGAACTTGCTCAAGGACATACATCCAATGAGTAGCAAGGTGAGAATTAGGGGGAAGGAAACAAGCACTTATTAAGCACCTAATGTGTGCCAGGCACTGTACTAAGCACTTTACAACTGTTATTTCATTTTATCCTCACAACAACCCTGGGAGGTAGGTGCTCTTGTTTTACAGGGAACTGAGGCAGACAAAAGTTATGTGACTTGTCCAAGGTAACACAGCTAGGAAATATCTGAGTCTGGACTTGAACTTACGTTTTTCTTATGTCACACCAAGTGCTCTATCCACTATGCCACTAGTTGCCTCTAGAATTAGAGTACAGGTCCCTGGCTCTAGGTTCAAGGTTGTTTCAGCCATGCTTTGCTGCCTTTCTTTCATTATTTGTTTGGGTCCTTGTGGTTTTTGGGGGTAGTATAATAGATGGATCATAGGATCCTAGATTTAGAGGTAGAAGTAAGCTTAAAAGCCACCTGCTTTTTACCCTCAGAAATACTGAAGATTCCTGTGAGATTTAAGGAAACAGAGGTTCAGAGAGATTAAATGGCTTGCCCAGCGTTACACAGTGGTTAAGTGTCAAAGGCAGGATTTGTACCCAGGGCTTCATGGCTTTAGATCCAGCAGTTTCTCCACTATACCACTCTGCTTCCCCGCAGTGTATTGGACAAAGCTGGATTCTCATCTCACACATGTGAGCTCTGTGACCTGTACTGAGTCTCTCAGTCTGTCAATTTCTTCATTTGTAAAGTCAGAATGATAATAATAGCTCTGGCCCGACAGGCTATCGTGATTGTCAAGTGGCGCTTTTTGCTGACCTTAAAGTGATATATAAATGTGTGTTATTATTTCAAAGGTGTTCAAGAGCCGATTATAAAAATTTCAGTGTCAGCATTTATACTTCAGAAATTAGCAAACACAGCAGGTCAAGGCTTCTTAAGCTTTTTCCATTCGTGACCCCGTTTCACATTAGGCAGCATTCCTTGGTGTTGCGTGGCCGAAGGGCATGAGTAGTGCAAAGTGCACATGACTTGTGTTCAGAACCAAGGCTGCAGCGAAGTTGCACAAGGCATGGCAGGTGTTACCAGAAACACCTCGGATTCATTACGTGTTTGATTGCGAATTAAGTTTTGGTCGTTGTACATTCAGAAACCTTCTACTATTGCCCGAATATGGGGTTGTGACCCATGGTTTAAGAAGCACTGCTATAGATCAAGGCTTTATTTATTGTTTTGATTGGCTAGACTTAAGAAAGTAATGGAGCAAATGGTAACAATGGAGCTTAAATTTAAAAACTGTGTTGTGTATGCAATTAGTAATACAAAAATGTTTCTTTTGAGAGTCTATTGTTAAACATTTATCAGCATACTGCTGGTGCTTGTCGTTACTGTCTCTATTATTATTATGGTTCTCATTATAATTACTTCTGCCATTTATACCTATGGGAACTATGTAGGTACGTTAGAGCAGTTTGTTTTCCTGAGTGAGATTTCTTGTCCTCTTCCCCACCATATCTCTGGCTTTCTAGGTTTCTAGGCTCCAATTAGAGAGAAATTAGATTGGGAAAGGTTGTGTAGTTGGATGCATTTCTGATCAGCCAGCCCTACCCACCTTTAGAGCCTGCTCAGGGAGCAGAGTGGGCCCCTGTCCTCTGTCTCTTCCTCTCTTTCTCCATTCCCCACCTCCTCCTCTCTTCATTCCCACAATACCCTCCTCCTACTATGGGCCCATTCCACAGATGTTCAGAACTCTGGACCTCTTGACAGTGAATTGCAGGAAGCACGAGGAGTGATGAGAAATCAAATTCAATAAAGCTATGATTTCTTTTCTTGAGTTTCCTTTCCATTCTTAATTTGTATATCCCCTCCCCTTCCCCCATCTCTCCCTGATATTAATTTCCTTTTTAGTTTCCTTCCCTTGCTTTGCAAGCTACTCAATTCCCTTTTCACTGATCAGACACTAATAGAGCTTCAGAGCTGGCAGGGCCCTTGGAGACCAATAAGCCCGACCTCCTTCATTTCACAGCGGAAGAAACTGAGGCTCAGAGAGGGAAAGGGATTTGCTTCAAGTCATACAAAGAGTAAGTGGTAGGTTGGGATTTGAACCCATGGCTTGTGTCTCTCTCCATTTTTTTCAGTGTTATTCAGTCTTTTGCTAAATTTTGTCATTTCTACCTCTAGAACATCTCTGGTATACATCTCTCTACTCTCTCAATAATCACCTCAGGCACCCATCACTTCTTTCCTGGACTATAGTAATAGCCTCCTAATTGGTCTCTCCCTCCTCAAGTCTGTCCACATTCTAATCCTTCCTCCAAATAACTGCTGAAATGACCATAGCACTACCCTGCCCAAGAAGCTTCAGTGGTTCCTGTTACCTATAGGATAAAATGGAAATAATATTAGCTAACATTTATTAAGCACCTGCTATGTGCTAGGTATTGTGCTAAATGCTTTATAGTTATCTCATTTGATCCTTACAGCAACCTGGGAGGTAGGTGCTAGTATTATTCCAATTTTACAGATAGGGAAACTGAGACAAACCAAAGTGAAGTGACTTGTCCAGGGTTGCACAGCTAGGAAGTGTTTGAGGCCGGACTTGAACTCAGGTCTTCCTGACTCCAGACTGTTCTATACAGTGGCCTCTGTTGAACATTCAAAACTTTTCCCAATTCACCTTCAACTTACCTTTCCAGGCTATAACTTATACCCTTGTATACATGCTGTATTCTGGCCCAAATAGCCTGCTCTCTCTCCTTCATCCACAGTGTCCCGTTTCCCACCTTGGTGCCTTCACATGTCCTATTCCCCCTGCTTAGAGTGTACTTTCTCTTCATCCACTTCCTAGAACCTGAAGCCCATCTCCCAGCTAAGCTCAAGTGCCCCCTTCTCCCAAAGACCTTTCCAGTTCCCCACAGTTAATGGTACTCCTTCCTCCCCTTTGCCTTGTCCTATGAAATAACTGCATATATATTCTTAATTTGTTTATCTGTGCACATGTTATTTCCTCCAAGTAGAATGTAATCTGCTTGAGGGTAGGAACTGTTTTTTGATTTGTCCTGGTATCCCCAGTGTCTAGCACAGTATATAGAACATAGTAGGTCCTTGTTAAATGCTTATTGATATGAATTGATATAGAGGTCATCTCCTTATTTGGGGCAATCATTTTTTCATCACGTCAACCACATATCCCTTTCTCCTCATCTTCGTCACATATTTGGTATGTTCCTTGTTTCTCTGACATTTTACCTTCTTCCTCTACTCATCTTATTTCTCATCTCTCTCCTGTCTTCCCCATCCTCTGCTGAATTTTCTTTGTCTACAGATTTCCCTCATGCCTCCTTCTGTTCTTTGTTCCTTTCCCATTGATTGGTTTCCTACTGAAGACATTCAGTCTCCCTAAACTGACCCAGTTGTTTTGGTAGGTCCGCGATTACTAAATAGATGGTAGTCATTTTCTACTACCACAGATAGCAACCTTTTGGTGTCTTCTCATCCTCTGCAATTATTACTTACGTGTTTCCATAGATTTCTCCCTGGAGAAACACCCGGTATAGTAGAATTCCAGGATTATTGACCTAGATCTGGAAAGGACCTTATGGGCCATCTAGTCAAATCCCCCCCTTTTTATACATAGAGAAACTGAAGGCCAAGGAGGTTAAGTGAATTAACCAAAGCCCCACATTGAAGCATAAACTTGGAGTTGAAAGGGACCTTAGGGGCCATCTGGGCAACTCTTTCATTTCTTAGATGAGGAAACTGAGGCACAGAGAAGTTGGGAGATTCACTCATGGGTAGGAAGTATAAGAGGTCAAAGTTGAACCTAGGTCCTTTTACTCCAGAGCCAGTGGTCTCTCTACTCTGCCATATGCCTCCTAGGTCTTGGTATATTTTGTGAACTCCCATGCAGCACTGGAACTGTCCATCCATTAAGTGGACTGTCTCTATCTCTCACAAAATTCAGAGTTCAATGGCATTTCAATGACCAGCCAGTTTAAGCCATGCTTGAAATGAATCCCTTCTGCTGTGTATGCAATGAGAGACCATGTGGAACAGTAATTAGAGAGCTAGGCGTGGAGTCAGAAAGACTTGGGTTTAAGTCTTGCCACTGGCACTTACTGGCAATGTGAGTCAGGGCCAATTGCAGCCTCTCAATGTCTCAGTCAACTCTGAGACTTGAAATTGTGGACAAGCTTGCTGTTCCACATCTGTGGAGAGGAGTTCCATACTCATAAAATGACAGGTCCCAACCCAAACAAACAAAAAACCCAAGCCATACCCTACCAATGGTCGCCCAGCCTTGGCTTGAAGGCCTCCAGTGAGGAGAAACTCACTGTCTCTCAAGGTAGTCCAGCTCTGAGCACATAGTGGGCACTTAATAAATGTTTATTTCACTTTTGGACTTTGCTAGTTGCTAGGAAGCTTTTTTACTTGACATCAAGCCTAAATTTTCCCTTTTACAACTTTTATTCATTGCTACTTGTCTTGACCTCTGGGAACAAGCAGAACATAGTTAATCTCTCTTGCAAAGACCAGCCCTCCCCATAATTGAGCACAGCTATTATGACCTTTGAAGTCTTCTCTTTTTCAAGCTAATCATAGCCAGTTCCTTCAACATGACTGGCCCACTTCCTTTCCTCATTATCCATGCCCTTCTTGTGGTCTTTACGCCACTTCTCATATGTAAGTCATTGTTGGGAACATCCTGGAGTAGCTTACCTTCCTACCGCCCTAAACACTGCAATCCATTTTTAGCGATTTCTGTTTTCCTCCTCCCCTCTCCTAGGTTTGATTTCCCTAGAGGTGACTTGCTTTTTCCCTTAAAAGAAAAACAGAACAAAAAATTCTTTCCATGACCCAGTACAATTTCTCTTTTTCTCATGTGGTCACCATGGAGCCCAGAGCCTGAGGTCAAATTAATTTGGCTCAAAGAAAAAGGTTCATTTGGCAGCTGGGCCCCCAGCCAGGGCTGTGGAACCCTGACTCAGAGACTAAGAAAGATAATTTCATTTTCCCCAGGGCACTTCAGCCTCTAAGAGGAGGCTGGGGTATGGAAGCTGCAGTGATTAGGAGACCTCCCACTTGACTTTATCCTCTTCCCTAACATTTCCTCCCATTTTTCTCTTGTCTCTTTAACTTTAGAGGTGCCTAAAATGTTAGAGGTGTAAGGGACCAGTAGAATGTGAATGTCTTAAAGCAAAGATTATTCCATCCTTATTTTTGTATTTTCAGTAACTAGCATAGTGCCTAGCACACAGCAGGTACTTAATAATTGTTGGTTGAGTGAATGCATGAATGACCTTACAGTTTATCTAGTTCTACCTTTTTATTTCCTTTAATCCTGCCTAGTTCAATCTAATATATTTTTCATTAATCAGCTAACATTTATTAAACCCCTGCTACGTGCTAAACACTGGGGATACAAATACAAAGAATGAAACAACCCCTACCCTCAAGGAGCCTACATTATGTTAGAGGAGATGAGTACATATATAGTATATAGAACTAATATAAAAAGTACAAACAATAGCTAGCATTTATATAGTGCTTTAAAGTTTTAAAAGAAATTTACAAATATTTTCTCATTTTATCTTCAAAAACAACCCTAGGAGGTAGATGTAGTTTGTCTTTTTACAGAAGTAAAGTGATTTCCCAGGATCACTCAACTATTAAATATCTGAGCTCAGACTAGAACTCAGGTCTTCCTGACTCAGTGCTTAGCACAGTGCCTGGCACATAGGTGTTTAATAAATGTTTTTGACCCACTAACTCCAGGTCCAGTGCTCTATCTACTGCACCCCCTAGTTACCTCTGAATACAAGGTAGTGAGGTAGGAAGGGCATGAATAGTTGGGGGTGGGGCAGGAAAGGCTTCATATAGAAGGTACTCGAGGTGCATTTTGAAGGAGAAGGAGTAGGTGATGTAGAGGTGAAGACATCCTCCATTCCAGGTATGAGAGATGGTCAGCACGAAGTCATGAAGATGGGAGATGGAGTGCTGTGATAAAAAACCACATTGGCTGGATTGTTGAGTGAGGCTAGGAGAATCGTCATGTATAACGAGGTTCTTGGTCACTTGCCCCATCACTGGAAAGGAGATCAGAGTGTTTCTACTTGACCCCATAAAGTAGAATGAAAAACAACATACAGGAAGGAGGCATATAGACATTGTAAAGGAAGATTTCGGCTCAACATAAACACTTCCCAATGATTAGTGCTAGTCTAAAGTGGAGTGGTCTACCTTAAGAGAGGTCAAAGAACAAATACGTCATTAGAGGTTTCCAAGCAAATGCTGGATGGCCTCTTTGAGATAGATAGAGAGGAGATTCTCATTCAGGCATGGGTTGAACTAGATGGACTCTGAGTTCCCTTCTAGCTCTGAGTTCCAGCTTTCTCCATGGGCAGAAAGATGTTTTCCAGGTCATAGCTAGCAATTTTGGCTCCCAGGGCAAGTAGTCCTGAAAAGGCTGGGACAAGTCCATTGAAATACTCTTTTTCTTTCTTTCTGCTACTCCAGGAAAGCACTAAGAATCCTGCCATCAAATTGACTTTAATTCATGATGTGAAAATAACACAAGAGATAATCAATGTAACTTCAGCTGGGAGGCAGAGAGGGGAAAAATAGTTACTATACTTGCTCTGCCGAAGATTCCTTCTCTGTGTTAAGTTTTTGTGCCCTGTAAATATCAGTGCTCTGGGGCAACACTTCTGTTGTTCCACCCTAATTATATCTCTAGATGGCTGTAGTGGTGAGGGAATAGGAATGTAGTCAGTTTGCCCTGTGTTTCTAGAACTCATGTAAACTTGCAGAAACCTCAACATACATACCCTTCTTGTAACATCTGGGAGATCTTAGAAATGAAGAGAAAAGCAGACACTAAAAATAGGAGAGAATCAAATACTGCTTCTATCCTCTTCCTTTTTATGCTTTGAATGGATACAGCTAGATTCTTCCTTCTATATTCTCTCTTTTATGCAGATCCAGTCTTTGTGCTAAGGAATAAGTAATTGTCTTGACTATTGTGGGTCTTGCATCTCAACATTCCATGTATTTTGTGACTGGGGGAGATGCTGGTCACCTCACAGTGCAGGGTCAGACTTGGCAGTGGATGAGTATACCTGTTTCTGAGATGTTTCTAAGCCAATCTTCTCTGTTTTGGATTGTGTTTTAGTTTCTCCAGGCCCTTAAGATTTCTAGAATCGGAGGAGACCTATCACAGTAGTAGAGAAATGGTACCCTGAACCGCTTTCTCTTGATTACCTTGCTTGGCCTTAGTGGCCTGAATTTTCTAGCTGGTTGACTGAAGTTAGAGACTGATGAACATTGCTTTATGGCATCGTAACAGTTTTCTTTTTCTCCATATCATACTAACCCAATGGGTTCTAATCCTTATGAAACAATGCCCCCTTTTTAGGTAAAAATTATCTTGTCCATATTTTTAGCTTGCACCTCACTCAAATAGAATGAAAAGTTTTTAGAATTTTTATAACATACTCATCTTAAGCATACACTAAAAATAATAGGGGAATACAGACATTTATTGATATAACTCCTTAAAATTATCACAAGTCGTAAAGTGAATAGAAGCTTCTAAAAGGCAGAGTCTATGTCATTACTATATTTGTATTACTATTTCTATGTCATTACTATATTTGTATTTTCAGCAGGTAGTACAGTATCTGGAACATAATGAGTACTTGATACTTGATCTTTCTTTCATTCATGTATTTTGAAAATATGAAAAATAATAATAATATCATTGATGTGACAGGTGGGCTTATTTTTCAGCACAAAATATATTTAAACTTGGTGTCATCAATAACATTGCTACTCATACTCCATTTTCAGTCATTGGATTGAGATCAATATTTTGTCTTTACAAATGATACAACAGAAAATCCCGTTTACAGGAATGTGATGGCATCGACAGGAACAGAATTTGTATTGTTTACTTTGACAAACCAGAGAACTTTTTATTTATCTGTAGCCAAATACAATATCAGGTTCAAAAACTCATTTCAAAGTATTTTGACATAAATTTACTAACCATCTTGTTCAGTTGGAGTAACATGAAATGTATCATATGTGTCCATGGCAAATGGATTCTTTATCCATTCGTTTTGATAAATACATGTAGGTCTTGACAATAAAATGAACAGTGCATGGTAAAGCAATTAATAAGCAGCTTTTTACTTTCTTTTATTTCATTCTCTAAATTTGGAAACAGCAGAAACTTTATTTTGTACATTCATTATACATAGCTCAGACTCTTTCATTAATGCTACTATTTTCTCATTTTGTTCAGGGTGGATTTGAGGACCCTACAATGATTTGTTTAGAATGCACATTTAAAAAAATCCACCAAATATTGAATTTGCTTACTCTTTAATATCACCACTAAGAAAATAGCAATTTTTTTTGCAGGGTGGGGTTCAAAAATCCTCTTAAAGTATTTCGACATTAGGAAACCAGTGTATTTCACAATAATATAGACTTGCCCTATCCTCTGCCCCACATATTGTCACTCAATTTTGCAAAGATCTATTCTTTTAATGTATTCTCTTTACATAGTTGATTATTCTTGTTACTTTTTGAAAAAACTATGTAACTCCTCACTTATAGTTTTCAATACATGAATCATGAAATGTGTCTAAACTGCACAAGAGGCCACATTTTAAATTTGTAAGTAACATGGTAATATTGTAACTTGTAACATTAAAAATAGAAAACTAAGCTTGTAGACCTGCTTTTCTTCCTGATATCAATTGAATTCAATCAGTGCAGAATCCAATGTGACTGTCTTGTGCCATGTTATTTTCATTTAAAAAAAATCTGTTTTGAATTGAGATTGGAAAATTTTCTTGATGTAGCATTACTATTAATAGGATTGTAAAGTAATAAATGTTCCCTAACATCAGTTTCAACACCACATCATGGGTGCAGGGTGTTCCAAAAGTCTTGGTGCAGTTTTAAGCAGTTTAAAACTGCTCTAAGACTTTTGGAACACCCTGTATGTAGTCATATGAACATCTTTAACTACATTTGTTGCTCCATCTCCTTGCACTGCAAAATAGGAAGATTATAGTTTCTCAATTAATTCATTGCAAAGGTCTTAAGACAAATGAGAAATTTTTCTTCCCACTACATTATATGTAAGAGGAACTATTCAAATCTATTTTGCATAAGATTTTCCAGGCATCTTTTCAACCATATCATTAGATACAGGTGGCATCAGCATTTTTCTTATAGAATAGGGATTTTTAAAGCGATTCTTTTGATGTCATGGGCAGGTGTTTGAAAAAAATTCCCTTATTAAAGCATCTAGTTTTTTCTGTCTTGCCAATGTACACTTTTAAGATGCTGTTTCAGTTGATTAGGTTTCATATTATATGCAGCTAAAGCACTTGTACAAAACCAGTGCAGTGATCTTTCTTGTCTATTATAATAGAACTTGTAAATTCCAATGATAGATACAGCGGATCGTATTTTATGGATTTGGGCTTTTTGCTTTGTGCTTTTATGTTTCTATTTCAATTATTTCTTTTATTTTTGATTATATTGATGTAAATCACTTTAGTAAATTTTCTTTTCAAAGCAGTTATGCATTTATCCATCATGAAGGAATATAATTTAACTTTAAAAAGAAGCAATAAAATATTTAATGATCGTATTTAATTGTTGAAAATTTCAAATGAAGTTGTTGTTTATTAACTCAATTTTTTAAAAAAAGGTGGGTTTATAAAAAAATTAACTATTTTGTAATTACTAAAAGGAATGCAATGGAGAGATCACTTATTGCTTTGGTCAAGGGGCTTCAATTCCCAGGCCTCAGTTTCCTCTTCTGTAAAATAAGAGGTTTGAGTTATGTGGCCTCTGAGGTCTCTTCCAGCTCTGAATCTATGATCCCATTATATTATGGTAATTTTAACTTTCACAGAAGCTTTGTTTAACTTTGCCTTGGCAGCTTTCATATTCAAATGCAGTAAGCTATGCAATGACACAGTTTATCTGTGTCATGGACCTAAATTGACTGATGGTGACAGTGGTGAATAGGACCCCCATCAAAATTTGACATGTGCCAACTCGAATTTGACCTCATTTGTGCTCATTGTATTGAGTAGTTACTGCATCGTCTTCAGTGTCAGCTGGAATGAACTAGCTATATTAGTTCTGCTGTTGCTAACATTAATCTCAACCTTGTTTTGTAGAAAACAAAAGTGGATGTTTTGCCAGAGTTAGACTGGAGAAGAATCCATTGATATTGACCAATCCTTGAGATTGTGCTGCCTCCCCCACTCCAGGCCCCTACCTCAAGGGTTTTCTACTTCCAATGGGATATTTTAGCCACAACTGGATAAATCGGAACTGATCCATGTAGGATTGAAATGTGCAACTACCTGTGTAATCTTAGGAAAATCACTTAAGATCTCTTGGACTCCGTTTTCTCATTTGTAAAATGAATTTGTTTCAGATGCTAGCCTCTAAAATCTCTACCAATTTTAACTCTATGGTCTTACTGCTTTGCAAGAAATGACCTCTAACCATTGAGCCACCAGCCTGAGTGAGAGCAGTTCACTTGAAAACACCGCGGTCTCATGGAAAGAACATTGTGTTTGGAATACAAAGACTTAAATTTAAATCTTGTCTTTGCTCCTGAATAATAGTTGGCATTTACAGTGTTTTAAGGTGTTCAAAGTCACCAGCAGGCTAGATATGGAGTTGGGGGGAGCTGGGTTTGAATTCTGCCCTCATGTACTGATTTATTTTGTCACTCTGGGTTATTCACTCAAGCCTCTCTGAGCTTCAGTTTCTTTTTCTGTAGAATAGAGATGACCTTACCTTTTGAAGAGGTTGTGTGCTGAGATAATAGTCATAAAGTCCTTTGCAAACTTTAAAACATTGCTAAATGTCAGCTGTTATTACTGTGATTTCATTTGATCCTTACAACTCTGTAAGGCAGGTGTCATAAGCATTATTACTCTGTCTTACAAATGAGGAAACTGAGACTCAGAACAGAAACAGAGAAATATACCTGTTGCACAGGTAATATGTGCTTGAGGCGGACTTTGAATCTAGGTCTTCCTGAGGCCAAATCCAGCTCTCTACCCACTGTAATCACACTGTCACTCCTTGGCACCTCAGTGACCTTGAGCAGATCACTCCATTTCTTTGAGGTCTCAGTTTCCACATCTCTAAAATCCAGGTATAGCCTTGAGAGCCATTGTTCTTGATGTGGGGTGTGCAGACTCTGAGGACTCTATGGATAGATTTCAAGGAGTCTGAGTTCAAATGGAAAAAAATGGCGTCTTTATTTCAATGTAATTTATTTCCTTTGTAATTCTACATATTTTACTTTGTGCATTTAAAAACATTCTGAGACCCATATTCTCCAGTAGTCTCCCCAAAGGGTCTGTGAGACAAAAGGGACAAGACCCCCTATTTTAATGAAAGGTATGGATAGTGAGAAGAATGGAGGAGGAAGTCCTTCCCCAGCAAGTCCAGGAGGGAGAGACAGTCAGTCTAGGAGGTTCTACTGCTCTTTTCTGTCAGGGAGAGGCAGGAGTGGGTAGGGAATAGACAGCTGGGTGCTATTGTGACATCTCGGGCTCTCAAGGTTTGGGCTATATGACTTCTAAAGACTCTTTTAGATCCAAGTCGTATAATTCTGTAAAGTGTGTGTGTGGGTGGTGGTGGTGGGGAGATCGAATAGAATATAGGAGGAGGGTGTTCTCCCAGATACATCACTAATCTCTCAGATCCCTTCTGAACTGTGGACTATATCAATGTCCTGGGATAGTGTGGGTCAGACCTTTCCCTGCTTCCCAAAGAGAACAAAAGAGATTTCTTCTCTTTGAAGCTTTCATTGAATTCCTTAGAGAAAGGTACCATTAAATACTGAGGTATTAAAAACTAGATATTTCAATTAGGTCCTTATTCTAGACATGGGGAAGCTGTGCCCTAGGGAAGAACATTAACCAGACTCGGGCAGCCACTAAT
>CM053622.1:19625846-19645312 GCA_028646595.1 Phalanger gymnotis | reverse complement strand
GAAGGAAAGAAGGAAGGAAAAAAGGAAAAAGTGTCACCTTTTCCATGTCTTCAAGACTTTCTCTATTTTCCCCTAGCCGCTAGTGTGATTCTTCTGAAAACTAATTTACTACTTAAATTAGTTTATTAGTTCTAATTATCATTTATTTAAATATCAATTATTTATATTAGTAAATTAATCTTAATTATTTTGTAGATAAAGAGAGGAATAGAAGTATAGATCAACAGACAGACACATAGATGACAGAGAGATAGAGAGACAGACAGGATAGATGATAGAGAGAGAGATGGACAGACAGACAGACAAACAGATAGATGAGCAGAATAAATGAACATTTGTTAAGCACTTACTGTGTGCCATGCACTGTGCTAAGCACAAACACAAGCAAAAAGAAAGGCAGTTCTTGTCTTCAGGGAGCTTGCATTCTAAATGGGGAAAGACAACACCAAAAGGGAGCTGAAATGGGGGAGAAGAGACAGAAGGTGGAGAGAGAGCTCAGGGAGTCATTCATAGGCTGGTCTGGGTTTGAAGTGAGCATGGTTGGCATGGAAGCTTCCTCGGTGAGGAAGGTGAGGTCGCAGGAAGGAGCCCAGCAAACTCAGGCTGAAGTCTTAGGGGCAGAGATGTTGCCGGGGTCAGAAGGCCAATGGGTAGAGGTAAAGAGGTGATCCAGGGAATCATGGGATGGTTAGGGTTTAAAGATACATATTTTTGATATATTTTATGTACTTATGCATGCTATCAACTCCGTTAATAATAGTAATGATAACAGTAACAATAACAATAATCATGGCTAGTGCATGTATGATAACTTAAGGTTTACAAAACACTGCACGAATATTACCTGATTTGTCCTCACAACAACCCTGTGGGGCTGGTGCTATTATCCCCATTTTACAGATGAGGAATTAAAGACTGAGGAAGATTACCGTTGTTTGTCCTTCATTCTGGAAGAGGACCATGACATCGGGAAGGTGATACCATGACTTGTAAGTGAATAGGATTTAAGCGAGGCAGGGCTGCGCAGTCACCAGCCTCACTTTCTCCTCCGCAGCCATCTGGGTCCAGGGGCCAGATATCGATCAGGAGGACTGGAGATGGCCCCTGAGAGAGATTAAGTTCCTTGTCTGAGGTATCACAACTAGTAAGTGTTAGGCAGGATATGAACTCAGATCTTCCTAACTCCAAGTCCAGTGCTCTGTCCATTGTACTATCTAGATGCCTTGAGGTTAGGGACTGATTCGTTTTATTGTTCATATCCTCAGTGCTGGGCACAGGGCCTGGCACTTAATACATGCTTGTTGGTTCATTGTTCCTAATGCCCTTATTGCTGTTTTGTATTCTTAACGTATGTTTCATGACATCCACACATACACACACACACACATACACACTAGCTCATAAGCTTAGCACAGAGTCTCCAGCACTTAGTGCAGAGCTAAGGGAATACTGTCTATAGAGAATTTTGCAAACCTAAAAGCCCTTTATACAAATCAGCTATCATTGGTCTTATCGGTAGAGACTGTGTATTCCTTGGTAGAGGCTGTGCACTCGTCCCAGAGAGGAAACCAGCTCTACTAAGCAATCAATGAACATTCATTAAGCACCTACTGTGTGCCAGGCAATAGACCAAAGCAGAGCAAAACC
This sequence comes from Phalanger gymnotis, assembly GCA_028646595.1. Classification (NCBI taxonomy): domain Eukaryota; kingdom Metazoa; phylum Chordata; class Mammalia; order Diprotodontia; family Phalangeridae; genus Phalanger; species Phalanger gymnotis. Next base: position 19,643,665 of record CM053622.1, on the reverse strand, counting down.
TGATCCTCTACTTACAGTCTTAGAGAGCTACCTGGAGGACTGAGAGATAAAGCAACTAGACCAGGGTCACACAGCTAGTAAATGTCCAAACCCACATTTAACTCAGGAAGTTTCTGACTCCAGGCCCTGAGCTCTATGCACTATGGCACCACCTAGTGGCTGATAGATGAAAGAAAGAAAGAAAGAAAGAAAGAAAGAAAGAAAGAAAGAAAGAAAGAAAGAAAGAAAGAAAGAAAGAAAGAAAAAGAAAAGAAGGAAGGAAGGAAGGAAGGAAGGAAGGAAGGAAGGAAGGAAGGAAAATGATAGATATGAAAGATAAATGATAGGATGGGGGGAGAGGGAGGGAGGGAGGGAGAGAGGGAGAAACAGAGACAGAGTGACAGAGAGGGAAGGGAGAGACAGAGACAGAGACAGAGGAGGGGGAGAGAGAGGGAGAGAGAGAGAGAGAGAGAGAGAGAGAGAGAGAGAGAGAATATCTTAAAGTCTAGAATCCGAAATTTCCTATAGGGCTCAGCTCCAATGTCACTTCCTACATGAGGCCTTTCCTGATCTCCTACAGTGGTTAGTACTACCCTCAGTTTTTTTTGTTAGTTTCTGTTGTATGTCCTTTATGTTTATCCACATAAACATTGTCTCCCCCAGTAGACTTTCAGAGAGAGTTAGTATGCTTCAGTAGAAGGATCACTGAACTTTCCTGCTGAATGAAGGAGTCTTGAGTTCCAAGTTCAAATTTCAGCTCTGCCTTGCACTTATGGGTGTGACCTTGGGCAAATCATTTCATCTCTACGGGCCTCAGTTTCCCCATTTTCAAATGAGCTTAATAAAGTAGATGGCCTCTGAGATCCCTTACAGCTCCAGAGCTGGGAATCCTCACTGTTCTCTTTGAGTCTTTGTTATCGCCTTCCTGATACCATGGTCCCTTCAAAAATAAAGGACAACCGACAACATGTAGCTGCCCCACTGGGGACCTAACTGGCCAGTTCTAGTTGAGTAACACAGCTCCTCGCTTCCTTCTTCTTTCCTTCTCTCCCTCTTCTCCCTCCTTTCCCTCTGTCCACATAGGGAATCATACTCTTACCTGTGGGTGGTCTGCCCAAAGGAATATTAATCTTGATAACGTGAAACCTAGCAAGACACAGGATAGATTTCTTTTTTACAAACCATGCCTTGAACCTAAATCACTCCAGCTCTCCTTAATTGGCCAACAATAGGTCTCAGCCCAAGCCTCACTGGGTCATTGTGAGTGAGTGAGTGTAAATAGAAATTGTTTCTGTTTTTGCCAGAAACCCTGAGGATCTTCCCCTCCCAGGTTGATTTTTTTTGGACTAGGTCAAAGAGGCCATTCTTTGGCCCATTCTTACCTAGCCTTACTCACTGAATGGGTATTCACTGCCTCTGATAAACTGAGACCTGAGAAAGACCTGGCTTAGCTTGAAAAGGCCAAGGTCTCCCACTTGAATCTGGAGCCATCTCCAGTCATTCTGATTTATATCTTGCCACTGGACTCAGATGGCTCAGGAGGCGAGAGAGTGAGGCTGGTGAACTTGCATGGCTCTGCCTCACTTAAATCCGATTCACTAGCAAGTTATGACACCATCTTCCTGATGTCATGGTCCTCTTCAAGAACAAAGGCCTATCAGCAACGACAGCATCCGGCACCTAGGACATCTCGAGGTCTTTGTACTTGCTAAATGAAACTGAATAAAAATATCGGCCATTACCTTTCCTTTTACTACAGGTTCCAAGAACCAAAACCTGGCCCAGACCCATCCATAACTTAACCTAGAGCCCCAAGATGAGATCAGAGCAAGGGGTCTTCAACTTTGTCCTGTCATGAACCCTTATGACAATCTAATGGTCTATGTAACCTTCCTCATGATCATGTTTTTAAGTGCATAAAATAAGATTATGAAAGAAACCAATTATATTGAAATATAGTTATTACAAAAAAATTGAGTTCACAGACCCCACTGTGGCTATCTGGAGCACATGCTTGGACAGAAGGCCGTATCCTACCAGACATTAATTACAGTGTGGCCTCATTCTTGAGAGTCATGCAGGGGCTGCCCTAGATCCCAGAGGGTAAAGAATCAGAAGAGGAAGGGAGGATAAATTTGGCCTCCTTCTTGAAGACTCCAGGGCAGCGCGAAGATCTGAGTGGGACAGAAACTATAATATAATGCTAATCCTGTGTGTACCAAGTAGTTTTGAAATCTAGCCTCAGATGCTTACTGGCTAAGTGACCCTGGGCAAGTCAATTAACCTTTGTTTGCCTCAGTATCCTTAACTGCAAAATGGGAAGAATAACCCCCCTCCAATGTTGTTGTGAGGATCAAATGAGATAATATTTATCACCAAAAAAAAGTGCTTAACACAATGCCTGGCATATAGCAGGCACTATATAAATGCTTCTATGCCTTCCTGTTTCTTTCTTTCCTCTTCCCCTGTCTTCCTCCTCTTACTTCAACCCTAAGGCGGTATGTGTAACAACCCCAAAAGTGTAGTACACCTTGCATCACTAAGACAACCCAGGGAAAAAAACCAGACAATTCTGTCTCCCCTTGAATAAAGGAAATAACAGAATCTCAGATTCCAAAGAGATCTGAGAAGCAATCCAGACTCTGCTTGAAGACCTCCATAGAGGAGAAGCTACTACTGCCAGTGTCAGCCCATCCCACTTTGGGACAACTCTCTGTTAAGCAATTTTCCCTGGTATCCAGCCCACTGGAATCCAACTATTTGAGCTTCCACCCACTGCCATTCACTCTACTTCATGGGACTAAACAAAACAAGCCTAATCTCTTTTCCACGTGACAGCCTTTCAAGTATTTGGGGATAGCTATCATATCTCTCCACCTCAAAGCCTTCCCTTCTCCAGGCCAAATATCCTCAGATACTCCCATGACTTGGATTCGAAAGCCTTCACTATTCTGACTGGCCTCCTCTGGTGCTCTCCAGTTTTATTATGATGCTAAACTGTAGTGCCCAAAACCCATCATCCCATTCCAACCATCCTCTGACCAGAGCCGAGTACAACAGGACTATCACTTCTGAACGCTACTCCTCTCTTAATGAAGCAGAAGATCCTATTCGCTTTCTTGGCAGCCATATTATACTATATTGACCTATCTTGAGCCCACAATCCACTAATCTTTTTTCAGACACATTGCTATCTAGCTCTTTCTTTCCCATCTTCTATTTTTGAGGTGCATGTCTTGAACCCAAGTGTAAGAACTTATATTTATTCCTATTTGACTTCATCTTATTCAATTTAGCCCATTTTTCTTGCTGTCAAGAACTTTTTGAATCCTACCCTCCAAGAGGGTAGCAATCCCTTCAAACTTTGTGTCATTTGCAAGCATTCCATCTATGAATTCATTGAAACCTCTGATAAATATGTGACTTGTACTGAGATCTCTTCCTCTGAGAAGGCCAGCAACAGTACACATGGACCCTAGAGACCCAGATGGATTGGATACCCTATAGACTTTAACAAGTACTGTGTGGGCATATTGAGTCTGACAATGACCACTTTGAACAGACTTTTTTGCCTCTGCTCCCAGTCCCATTCCTCCTCTCCTTCTGCTCCTACCTTGTATGTACATACAGGACAAACATGGCTTCATCTCACCTTGGAATTTAAAGGCAGAGGAGAAAGGAGAATCAATAGCGCAAAAAAACTGCTAGAAAAAAACCTACCGTAGCCTCTGTCCTTAGAGGTAGGAAAAAGGGAACCACTTCAGGGCCCTGGCTCACCTGCCATGTGGACGTTCCGGAGGCAGGAGAGGGAGGCGTTGAGTCGGGCGCACTCCTCTGGGTTGGCTCCGTATTTCTCCACTGTTTCAGACACCTGCTCATCGGTCATCTCCAGAAGTTGCTCTAGGCTCAGTTGGCCTGGGGTGATTTCCTTGGGAGCAAAGAGAGAATACAGGTGAACCAGACTATAAATCTGTAGATCACAGGAATCATATCTTATGCTTCTCTTACAAAGAGAGCTAGGAATCTGTGTTCAGGGGAGGCAAGTATTAGGAATCACATCCAGGACAAGCCAGAATGATTACTACTGGGTAAGTGGAAGCAGGACAGGGCCAGGGAAAAGTTGACCAAGGATCTTGCCACTGGAGATAAGAGGAAGTCCATTTGGTCATCTATGGTTTTAAACTATTCTTGCTAACTAGGAGCTAGGTGTCATTTCTAAACTTTGAAGGACTGCAAATGCCCTCCAACATCAGAGCCCTGGGGAAAAAGCCCCAGTCATCATGACCTGGCTACAGTTCAGCTCTTGGATCACCAAAGGGGCTGGTAAAGGACTTAGTGAAAAGTAAATGTTTGTTGAATATTCATTCATTCATTGCAAAACTACCTTTCATCTACTACTGCTAATAATAGCTTGTATTTATTCAGCACTTTAAAATTTCCAAAGCACTTACTTTATACATGTTATTTCATTTGATCATTTGAGGTAAGTATAATTATTTTCTCTGAGTATACCCAATTCTATAAAAAGTAAGTACCTTAGTGCGGATTGTGTTTTTGCCTTTCTTTGTGTCTTCCCCACTTAGCAAAGTATCTGGCACACAGCAGGCATTTAATAAGTGCTTATTGAATAAATGATCAATCTATATGTAAAGGTGATGGGGGACCACACCAATCAACCAAATCACTCCACCCCAGTTTAATTTCATGAGCTACAGCAAAAGAAAACTACCGCCAACATCTTAGGGCTGCCCCTAGAATCCTAAAGCCAGATGTATCTGTTGCCCTCTGGGGATCTGACCTGCCAGTGCAATGAAAGGGTAGGAGAGTAGCTCCAAAGCCTGTGCTTGCTCCACCTGGGTAGTGGCAACATTGTACAGTTGAAATAAGACTTGATTTGGAGGTAAAAAGCCTGGGTTTGAATACCAGCTCTGCCCCCATGACCTTGGACAAGCCCCTTAACATTTGTGGGCCTCAATATCCTCTTTTATAAAGTCAGAGGTTGGACTAGATGACCTCTGTAGGCCTCCTTAAATCTATGGTCCTTTGATCTTTATGGTGAGAAGAGAAAAAGATTGAGACATGGGAAGAGCAGAAAGTGGAACTGGCAAATGCCTCACTAAAAGACAGCTTCCCATACCTATAAGTAAGGGAAGATATAAAGCCAATCGCAGATTCTAAGGTCACCAAGTCCAACTCCCTAATTTCTGAGATAAGAAAACTGAGCCCTAGAGAGGTTAAGTGACTTGTCCAGGGCCACAAAAGTAGCGAGCATCCAGGATTTGAGTTCAGGTGTTCTGACTCCAGGTTCAGGACCCTTTTTATCTGAATCACGCTGCTGCCACCCATGACTTTAGGCAAGTCCCTTCCCAAAACCACAGCATTTCAAAGTTGGAAAGAAGCTTAGACACCATCTAGTCTAACAAGACTCCCTTCAACAATATCCCTGGCAGGTGTTCCAGGTTTTGTTTGAAGAGCTCCAGCGATGGAGAACTCATTACCCATTCAATTCAGAACAGCTATCATTGCCAGGAAGATTTCCCCTGACATCAAGACTAAATCAGCTCTTTGCAACTTCTCCCCATTGCTCATGGTTTCCTCTGTGAGTCCTTCGTTGCTTCTTCTGGCTAAAAATTATCCCTTTCTTCCTCCCTAAATGTCCTTTTTCTGGATTTCTCTTTTGTTACTATCATATTCTTCCTCACACCATCATTTTTTATTAATTTTTTTCCTTATGTATAGTTTTATTACTTAATATATTTAGTTTTCAGCGTTGATTTTCACAGGAGTTTGAATTACAAATTTTCTCCCCATTTCTACCCTCCCCCCCACTCCAAGGTGGCATATATTCTGGTTGTCCTGTTCCCCAGTCAGCCCTCCCTTCTGTCACCCCACTCCCCTCCCATCCCCTTTTCCCTTTCTTTCTTGTAGGGCAAGATAAATCACACCATCATTTTTGAGATACATGTTGGATCTCAATCCCACTTCTTACCCAATAGAGTACGAACAACTTGTGTCATTTACATTTGTGAAATACAGGCCCTTGCACATAGTAGGCCCCTAACACAGCAGCATGACATCATCGAAAAAGTACTAGACAGAGTCAGAGGACCTTAGTTCATAGGAATATGAGAGAGGGAAGAACGGGGAAGGAAATTAGCATCTATAAGTACCTACTATGTGCCAAGTCTCTCTTGTATTTAATAACTATTTATTGAATTAGGACCAAGGTTTTCCCCCTTTTCCACTTCCTCATCCAGGAATCAACCAGTGTGGGAAATCTTGCTCAAAGACTTAGCCAGACTAAGATCTAATCAAAGACAGTATCTGAATTTAGGCAAATAGGTGGTTTCCTGCTCATTGTATTTACTCAGGTCTGGGAAAATGTGGATTCAGACAGGTTATATGGAAATTGATAAATCTCTTTGACCAAGATTTGGGTGCCCTGTGTTACACTGTACCTCAAGATTCTCATTGAAATATGGCCCATCTCTCATTATAATATTCATTCTCTTATGAATTGTTAGCCAGTCAAGAGTTGATTGCCACCCTCAGGAATCTCTGTGACCTCTTTTATTAATAAAAAGTCAGCATTATTAATAAAATGATTGATTACTCAGAAATGATGTCTCTTGAACTTTTTAAACATCACACAGGCTCTGGGCTAAGTGCTTTTACAAATAAAATCTCATTTGATCCTCACTACCCCTTGCATTCAATCATTTAACAAACACTTCTTGAGATTAGGGACTGTCTTTTGCCTTTCCTTGTATCCCCAGAGTTTAACATAATGCCTGGCATAGAGAAGGTGCTTAAGGAATGTTTATTAGCTGACTAAGCATCTGTAATTGGAGTGTTGGTCAATGAGGGCCAATTCCTTAGGATATGGAAAATATTCCTGGCATAGTTTCAATCCAACACATGGGATCCCAACCATGAGTAACTGAAAGAGACAGTGCTGTGCAGTGATGAGTTTTCTAATTGGCTTTAAAGATAGGACTAATGATAAAGCTAGAACTGAGTTCATACATAAAACGATCAAGACGCTGCTCCCTCAACCTTTTTTTTTTGTCCTTCTCTCTTCTTTGGTGGCTATTCAAAGAGCTGTTTTTAGTCCCTAAGTTGGAAGAAGGGCAGTGGCTTTGTCTGCTTTGTCTCCTTATTCAGCTGCCATGTGGCCCTGAAGACATGGTGCCTGTTTTTGTTGTGTTTATTCTTTCCTGATCTTAACTGAATAAATATCCAGAGACAGAATGGACCAGGTTATGACTCTTTGAGCTTTGAAAGGGCAGAAGAACCATCAGAGCTCCCCCAGCCCACCCCAGCAACCAGAGGTCATTGCAGTAAGCAATAGCCTAAAGGGGCAACTTGCTTGACCCAGCCCAAGCAATGAATCCACCAAGCAGCAGCACACTGTATCCTGTAAACAAGGGAACAATTTGTTTTTCAAAAATGTCCCACCCAAAAGCAAATTTGTTTAAGGATTCCTGGCTAATAGTATTGGAATCTCCAAGCTGTCAAGGTTATCCATAGAACTCTGAGAAGATTAGGGGTAGCCACTGGCCTCTAAGAAATCCAAGTTGCCAGTGCTTGTGGGAGTTGAGAAAGTAAGCCAAGGGGGTGCTATACATCTATTATATGCCAGCCTGGCTTTTGTTTCTTTGATTGACTCAAAAGCCTTTGACCTGCTTAAGAAACAAGAAAACCTGGTTCACATAGGTTTAAGGTGCATGGTTGTGATACCCTTTGACCCTAAACAGGGTATATAAACTCAGAGGTTAGCATTTTGTTCAGGGCTCTTACTCGCTGAAAGAGTGTCATGTGATTTGACCAGATGAGACTCTGGGTAGCTGCTGAAGCCCCCCAGCTTTGAAAATCCAGATGTTGGTACCTCTCTCTCTGGTAACTATGTAATTCTTTGGTGAGACAACTAGAAGCCTGTCTGTTGATAACTGCGTGTGTTTGCTCTGTTTATATTGTCTCTGTTTGTAATTTCTGTTTGTGTTCTCTCTGAAATTCAGGATGCTGGCTTCTTCCTCTGAACTAAGTGAATGGTATATGTCTGCTTGATTAAACTGAGATTGTTAACCCCCTAAAGTTGCTTTCCTTTGTAAAGCAGATCAAAGAAACTGTGCTGGCAGCCCTCCTATGTGCTGGTGTTATTGGTCTTACACAGCCACAGTAGCAGCAAGCAGTGCAGGCACTTCATGTGCTTTGGGTGAATTCAATTAAGATGAATAGGAAGGGTCCTTAGAGATCATTTAGTCTAACCTCCTTTTACAGGAGAGAAGACTAAAGCCAAGGGGGGAAGAAGTGACTCGCGCAAGGTCACCCTGCTATTAAGTAGCAGAGCTTAGTAGGATTCCAACCTGACCCTCCAACTTGAAATGGAGCGCTCCCTCCCTCTCTTCTCTGCAGGAACTGGTTGGGGACTATGGATATGGAATATCACATGTACTATTAGGCTTGGTTGATATGTTGGTTAGTTTTATTGTATTGTCTTTTCTTTCCCTTTTTTTAAATAAAGAATAACTTTCTAGGAGTGAGGAAGAGGGATATATTCTGTGATGGAGGTAATATAAGCACAAAAGATAGCAACAAAGTAAATTAAAATTAAAATCTGGTGATCTTCCCATCTTTGGGCAAGACTTTCTGCTTTCCTGAGTCTCAGTTTCCCCTTTCTTTAAACTGAGGAGATGGGACTTCGTGGTCTCCTAGGCCCTTCCAGCTCCGTATCCTATATAACAATTGCCTAACTAGGTTGACTATTCTGGTGGGGGGTGGGCCAATCAGAGCAGCTTAAACACTTAGAAACTAGGTGTGGGCCAGGCCTCTTGAGGATTCATTTGACCTGCTTTGGGATGGAAGATTTAGAGCTGGAAGGGAGCCCGGGGTCCAGCCCACCCAAGACTCTCATTCTATAGATGAAGAGATGAAGTGACTTCCATCAGAAGCGGAGAGCCTGGCCCACCCTGGACTACCAAGGTAGCATCACAAACCCATCAGGCAGAAAGCTGGTTCTCTCCATATGGAGCAGAAATTTATCCTGAATAAAGAAAAGCCTTTTCCCAGGTCTATTTCATAGCAATGCTCTGCCCTCTTGTGACCGTATACAAGAAGTGCATCGTGACGCAGCTGGATTCAGCCATCCTGGTTCACTAAACATGCAATGAGCATCTATGATGCACAAACTACTAAGTTGGGTCCAAAACCACAAGAAATACTCCTGCTCTGCTCAGTGATCACTGTCCTTGACACTGAGGAAGATATGATTTAGATGGGACACACAGATCATAAGATCCCTTAAGTCAAGACAAGTTCCCCAAAGGCAGAGACTGTTTTTTGTATTTCTAACTCCAGACCTAGCACAATGTCTGGTAGACAGTAGGTGTTTAATAAATGTGTTAATTACTAATAATGATGATGATGATGATAATAACACTAGCTTTGCTATTTCCTTCTACAGCTCATTTTACAGATGAGGAAACTGAGGCAAACAGAAGTTAAGTGACTTACCCAGGGTCACACAGCTAATGTGAGGCTGGATTTGCACTCAATTCTTCCTGACTCCAGGCCCAGAGCCCTAATATGCCACCTAACTGAATGAACAAAATGTGGTTCCTGCCTTTATGGAGCTTACCACAGCACAGTCTTGCATGAGCCTCTATGTCATGTAGTGAATAGAATACTGGACTTAGCACTGAGACACCTGACTTTGGAACCCTCCTCAGATACTTTCTTAGTTTTGTGACCATGGGGGAATAACTTCATCTCAGAGTCTATCCCCAAGTGGACTGGGCTGCCTTGGGAGGCAGTGGCTTCTCCCACACTGAAGGTTTTCAAACAGAAGCATGCCAGGCATGCTATGGAGAGGAGTTTTTCCTAAGATTCCCAGAATCACAGCATTTTAGATGGGTTTTGTTCCATATGGCCCCTGAGGTACCTTCCAATTCAAAATTCTATGATTCTAGGAATCTCAGTTTTCTTATCTATAAAATAGGGGGTAATTTCCCCCTATAACTTACCAAACAGAGAGTTGAGGTGGCAGCAAGGTGGTGCAGTGGATAGAGCACCAGGCCTAGAATCAATCTTCTTGAGTTCAAATCTGGCCTCAAACATTTACTAGTTGGGTAAGTCACTTAACTCAGTTTGCCTCAGTTTCCTCAACTGTAAAATGAACTGGACAAGGAAATGGCGAACCACTCCAGTATCTTTGCCAAGAAAACCTCAAATGGGGTCATGAAGAGTCAGATACAACTGAAAAATGACTCAACAAAAACATCTCTGCCAAGACAACTCCAAAAGTGTTGGACACGACTAGAAAGTGACTCAGTAACAACAAAAACAACACATAGAGTTGATAATAAAGACCTGCTGCCCTTGATGAGTTCAAGCCACCAGTCCCAGAAGAACTAACTCACAGATACTGAAAGAAAAGACCAAATCCAGAGATTCTGGAAGATCATGGGGAATGGAAAAAGCAGGAAATGGTTGGAGGAGAGCAGGTGTTTGATGATTTATTTTAAGAGAAGACAATCAGGTCTGAAAACTATAGGCCAGTGAGTCTAACTTCAATTCCTGACACGGATTTGACAATGTTGAACACCTGGTCAAGAGGGTCTCTCCACATCCACTTTCAATTTAGAGAAAGAAACCTTAGAATCCATCTAGTCTAACCCACACACACACTTGACAGATGAGGAAACTGAGGCTAAGAGAGGCAAAACAAAGTTACACAAAGAATAAGTATGGCAAAAGTGGCATTTGAACCCAGGTCCTCTGACTAACAAATCCATCATCTTTTCCAATGTACCATGCTGCCTCCTTCAATTTAATGAGCTTACAGGAAGGTAAGCCTTTGTCTGGGATTATGATTGTGTTTTTTTATGAAGGGCATGGTCACAGGCCTTGGTATCTCCTATAGAATGGGTTTCAGTGCTGTTGGCCTCCAACATCACAGAACGGACTTTCTTGAAAGGAGCTAGCCCTGTGTATGGCCCTGAAAGGGGAAGCCAACAAGTTGGCTGGCCTTCTATCTATTTCATCTAGCCTCTCAGATTCTGGTCTCATGACAGGAGTAGAACCAAGTCCTGAAGGGACAGAAAATGTCATGAATGACCCAAAGTACATAGACCACTATCTGTGTTCTAGGTCATAGAACCTAACAGAGTATCTAATCCCAGATTTAGAGAATTCCTGGTGCAAGCCTTGGAGAGGCAGGCATGCAGCCTGAGAAATAAAATGATCCTAGATACAGAGCTGTAAGAGTCCTTCATTTAGCAGATAAAGAAACTGAGGCACAGAGAGGCACCTTGTTTTAAGCCAAAGAGATGGAAAGCAGCAGATCCAGGATTTGAACACAGGTTCTCTGACTGCAAACCCAACAGTCTTTCTCCTGTAACACGCTGGCTGCCATGTAACCACGCGTGCAACCCCCAAGGAAAGGCATCCTCTTGGCCCAAGGGTGAAGAATGGAGAGTTCTAGCAGAGACACTGGCAGAGGTGGGCATGTTCTGAACCATGTAGCACTGTGGAGAGGAGACTGCCAAGTGGCAGAAGGATCTAGGTGGCACAATGCACAGAGTGCTCGACCTGGAGTCAGAAAGACCTGCATTCAAATCCAGCCTCAGACACTTACTAGCTGGATGACCCTGGACAAGTCACTTTTCCTCTTCACTTCCTCTTCTCTGTCAGATTTCCAAGAATTCAGAGGAAAGATATTTAGGACTCCAGAAGGCTAAAACGGAAGACAAGGAAGGTGACCCAAGAGGGTTGGGGGATAAGTTGCTCAAGAATCGAAATCTGAAGACACAAAGGGGAACCATCCCAGTGAGAAGAAAGTACAGCATTTGTCTTAAGAGACCAATGTGGACCTATAAGGAACCCACCAACAAACTTAGGATTAAAAAAGAAATATAGAGAAGACAAAATGGAAGGTGGGTAACTGAGAGTGAATATAAGAACACGACATGGTCCTGAAAAGAAACTAAAGGCAGCCAAAAGGAGCTGGGTCATTATTACATAGGGAGAAGGGTTATGACGTTTGCTTGGGGTAGATAAGACTATGTGCTAACTACCAACAGAGGAAAAAGTCTGGACCACTCAGTGGGTGCTCTGCCTCTATCTTCTCTGCCAAAGGGGAAAGAGAACCTTTGTACTGGAGATGATTGAACAGAAAGAACTTAACAAGCAGTTTATAATCAAGATAAGTAAGTTGGTAGGGGAGCGCCTATGATCAACTGACCATTCCCACGATCAACTCCCCTGGCCCAGGTGAAATATATACTCCAGTTTTGAGAGACGTGGTCTTTGTAATTTCTGGGTGACTCTGATGATCACTGACACACAAGATAGGAGAGAAAGCACAAGAATGGAGAAGGGGAAATGTCTCAATTTTTCGAAGACAGAAAAAGACAGAAACTACAAACTACTGGCCAGTGAGCCTGAGTACTGTAACAAAATTCACAGCAGTTTGGAGGCAGAACTTTCTGCCCAGCTGTTATTGATAATTTGGCTTTAAATGAGCTCCTATTTCACCAAGATATGATCGTGTGAACTGGTAACCTCGTGGCCAAAGAGGCTAACCTCGGCTAACTGACCTCTTCGCTAAAGGGTGAGCTCTTTGTTGTAGCTTGGCCAGGGAGCTCCAGGCAAATCTCTAGTCCCCAAGGATCAAAGGGGTAGTAAGGATGTACGCTAAAGCAAAGTCACATGCCATGGCCTCCCAGGAGGAGGGAAAAGGGCGATCTAAGAAGAATCGGCTCCTCCTCTTTTCCTGTTAGGAGAGGAAAGCGTTATTGTTATTGCTGTCATTTTAAAAGCAAAATCTGCTACGGTTCCTAAGAAAATTCTAGAATAGATCATGAAAGAGATGACTGATGGGCTGACATCTAGAAAGGGAAGCAGTGATTACCAAGAGCCAGCCTGGCTTCTGGCAAGTCATGCCAGATAACTGCATTTCCTTTTTTGACAGTTACTAGAGTGATGGATGACAAGAATGCCATGGCTACATAGTTTCCTTAGATTCCAGAGAAGCTTTTGACGAAGTATCTCAAGCTAGTCTTGTGGAAAAGATGGAGAGATACAAATTAGAAGACGGTCTAGTTAAATGCTTTTAGAACCCCTTGGTTGGCTGGACTCAAATATTTACTAATGGTTGAGGGTCACTGTGGCAGGGGATTTCCCATGGAGTACCCCAGGAATCCGTGCTTGGCTTTGTGCTGTTTCACTTTTCTATCGATCAGTCAACCGATAAACACTTATAAAGCACCTACTATGTGTCAAGCACTGTCCTAAGCACTAAGGATACAAAGAAAGGCAAAATATAGCCCCTGCTCTCATGGAGCTCACAGCCTAATGGAGCAGATAACATGCCAATAGCTATGCATGCACAATCTATAGACAGGATAAACTGAAAATAATCATCAGAGGAAAACACTGGAATTAAAAGGGATTGGGTAAGGCTGCCTGTAGAAGGTGAGATTTTAGATGGGACTTGAAGGAAGTTGGTTGGTTGGTTGGTTGGTTGGTTGGTTGTTGTCCTTCGTTCTCGAAGAGGACCAAAATGATATCACCATGCTAGAGTCAAGTTTCAATGTGTCTGACTATGGCTGATCAGACCAATATGAGCTCAGAATGCTCTAGCACAGGTCGGGCACAAATAGTCCATGTGAACATTTGGGGTGGATTACCTAAATTGGCACATCCTGCATTTCCTTTGAGCTGTTTCAATTCTGCTTTGCTCATAGAGCACAGCACCTTCTCTGACGTGGGCATGCCATGCTGAGAAGGTAGAGATGAGGAGGGAAAACATACCAGGCATGTGGGACAGCCACCGTAAATGCCCAGAGTCTGGAGATGCAGTGTCTTGTCTGAGGAACAGCGAGGAGACCATATTACTAGGCCGCAGAACACAAGAAGGGGAGTGAAATGTAAGAAAACTGGAAAGGTAGAGTGGAGTCACTCTGTGAAGGGCTTTTAATGCCCAACAGAGAATTTCCTATTGGAATCTGGAGGTGATAAGGAGTCCCTGGGCCTTATTGAGTAAGGGAGTGACATGGTTGGACCTTAGCTTTACGAAGGTCACTGAGTAGAGAATAGACTGGAGTGGGGAAAGAATCTGCCGGTGATATGAAGCTGGGAAGGGGAGCTAACATATTTGATGACAGCTAGAAGCTAAAAGAATCTTGACAAGTTAGACCACTGGGTGGAATATGCTAAGATGAACTTCGACAGGGATAAATATAGTTCTGCACTTGGATATTAAAAAAATCAGCTTCACAAGTACAAGATGGGGGAGGCACAGTCAGACTGCGGTTGTTCTGAAAACAAGCTGGGGGGTTTTAGTGGACAGCAAACTCACTGTGAGTCACCAGTGGAATATAACAGCCACAGAAAGCTAATGAGATCCTGGCCTGCATTAAGAGAGGCCTGGCTTCTAGGAACAGAGAGATGATAGTGCCTCTGTGCTCTGCCCTTGGTAGACCTCATGTGATGCACTATGATCCAATGTAGGAGCCATGGTTTAAGAAGGATATTGCTAACATGGAGAATGTCCAGAGGAGGTAACTGGGAAGGTGAAAGACCTTGAGGCTATAACATATGAAGATTGTTTTAAGGAAGTGAGCATGAGAAGAGAAGACTTGGAAAGACACGATAGCTGTCTTCTAACTTGTGAAGAAGAAGCAAGTTAAACTTATTCTCATGAACCTTAGAGGGCATAACCCAGAACAGTGGGTTACAAAGAGGACCACGTAAGCTGAGTGTCAGTGAATATGTGTTAACAACTAAAACTCTCCTTCATCAGGAGATAGTGGATTCTCTCTCTCTGGAGGTCTTCAAGCAGAGGTCAGACCACCATTGATGGGGTAAATCTTAGTGGGGACTCCTTTCATGACTGGCATCAGCAAAATGGCTATTGAGATCCCCCCTAACTCAAATTCTGCTTTCTTTTAGCTGCTAGAGGTGCTGAGAAGTCCAGTGACTTGCATTGGGCCACAAGCTTCCTTTCTCTTCCTCATGCATGCCATTCCACTGCCCAGCACTGGACCCCTCCACAGGCTGTCCCCATGTGCCTGGAATACCCTCCCTCCTCCATCTCCATCTTAGAATCCCTTGGTTCTTTCACAGCTTTGCCCAAATGCAACCTAATACATTAGAAATTTTCTGATGTCCCCCAATTACTCATGCCTCCCACCAAATGATATCATATTTAATTCATATAATTTTCTTTGTATATACTTATATATTTGACATGTAGTCTCCTCCCTTTGGAAAATAAGGTCTCTGAAGGCAGAGACCGCTGAATTTTTGTCTCTGTATCACTAGCACCTAGGACAGAGCCTGGCATGTAGCAAATGTTCAATAATGACTGTTTGATCAGCAGATTGACTGGATGAAAGTTGCAGAGAGAGACAGATTTGGACTCCACGTAAGGAAAAACTTTCTCAAAATTACAGCTGCCCAAGGTGGATTTGGCTGACTAGGAACTAATCAGCTCCCCCTCGCGGAAGGTCTTCAAACAAATTCTGGCACCTGAGGTCCCTTCTAACTCTAACATTCTGTGATTCAATAAAATGCCAGAGACAGGGCTGGACCCCGAGTTAACCTGACTCCAAGTGAATATTCTATTCACAAGGCCAAATTGCCTCTCCGAGGGGAGATGGGGAAGGATTGTCATTCATTTGAAATAAATTTGATCCAATTATCAAAAATACTCTTCCCTGAATAAACTAACAAAACCAAGAGCTTACAATTTGATAGTACCTTTTGCAAAGTGTTTTGTATATATTACGAAATTTGGTCTTCACAACCCTGTAGGGTGGGTGCTATTATTATAATAATTTTACAGATGAGGAAACTGAGGCTGAAAGGAATTAACTGACTTGCCCAGAATCATACAGGCTCCTAAATATTTGAAGTAATATTCAAACTCGGGTTTTTTGTACTCAAAGTCTAGAGCTCTATCCACTGCACCACCTAGCTACCTTATTATTATTACTTATTATTAATAATAACTAAATAGTAACTGCTTCTCTTTTGGCCAGGAACCCTGTGGGTCTTCTCCTCCCAGTTTGATTTTTTTTTTTTTTAGTTTTGATTAAAGGGGCCATCCCTTGATTAACTTCTTAAAGAGGCCTGTTCATTGAATGGGAGTTACCTCACTCAAAGTGAGAACCTGAAAAGACCTTAGCTAGGGCCAGGGTCTCCCATTGCATCCTGGGCCATCTCCAATCATCCTGATGAACATCTGGTCACTGGACCCAGATGGCTCTGGAGGAGAAAGTGAGGCTGGTGACCTTGTACAGCCCTCCCTCACTCAAATCAAAGTCAACTGCAAGTCACGTCATCATTTCCCTGATGTCATGGTCCTCTTCAAGAACAAAGGACAAACACAACAACAACAATTAATAATAATATTTGTTATTAATAATAATAGCTAGCATTTCTATAGTGCTTTAAGGTTTGCAAAGCATTTTACAAACATAATAACATTTTATCCTTACAACAACCATCTGGAAGGTAAGTGCTGTTAATATCCCCATTTTACAGATGGGGAAACTAGAGGTGAAGTGACTCATACAAGGTCACATAGTTAAGAAGTATCTGCAGCCAGATTTGAAATTATGCTTCCTGATCCCAGGTCCAGCTGTCTCTCAACTGAGCCACCTAGCTGCCCCTAGGAGAGATATCTATCATATCACCTGAATAAGAAATGATTTTAATATACTAGGCTAGTAGGTTGCCCTATTCTAAGAGTACCACAGATACAGCAGAGTGATAACAGCAGAACAACGCTGCTGGTGGGATAGAAGGAATCCTGCTGAAAGTGAAAAGTCTCCTGCCCAAGGCTCTTCTCATCTTTCTGATGTAACTAATGATCCCTTCCCTGCCTCCCTCACCGTTGGGAACACTAAGTGAAAAGAGGGAAGTAAAAGCCTTTGATGAGTGAAAGGCATCATAAGCCAAAGGAAGGCACGACCAGGATCACAGCCACTTTGGAGGAAGGACATTAACAAGCCGAGAGTGGCCAGAAGAGGGCGATCAGGCTGGTGAGGGGTTCATTCCATGCCATAAAAGGATGGGTTAAGAGAACAGGGAGAGAGAAGTGTCAGGACACAGTTTCTGAGTTCAGGTATTTGAAGGGTCTGTGAGATGGAAGAGAACCTGGACTAATTGTTTGGCCCCAGAGTGACGGGGAGAAGTCACAAGGAAGCCAATTTAGGCTGGAATCAGGAAAACCTTCCTTACAATGAAAGCTGCCCTCTGGAGGAGTGGGCGGACTCCAGAGGCACCAGGTTGCCCTTCCTCAGGATTTTAAAGCAGAGGCCGGATGCCCACTTTCGAATATAGGCTCGCTTTTAAGTAAGGGTGGTACTAAATGGGCGCTGAGTTCTCTTCCAGCTCTAAATTCTATGATTCTTTGGAAATTCCCTCCGGTCATGTAAACCACAACTCCCCAACATCTTCTCATTATGTGTCCCAGCATGATAGGGGGCTTCTCTGCTACAACATAAACTATTTAAGGGCAGGGACTATTTTATTTTGCTTTCCTATCCCCAGTGCCTAATATACAATAGGCACTAAATAAATGCTTATTTATTGATTGCTTTCTTTCCAGATCTTTTGATCCTGTATAACTACTCGTGGACCAGTCTAGATAGGTCCAGTAGATTGGACACTTGAAGATGAATTTTTGAACATGAAAATCCATGAAACCAAGATTTTCAATCTATCCCTAATTAGTTTCCTCTTATTCAGCTGGTTCCCATGTTCCAGCTGGTCATGGTCCTTTGGGATGTCCACTCTTCCAATGCATTTGCCGTGTCTCCTGGCCTTGGATC
>CM053622.1:19580282-19625346 GCA_028646595.1 Phalanger gymnotis | reverse complement strand
ACAGTCCATTGCCTCTAGTGTAGTATATAAGCTCAGAATCACAGATTCTTATAGGTAGAAGGTCCTTCAGAAGGCATCTGGTCCAACCAATGCCTGAATGAAGATCCCCTCCCCAACATTCCCAACAAGTCGCTGTATGCCCTGTGTTTGAAGACCTTCACTGAAGTATCCACCACCACCCCCAGTGGGCTGAGGCAGCCGATTCCACTTTGGGGAAGCTCTAAAAAATAGCTAGAATTTATGTAGTACTTTCAGTTCATGAAGCACCTTTACATACACGAAATTTAGGTAAGCATACCATCTACGCCTTTAAAAACAAGAGATTACATGTATATGGTGCTGTAAAAGTTACAGAATGTTTTACAGATATTATCTCAAGACATTGATGAAAATGTTAGATGGAATAGGGCTAAGCACAAATCCCTAAGGCATTTGAGTGCTGACCACTTTCCATTAAACCATTCGTAACTACTCAAGCAACATGCGCTATCCAGTTTCATCCTCACAAGAGCCATGTGAGGAATGTGTTATTATCCCCATTCTACAGATGAAGAAACTGAGGCTAGGAGCATTTGTAACTTGTTCAGGGTCACAAATCTAGTAAGTGTATGAGGCAGGATTTGAACTCGTCTTCTTGACTCAAACTCCAATGCTCTATTCCACCTAGCTGCCTCTAAATATATGGAAGTTTTCCCTGGCATCAAGCCTCAATACGCCCCTTTCCAACTTTGACATTCTTCGCTGAAAGCAGAGGCTGTTTTGTTTCTACATTCCCAGTACATAGCATCCTGCCTCGTGTAAATCACAGAATCACAGAACTGCAGGGTGGGAAGGGACTTTGGTGGCCATCTGTTCTGATGCCTCTCTGAGCAAGAACCTCTACTATACATGGATGACAAATGGCCATCCACCCTCTGCTTGGAACCTTCTGTAGTCAGCACTCAGGAAATGAATTGAGTTACACCAAATTACACACTAGGTGGTACTGTGGATAAAGCACTGGGCTTGGAATCAAGAAGATTTCTGAATTCAAATCTAGTCTCAGATACTAACTGGGTGACCCTGGGCAAGTCACTTAATCCTGTTTGCCTCCGCTTCTTCATCTGTAAAATGATCTGGAAAGGGAAATGGCAAACCACTCCCATATCTTTGTCCAGAAAGCCCCAAAAGGGGCTGTGAAGAGATGGACACAACCAAAATAACCAAGGAATGAAAATGGAAAGCAGTTTGGAAAACAATAAGTTTGGACAAGCACCTTATGCCATACCCAAACAACATTCTGATGGACCTGCAATGTCATGATTATGGGTATTCCCTCCAATAATGCCAGTCACTACCCATCCTTGCCTTACTAACCTGGGAACAATTCTGTTTCCTTGTCCTCCCACTTCCTGGCTTCCCAGGCTTCCATCAAATCCCAGCTAAAATTACACTTAGAAAGTGCTTAATGATAAACGTTGGTTGAATTTAATTGAATTCTCTACCCCTCACAGTCTCCATCGTGCCTCTAAATAATTAGGCAGACACACTGTCTCAAAGTTTGACTGTCTGTTATGGCCAGTTTAATATATGTGTATTTTTGCATAGTCATTTTATATGCAATCCCATTCAAAGCTATTATTCTCCCTCACATATTCAGATGGAGATACGGAGACACAGAGATGAGCCCAGTGATCACCCTGAGGCAGGTATTTACTGATCCTCCAACCCAGCCATTCTCCCAGGAAAGTACACAGTTGCCCTAAAAACTGCCTATAGGGAGACTATACTGATATTCTCCTCCAACCCCATGCAATTCATTCAACCATCGATTCATTCAATGAATATGTATCCACTATGTGCCAAGAAGTAAGATGGGGCTGGGGATATACAGATCAAAAGGAAATAATCCCTTCCCTCAAGAAGTTTGCATTCTGTTGGAAGAAACTGCATGTACACTAAAAATAAACATTAAACACATGCAAAGTATAATGGAATTTGTATGATATCAAGTGTCCAAGTTTAACCTATTCCAGTAGATTAACAATCATTTCGGAGGTTGGGGGAGGGCATTAACAACTAGGGTGGGCTTCCTGAAGGAGGTAGCTCTTGAGCCAAGCTTTGAAATGAAAGCAGAATCCTCTGAGGAGGACAAGATGAGAAAAGAGTGTATTCCAGGCATGAAAATAACCTGTGCAAAGACACTGATCTGTCTTTCTAGTGGATAATCACTGTGAGACAGGGAAAAATCAGAAACCAATACCTGGCCAGGGTCAGAGATGAAGGATAAACCATCCGGGCATCAAGAAAGGACTAAGAAATTGGCCACCAGGCAGAAGGCTGAGCTGGGAGGGCTATACAATGGAGGGGTTGAACTAGATAAGGTGTTCCTAACCCTTTTTTGGCAGTCTAGGGAAGCCTATATTATTGGCTGCCTACATTCATAATGAAAGAAAATGCTAGATTTCAGTTAGAGGTCAGTAAAAATAAAGATGTAAACTTTTTCCCATTCTAAGATCACAGACTCCCTGAAATCTATTCACGAACCCTTTAGGGATCTAAAGATCTCAAGATAAAGAACCCCTAGACTAGATTATCCAAAGGTCTCTTCCCACTCTGATAATCTATAAATCTATGGACAGAAGGTATTCAATTCTCCACTTCCGTTGTCTCAGCTTCTTCCCTCTGACCAATCAGCAGATGGCAAGAGTACAGTCAGTTCAACTGCCAGTGGGAGTCAACCAAAGGTCTCTAACAAAAGAGAAAGCCAAGGCAAAGGGCAAGAAACAACGTTCCCCAGGACAGCTGGGGGTCACATTTCCTTCAAATGTAACAAGAGGTTATGTTTAGTTACAATGTAACAAGAAGTTACATCTAGTTACAATGTAACAAGAAGTTACATTTCGTTCCGGAAACAAAGTCTGGGATTAAAGCAAGTCAAGTTTAGACAAACATTTAAGTGCTACAAGGTCTAATCGTACCAGGTAGATACTAAGGTGACCTTTGAGAGAGCATCCAATGATAGAAGGGCTGAGTTTGCTTTTCCATTTAAACAAATCATTATTAATTATCTTAAAAGATGGCAAGGCAGTACAGACGATAGAGCATTGGGCCTGGAGACAAAAAAAGACCTGAGTTCAAATCCAGCCTCAGACACTTACTAGCTATATGATTTCAGGAAAGTTACTTACCCACTATCTGCCTCAGTTTCTTTATCTGTAAAATGGAGAAAACAAGGGCACCTACCTTCCAGGTTGTGAGGATCAAAAGTGATCAGATTTTTAAAGTGACATATAAATGCTAGCTGTTTATTATTATTATTATTATTACTATTGCAAATAGATTATTCTATCAGTGCTTTCAAATAGACAAAGAAAACATTTCCCTAATAATTGCCCTGTGAGGTGAGCACTACAAAAATTATTATCTTCATTTTACAGATGAGGAAACTGAGGCTCACACGGGTTAAGTGATTTTCCAAAGGTCACGTAGTAAATAGTAGAATCAAAATAAGAGGCTGGGTCTCCTAACTCTAAATCATGTTCTTTTTTATTCCCCAAGCTTGGCATGCTTTCCCTGTTTACCACTGCCTCTTAGAATTTCTCACTCTCTTCAAAGCCATCTTCAGCTTGAAGCCCTCTCTGATCCCCTCGGTTACTAATGTTATACAGTCGTTTCAGTCGTGCCTGACTCTTTGTGACCCCGGTAGGGTTTTCGTGGCAGAGATACTGGCGTGGTTTTGCCATTTGCTTCTCCAGATCATTTTACAGATGAGGAAACTGAGGCAAACAGGGTGAAGTGACTTGCGCAGGGTCACACAGCTAGTAAGTGTCCGAGGCTAGATTTGAACTAAAGGAGATAAGTCTTTCTGCTTTCAGACCTGGCTCTATCCACTGCCCCTCAGCGGCTGGAACTCCACCTGAAATTACTTTGTATTTACTTTCTGTCCGCATGTTTCTCCCATTAGAAATTGAGCTTCTTGAAGTCAAGTGAGGCTTTTTTTGTTTCTTTTTTTTGTTTTATGGGTCTTATGTCAACACTGAGAACAGTGCCTGGTCCAGACATGTACTCCCCAAGAAAAAACTCCCTCCACCAAATCAATTAGCTAAGTGCTTTGCAACTTGTATTCTTAGAAAATTGCCTGGGAATACCAAGAGTTTAAGGGATTTGCCTACAGTCACGTAGCTAATACTATAGTGAAGCCGGATCTTCTCAGCTGTAAGGCAGGCTACCCCTAGACTGCCTTTAGAAGCCTGGCACACATTAGGTTGTTAACAATTGTTCATTGCTTTGCTGATTTTTTCCCCTCTGCCACCCTTCCTCAGAATCTAACCCCGAAGCTGAGTTCTATTCATTATCCTTGTCACTTTCTAAGTCAAGATATCCTTCCCTGGACCACTCCCTTATATGTGTTGTCTCCCCCATTAGAACATAAGCTCCTTCAGGACAGGTCTGCCTTTAATTTTATATTTGGATATTCTGAGTTTAGTGTTGGCACATAGTAAGCATTTCGATCTTTTTGTCATTCTTTCTTTCATTTATCCAACCATCCCGATGAAGAGACCAAGAACCACCAAGAAGGGCATTTTCAAAATGAAACCACTAGCTGATGCTGAATTTCATGGATGCTATAAGAAGGATACTAGAATAACGTTCTAGATTAGAAGTCAAAAATCTGGCTTCTAATTGCAAATTTTGCATCTTGTTTGGTCCATACTCAGTCTATGGACCTCGATTTCCAGCTCTGACAAATGGTGGGGAGGGGACAGGGAAAGGCGAACTAAATGGCCTCTGAGGTCTCTTCCAGCTCTAGATTTATGATTCTATGGCCCTAATGCCAGATCTGGAAGTTCAGAGGTCATCCAGACCAATCCCTTTATTTCACACACAAGGGACAGAAAGTGATTTAGCCAAAGTTACACAGGCTGCAAGCACCAGAGACGAGATTTGAACACACAGCCTGACTCCAGGACAATGCTCTTCCTATTGCACAACTCAACCTCCCATTCGTTACCTATGCTGTGTTTGGACCTGAAAAAGGCCTCAGAATTGTGCCACCAGCCTCAGTCCTGGTTATCTGGGTCTCTGCCACCCAGAGCTAAAGTTTGCCATCTGGCCACAAGGTGGCAGAAGAGCCCTTTTCATAGTGGGTGGAAAATTTTCCAATCCATCAAGGCCCAGCATCTTCCACTCCTCATTACTGGACTTTGTATTAACATGAGAGTAAATTTAGCTGCATAATCAAGAAAAAATGTAACTAGCAGTACGTGTGACAGGGCTAAAAATAGGCCCTCTTAAGGCCCCTGACGCAAGGTGGGGAAATTTTCTTTCATCACCTAAACCAAGATAATAACAGTCATGATAACAAGCATCATAACAAGCATGTATTGGAGTCAGTGGGAGACCTGTGTTCAAGTCCTAACTCCAACTATATTAGCTATGTGCCCCTGGGTGACTTACTTAACCTCTCAGTTCCCAGGTAATAATGACACATTATTACTATTATTATTGATAATTATATACTACTATATGCTCACTAGCAATTCCGTTTGCCTCAATTTCCTCATCTATCAAATGAGCTGGAGAAGGAAATGGCAAACCGCTCTGGTCTCATGGCCAAGAAAACCCTATGGACAGTGTGATCCACAGGGTCATGGAGACTCAGACAGGACTAAATGACTGACCAATGACAACAATTATCAGCAGAGTGGCATAATGAATAGAGAGCTGGCCTCAGAGTCAGGAAGCACTGGTTCAAGTCCCACCCTTGGCACATACTGGTTGCGTGGCCCCAGGCAAGCCATTTAACTTCTCAGGGATCTAGTCAATTCTATAAGACTAGCAACTGCAAAGCTTGCCTTGGTAGAGGGAGTTCCCACGCTAGGAGTTTCCCAAGTTAATGAAATCACAAGTTCAGGCCACAAAGACGGTGATGATGAAGATGACAAGAAGTGACACAATTTTAAGGTTTGTTATAGAAAGCCGCGTGACCCTTGGCGAACCCTTAGACCCTCTCAGCCTCAGTTTCCCCACCTATAAAATGGGGGATAATAATAGCACCTACCTCTTTGGTCGTTATGCGGCTCCGATGAGACAATATTGTACAAAACTTTGCAATCCTCAAACTGTTACATAAATGCTAGCTGGCAGTAGCAGTCAGGTATGGGTTAGACAAAACTGCTTTGGAAGGGTAACAATACCGATGGCGGTACAGTGGTTAGAGCACTGGGTCTGGAGTCAGGAAGAACTGAATTCAAATCTTTCCTCAAACCCTAACTAGGTGTGTGACCCTGGGCAAGTCACCTAACCTTTATCTGCTTCAGTTTCCTCATCTGTAAAGTGAGAGTACTACTTCTCAGGGCTGTAAGGATTAAACTAAAGTACTATGCCAATCTTCAAGTGCCATATAAAGACTAAGTGTTATGATTATCACCGTCATTATTAAATAAATGTTTAACTCACAACCACACTGGGAAGTAGGAATAGTACTTGTACTATTAACATCCCTATTTTACAGATAATGAAACTGAGGCTCAAAGGGGGGGTGACATGACTTGCCCACGATGGATCCCACAGCTAGATCCCACTGGATCTGAGAATTGGCACTAAAAGTCCAATGAGAAAGGGCTGGGCCTGCATCTCAGAATCACGCAAATCTTCGAGGTGGAAGAGACCTCAAAAGCCCCTGAGTCCAAATAGTACCTGAATTTTTTTTAAAAAATCCCCTCTGTAACACACCCAACAAGCGGCCATTTCGCCTTTATTTGAAAAGCTCCAGTGGGACTGATTTGGGGGTTTGGGCAGCCAACTTCACTTGGGCACCATGGACAGCTCTATTAGCTAGGCAGGACTTCCTTAAATCAAGATCAATTCTGCCCCTTTGCAGTGGCCACCACGCTGCTCTTGCTTCTGCCTTCTGGGGCCAAGCCTCTGGACTCACCAGCTTGTGTCCTCCCTAAAATCCCCTCAACTTAATAGCCATAAGAGGCAGCCCTCTGCCCTCTGCTAATTGCCAAAATGTTTTTTTTTCCTTATGGAAAACCTACAATATTCACTCACTGCTGCAAGTTCTGGGCTCTGGGGTCAAGCAAAAAAAAAAAAATCTTAATGACAGGCCTTCAGATACTTGAAGACAGCTAGCTATCATCAATCTTTGCTTCCACAGATGAAACATCCATAGGTCCTTCAGGTATATCAAAGCCAGACTATAGAGAGCCTTGTATTGTATGCCAGGGTCAAATAAGCACATGGTGCAATGAATCTAGGATTTCAATCAAGGTAAATATTCCTTCCAATTTATCCTCTGCAACTCTGGTCCATGTCTTCCCATAATTTCACCACAGGAGCTCCACTCAATGTGACAGGGGGCTTTCCTTGCATTCTCTTGATGCACACTTGGACTATCTACCTGTTATCACTCATTCTTGCCACAGGGCAGGCCTATTGGTCCTACAATGCCACACGACAATAGGTTGCAAACTGCTGGCTCTCACTACCAGGCAATTGTCCC
This sequence comes from Phalanger gymnotis, assembly GCA_028646595.1. Taxonomy (NCBI): domain Eukaryota; kingdom Metazoa; phylum Chordata; class Mammalia; order Diprotodontia; family Phalangeridae; genus Phalanger; species Phalanger gymnotis. The sequence goes on along the minus strand of CM053622.1, from coordinate 19,617,857 downwards.
AAGGCCCTCATCCTACAAGGTAAAAATGAACACAGGTCCAACCAAAACAACACCTTCTCTTTCTCCTACCCCTTCAGCCTGGAGCCACTGCCCACTTCTGGCCTCTTCTTTACCAAGGGTGTGGTCCAGCCTGACCTGGGTACCTCCCACTGAGAACCCAGTGGGGATCAGTTACCAAACACCTGAGATGGAAATAAAACAGTGGGCTCTTATAGCCATGGTTCCTGCAGCCAGGGGCCCAGAACTACCCAGAGGTTGCCAGGGCAACCGTTGTCAGAACAGCCAGCGTTCTGGCAAAGGCCAGCTGACAGCCACTACCAGCAAAGGAGGGGCGGAGGAGGGAGGCACTCACTCTGGTAGCAACAGGCTCATTTGCATCTGCATGCAAATTTTATTCTGTGGCTGGGGAAGCCATGAGAAACAACACAAGCTCACATTTCTGGAGGGCCCTGGCTCATAGTCTGTTGGGTCAGATAGTCAGGTATTGCTATCTTATTTTAGAGATCAGGAAACTAAGGCTGAGCACAATTTAGTAATTAACTGGAGTCACACAGCTAACACGTTTCTGGGGCAGGATTCAAACCCAGGTTTTCTGAATCCAAAGCCATTGACGTATGCCACACTGCCTTCACTTTTTGGTTTTGTTTTTTTTTAACTATAATTGAATTTTATAATGGAAAAGGCATAGGATTGGAAGGTAAGAGGTCACATGTCCAGCTCTGGCTCTGCCACTGATTCAGTCGCCTAGTCCTCTCTCTGGTCCTTATTTTCTCTGGCTAGATATTAGTTCCCTTACAACTCTCACCTTTTATTTTCTCTATTCTGAGGTTCCTCCCAGTAGTAACATCCTATTTCTCAAGACCCCTCACAGACCTGACATTCCATGTTCTAAGTACCCTCCCAGCTCTGACATCCCCTGCTCTGAGGCCTCTCCCAGCCCTGACACCTCCTGTTCTAGGCCCCTCCAGCCCTGACAGTCCTTATTCTAAGGCCCCTTCCAGCTCTGACATCCCCTGTTCTAAGGCCCCTCCCAGTTCTGACATCCCTTGTTCTGAGGCCCCTCCCAGTTCTGACATCCCTTGTTCTAAGGCCCCTCCCAGTTCTGACATCCCTTGTTCTAAGGCCCCTCCCAGTTCTGACATCCCCTGTTCTCAGGCCCCTCCCAGTTCTGACATCTCCTGTTCTAAGGCCCCTCCAAGCTCTGACATGCCCTATTCTAAGACCCCTTCCAGGTCTGACATTCTCTGTTCTAAGGCCCCTTAGACAGCTCCAACAGTGTCTAAGCACCCCCTCCAACCTCGGACATTCCCTTTTCTCAGACCCCTCATAGATCGAACATTTGATATTCTCAGGACCATCCAAGTTCTGCAATTGCTAATAATCTTGATAATAAGAACAACGATAACTCCTATTCATCCAGCATAATCAAGTTTACAATCTAGTGTCCCAGTCCCTGACCCCCCTCCATCTGAGGAAGAATTGATAACTGGAGAAAACAAAAACAGGGAGTAGCATTTGGACCAGACCAGGTGCACATCTAGAAGGTCCGTGCCGGGGGCGATCCCTTTCTGAGGGTATTATAAAGGGATGGGTTTTCAAGCTATCTGATTAAAAAGGTGGATACCATATGCTCGGAAAAAATCATGAGCATCACTGCAAAGCCCTAAGAAGGCGACTGGGGAGACAGCAGTAACTACCAACTCACCAGCCACCTTCTCGTTCCGGGAAAGATCTTTGTGAAAATGATCTTCGCGTGTTCAGAGGGCGTCCTTGCACACGAATGACAGATCTTTTAAGAGGCAACATGGAGTGGCGAATAAAAAGCTGTCCCTGAAGCAAGGAAGACCTGGGTTCAAGTCCCGACTGACTCAGTGGTAGTACGAATCTGAGCAGGCCACTTCACATCTCAGTGCTCTATTCTAGGCATCTCTCTAAGATTATTAAGTGTCAGGGAAGGTGCCATCTTGCATTGATAGAGGAAATTTTCTCATCTGGGACTTATTTTCTTTCTTTCTTCCTTTCTTTCTTTTTAAATAATCAGACTTAAGTGACTTGGCCGTGGTCATACAGCTAGTAAGACTCTAAAGCCAGAGTCGAATTCAGGTTCTCCTGACTCTGGGGCTAGCACTCTACCTACTGTGCCACCTAGCTGCTCTATTTTCTTCTTTCTTTTTTTTTGGGGGGGGGAAGAAGAAGGCAATTGGGGTTAAGTGACTTGCCCAGGGTCACACAGCTAGCAAATGTCAGAGGTCAGATTTGAACTCAGGTCCTGCTGACTCTAAGGCTCTATCCACTACTCTATTTAGCTGCCCATCTGGGAGTTCTTGAAGACAGTAAAATCACAAGTTCCAATCCCTATTCCTATTCCATTTCTATATTAAAGACCTTTCAAAGTTTAATTCTACTTTTTAGGCAAGTACAGACATTTAAAAATTAACATTCTTTATCACTTTGCACAAATCAAGATACAGTACATTAATCATATTAATCTAATTGCTACATTAGATAAAGTCTTTGCCATTTCTTCATTTTTACAGTAACTTGACTGACTAAAAGGTACACAGATTACAATATCTCATTACACTTAGTGTTTGGACATATGTAAAAATCATACCAATTTCCCTGAAAGACATGAACAATTCAGATAACTTTGCTCAATGACCTTCTGATTATTAGCATCAATGGAGACATCCAACAGGAGGCTGCGTGCTCTCCAGGTACTCTCCCGCAACATGAGGGATGTGCAGCACACAGGACAAATAGAAGGGAGATTCCCTGGTATAACAAGATTCTCCAGAATCTCCTGTTTTGGTTGATTGCATCAAGCTCTGGAACATTGCAAAGCCTCTTTAATGGAGTTATAATCATTTCAAACACACAAAAATGGCCAATCTATCCACAGAGGAAAAATGAAGACGATGAAAATGCCAGTTTTCCAGACTTATGAGAGACAATTAGCTAAACAGACTATAGAGCTAATGTAGTCATATAAATCTCAGACAGTTAAGACAGATGGAGCAGCAAGTGGGGCCAGAGATTACGAGGAGGAAGAAAGTGGGCTAGAAGGCATTTTGGAAATTGCACATTTCTCCCTGAAACAAAAGTACAACTTTTTAACCCTAATATCCTTCAAGAGATGCAATGTGGTGATGAATCATCTAATACTGAAACCTCCAAAGCATCCACACTGCAAGCCACAAGGTGATGGGAAACTGCATGGTGAATGGAAGTAAATCACAGAATATTCCCAGTGGTAACACTTAATAAGCATTTGGTTCCCAGAAATACTGGTATTAGCCCTATCCCCCAAAGAGATCAAAGAAAGAAGAAAAGGACTCAGATGTACAAAAATATTTCTAGCAGCATATATCATGGTGGCAAAGAATTAGAAACCAAGGTGGTACTCATCAATTGAGGAATGGTTGAACAAGTTATGATGTATTAATGTGAAGGGAAACTATTGTGCTGTAAGAAATTATAATCAATTAATAAACATTTATTAAGCACCTAATATGTGCCAGGCTCTGTGCTAAGTGTTGGGCATACAAAAAGGGGCAAAAGATAGTCCCTGCCCTCAAGGAGCTCACAATCTAATAGGGAAGACATATATATAAAATGTATATGTATATATGTATACATACATATGTGTGTATGTATATGTATACACGTGTGTGTACATACATATATGTATGTGTGTATGCATACATACAACTTGACTGTATTATACACGATAAAAGGGAAGTAATTAGCAGAAAGAAGGCACCAGAATTAAGAGGAGTTGGACAAGACTCCCTGTAAAAGATGAGATTTTAGTTGGGATTTCAAGGAAGCCAGGAAAGTCAGTAGGTGGAGTTGAGGAGGGAAAGCTTTCCAGAGATGGGAGACAGCCAGAGAAAAAGACTGGAGCTGAGAGACGGGAGGATCTCATTCATAGTACAACAAGGAGGCCAATGTCACTGGCTGGAAGAGTATTGTTGAGAAATAAGGTGTAAGGTGGCTGGAAAGATGGGAAAGGGCTAGGTCATGAAAGGTTTTGAATGCCAAACAGATGCTTTTGTATTTGATTCTAGAAGTGATCCTGGAAGGGAGTCACTGGAATTTATTGAAAAGGGACGTGCACTTTAGGAAAATCACCTTGATGGTTGAATAAAGGATGTGTTGGAATGGGGAGAGACTTGAGGCAAGCAGACTCCCCGGCAGAGTATTGCAGTAGTCTAGGTATGAGGTGATTAGAGCCCACACTAGAGTGGTGGAAGGGATGAAGAGGATGGTTTCAGAGAAGAATGAGGAGATTGTATGAACTGATGCAAAGTTAAATGAGCAGAACCAGGAGAACAATTTACACTATAATAACAATATGGTAGAGACAAACAACTCTGAAAGACTTAAGAACTCTGAATAACACAATGACCAACCACAATTCCAGAAGACTGATGAAGAAACATGCTGTCCAGCTCCGAGTGACGACTCGAAGGACATATCAAAGCATATATTTAGCTTTGTTTTGTTTTATCAGATGTGGCTAATGTGGGAATTTGTTTTGCTTGTCTATACATATTTGTAATGGGATTTGCTTTTCATTCCTTCTCAGTGGGAGAAGGGAGGGTTGGAACTTAGAGCTGAAAATTAAATTTAAAAATAAATGTTTGATCGTGTGTTACAGTAATGGAGAAATTGTTCGGTTATTGGTTTTTTTAAGAAAGGCAAGAACAGTGCATAGAGCTCTCAGAAATTGGGAGTCAGAAGACCTGGGCACTAATTCTGCTTTGACTTCCCTAAGACTGTGTATAAGTCACTTAACCTCCCTGATCCTGAGCACAGCCTATAACTTGTCTATGACCTAGTACACAGTCCCAAAGAATTACCTAAGTCTAGAAGAGGATAAGTCACTTGCCCACGGACACTTAGCAAGTAAAAGGCAGGGGCAGGATTTGAACGTAGGACTTTTTTGCTTCATTCTATATACAATATTGCTATGCCTGCTGTGAAGTGTCATAAATTTTAAATCACTATAGAAATGTGAATTATTACCCAAAACATCCTGGTAACACATGGTGATTTTTTAAGTCACTATTATCCTTATTTAAGGAGACAAACTAATTAGATTATAAAGTGTTTCCTTGTCTTTGAAAGCATCTGAGAGTCATCTCCTCATGAAGTACAGACAGATCCACTGGTGTCTCAATAATACAACACAGAGAATTCAAGATAATTAGTTGGTGAGGACTAATGTCAGGAGAACCATCCCTTTCCTCGATCAAGGTGACAAACTAGCTCTCTCACTAGATTTTCTGAAGACAAGATGGAATTCAGGAAAATGGATCTGAGTTTAGGGGAAGCGTAGAGGAACCAGTGGTAATGTAGTTTCTTTCCAGAGAATATATAAGTGCCTGCCCAGATGACCTAAGAGGAGAGTTCCTTGGTCCTCAGGCTCCTGGCTTCCTTTTACCTTTCTATGTTCTTCTGAGCACAAGTTAGTGACTAGAGATCTCAGAGTGGACTGTCCTAGTCCAAAAGATGGTCGCAGCTGGAGTAATGATAGTTTTCCTGCAGAAGCACCTGGCAGTGGCGAGCATATGCATATGCATTCTGCCTGAGAAAGTAGTTTATGGACAACATTCATGAACCCAAAATTCCTGTGCAGAAGCAGAGGGAAGGGAGTGAAGTTGGATTCCCCAGGCAGTGTAACCCCAAAATCTCCCCTTCTATAGAAGAAGAAGAATTACCTAAGCAACACCTCCTGAGTAATCCCAAATTCCAGAGTTCTCAAGTTTAAGAGTTTCCAAGTTCAAGAACTGAAACTTCTAGGGAAAGCAAAGGGCATTTCCTGATATAATGTGCTCTTTGGAGAAAGCCAGTCATCCAAGAATAGGCGTTCTAATCAGAAAGCAAAGTTGTGAATTAGTTGCTCGGACCATACAGGTCCAATGGAAGAGTGGAAATCACAGCATAAGTTTCATCAATGATACCTCAAATGTTTTCAGGAGAACTAGGGACACCTTTTATCTGTATTAGTCATTCTAGACAGGAACCATGCTTTGAGTATATCAGAAGACTTTCCTGGAGTAACTTCATGTGGGAGAAATAAGCCAAAAAGAGATAACTTCCTCAGGAAATGAGGCTCTTGGGATTGACCCTGATCCAGGTGAGCCCAGAATTTTAGGGGGCCTCTAAGCCACAGAATGCACTTATAAGCAGTAAAGTGAAGCTTATTTTTTAATATTCCATATGACATCCTATTCACTGAATCACACTAGTCCTCCTCCCAGTAAGGAAGAAATGGGAAATTTTTGTGTGAAACAAAATCATAAAACAAAATGGGAATCGTGGGGATGTTTTTCCCAGAGAAGCGAAAACTCAGGGGCATTGTGATAGCCCTCTACAAGTACTTAAAAAATCGACATAGAAGAGGAACAGGTATAGACATGGTCTCTTTGGTCCCCAAGGGAAAAGCAGGAACCATGGGTGGAAATTTCAAATATAGACTTGATACAAAGAGAAAACTTCCTTGCCATGAGCTGTTCGATTTTGTGGATTTTATCTCCAGGCCTCGCATAGCACCTAGTACCTAGCAGGCATTTAATAAATACTTTGTGATTGATCACAAATCTCTGAGGTATGCCCCACTAGCAGCCCTAAGTTCAAAAATCCTACAATCCAGTATTTTATCCAGAGATGGGAGAATGTCCTGGGCAGAGAGAAAGGAGAGGACTGCGGATGTGGTTCCTCAGAAAGATCTTCGACAATGTGTGCCTCCACTTTCTCTCTTCTCACTGTCTTCTTAATGCCTTTTGATCCGGCTTCCAACCCGGAAAATTGCTCTCTCCAAAGTTATCAATGACCTTAGGCGCCAACTCAGTGGACTTTTCTCAATCCTCATTCTCCTTGGCCTCTCTGTAGCCTTCGACACTGTTCATCGCTCTATCCTCCTTGATACTCTCTCTAGGTCTGGGGGACTCTGTTCTCTCCTGGTTTTTCTCCTACCTATCCGACCTCTCCTCTGTCTCCTTTGTTGGATCCTCCTCCAAACCACGCCCTCTAACTCTAGGGGTCCCTCAGAGTTCCATCCTGGGCCCTCTTCTCTTCTCCCTCTATATTACCTCATTCGGTGATCTCATCAGCTCCCATGGATTTAATTACCATTCTGTGCTAATGATTCTCAAATGACCCATCCTGTCCCACTCTGCTGTCTTCCAGCCTCCCATCTCCAACCTCCTTTTAGACATCTTGAGCTGGATGTCCAGTGGACATCTTAAACTCAACACATCCAAAACAGAACTCATCTTCTCATCTTTCCCCCTAAGCCTTCTACTCTCCTACCTTCCCTATGACTGCGGGGGGCAATACTAAAGAGTACTGAGGGGATAGTTCATGGACAACATTCATGAACCCTTTATAGAGAGTGAGTACGAGATGGCGTCCCTCGGGCTCCCAACCTAGATTCCTCGCTATTTCTCACCTCCTAGACCCAAGTTGTTGTCAAGGCCTGTCGATATCACCTTTACAACATCTCTTCAATATTCCTCCTTCTCTCCTCTGACCCTGCCCATACCCAGGTACAGGCCCTCATCACCTCATACCTGGACTACTGTAATAGCTGCTGGTGGGTCTGCCTGCCTCAAGTCTCTCCCTACACCAATCCATCCTCCATTCAACCATTGAAGTGATTTCCCTAAAGCACAGGTCTGATCATGTCACCCCCTTCTCAATAAACTTCAGTGGCTCCCTATCACCTCCAGGATCAAACACAAAATGCTGTCTGGCTTTGAAGCTCTTCATAACCCAGCCCCCTCCTGCCTTCCCAGTCTTCTTACACCTTACTTCCCTCCCAGTTTGATTTTTTTTTCTTTTTTCTGATTAAAATGGCCATCCCTTGACTCACTTCTCAAAGAGGCCTATTCACTGAATGGGTGTTACCTCACTCAAAGTGAGAACTTGAAAAGGCCTTAGCCTAAAAGGGCCAGGGTCTCCCGTTGCATCCTGGGCCATCTCCAGTCATCCTGATAAATCACTGGATCACTGGATCACAGGTCACAAAAAGTGAGGCTGCTGACCTTGCACAGCCCTCCCTCACTTAAATCAAAGTCAAATGCAAGTCATGTCATCGTTTCCCTAATGTCACGGCCCTCTTTGAAAATGAAGGACAAACACAACACCTTACTCTCCAACACACACTCTTCAATCCAGTGACACTGGCCTCCTGGCTGTCCCACGAACGAGACACTTCATCTCTCCTCTCTAGGCATTTTTTCTGGCCGTCCAACATCTCCCATGCCTGGAATGCTCTCCCTCCTCAACTCCACCTAGAGACTTCCCTGGCTTCCTTTAAGTATCAAGGAAAACCTCCTCTTTTACTGGAAGCCTTCCTCCTCAACCCCTCTGAATTCTGGTGTCTTCACCCTGTTAATTATTTCCCAGTATAAATCTCTCTCTCTCTCTCTCTCTCTCTCTCTCTCTCTCTCTCTCTCTCTCTCTCTCTTTCTCTTTCTGTGTGTGTGTGTGTGTGTGTTTGCATGTTGTCTCCCCCATTAGACTATAAGCTTCTTAAGGGCAGGGACTGTCTTTTGTCTGTCTGTATATCCCCAGGGCTCAGCACAGTGCCTGGCTTAGGAGATGCTTAATAAATGTCCATTGATTATTTGCTGTAGCAGGCCTGGTTCTGAAAATTGAAGTAGGAGAGAATGCTCACTATACCAGGGAGGGCTCACACTGAGTTGGGCAGAAATTACTTCAATGGAAAAAAAGTATCAATAAAACATGATAAAAGTTTAAAAAATTAGCGGTTTTTTTCCTGCTGCATCACACAGCAGCTACACGAGGGTGCAAAATCCCTAAGAGGAAAGAGTGACTTCTTCCACATACCCCACATTCTAAGGCCCCAACTCTGAGCTAGGTGGAATATGCTGCTATATACTTGCATATACTAGCAAAAACAAACAAAAAAGACACTGGATCAATTGGGGATAGAAGGGAAGAAATGCTTATTAATTTACAAATAAAATGAAATGACAGATTAAAAACAAAAAGAAAAGCCCCCTACCCTCAGGGAACTCACATTTTAGGAATTAGAGGCAAGGGCAGGGGAAAAGAGAGAATACAAGTAGGTAAAAACAAGATTATTCGGGGCAGCTAGGTGGTGCAGTGAGTAGAGCACCAGCCCTGGAGTCGGCAGGACCTGAGTTCAAATCCGGCCTCAGACACCTGACAAACTTAGCTGCGTGACCTTGCGCAAGTCACTTAACCCCAATTGTTCTACCTTCCCCCCTTCAAAAAAAGAGATTATTTGAAAAATTAGCAACCATTAATGGCTGGGGGAGTGAGGCAGGGAAGAAAAGTTCTCCACTCCAATGCCTTTGCCAAGAAAACCCCCAAAAGGGACCCAAAGAGTCAGACATAACTGACATCATTGAAATGAAATGGCTGACTCCGTGTACTTAATGAGGCATCCCATGAGAGAATTCTACCACAGCATGCCAACTGCTTCACCTATCAACCTCTCAATCACTTTTTACTTTGGCAGAATAAGTACATTTTCAAAATGAAAAATGAGGACAAAAGGATGAATCTCAGGATCAGCCTCCGACTCATTAACCTGTTCGCCTGTCAGAGCGTCACTGAGGAACTGCCCTTTCTCTAGGACCTGAGCTCAAATCCCACTTCTCACACTTGCTCCATATGTAAAGACGAGCAAGGCAACTGACCTCTCTGGGTCTCCATTTGCCCTTTTTAAAACTGACAGTAAATTGTGCCTATGGTATGGTGCCTACCTCACAAGGCTCCTGAAAGAACCAAATGATGGGGCAGCTGGGTGGCACAGTGCATAAAACACTGCAGTCAGGAAGACCCGAGTTCAAATGCAGACGCAGATACTTACTAGCCGTGTGACCCTGGGCAAGTCACTTAACCCCGATTGCTTCAAAACAACAACAAAATGATAGCATTCATAAAAAAAGAAGGCTTGAGAATCCTAAATGTCAGATATTATCATTATTTGTCTTGTTTTCAATTTTATTATTATCATTATTATAAAATAATCGTGTAAACCATCTCCAAGCAGCCTTGTAAGATAAGTAGTAGAGGTATTATCTCCCTTTTTCAGAGGAAGACAGTGAGGCACATAAATCCTGCTGAGCAGCGGAGGTGAGATGGGAGGCACGCATTGATAGGTCAATAAGAATTGATGTTTTCCTATGTGCTGGGCTCTGTGATAATCTATGAGAATACAAAGAAAGGTAAAAAAACATTCCCTGGCTTCAAGGAGCTCACAATCTAATTGGTAGACACAACATGCAAATAATTTATGTATAGGCAGGAAATACAGGCTCAGGTGAAGGTAATCTCACAGAGAAAACCAGGACTAACCATGCCCATCATTTCTAGGATCAAGGAGAAATAGGAAAGAATGGGGGATTTTAGCCAAGAAAGCAAGGAAACTGACTAACTTGAAAAAACCTGGGAGTCGAAGCAAGCCAGTATGGTGTCATAGAAAAAACAATGCATTTGGACCTGGGTTCAAATCCAGTCTGCTACTTACCCACCTGTGTGACCTTGGGAAAGTCACCTGCCATCTCTAGGCCTACAGCTTCATCTGCACAATTGAGGAGTCTGCTTAAATGCCCTTCTCAGTCTGGATGGATGATTCCATGGCTATCGGAAGCTCACACTCACATTGAGTCACAGGCCCCTCTCCTCTTCCCCATACAGGAGATGCTCTACTCACAAAGACCCCTGAAACCATCTCAAATACAGATTGTACACAGTAGAAAGAGCACTGGCCTCACAGTCCAGTCCTTCAAACAACCCTGGATACCCGGCCAGATCACAGAGTGGTCGAATGGTTTAGGTGCATCAAGAACTCTGTTTGGACCTGGGTTCAAGTCTCACCTCTGAAATCTACGAGCTTTGGGATTCAGGGCAAGTTGCTTAACAGGACTGAGACCTCTCAGTTTCCTCACCTGTAACATGAGGGAAAGAATGCCTGTCGTAACCTATCTCATAGAACAGTTGTGAGGCTCAAATGAGATCATGCCTGTTAAGTGCTCTGCAAATATTCCAGCGCTCTGGACATGCCAGGCTATTTTACTATTTTGGAAAAAATAAATAACACTTACCTGTGATTTCCTTAGTGCAGGGGAGCTCTTGGTGAGGACGCCCCCTCTACCAGGGAAGCTTAGCCCCTGCTCTGCTACTGAGTCTTAGAAAGCTGCCTCCATTGGATTAAGTGGCTTCCCCAATATCACACAGGCAAGGTGTAACAGAAGAAGATTTGAATCCAAGTCTTTCCAGTTCCAAAGCCAACTCTGTCTACTGTCTCTGTTTGGTGAAGGTCAGCAGCACCTCTTAGCCTAACTCCAGTGCCCTGCTCCTAAGTCCAATACTTCTTCCTGTCACTGTCATTTTAAAAAATGACCCAAAGATCTTAGAAAAAGACCAGCTCTTACACTTATGACTTAGAGATCTTCTCCAAGTCACTTTCCCACCTCTGGGCCTCAGTTTCCTCTTCTGTAAACTGGGGCAGGAGTAGGGGGTTGGGCTAGATGTAAGACTTTACATCAGTCACCTCCCCTCTGTAGACTCCAGCCTCGTCTTATGTAAAAAGCAGGAATCTGACTAGCTAGATTATGTAGTCTCTTCCAGCTCTAAAGTGAGGATCTCATATGAAAAGAAAAAAAAAAGAGGCCATGGGATGTAGGATGAGGAGAAACCCTGGCCCATTTCAGCCCGGCTCACCCCCAATATCATCCCCAAGAGGGAGGATGTGTTTGAACTGAGGGAAGGACAATTTCAGCTAAATATCAGAAGGGGGAAAGCCTGAACAGGCTAAGCTATTATTAGCCCAGAAGAGAGTTTCACAGAAGGAAAATTTGTGAAGCTCTATTACTTAACAATATTGAAAACTGGACAGAAGAAGTCAGGGCAGGGAGGAACCCCACAATCTCAGATGCCTGAGGAGCCCAGTCTCAAGAACAAAACAGAAAAATGTCCTGGAAAATAATCTGGGAAGGAAATCAAGAAAAGAGAATTATATAAATGCTACAATAACTCAAGACTATAGGGAGATTAGGATGTTGCCCCTCTCCCTAAAAAAAATGTCTGAGATTCATTAAAATTAGTAGTTAGAGGGCCAGGCTCAGGGTTAAGAAGACCTGAGTTCAAATCTGGTTGGGTATACTTGCTAGCTGTGTAACCCTGGATAAGCCCTATAACCTCGTCTACCTCAGCTTCCTCAACTGTAAAATGGGTTTAATAATAGCCTGTTGTGAGGATCAATGGAGATGATATAAGACACAGTATGTACTTAATAAATGCTTATGTTTAAGAGCTTTTGGCTTTTCCTACCTCCATTTACCTATTAAAACATTTCCTTCCCCATTCACACCACCCCTTCTCTCTCAGGGTCTCTCTTTTTCTTTTTCTTCTTTTCTGTCTATTGCTGTCTATTCCTGAGTAGACATAGCCCTGCTACTTGCACAGGAAAGCTGCTGACAAGCTGAGCCTGGCTGGCCACCTCTCCCACCCCACTCCTAACACCCACACACCAACAATGTAGGGGCTTGGGAAGATGACCTTTGCATCCACCCAAGGGCCTTTGCCGGTTTCCTTGTGCATCCAAAGATAAGTGGCTTGGCAGCCACATGGGGGCAGATGTGTTCATGTCTCCCCAACCGTACTGTGCCAAAGAACTGGCATGTGATTGAGAGGGAGGAAGGCAGGAGTGCAGAACAGCATCTAGTCCTACCAGTTTCCTTTAATGGAAGAAGAAATTGAGGCCTAGAGTGGAGGCATAACTGTGTTCTAAGGCCCCTCCCAGCCCTGACATTCACTGTTCTGAGGTCCCTCCCAGTTGTGACACTCCCTGTCCTGAGGCCCCTCCCAGCTCTGACATTCCCTGTTGTAAACCCCCTTCCCATCTCACATTCTCTAAGGTTCCTTCTAGCTTAATGAAACCATGGTGATGAAGATCCCAGGGACAAAGGCACTGGTGGCCCCTTGGCATTATATTTGGATCAGGCCTCACCATTTCGGTTATTTTTAGACTGGAGTTTGGCCAGGCCAGGCCTGGGGGTGGCCCCATGGGACCCTGTGCTACTTGTTTCAAACTTGGGTTCCCAGATATTTAGTGAAAGGAGGACATGTCCTCCCTTTCTCCCAGCACATTAAAGACGGTTGAAGTGTTTAAGATTTTTTACTTTATGATTTAAAAAAAAATAAGTTTCACATTAGACGATTTTAATTTTGATGACATTCAGCCTTATAATCAAATTCTATTGTGTTCCCACTTTTCTTTAGAGGACTTACTATATTGAAACATAATCTTAACAGTTTCTTGCTTCTTTAAAAGGGTTCATTTCAATATGCCTCTTTGGTCTTTGCATTTGCAATCACAGATTCCAAGCCAAAGGACACCTTCGAGGTCATCTAGGTCAAACCCCTCAATTTTCAGAAGACTAGACAACAGAGAGGTCACTTAGGAACTCACAGCTGCTGACTTGTGGGCTAAGGCTCCTTCCCCAATATGCTTCCAAGCCAGGCTGAATTGGGGATCTGCTGCAGACAGGTGGGCATTGGGTCTGGGGTGACAATAACACATCTACAGAAAGCAATGGGTTTGAGGACAGAGAAAGGGCACGGAACGAAACAGGCAGCAACAAGATTAGCTATGGACATTATCCTTCAGGTAGGGCCCTATTTAGATCCCCAAGTTCACACTTGCCCTGCTTAAAAGAGCAGCTACTACCAACTCCTTATATAGGCATTGCTAAATGGAATCAAACTGAATATGAAATCCCTACAGTCACAGAATGTCAGGGCTGGGAGGGGGGCCTTAGAACAGGGGATGTCAGGGCTGGGAGGGGTCCTTAGAACAGGGCATATCAGAACTGGGAGGAGCCTCAGAACAGGGGATGATAGAGCTGGGAGGAGCTTCAGAATAGGGGCTGTCAGAACTGGGAGAGGCTGTAGAGATCATGCCATCTAACCTCCTCATCGTATATGAAAATTGCATATTAATAGTACATTTCTATAGCACTTTAAAACTTACAAAGTATTTTCCCACCAAAAATCTTGCAAGCTGGACAGTACAAGTCTACAAGCGTGGAAACTGAGTCCCAGGGCAGTCAGCCACATAGAATCCTAGATCTGGATCTGGGAGGGACTTCCAATGCCATCTAGTCCAACTGCCTCATTTTACAGATGAGGAAACTGAGGCCCATGGAGGTAATTTAAGAGCCTTACCCAAGATCACCCAGAACATTGCAAAGCTGAATCTACATTAAATGACTTCCCTAGAGTCATACAGCTACTAAATGCCGAAGCAAGAATACTGAGCCAATTGTCCAGCTCCACACCAGAGATGCAAAGTGTCTGATTGGTTCACACAGAATGCCAAGGAATGACTGACCCAGACAGGGCTAGAACTGGTGTGCTGCCCCCCAACACAGGGACTGTCTGCACTATATGAATGTTAGCTGTCATCAGCTGCTACTGTTACTTTGCATCATGTTCTATAACCAGCATTTAGCACAGTGCCTAGCACACAGTGGGTGCTTAATAGATGTTTATTGACTGACTAACAACATACCCCCATCTGCTTCACTGAAGGGCTAGAAATCCTGCCTGTCAGCACTGGTCCCAACATTCCCAGCCTGCTTAGTAGGTCCTAGTCTCCCCAATCTATTTTTACTCAGGGTCATCAGATAATGGGCTTGCACACCCATCAATGTTGTGTTTAAACTGTAGGCTTTGGGAGCCAAGGCCAGGTTCAGCACCCTGGATAGGGCCACCCAATGTTACCCCCAAGAAGCTTTTATAAGAAAATGTGTCAACTCCCATAACAGACACTGAAATAATACTTCAGCTTTTCCAAAGCACATTTGAACAAATTATCTGAAAGGAAGCAGAGTGGTTAGGGGCTAAACTTGGAGTCAGAAAGGCCTGGATTCAAATTCGAAATATCTAGCTGTATTGACCTTGAGCAAAAGAGGTAAGCTTTGTTTCCTTCTTTGTAAATCAGAATTAGCAGAATGTATACCACCTAGCCTGCAAGGTTGTTATGAGGAAAGTGGCTTATAAATCTTAAAATACCATGTAAGTGTGAGCTATTCCCACTAATCTTCCTTCTATATTTCCCAAGTTGGTCATAAAGCCCAGAGGAGGCAGTGTGGAAAGGGAGAGAATGGAAAGGGTGTCGAATGTAGAGTCACAGGACCTGAGTCTAAATCCCAGCTCTCCTATGTATTACCTAGGGACACTGGAAAAGTCCTTTTGACTTTGTGGGCTCCAGTTTCTTCTTCTGTCAAATGAAGGGGTCCAACTCAATGCCCTCTTCCCATTCTAGATTCTGCGAATAGGAGTCACTAACCTCTCTGAGCCTCAGTTTCTTTATCTGTAAAATGAGGGCAATGATGCTCACACTACCTCTCTCCCAGGATGATCAGGAGCCTCTATCAATTGAATGTGTGTGAAGAGTTTTGCCAGATTTAAAGCACAACTTAAGAACAGCTATGAAACAACTGAAAATGAATATTGTGAACTAACTTGGCCCCAAAGAAGAGATGTGGGAAGATACCACCTCCTCCTACTTGTTTTGGAGAGGTTTGAGCAAGGAGTGATCCATAGGGGTGGAACTTTAACATCTCTATTTAAAGTGTTTATCGTCATCCTCATGGGACAGCTGGGTGACACCGTGAATACAGCGCTGAGCCTGAAGTCAGAAAGACTCATCTTCCTGAGTTCAAGTCTGGCCTCAGGCACTTACTAGCTGTGTGACTGACCCTGGGCAAGTCACTTCACCCTGTTTGCCTCAGTTCCCTCATCTGTAAAATGAACTGGAGAAGTAAATAGCAAACCCCTCCAGTATCTTTGCCTAGAACACCCCAAATGGGGTCATGAAGAGTCAGACATAACCAAAAAACAACTACAATCATCATTATCATTGTATCTACACAACAACCACTATCACCACAGAGAGGAAGCTTGGACTAGCAGACAGAGAGTTGGCCTGGGAGCAGGGAAGATTCAAGTTTTGCCACTGACTAAGATGCAAAAGCATGGATGTGCAAGGTACTTAACCTCTTGGGTAGCTTGAAAGATGTTACCAATCTGCATTGGAAGATTCCATGTTGACAGTTCCCTACATTCATGAAATCACAGGTCCAAACCAAAACCTAAACAAAACATTCCTATTATGGTATCCAGTCAAAGTCCCATCATTATTCAGTCATGTTCATGACTCTTTTGGGGGGTTTCTTAGCAAAGATAGTTCGCATTTCCTTCTCCAGCTCATTTTGCAAATGAGGAAACTGAGGCAAACAGGGTGAAGTGAAGGTGGTGAAACCCAGGGTCAGACAGCTAGTAAGTGTCTGAGGCCAGATTTGAACTCTGGACCCAGGGCTTTATCAACTGTGCCACACAGCTCAACTATAGCTTTGTCTCAAGCAATTGGGGAAACTAAGGCACAAGGAGGTTTAGGCTCATAGATTTAGAGCAGGAAGGAACCTCAGAGGTCATCTTATTTTATGGATGAGAAAGCCGAGACTTTCTCAAAGAAGTTAAGTGATTTGCCCAAGGCCACACAGGTTAAGTGGTAGGCCTGGGATTCAAACCCAGGTCCCCTGACTCCAAATCTAACACTCTTTCCACTACACCAACTTCCCCAGGGTCATCAAGCAAGTTAGCAGCAGAGCCAGGATTAGAAGCTAGCCTCCTGACTCCCAGCCTGGGCCTGTTTCCACTGCACCCTGACGTAAGAAGCATCTTTCCCTGACTTGGAAAAGGAGAGAGTTCATCTGCAGCCTCCTTGGACTCAGGGCACCAGTATAGTAAAGGGAAAATCCAGGCACAAGAGACAGTTAATCAGTAAAGAAAAACAGGTTTCTTTTTGTTATTATTAGCACGGCCCAGCAGCTGGGTGCTCAGGAAAGCAGCTGCATTGCTCTCAGAGGTAAGGCAACAGAACATGGTACTTAAATCCTGCTCCCAGCATCTGGGGCGGCAAAGACATTGCTGGAATCAGTCTAAAAGTTTCCACTGCAATTCCCCATTTGCAGCCACCCAGATCTTGCAGTGGAAGGAGGGCACTGGTGGTGTGAAATAAATAGACCTCCCCAGGGGCAAGATTTTCCATGTTCAGCCTCAGCCCAAAGGAAAATTTTATTAGAAAGTTTAAAGAGCAATGCATGTGACTATTTTTCAGTAATGAGGAACACGGGGTAAATGAGGTTGTACATGCAAACTGAAATACATATGTGCCTCTTGTGCTCTTATTTTTCCCCATCAGTAAGATTTAGAGCTGGAAGGGGCCTTAAATATGGAATATCAGAATATGTAATGTCCAGGCAGAAAGAACCCCAGAATTTAGAATGCTAGAAGAGAGAATATAGGATGGATCTTAGAATTTGGGTTGGTAGAATACAGAAGACAGAATGTCAGGGAGGAAAGGACTTTGGATTGTAGAACGTTAGGACCCTGAATAGGCAAGTGAAAAGGATTTTAGAATGTAGAATGTTAGAACTTAGAACCAGGAATGTGAAAGCTGGGAATGATAGAACTAGAAAGGGTCTTAGAACTCAAAATGTCAGCTGAAAGGGAGCATAGAGATTACTCAGGACAGGTGTTTGTGTCACGTACCCTCACAGAATATTTTTTTTTAATTCATAATTGAAAGAAACACTAAATTTCATTTAGAGGTTAGTGAAAAATAAAGGTGTGAAACAATACTTAGTAAGCAATACTTAGGTTCAAGTCCAGTTTCATACCAGTTGTGTGCCCCTGAGCCAGTCAGGTAATCTCTCAATGCCCCAGACACCCATCTAAGACTCAGAATTGTAGAGCAGGTACCAAGCTGTGCTGGTAGATAGAGTAATCTCATGTGTTCTTTTGTCGTTCAGTCAATTTTCAGTTGTGTCCAACTCTTCCTGACCCCATTTGGGGTTTTCTTGGCAGAGATACCGGAGTGGCTGGCCATTTCTGTCTCCAGCTCATTTCACAGAAGCAGATCTGAAGCAGATGGGGTTAAGTGACTCGCTCAGGATCACACAGCTAGTGTGTCTGGGGCCAGATTTGAACTCGAGAAAATGAGTCTTCCTGACTCCGGGCCTGGCACTCTATCCATTGTGCCACTTAGCTGCCCCAGTTATATCATTAGGACCAGGGAAATCAGAGGTCCCACAGAAACCTGGCAGTGGAGAAATATTTGATGAGCACAAGTAAGCTGCAATATCTTTCCAATGATGACATTCAGATGCAAGGAGAGACATAAGGGAGATCATTAAGGAGAGATGGGATCAGCAAATGAGTGGACCAATCCTGTGGCAGGGAAGAGGATTAACAGATGGCCAGACAGAGTGGCACACACTCTGAACTTCACTAATGTGCTTCAGGCCTCTGTCTTCTCCCTCTGCCTCTATGGGCCCCTTCTCCCATGGATGAGTCCCTCTCAGAACCTCCATTTTGAGGAAGGGTCTCAACCATCCACCCTTTATTCTTCTGGACCTGCTTGTCTTCTCCCACTAGAATGTAAACTTCTTGAGGGAAGGAACTGTCTTTCCTTCTATTTGGATAAATATATAAATCACTTTGCAAGCCACAAAACTCTTTATAAATACTTTTATTGGTGATTGTGTCAAAATGCAAAAAAAAATGCAGAATGATGCCCTAACCATTCTTAAATACAGGATCTGTGACCAACCTCAGTGTGATTTCACACAGCAAGTGCTTAAAAATGCTTATTGACTTTGACTAAGCCGGTACCCGACAGGGTGCCAAAAGACCTGCAGAGGTGGGGAACCCAGGGCCTTAAGGTCACGTGTGGCCCTCCAGGTCCTCAAGTGCAGCCTTTGGACTGAATCCAAACTGCACAGAATAAATCCCCTTAGTAAAAGGATTAGTTGGTTCAAACTTGGACTCAGGCAAAAGGCTTCATCTGCTCTCCTCTGAGATTATCGCCCATTTACACTGTGTGTATCTTGTATATACATAGTTGTTGGCATCTTCTTTTCCCCATTAGACTGAGGGTTCTTTGAGGGCAAGCACCCTGTTTTTTGCCTTTTTGTGTCCTCAGCACTTAACACAGTGCCTGGCAGATCGTATATACCTAATAAAATACAGGGCAGTGAGGCGGCATATGGATAGTGCACCGGGCCTGGAACCAGGAAGAGCTGAATTCAAATCTAGCCTCAGACACTTACTAGCTTCGACACTTAAGCCTGTTTGCCACTCAATTTCCTCACCTGCAAAATGAACTAGAGAAGAGAATGGCAAACCACTCCAGTATCTTCACAAAGAAAACCCCAAATGGGGTCACCGAGTTAGATATGACTGAAAAGTGGCTGAACAATAAAATATCTATTGAGGAAAATGAAGAAGAGGAAACTCAAAGCTACAGAAAGTAAATGACTTGCCCAAAGTCACATAACTGATCAGCAGGACTCTAAGGCAGGCCTTCTGGCCGCCAGCCCTGAGCACTGTCTGCTACCTCTGACCTGTCATTCAGCAGATTCAACAAAATAATGGATAAAAATTATATTGTTTTAATTGTCTACAGTATAAAGGTGTTCCCTAAAGAATTCCTCAATATCCCAGATCTCTAGAGAAAGTGATCTATGAAGTGACTTAGTCGATTCTCACACTATCCCAGGTGAGGAGGATTATTAGCATCAAAGTGATAAATGTCGCACCCCAGGGGAACACAGATCAAACCCACATTTGAGCTGGAATGGGGGTGGGGTGGGAAAGGTGATTCCTTGCATCCACAAAATTGCAGAATTTTCAGAAAGGAACCTCAGAGACTTTTAGCCCGACCAAAGTATTCCCTAAGAAGAATCTTCACCCAACAGAATTAGGATCACACGTCAGGAAAGTAATCCTGGGTTTTTGAAGGCTAGGCCACAAGAGTCCCAGTTCTGACAGATTCTACAAGGCAAGTCAACAAGGATTTATGAAGTACTTACCATGTGCCAGGTCTTGTGAAGTTCTGGCTGCACAAAGGAAGGGGGAAGGGAAGCCCCACCCCTCATGAAGTTTCCATTCTAATGGAGGAGGGGGTGAAGGAGGAAGACAACACAAAGAAGAGGATCAACTCAAGCTAAGTCAACAAGCATTTGTTTAGTGCTTACTATGTGCCAGGAAATGTGCTAAGGACTGGGGACACAAAGAATGAAAAAAAACCAGTCCCCGACTGTTCACAGTCTAATGGGAGGGGGGAGAAACAATATACAAATAAATATGTAAATATAAATATGTAGACGTGGACATAGATATAGATGTTAATATATGTACAGATGGAGTAAATTGGAGGTAAGTAGCAAACTAGAAAAGCTTCAAGCATATGGTCCAGGCAACAAAATGGGTCTGCTTTTCAAGGACTAGTCCCACTAGGGACAGAAAGGCTCATCACAAGTAGGCTAGATAGTTGTTGACAAATTCTTTGACCATGGAAACCCATCAAATGAAGAAAAATATGAAACAGTCCTTAGTCCTTCAGAGTCCTCTTGAATGTCTGCTTTGATAGTGGCAGAAAAGGGGGATGGGGGTGGCAAGCAGGGGATATGAATAGGGACTAGACCTGTGAGTTCGTCAGTATAGAAAATTCCTCAGTGAGGAAAACTCCATCTACCAAACAGGTCAGTGTCTTCTCTGCAATTGATTATCTTAGAGAGTTGCCTAAAGCTCTGATACGTTAAGTGACTTGCCCAAGGTCACAGAGACAGTAGCTATCACGGGTCTTCCTGGCTTCCAGGTAGCTCTCCAAACAAAGGTAATTCTTTTTCCATGTGGCATTCCTTCGAATATTTAAAAGCAGTCCCCAGGTCTGTCAACCAAGTACTAATCCTTATGAGTTAACTAACCCATCAGGACGTTAGAAGGCTACAAAGAAGTCTTTCGAGAGTAGCCTTTTGGAGCTTTGGCTGCTTTATTTGGAGAAGGAGCAGGGTGGTACAGCAATACATTTGGTGTTGAAAATCCTGCATTTGGATTCCAGCTCTTCCATTCACTAGCCGATTGACACTGGGCAACTCACCTTCCTCTTTCTGGGTTGTACTTTTCTCTCTGTAAAATGTGGGAGTAAAACCAAAGGGCCTCTATATCGCTTTCCACCTCTGACTTCACAAACACAGTGGTACTGTAGGTGGCATGAGATCTGAAGTCAGAGAATATGAGTTCCAATACCAACTGCGCCACTTACTACACTACTTGTGTAACCTGAGAAAGTCACTTCACCTGCCCCAGCCTCAGTTTCTTCTTCTGTATAATGAGGAGGTTGGCTAGATGGTCTCTGAGGGTTCAGTTCACCCTAGATCTATCTATGATCCTACGGCTAGATGACTTCTAGGTCTGTTCTAAACCTATGCGCTCTACAAATTTCAGGTAGCATTGGGGAAAATATATTTTGGAGGCGCATCTGGCCTTGTGGTCCCCGCTTAAAAGCAGCTAGGTAGGGAAATGCTAGACTTGGAGCTCTAGACTTAAAATCGGGCACACCAGGGGTTGATTCAGGCTCAGACATTTACTAGCTGTTTGATACTGAGCAAGTCACTTAATCCCATTTGCCTCAGTTTCCTTGTCTATGAAATATGGATGATAGAACCTTCCTCCCAGGGTTGTTGTAAGGAAAAAGTGAGATGACAAGTAAAGGGCTTTGCAAGCCTTAAAGCCCTATGTAAATGTCAGTAATTATTATATTATTATTATTGATTAATCTATCACATCAAATTCAGTGACAGGAAGCAGAGTCAGCCTGGATTTAAAGCCCACCTTTGCTACTTACCAGTTGTGTGACGTTGGGCAAGTCACTCCTCTATAAAATGAAGGAGCTGGACTGGATGCTCCCCAAGAGCCTATCCAGGTTTCATTCTATGATCCTATGGCCTACACTGCCCAGGAAGGCCCAGCCCCATGTACATAAAGCACTCTGTAAACCTTTAAGCTCTATAAAGATGTAAGTTAATATTATTTACTCCGTAGTAATAAGACAGAGAAGAGAACAGTCATGGGCAGAGGCGGGGAACACAAGGTCAGACTGGAAAAACAAGGATATTCCTATTTTCTTTTAAAGTCCCTCTTCTGCCTAACAGTAACAAGATGGTATAGTAGATAGAGCACGGAGACTGGGATTAGGAAGACCTGAGTTCAAATTCAGACTCAGACACTTAATAGCTGTATGACTCTGGTCAAGTCACTTAACCTCTATTTGCCTAAGTTTCCTTAATAATAAAACAGAAATAATAATAGGACCTACCTCCCAGGGTTGTTGTGAGGGTCAAGTGAGATAATACTTGTAAAGTGCTTTGTAAATGTGAAAGCACTACATTAAAGCTAACATTTATACGGCACTATGTGCCAGAAACTGTGCTGAGTGTTTTACAATTATTATCACATCTGATCCTCACAACAACCCTGGGAGATAGGTGCTCTTCATATTTCCTATTTTACAGTTGAGGAAATGGAGGCAAAGTGCAGTTAAGTGACTTGCTTAGGGTCATGCAGCAATTAAGTGTCTGAGGCTGGATTTGAACTCAGGTCTCTGAGATTTCAGACCCAGCATCCTACATACCATGGCGCCCTCTAGCTACTAGTGTTAGCTGCTATTATTTTTATCATTACTCTCTAGGGAGAATATAATTGGCCCAAGGGAGCAGGTGAGAAAATGAGGCCCCAAAGAGGCTCAGTCACTGACGCCTCCAAAAAGACCCAATGACTCAGTAGGTATTTAGTAGAAGCTTCTTTTGTTTTTTGTATACTTGTTATAGATATGCACTTTGTATGTGTTCCGTATATACGTGTTATATATTTACACTTTGTATGTATTCTGTATATACTTGTCATAGATGTACGCTTTATATGTGTTCTGTATGTACTTGTCATGGATATACGCTTTGTATGTGTTCTGTATATACTTGTCATAGATGTACTCTTTGTATGTGTTCTGTATGTACTTGTCATAGGTGTACGCTTTGTATGTATTCTGTATATACCTGTCATAGATGCGCGCTTTGTATGTGTTCGCTTTGAATGTGTTCTGTATATATGTGTCATAGATGTATGCTTTGTATGTGTTCTGTATATACGTGTTATATATGTACACTTTGTATGTGTTCCGTATGTACTTGTCATAGACAGACACTTTGTATGTGTTCTGTATGTACTTGTTATATAGGTACATTTTGTATATACTTGCTATATATGCACACTTTGTATGTATTTTGTATATATGTGTTATATACGTATACTTTGTATGTATTTTGTATATACTGTTTATATAGGTACACTTTGTACATGTTCTATATATACTTGTCATGGATGTACGCTTTGTATGTGTTCTGTATATATGTGTTATAGATGTACGCTTTGTATGTGTTCTGCATATACTTGTCATAGATGTACGCTTTATATGTATCATAGATGTCCACTTTGTATGTGTTCTGTATTTGTGTGTTATAGATGTATGCTTTGTGTGTGTTCTGTATGTGCTTGTTATATATGTATACTTTGTATGTGTTCTGTATGTGCTTGTTATAGATGTACGCTTTGTGTTTTGTATGTACTTGTTATATAGGTACATTTTGTATATACTTGCTATATATGCACACTCTGTATGTATTTTGTATGTATGTGTTATATATGTATACTTTGTATGTATTTTGTATATACTGTTTATATAGGTACACTTTGTACATGTTCTATATATACTTGTCATGGATGTATGCTTTGTATGTGTTCTGTATATATGTGTTATAGATGTACGCTTTGTATGTGTTCTGCATATACTTGTCATAGATGTACGCTTTATATGTATCATAGATGTCCACTTTGTATGTGTTCTGTATATGTGTGTTATATATGTATGCTTTGTATGTGTTCTGTATATACTTGTCATAGATGTACACTTTGTATGTGTTCTATATATACGTTATAGATGTACGCTTTGTACGTGTTCTGTATATATGTGTTATAGATGTATGCTTCGTACGTGTTCACTTTGAATGTGTCCTGTATATACGTGTCATAGATGTATGCTTTGTATGTGTTCTGTATATACGTGTCATATGTACACTTCGTATGTATTCTGTATATACTTTTATATATGTATGCTTTGTATGTGTTCTGTATGTACTTTTATAGATGTACTCTGTATGTGTTCTGTATGTACCCATCACAGACGTGCACTTTGTACATGTTCTGTATGTACCCGTCACAGACATGCGCTTTGTACGTGTTCTGTATGTACCTGTCATAGATGTACGCTTTGTATGTGTTCTGTATATACTCGTCATAGATGTACGCTTTGTATGTATCATAGATGTATGCTTTGTATGTGTTCTGTATGTACCTGTTATAGATGTACGCTTTGTATGTGTTCCGTATGTACCTGTTATAGATGTACGCTTTGTGTTCCATATGTACCTGTTATATATGTATGCTTTGTACGTATTTTGTATATACTGCTTATATAGGTATGCCTTGTACGTGTTCTGTATGTACCTGTTACAGATGTACGTGTTCTGTATATACTCGTCATAGATGTACACTTTGTATCACAGATGCACGCTTTGTACGTGTTCTGTATGTACCTGTTACAGATGTATGCTTTGTATATGTGTTCTGTATGCACTTGTTATATATGTACGCTTTGTATGTGTTCTGTATATACTCGTCATAGATGCGCTTGTATCATAGATGCACGCTTTGTACATGTTCTGTATGTACCTGTTATAGATGTATGCTTTGTATGTGTTCTGTATGTACCTGTTACAGATGTACGTTTTGTATGTGTTCTGTATGTACCTGTTACAGATGTACGTTTTGTATGTGTTCTGTATGTACTTGTCATATATGTACACTTCGTATGTGTTCTGTATGTACTTGTCATATATGTACACTTCGTATGTGTTCTGTATGTACTTGTCATAGATGGACACTTTGTATGTGTTCTGTATGTACTTGTATATGTACATTTTGTATATATTTGTTATATATGTACATTTTGTATATATGTGTTATATACATATACTTTGTATGCATTTTGTATATACTGGTTATATAGGTACACTTTGTACGTGTTCTATATTTACTTGTCACACATGTACACTTTGTATGTATTTTCTATATACTCCATCTCTTCCTGCCATTTCCCCTAGGATAGAAGCTCTTTGAGGACAAAGACAATCATTTTTCCCTAGTACATGGCCTGGGCTTTAAAAACTTCTCACAGATTGCTATATACCTTATATCTGCTTCTAGCTCTACAAGTTATTGCTGTATTGTGCTCTGCTGTATTCTCCCAGTAGAGTAGAAGCTCCCTCGAGCCTCTGACTCTGTATCTCCAATACTGGGACACATGTGCTTTAATTCAATGCCTGTCTAATGGCATCAGTCTCCCCTTTGGAAAAATGGGGACCACAGCCATCGTCAGCCTCGCTGAGTGACTCAGTCAATGTTCCCAGGGCTCTCCAAGTGCCAAGCAGCACACTGAGCTTATTCAGCCTAATGAGGAGGTGTCAGAGCCAGGAGTTTTCTTTCTCTCTCCCTCCCATTTGCCAGAGCAGATGGGAAGTCGCCAGGACTTGGGGAGGGGCCCCCGTGGCTTTCTTTATCGGGAATGATTGCATCATTGACATGCACTCAGAGACAGCTCTGGAGTGTTGGAGCTCCAGGACAAATTATGCAGGGCAGAAACGAACTTGGAGGAAAAAAATTGAGGCCTGATGAGCCAAGGATATGCTGAAGAACTAAAAATAGTCTTGGCAAGCCGTGCACTGTGCTGCAAGGTGAGAAAGCTGCTTTCTCTGACCTCGCAGGGCTCGTCCCTTTGGTTCTCTCCTTTGCCTTCTCCTTTTTAAATCCTGCAGAAAGCTCAGTATAAAAAGTCACTAAATCATGCATCCCTGTTGACCCAGTCCTACGGCTACTGGGCCTGTTCCCCAAAAAGACCAAAGAAATGGGAAAAGGGCTCACAAGTACAAAAATATTTATAGCATCTCTTTCTGTAGTAGCCAAAAACTGTCGACTTATAGGATGCCCAACTGTGGGAGAACTAAACAAATTATGATACGTGAATGTAATGTAATATTACCATATCATAAGAAATGATGGATTGGTCAGTTTCAGAGGAAATTGGGAAGACCACTATGGACTGATACAGAGGGAAGTAAGCAGAGCCAGAAGGATTTATATGACATTATAAAGAAAAACAACTTTGAAAGACTTTAGTACTCTGATCAATGTTAGGACCAAACCAATGATGAAGCATGCTACCCAACTCCTGCTGAAGAGGTGATGGTCTCAAGGTACAGAATGAGATATATTCTTGGTTATGTTCAGGCAGGGGTACTGGTTTGCCTAAACTATACACACTTGTTATGAAGGTTTTCTTTGTTCTTTTTTAATTATTCATTTAAGGGAGGAGTGGAAGGGAGAGAACATAAATGCTTATAAAATTTTTTCATTTAAATTTTAAAAAATAAAGCTTGGTGTAGTGGAAAGAACATCGGAACCAGAGGATTCAGGTTCAAATCCCTATTCCGAAACTTACGCCCTCTGTGACGCTGGTGAAATCGCTTCCCTGGGCCTCAGTTGCATCATCTGTTACATGAGGAGGTTGATAAGGGAATTTAAGGCCCCTTTCAACTCCAAATCTATGCTTCCATGAAACTCTATGACCATGACCTTTGAAAGGTTGGCTAGGAAACGAAAGGAGGTATTCAGCAACAAAAGCACAATGCTCAGGCTGGCTATTCAGGTGAGGATTAGCTGCTCTAATCCACCTGCAGATGTTCCCAATTCTGCTTCTCAGCGTCTTGCCCCCTCTTCCCACTGCCTAGCCAAAGCCACCTCCTTACTGAGGCAAGAAGGAAGGAGGGGAAGGAGGAGGCAAAGCCTCCTTAGATCCGCCATGATGATAGCTATTCCCTTCAGCACACTTTTAATAACTCCAACAAGTGACTGCTATGTGCCAAGCACTGATGATACAAAGACAAAAAATAAAAATACAACAGTGTCTGCCTTCAAAGAGCCTACATTCTACTTGAGGAGAAAGATAAAAGATGCCCTTAGTATATACAAAGTACAGAACAAGTTTAAGAAAGATATTGATAAGCTAGAGAGTGCCCTCCTAAGGAGGGCCACCAGTGTGGTTCCTGGAAGGCTTTGAGTTCAGGTCATACAAGCATCAGTCGAAGATATTGGGAATATTTGGCTTGGAGAAGAAAAGACTCAGGGTGGATACGAGGGCTATGTTCAAGGATCCAGAGGGCTGTTGTGTGTAGGACAAATTAGCTTTGTTCTGCTTGGCCCCGCAGGGAAGAACCAGGAACAATGGATGGAAGTTGAGGAAATGCCCATTTAGGTTTGTCATCAAGAATAAACTTCCCAACGCTAAGAGGTGCCTTAAGTGGAATGAGCTGACCCAGGAGGTGGTGAGTTCCTCCTCCTTGGAGGACTTAAGTAGACGCTAGAGAGACCACCTTTTGGGTATCTTAGAGCAGGGATTCCTGTCATGGGTGGGCTAGACTGGATGGCTGCTGAGGTCCCTTCCAGCTCCCCTTTCCAATTCTCTTTACCTGGAGGTCTTAAATCCTAGAGTACATGACCAAGTATCAAGTACGTTATAAGGGAGATTCCTTTTGCACAGGCACATGGGTTGGGATGTCTGCTTAGGTACTTTCCATCTCTAAGTTTTGTGTTTCTACAAAGTAATTTCAGGACAGAAAGAGGGAGAAGAAAGGCCACATGTAGGCAGTAGTACCTGAGCTGTCCTTTGGAGGCAACTAGGCATTCTAAGAGGTAGAAATAAGGGTGAAGTACATTCCAGGCAGAGAAAGCCCATGGAAAGACAGGGAGGTTGGAGAGACAGAATGTCATGGAGCAGACCAATTTAACTGCTCTGGAGAATGGGTGAATAGGTGTGATGTGAAATATGTCTGAAAAGGTAAGTGGGAAAGAGACAGAGGAAAGGTATAAATGCCAGGCTGAGGATTTGGGATATTATCCTGAGTGTCCTGAAAGCAATTCATCAGCAGGCACTTATGCCAGGGAGTACAAAACAGTATCTGTCCTCAAAGTAATTACAATCAAGGAGATAACACGTGGATGGGTAAGTGGTGGGTAGTGTAAATGAGAGACAGACAGACATGGTGGATAAATGAGAGACAGAGAGAGATAGATGATATAGATGACAGGCAGATGGATAGATGGATGGATGGATGGAGAGATGATTGAGAGAGAAAGAAAGAGAGAGGGAGGGAGAGGAATGAAGAGAAGGGGAGGGGACGGCAAGGGAAGGGAGAGGAGAGAGAGAATTTATTAAGCAGTTACTATTTGCCAAGTACTGTGCTAGGCACTGGGGATACAAATACAAGAAAACAAGAAAATCCCAACTCTAAAAGAGCCTATATTCAAACAGGGAGACAACATACAAATGGATGTGAGAAATCTGGAACAGAAGGGTACCCTCAGCGGGGCCAAGGCACCTAGTGGGGAGATAGAGCAGTCCAGAGAGTGAGGTAAACTGGGAGTAAAGTGTATATATAAAAATATACAAACACACATACATACATATGTATGTACGCGCATACACGCATGCTCTCATGCACACATGCACAAAAGGGGCAGGTGAGTGGTGCCAGAGTGTATAGAGTGACAGGTCTGGAGTCAAGAAGACTTATTTCTCTGAGTTCAAATTCAGCCTCAGACACTTACTAGCTGAGTGACCCTGGACAAGTCACTTAATTCCATTTGCCTCAGTTTCCTCATCTGTAAAATGAGCTGGAGAAGGAAATGGCAAACCACTCTAGTATCTCTGCCAAGAAAAACCCAAATAGGGTCACAATGGGTCAGACTCGACTGAAACGACTGAACAATAACACATACAAAATTGGCAACAGGGAACCACTGGGGACTTTTGAGTAGGGAGTGTGACATGGTTGGGTTTAGAGAGGGGACTGGAAGCAAGCAGACCAATGTGGAAACTACCACAATGCAACAGGCTATAATATATAGACAGCATTCAAAACAAGTCTTTTAACAAGGTAACTGCAGGACAGTTTGAGTGCTGGTGGGAAGTCTGAATTGAGGCCAACTTGAATTCAATGTGAAAAAGAAACCCCTTAACCAGAGAGCTATCTAAAAGCGACATAGGTTGCCTCAATAGGTAATGAGCTCCCTGTCATTGGAAGTCTTCAAACGGAGGCAGATGACCAACTGTGAGGTACAAATTGGACCAAGTGACCTCTGAGCTCCCTTCTAGCTCTGAGACTCCAAGATTCACAGATTGAGAAGCCTGAGACCATGCCAAGCCCTTGATGAGTCTAAATCTCCAGTTAAAATCCCATAAGAGGGTCAGCCACCCAACTGTTGAGAACGTGGTTTTTCCTCAAGAACTCCATTAGGAAGACACCCCCTCAGAAGGCTCAGCTTTCACAGGAGTGCGGCCGCCCACACAGTCAGGCTCTCCAGTTGCCTGGCTCACACATTCCACCCTGGTTCGATGGTGTGTATGCCAGGTCCCGGCTGGCTTCTCAGCCAAATTTAGTACCCAGTAATGCTGTGCTGGTGCCGCTGAGCTCCATGGGGATCAGGCACGCAATAATTCCAGCATCACCTTGATGCAGTGAAAAGAATTCAGATTCCAAATCTCCAACTTCCAACCTCTGTGGCCTTGGGGCAAATCACTTCCCAACTATGGGGCTCAGTTTACTCATTTGAAAAATGAAAGGTATTAGACCAGAAGGTTTAAAGTCTCCCTTCAGCTATAAATCTATAATCTGTCTAACACTTATTATATGTGCGGCCTTAAACAAGTCACTTTTCTCTGAGGCTTCTCGTCCTCATCTTTAAAATGAGTGGTTGACATGACTAGGCCTATACCCCTAAGAGGTCAAAGAAAAACAAAAAGGTCCCATATATACAAAAATAACATTGCTATTAATGTTATTCAATCATTTCAGATGTGTCCAACTGTTTGTGACCCCATTTGGGATTTTCTTGCAAAGATGTTAGAGTGGTTTTGCCGCTTCCTTCTCCAGCTCATTTTACAGATGAGGAAACTGAGGCAAACAGGGTTAAGTGACTTGCCCAGGGTCATACATCTAGTCTCTTCATACACTCGATCCCTAAAAAGAGGTGTATCAAATTAGATCGAGATAGGGGATGTAATTTCATAAACAGAATCATAGAACTGGTGCTTTGGCTATATCCTCCTGCCATATTTTCTCATTGCATGAAGTTAAGGTTAGACTCTGACCCAGCATCCCTGTTCCTGCCCTGGGGCCCTGGGCTCCAGATTGGTGACAGTTCTCCATTTCTAGACTGAGATGTTTTCCCCTCTCCTCAACCCTAACTTTCCACTGCTGTCTCTGGGTATAGGAAAGAAATCAATACTACCATTCCTAGGAAAGGCATCTCAAGCAATATTCCTATGGTACACCAATCCAGGTATATCCCTAACCAAATCACTCCTCCCTGACCACAAGTGTTATCTTTCCCTATGAGGACAGAAGTTCCTTGAGAACAGAGACTTCCTTGCTTTTTACATTGGAATCCCCAGCACTTAGCACGGCACATATATTTTCGTTATTCATTCATTTATTCATAGGTCTTTTCAAGATTCTTAGATTCTCCCTCCCAAAAAAAACAATGCTTCACCTACATCAAAATATCCATACCAGCATTTTTTATTGTAGCAAAGACCAACAACAACAAAGTAAATGCCCATCATTACGGGGAAGACTAAGCAATGTGGAGTAAATACGTATACTGGGACATTACCACGTTATGAGAAATAATGCATACAAGAAGCATGGAAGACTTCTCTGAACTGATGAAGAGCAGAATAAATAGAACCAGGAAAACACTATAACTACAATGACATAAGTGAAAACAACAAAACAGAAATGAACATCATACAGTCATAATGATTACGCCTACTCCCAAATAAGTGAAAACAGCCATCTCCCTCCTTTTTGGCAGAGATGGAGGACTGTGGATGCATATGCTCTCAGATCATACTGGTCAGTTTTGCCGAACCAATTCTTTTCTTTGTTACAGGGAGGGGCTCAGGGCCATATTTGGAAAGGAAAGTAATGAAAAAAGAGAAGATATCAATCAGGTTTTTTTAAATAAAAAGGAAGTTTGATTCCCTACTGAGTTGTATAGACACAGTTCCATAGCAGTTCACATTTATAAGTTGCTTTAAGGTCTGTAAAGTGCTTTACGGACCTTATTCAATTCAACAAACACTGACTAAGCCTCTGCTTTGCTCAAGGCACTCTGGGAGGTTTTGTGGATTCTAAGACCAGAGCAAAGTTGATCTTGGCCTCCAACAGGCTTGAAATCTATTGTGGGTGTGCAACATAGGGGAGGCAGCTTGATACAGGAAGAAGGCTGCAGGATTTCATTTGAAGAGCTGACCCTGAGTTCAAATCTGCACTCTGCCAGTCATTGTCTGTGTGACCTGGGATAAGTCACTTCACTTTTCTCATCTATAAAATGAGAAGACTCGACTAGATAAGCTCTGAATTCATCTCCCTCTCCAAACCTATGATCCTATTATCCAAGGTACACTAATAATAAATAAGTAGATAGATAATGAATGAATGAACAATTTGATTAAAAGGTATAGATAGTATCTGTCTGAGGTCACATTTGAACTCAGATCTTCTCAACTCCAGGCCCACTGTGCTAAGCACTACACTACCGCTTGCAATAATTTTGTCATTCAGTCATGTCTGCCTCTTTGTTGACTCCACTGGTGGTTTTCTTGGCAGAGATACTGGAGCGGTTTATCATTTCCTTCTCTAGCTCGTTTTACAGAAGAGGAAATTGAGGCAAACAAGGTTGAGTGACTTGCCCAGGGTCACACAGCCAGTGTCTGAGGTCACATTTGAACTCAAGTCTTTCTGACTTCAGGCCTGGCACTCTATCCACTGCACCACCTAGCTGTCCTACTACAATAATTAGCATTTATGTAGCTCTTTACAAAGCACTTCACAAATATTATCTCATTCAGTCCTTACAATAACCCTAGGAGGCAGGAGATGTTGTTACTCTCATTTCACAGATAAGGCAGAGGATAAGTGACTTGTCCAAGGTCATGCAGCTAATGTTTGAGGCTGGATTTGAACTGTAGTTTTCCTGACTCCAGGTCCTACTGAGGTACCTACTAGTTATAAATAAAGTAACAAGAAAAACCGAGTGGAGAGAAAGCATGAACAACTGGCAGATGAAGGAAGGAATCACAGAGCATGAGGTGAACCTTGAAGGAAGAAGAATACAATTTCCTCATTTGATCCTACGGTAACCCTACGAGATGCAATCTGACTTCTGGCCTCATCGTTCCGCCAGCCCTGCTCTCTCCAAAGTGACCAATGATCTCTTAGCTGCCAAATCCAGTGGCCTTTTCTCAGCCCTGATTCTCCTTCACTTCTCTGCAACTTCTGACATTATTCATCAGTCTCTCCTCTTTGATAGCCTCCTCTCTCTTGCTTTTCAGGACACCCCTCTTTCCTGGTTCCCTCCCACATCCCTGACTGCTCCTTCTCTATCCCCTTTGCTAGGTCTTCATCCAGGTAATGCCCACTAACTGTGGTTGTCTCTGTCTCTTCTCCTTCTTTGCTATTTTGCTTGGTGACCTCATTGGCTCCCATGAATTCAATTATCATCACAATTAGTAAGCATTCAAGCCAGGCCTCAGACTCAGGTCTTCTGACTCCCAAACCAATGTTTTTCCCATCATACCCAAGTTATCTGCTCCTAATTATCCCCCTGGGTCAGAGGAGAAGCTAAGTTTTTCTTCTGCACATTCTGTTTTAAGAGAGCAGAGAAGAGTTTAAAACTATGAATGTTTAAACTAACATGTTAGAGTTTCAAGAACTAAAGCAGAAAAATCCACTGCTCTGACTCCCATTCCCTGACAAGACCAGATGAAGAAAGATGCCTATCAAGATGGCGTCTCGCTTTGCTCCTTGGGGAGCTCCCAAGCCTAAGCCCCTTACTGAGGCATCCAGCCTCCAACAGAGAGAAGGTGTAAGTGCTATCGCCTCCTTTCCTCTGGTGCCAAAGGGAAAACCCTGTAGGACAAGGATGCCAAGAGGAAGCTAGGTTAACCTTCCTCTCCAAAATCCATTTTTTTTTTGGTACTTGATTCCCATATGAGAAGGTTGAGAGACTCACGTTCTAGGGCAACAGGTACCTCAGGGTAAGCATGGTTGATACAGGGAGTTTCCTACACCAAAGAATAATCACAGGTCCAATCCAAAAACTGAAAACTAAATTTAAACTACGTATTGTGTATATATGTGTACACATGTGTACGTGTGTGCGCATGCACTTTTACACTGGTTTAATTTTAATTGATACAACGCTAACCCAAAGAAGAAGAAAACAGGGTTCGAGGTCTGGCAGTAACCCCAAGT
This sequence comes from Phalanger gymnotis, assembly GCA_028646595.1. Lineage (NCBI taxonomy): Eukaryota > Metazoa > Chordata > Mammalia > Diprotodontia > Phalangeridae > Phalanger > Phalanger gymnotis. The sequence continues at coordinate 19,584,450 of CM053622.1, read as the reverse complement.
AGCTACATAACCTTTAGCCAGACTCCTCTCTCCAAGCTATAAATGAGACTAGATTGAAGGATCTCTAAGGTCCTGAATTCAAAAGTGGTGGATCCATGTTGAAGACTTAAGGTCAAATCCTGCCTCAGACATTTACAAATTATGTGACCCTGGACAAATTATTTTGACCTCTATAAGCCTCCATCTCTTCATTTGTTAAAAAAAAAACTCAATGTTAACGATAGTACATACATACTTTACAGGGTTCGAAAGAACAAATGAGATAAGATATTTAAAGTGCTTTGGAAACCTTAAAACATAATATAAATGATAGCTATTATTCTAAGATCCCTCCCAGCCCCGACATCCTCCATTCTAAGGCCCCTCCCAGCTCTGACATTCCCTGCTCTAAGGCTCCTCCTAGTTCTGACATCCCTTGTTCTAAGGCCTTTCCCAACTCTGACATTCTCTGTTCTAAGGCCCTTCCCAGTTATCTCATCCCATGTTCTAAAACCCCTCCCAGCCCTGAAATTTCCTGTTCTAAGGTCTACTCTTCTAGCTCTGACATCTCCTGTTCTAAGGGCCATCTCAGCTCTGATATCCCTTGTTCAGTCTCTGTTCCGAGGTCCCTGACACTCTGTGTTTCATATTCTAAAGTGTTCCTGTCCGGCTCTTACACCCTAGGTTTCTGTAACTCAGGTCCTTCGAGGTCTCTGAACCAAAGACGCCAGTAGGCAGGTGGCCCTGGTGAGCCTGGTCTCCAGGCGCAGGGACGCCAGCTGCACCTCTCTCAGAACACCCTGGGCAGGCTAATCTATAGGGCTGAATTGACGTCAAGCACAATGGAAACTGCCTTCCTGCTCTGACCTGTTTAGAGATTAAGAGAACACTCAACACTTGAAAAAAAAATCAGAAAACGTGAATGGAAAAAATCAGCAAGCAGAGCCCTGTAACAGCACCTGGCTGAAGCAAGTGAACCTTGCCTCGAATTGGTCATGATATGCAAATGCCTGGGAACTTAATCCACCTGTGTGAGTTTTCCTGGAATATTGGGACCTGGGGGGAGGGGAGCCAGATCCTTAAAAGCTAAGGGTGAATGTAGTACACGTTCTGGAATAGACCATATGCTGACTAGACCTCTGAATAACAATAGGCAGACAGGCAACAATTATTTATGAAGCCTTTTCTATGTGCCAGGTGCTGGATGAGAAGCTGGAAAATGGGGCCTAATCAGAGACAGGGACTTCCCCAAGGTCACCCAGCTAGAAGTAAGATGTGAATCCAGCTCCGCTGACTCCCCGAGGCGCTTTTCCACCATCTCATCTTCCCTGTAGCTCATGCTTTATGCGTTTGATTATTAATAATCATTTACTGAATCTCTGTATTAACCAATCAACCGGCATTTATTAAACACCTGTGTGCCGAGAACTGTGTCAGGCACTAGGGATACAAAGAGAAAATTGAAGTCTTCCCTGCCCTCGGGGAACTTATGTTCTTTGGGGGAACACATTTCATTCATTCATTCATTCATTCATTTATACATGTGTGTGCATATAAATGTGTATACACATATGAGTATTTACATATATACATGTTCGACATCTAAATATATACTTTTCCATATTTACATACACATGTATATTGTATACATACATATATACACAGAGACGTGTGTGCGCACATATAAACACATTCACATGCATGTATACAAATGTATACTTACACATACATATAACATATACACATGTATAAATACATTTATATACATGTGTATATAGACACTTATATAAATACACATGTACATATGTATATACATACACATAGAAATACGCCTATGTGTGTGCATGTACATGCACGTGCATGCACATGCACGTGCATGCACAATTTATACACTGTATGTGTGTACATGTGCATGTATGCATGTGTAGATATGTGCATGTGTACACATAAGCACACATGTACATGCACACATATAAACACATATACATCTACACATACATACACACATATATAAAATCTTAGAACATATACACATTCTTATATACACAATATGAACACACATATACCTATATACATATGTATACACACATATATAAGCACACATATACATAGACACACACATACATATAAAACCTTAGAACATATATATGCGTATACATATATGTGCACACACATAATCAAAAGATACACAGATCTGACACTGTGATTTTGAGAGGAAGAGCACTTGCCGCTGGTCAGACCTGAACACATCTTCACACGGAAGGTGCCCCCTGAGTGGAGTTTTGAAGGAACCAGGGGTTCTGAGAGGCAGAGGGGAGAGGGAGAGTATCTGATGCAGCCAATACAAAGGCCTAGAGGCCCTGGCTGAGGCTCAGTCCAGCATGACCAGAGTGGGCAAAAGGGATTCATGTCAAATACAGCTGGAAAGGTGGGGAGGGGTCTCAATAGCAAGCATGGGGCTTGTATTTGGTCCTGGAGGTAATACACTCCTGAGCAGGGGAGTGACCTGGCTGGCCCTGAGCCTTGGGCAGACCACTTTGGCAGCCAAGTGGAGAATGGATAGGAGGAAGAGACCTGAGAAAGGCAGAATAAAGAGGAGGTTCCAGCGATAGTCCAGGTGAGGGTCTGAACTAGGGTGGTGGCTGTGTGGGTGGGATGAAGAGGACAGATTCAAGAGATGTTGTTAAAGCAGAAATGTCCAGATAGTAATAATAAATTAAATCTTATTATTAAGAATAATAACTAGTATTAATAGAGTTCTTTAAGCCTTTACATATATTATAGAGGCTGCTGATGGGTACAGTGGATAGAGCACCAGGCCTGGAGTCAGGAAGACCATCAATTATGGGAACCATGTGAAAAAACTTCACTGCATTGTTTCAACCTAGCCCTATGTGGCTGGGAAACTGGATCATCTCTGCGTCGTTCAGAGAGTCTTGACTAAGGACCTACATTATGCTGACCAGAAACTCAGATTGAGATTGATGCAAGAAGTTTTGTCAAGGAGGAGGGAGAGGAGGAGGAAGAGGAAGAGGAGGAGGAGGAGGAGGAAGAGGAGGAGGAGGAGGAGAAGAAGAAGAAGAAGAAGAAGAAGAAGAAGAAGAAGAAGAAGAAGAAGAAGAAGAAGAAGAAGAAGAAGAAGAAGAAGAAATTTTACTTAATTATGCGGAGCTGGGGTTTTTCCCTCTTTTTTCATTCTTTGTTACAAGGAATGGCCCTCTGGGAGCAAATAGGGAGGGGAGTGTATTGGGAAATGAAGATGCCATAAACACCAAAGATACAGAATCCTAGATCTGAAGCTGGAAGAGACCTCAGAGGCCTTCTAGTTCAACCTACTCATTTTACGGATGAGGAAACTGAAGGGGAGGGAGCAAAGGGACTTGGCCATGGTCACACTGGTCATAAGCAGCAGAGCTGGGATTCAATCCCAGATCATCAGGAGCTTTGCGTCTTATAATAATAATCTTATCATTATCCAGTTAAACTGAACAAAGGTAGCCTGAAAGGGACCACCAGCCCAGGGAACAATGTAGCATGAAAGAAGAAAGGAGGGGAAAGGTCATTAGGGAGCATCTGGCTCAAGTTCAAGGGCTAACCTTGTGTGTTTGAGTCTCAGATCTTTCCTAGATCAGCAGGCATCAGCCTTTCCTTCTCTCCCCTTCCCAGCCCCATTCTGAGCCTTGCTCTAACCACTGAGGGCCCCTCCCCTACCTCAACACAGCCCTTCCCCCAAGCATCAGGGGCTCCAAGGTGATTATCCCATCACCCAAGGGACACTTCTGCTTACTTTTTAAATTAAAGTGACTTAAAAGTAATTTGGCTTTCAACAGACCCCTGGAGATGACTGGAGGCCCCCTAGGTGTACCAGTGCCAACATTCACAATCACTAAGCTGCTTTAACCCTTTACTGATGTTTACAGTGTTGTAGGATCCTTGAAGATATGGACTGAGCTTCCTGTTTTAAGTTCGATTCAAAACAGTACGTATTGGTTCAGCACCTGCTATGTACCAGACCCTATCATCTCTGCAGACAAAAACACAAAAATAAAACAACCTCTGTTCCTGGTGTGCCAGTTTATTGGTGCACTCAATACAGGTTGGAGTAGTAATCATGATGCTGATGGTGATGTTGGGAATGATTAATGATGATGACAATGGTTATGGTAATGGTGATGGTGATGATGGTGGT
>CM053622.1:19564003-19579782 GCA_028646595.1 Phalanger gymnotis | reverse complement strand
TGCTCTGGAGCACCTCGAGCTTGGCCAGACATTGAAGACGCCGAGGCCATCCACTGCATCCCAGCCATCGCCAGTCATCCTGACTTTTGTCCTGCCGCTGGACTTCTATGGCTCTGGGAGAGAAATTGAGGCTGACGGCTTCATGCAACTCTGTTCACCTAAATCCAATTCATGTACAAGTCAAGATATCACCCTGTGATGACATTGGTCCTCTTTGAAAACAAAGGACAAACAATAATGATGATGTTGATGATGATGATAATGATGGTGATAAAGATGGTGATAATGATGGTAGTGATGGTGGTGGTGGTAAAGATGATGATGGGAATGGGGATGGGGATGATGATGATGATGATGATAGCTAACAAATATGGTGCCTTAAAGTTTACAAGGCACTTCATAAGCATGATCTCATTTTGTCCTCACAACAATTCTGGGTGCTATTATTATCCCCATTTTACAGACGAGGAAACTGAAGTTAAAAGAGGGTATGTGACTTACCCAGGGCCATATAGCTAAACATCTGAAGCAGGATTGGAACTCAGGTCTTTCTGCCTCCAAGTCCAGCATTCTATGTGACACTTGGAAGCATAACAGAAGCTAATAGTGGGGTTTGTAAAGGGTAGGACAACAGCATGTCATGGGCAAGGGCTGGCCTTGGAGGCAGGAAGACCTTGGCTTCTGACACATTCTGGCTGTGTGACTTTGGAACAATTCCCTGCATTTCTGATCAGCATTAGAAAGGGGGAGTTTTCTTACACAGAGTTGCCTGTGGCACAGAGACATTAAGTGACTTGATCGGAGTTACCCAGACAGTGTGTCAGAGGCAGGACCTCAACCCAGATCTTCCTGGCACCAAGGTCAGGTTTCTAACCACTGCACTGAGCTTCCTCTCTCCTCTTATTACAGCTTTTTTCTTCACAGACTCTTTATTATACATGGCCTGAAAGGGGCAGAGATACAAGACCAATGGGGCGGAGGCAGGGGGTAGACCTGAGCAAGCCCTCTAGAAGGCTTAATATTTCCAGGCTATACCCCTCTCTTGGCAACTAATCAAGCAATCAATAAACATTTATTAAGAACCTACTATGTGCTAGGTACAGAGAATACAGACAAAAATAAAACAGTCCCTGCCCTCGAGAAGCTTACATTCTATTTTAATTATGTGTTGCTTGGTGAAATTTCACTGTGACTCTGAGCAAGTAACTTCCCCCCCCCACCCACCCCCGAACCTCAGTTTCTTCTTTAATAAACCTGAGAAATGCATCATGGTATCATAGATACAGAGTTGATCTTGGAATGAAAACTCTGAGATTTACTATCTGTGTGACCCTAGACAAGTCACTTACCCAGCCTCTCAGTGCTACCAGGCAATGTTCTATAAGTTGCCAATCTGTATCAGTAGAGGAATTTCCACACCAGAAATTCTCCCACACTAAAGCAAATCACGGGTCCAGATCAGGAAAAAACACTTTCCATCTCTATTTCATAGGCTCATTACAAAAAAATTCAATTACTTCATAGAATCATAGATTTAAAATCTAGCGGGGACCTCAGAGCTTTTTACAGTTGTGTAAACTGAGGCCCAAAGAATACCAAAGTGATTTGCCTGACATCACATGGGTAGTAAGTGGCAGATCTGGGATTCAAACACAGGTCTTCAGGCTCCAGGTGTTCTTTCCTCTACACTAGATTGCCTCTGCAAATTCCTCTATCTTGTTCTAAATTTCCTTTTTTTCATCTTTGTATCCCCAGATCCCATCCCTGTGCCTGCACATAGTAAACCTTCGATAAACATTAGATGAGGTGAATTGAGGATGGAGACCTCATTCACTTTATCTCTGCATTTCTCCAGAGCCTAACAAATAGTTCATCGCATGAAACAGGGACTTCCCAGAATCCACTGGAATGAACCTTTCCTCTTAGGTGGAGTCCACCAAAGGTGCCATCTGTTGGCATAGCCTCCAACAACCTAAGGTTACCTCCATGCCACAATGAGACATCCCCACAGCACTCCAGTAGAAGTCCATTATTGTTAATATTAATAATTCACAGAATCTCAGAGGTGGAAGAGACATCCGTTAGCCATCTAGTCCAACTTATATCTGAACAAGAATCCTTTCTCTAATGTACCCAACAAAGAGTCCTCCACTGCTTACTCAAAGACCTCCAGACGGGAGCTTCATGGAAATTTTTTTGCCTTATTGACATAATACTCTCATTAAAATGTTAAAGGAAGGAAAAGGAACTGGGAAGAGGCATCTCCCTCCCCTACTCAAGCAGATGGAGGACTAGGGATGGGGAATACTATTATGCCATCAAGATCTGGTGGTTAGTTTGTCCAACCCATTTTTTCCCCTCTCTTTTTTTTTTCATCCAAGGGATAACTCTCAGGGTAGAGGAAGAGGAGGTATGTATCTGAAAATGAAGAAAATAGACAATGAAAGACATAACTAAAAAATAAAGTACAACCAAATTAAATGAAAATGGAATGGTTAAGAGTTGTGAAAACTCCTTCTTTGCAGAGGTGGAAGACTAGCAATACCGTATATACCATCAGAATGGTTGATATATAAGTTGGTTTTGCAGAAGTACTTTCCCTTCTTTCTTAATTTGTATAAGGTATGGCTCACTGGAAATAAGAAACAAAATTATGCACAAAAATATTTATAGCACCTCTTTTAGCGGTAGCCAAGAATTGGAAATTAAGGGGATGTCCATGAACTGGGGACTGGTTGAACAAGTTGTTGTATATGATTGTGATGGAATACCACTATGCAATAAGAAATGGCAAGCAGAATGCTCTCAAAAAAGAAACCTAGAAATACTTGTATGAACTGATGCAAAGTGAAACGAGCAGAACCAGGAGAGCAGCAACAATGCATGACGATCAACTGTGAATGACTTGGCTATTCTCAGCAATGCAATGATCCAAGACAATTCCAAAGGACTTACGATGAAAAATGCTATCCATCTCTGAAGAACTGAAGGAGTCTGAATGCAGATTAAAGCATACTTTTCTTTATTTTTCTTGATTTTTTATCTGTGTTTTCTTTTACAACATGACTAACACGGAAATAAGTTTTGCATGACTGCACATGTATAGCCTATATCAAATTGCTTGCCTTCTCAATGAGAGGGAGGAGGGAAAGAAGGGAGAGAGAGAATCTAGAACTCAATTTTTTAAAACAAATGTTTAAAATTATTTTGCATGTATTTGGGGGGAAATAAAATATTAATGTTTTTTAAAAATAGCCCATTAGATGGAAGTGGGAAGAGAGACCTAGTCATAAATGAAAGCAATATAAAATAAAATATCACCAAAAATAATATTTGAAAAGAAAATTTCAGGACTGGAAGGAGGATGTAAGGAGGAATCAAATAAATGTAGCCAGGTGAAATATAAACAAACCAGAAGCCCACCAGCATGAAAAAGCAGCATGGGGGGAGGGCGGGGTAGAAAGAGACCCAGAGAGGAAATTGGGAGACCAGGTTTCTGGTTCTCAATTCTACTACCTAAATGTGGAAGGGCCAAAGGAAAAAAGAAGGGAAGGAGGGAGGGAGTGGGAGGAAAGGAGAAGGAAAGAAGGAAGGGAGGGAGGGAGGAAGGGAGGAAGGAAGGAAGCAAAGAAGGAAGGAAGGAAAAGAGGGAGGGAGGAACAAAAAAAGAGGGAGGGAGGGAGAGAAAAAATTGATATGCTTTATTTTTTTGTTTCTAAAATTCAGTGCTCTCTTCCTTCCCTACAATCCTATTTTATGTCATGGAGGTAAGCATGGCCTCTTGGAGGCAGTGAGCTCTCCCAGGTCCCACCAAGCTTGAATGTCCTCCAGCACCAGCTCTGGAAAGGACAGGAAGTCTATCTCCCCAGGACAAGCCTAGCTAGGGTTAGAGAGGCTCGTTATCAGACTGGCCAGAGGAAAATGAGGTTGTTTAGCATCAGGGCTTCTCAAAAACCAGCTCTGAAATCACGGAAGGTCTGGCATCTATGTCTGTATACAACAATGAAATTAGAAATCCTTTAAGTCCTGAAGGACTCTTCTGGTAATGCAACATGGTGCTGAATCATGGAATGCCACCGCCTCTGCAGAATAAAAGTGGCAGGTGACCCATAAGGGCACTGTAGAGATGGAGAGTGGGCGGGAGTAGGCTGCAGTATACGACTGATGATAACATTCATGCAAAAAGCAATGGAACAGCCGCCATCAAGGACACATATGACCTAGAAAGGTGGTCAGAGTGAGAACTACCAGAGAGACAGCTCCAATACAGCAATCAGATTTGGTGGGGGAGAAATAAGGAAGCATAGCCAGGCCCATGATTTCATCAGTGAAGGTTTCTTCCATGCATACCTCAAAATTATGCAAAATGCCTTGAACCGTATAACAACAGAGAAAATCTCTGTTTGAAGACCTTGTGATCATAAATATTAGGTAATAGTTGACTAAAGTGTGCAGCACTGTCATAAACAGTATAGAATTCAATTAGAGATGTATTTCCTATAGTTGCTGATTTCCTCCCGATGCTCCTGTTTGTGGGTGACACTGTGCTGGTTCCATCAAGCCCAGAGCTTCTTGGGTGGATCTATAACCATTCAAGAAAGTCAGGCTTGACCATTCACATGGGATACATCATATGGATGAAAAATGTGCATTGTCCACATTATGACATGTATTTACATGGACAACCCTATAGAACTTATTCAATAGCATAAATACCTTGGACATACACTGCAAATGAGGAAAGAGTTAGGCTGAGAATTTAACAGGAGAAAGGAGAAGATTTAGTGGATTTCCCTTAGGAAATTAAAACCCTTAATAATTCAGAACTTCTCTCTGAAACAAAGGCCTGTTGTTTTAATAGCAATATTCTACCAGTATTGCTGTACTTCCAAAAGCCACAAGAAGAATTAAAATTGCAATCACTCAAAAGGTTAGAGATGCATGGTGGGTGTGAGGCAACACATTATGAAATATGGAATTCTGAAGAATACCCAGAGTAAGGACTTCCTCCAAGAAATGGACATGGGCCAAGAGCAAAAGATAGCCAATGTGTCTGTCGGCAGAGTGCTCCGCTGGCATCTTTATGATCAATCCATCAAGTACTTACCCTGTGGTAGGCACTTTTAGTCATCAGACATACAAACACAAAGAATAAGATAATCCCCAACTTCAAGGACCTTATAGTCTATCAGAAGAGACAGAACATATACAAGTTTAGGGGTTCCTGTTGGTTGTTGTTTGTCCTTCATTCTCAAAGAGGACCATGACATCAGGGAGGTGATGCCATGACTTGCAAATGAATAGGATTTAAGCGAGGGAGGGCTATGCAGTCATCAGCCCCACTTTCTCTTCCAGAGCCATCTGGGTCCAGTGGAGAAATATAGATCAAGACAACTGGAGATGGCCCAGGACGCAGTGGAAGAAGGTGGCCTTTTTTGGTCTCAGTCTGACTGAGCTAAGACCTGTGATTTCATTGGTATAAGGAACTCTCAAATGAGGAAACTCCCTCCACCAATGCAGATCAACACCTCCATGATTTGTTATCTTAAAAAGTTGCCTGAATACAAGGTTCTAAGATAGCTCCAAAGGACTCAGGATGGAAAGAGCTGTCCATATCCAGAGAAAGAACTACAGAGTCTGAATGCAGATTGAGGCAAACTGTTTGCTCTCTCTTTTTTGATCCCTTTTTTGGTTTTGTTTCTTCTTTCTCATGGTCCATTCCATTGGTTATAATTCTTCTTTACAATTTGACTATTGCGAAAATAAGTTGAATGTGAAGATATATGTAGAACCCATATCAGATTGCATGCCATCTTGTGGGGCAAGGGGGGAGAAGAGAGAGGGGATAAAAATTTGGAACTCAAAAACTTGTGGAACTGCGTGCTGTAAACTAAAAATTAAACATAAATTTTAAAAAAGAATAGAATAAAGTTGCCTGGGGGCACCGACTAGTTATCAGGGGTAGGCAACCTGTGGCCTCAAAGCCACATGTGGTCCTCGAGGTCCTCAAGTGTGGCCCTTTGATTGAATCCAAACTTCACAGAACAAAAAAAGGCTTTGCTCTGTGAAGTTTGGATTCAATCAAAGGACTATACTTGAGAACTAGAGGGCCACATGTGGCCTCGAGGCCACAGGCTCCCCACCCCCGGGTTAGGTTACTTACCCAGGGGCATGTAGCACCCGTAAAGGTCTTCCTAACTTCAGAGTATTGAGAAAGTCCCTCGTCCTTTTGGGTGGAATCCCCGCTTAGTATTTATGGGAAAACATAGACAAGAATTGCACAGGACAAGAAGGGGTAGCTAAGTCAAGTTCCGCAAGCTGAGGGGCAACAACCCAGACTAATGAGATCATCTACCCATTGCTCTAAGTACATTCTGAGAATAGTACAGCCTGTAAAACCATTCACAACTATGAGAATGAAGAGAATAATCCTTATTTATAGGAATTTTATCAGCTTGGTACACCATAGTCAAATGGAAAAAAGCTGAGGACCTAAGTTCAAATCCTGCCTTGTTCACTAACTACCTCTGTGACCTTACACAAGTCATTTAACTTTTTTGTGCCTCAGTTTCCTCCCCTGTAAAACGAGAGAGTTGGAATCAATAGCCTTGATGATTCCTTTAGGTCTGAATGTATGATCATATAAAAGGATTTCTCTATAGAAAAGTTAGAGAACTTCACCAACTTAACCACCTGAAAAGCAGACTAGAGTCCTAGACAATATAACACTCAGTTCTCTTATCCGGTCTTTCACCCTCTTAGCAAGTGAGAAGTAAGGTGAGTGGTAGAGCTGCCAGAGTGGGGAAGGTCCATGACATCAACTGAAGGAACTAGGAATATTTCTCCTGGAAAAGGAATGACTTAGTTGGGGAGTGAGACACAATTGCATTCTTTGAGTAGCTATTATTATCCCCCTCTCCCTTCCAATCTAAGGAGAAGATGAGCTCCTTAAGGGCAGGGACTTTTCCTTTTGGTCTTTGGATCCCTAGTTCCTAGTACATCTTAAACCTTTAATAAATGTTTAAGGAATTGAATTTAGTTAACTGTCACAGAGAAGAAGAATCTTGCTTTGCTTGGCCCTGGAGAACTTGGGACAATGGTGGAAGCTTCCAAGAGGCAAATTTTGGCTTGATATACTTGGAAAAACTACAGAACAATTAGATCCTGCCAAAATCCAGTTAGTCAACAAGCATTTATAAAGAATTACTATGCGGAGATGATCCTGGCACTGTTCTAAGGGCTGGAAATACAAAGCAAGCCAAAAAAAATTACCTGGCCTCAGGGAGATTATATTCTATGACATGTAAATATCTAGCTATTTGTAAGCTATATAGAGAGTATATGGAGATAATCTAAAAGAAGAAGGCATTAATAACTTGGGGAGCCAGTGGGAGGGGGAGAGAAATCAGGAAAGATCTCCTGCAGAAGGTGGGATTTGAGTTTTGTCTTGAAGGGAGCCAGAAAATAGAGGTGAGAAGGGAAAGCATTCCAGGCATGAAAGACAGCCAGAGCCGAGACATGGAATGTTGTGTTCTAGGAATGGCAAACAGGTTTATGTAGCTGGATCATAGAATTCCAGGAGGGGAGTAAGGTATGAGCAGGATGGAAAGGTAAGAAGGAGCCAGTTATGAAGGGCTTTAAATGTCAGAGAGGCTTTTATCTGATCCTGAGCTGCTGGAGTTCCTTGAGAAGAGGAACATGTTCAGAACTCTGAAAAATCACTTCAGAAGCTGAATGCAGGATGGATTGGAATGAGGAGAGACTTCAGGCTGGAAGACCATTTAAGATGCTGGTGTAGTAGTCCAGAATGAAACAATGAGGGCCTGAACGAAATGGTGGCAGTGAGAGTGGAGAGAAGGGTATATCTACAAGAGAAATGTTGGGAAGGTAGAAATGGGAAGACTTGCCAACAGACTATGTAGAGTGGGTACAAGTGAGGGGTTGAGATGACTCCAAAATTTGAAAACTGGAAGGGTGGTTTTCCTCTAGATAGTTATTAAGGAAGAGGAGAGGGTTTAGGGGGAAAGATTAGGAGTTCTGTTTCAGACATGTTGAGTTTGAGATGCTGCGCTACATCAAGGCTGAGATATCCAAAAGGAAGATGGAGATGTACGACTGTTGTTCAGGAGAGAGACAAGAGCGAGATGTACAAATCCAGGAACCATCTGCAAAGAGATGATGGTTGAACCCAAGGGATCTGATGAGATCAATGAGATAACATGGAGCAAGAAGAGAAGGGGACCCAGAACAGAGCCTTGGGTGGTGAGCACCCATGGTTTGAGGGTGTGGTAAGGATGAATAAATAGAAAAGAAGACTAAGAAGGAAGGGAGAAACAGATAGGAGTGGAACCGAGAGAGAAAAGCATCATGAAAATATGGAAAAGGGACAACATCCAGATACTGAAGGTGATCAACAGTGTCAAATGCTCTAGAGAAGTTTAAAAGGATGAAGATTAAGGAAAAGTCCTTAGGTTTGACAATTAAGAGATTACTAGTAATTCTGGAGAAAGTAATTTTAATTGAAGCCAAAGTGACGAGGGTTTAGAAGAGAGTGAGAAAAAAAGGAAGTGGAGACATTGATTGCAGATAGTTTTGTCAAGGAGTTTAGCCACAAAGGAGAAGGAGAAGTGAGAGTTAGGATGATATTGAGTGGACATGTTAAATGGACATGGTTGGATTTTAAATTTGGGGAAGATATCAGGGAAGATACCAGGAAATAAGGAATGATGAAGGATGAGAGAATGAGAGAGAGAAAGAGAGAGAGAGAGAGAGAGAGAGAGAGAGAGAGAGAGAGAAGGAGGGAGGGAGAGAGGGAGGGAGAGAGAGTCAGAATAATAGTGAGGCAATCTACTGGAGAAGCCAGGAAAGGAAAGCCATTGGTATCCTAGCCTCATCCTATCTTTGCAGTCCTCTTAACCTTAATCATCATCACATACTCTTTGATTCAGTGACACCTGCCTCCTGGCTGTTCCACAAACAAGACATTCATCTCTCAGCTCCAGGCATTATCTGTGGCCATCCTCCATGCCTGGAATGCTCTCCTTCCTCATCTCTACCAACTGCTTTCTCTGGCTTCCTTTAAATCTCAAGCAAAACCCCATCTTTTACTGGAAGCCTTTCCCAGCCCCTCTCAATTCTAGTGCCTTCCCTCAATTAATTTCCTATTTATCCAGCATACAGCTTGCCTTGTATGTATGTGTTTGCATGTTCTTTCCCATTAGATTGTAAGTTCCTTGAGAGCAGGAACCATCTTTTGCCTCCTTTTGTATCTCCAGAACTTCAGGTAGTGCCTGGCACACAGTAGGAGATTAATAAATGTTTACTGATTGATTGAAATCAAGGGAGCAAGTAGAGAAGTTTGTCTTGTCAAGGAGAAGGGCCACCTCTCCGTGTGATGCTCACCTGTGAGAAGGAGGAGAGGATGCAGAAAGACATGTAAGTGGTGTAAAATGAGGCAAATGGAAGCTCTCAGAGAATTGTCTCAATTTTCTCAATGAAAAACGAGGCAACATCCTTGGCTCAGGGTGAGGTACAGTCAGAGCCTTAAGGAGCAAAGGTGGAATGGAAGTGGTGGGTTTCCAATGACTGAAGGCCTTTGAGGGACAACTGGGTTATCATTTGTTGGGGAGGTTATGGGATGAGCTTCTTGGTCAGGCTTGGGTAATGCTAAATGGCCCATGAGGCCCCTTCCAATTCAGATTCTCTGAATCTGAGACACAAAGCAGCAGGAAAACCAGGTGGGACACCCTATATTAAAACAACCTCATTGGCAGGCTGGCAGTCCCCTCGGGGCAGGACACTGTTTCCAGCAGTCCTGGGAACAGCCTGTTCCCAATTGGCCTTCTGGGGGACTGAGGGAGGAAAGTACTGGAGGGACAAGGGAGCAGAAGGATGGAGGCAGAAAGACACTGGAACCTCCAGCAAGAAAAGGAGCTGGGTCTTTACCCCTGCCCACTTCAAATACTGTTCCCTCAGTACTGTGCAGCTACTGAGGCATCACCTGGGAACTACAGAATGATTTTCTAGATGAGAGTTTTCTGACCTGGTTTTAAAAGATCCTAGGATAGGAAGATTCAAAGATACTGCATTTTGAAAGTCCTACCTGTGAGAAGACCTATGCCACCATGTAACAACAGAGCACCACTACACACACTAAGTACTCAGTTCAATGAACATTATGCACCTACTATGTGCCTATTCATTATACCAGGAAAGAAAAAGAAGAAAAAAGTCCCTGCTCATGAAATTTGCATTCTGCTGGTAGATATTCTATTTAGACAGATTAGTAAATATAGAATAATTAAAGGAGGGAAAGAGACCACTTGGGTAAGTCTACACAAGTCCCCCAAGGACTCAGTTTCCTTATTTTTAAAATAAGAAGACTGGACTAGATGACCTCTGAGATCCTGTCCAGCTCTGACCTATGATCCTGCAATGTTTTGGGAGAATCAGGGAAGCCTTTCAGAAAGTTGTATATGAGCTGAACCTTAAAGAAAGTTAGGGGAAGATTCCTGATGGAAAATTAAATGGGCCATATCCAAGGAAAGAACCATGGAATCTGAATGCAGATCAAAGAATATTATTTTCACTTTTTTGTTTTTTATGATTTTTCCCTTTTGTTCTGTTTCTTCTTTCACAACACGATTAATGTGGAAATATGTTTCCATGACTGCACATGTATAACCTATACCGGAATGCTTGCTGTCTTGGAGAGGGAGAAAAATTTGGAACTCAAAATCTTATAAAAATGGATGTTGAAAACTGTCTTTACATGTAATTGTTCTAGGCATTACCAATATGAAAACAGAACAGTCCCTGCCCTCAAGGAACTTAGATTCTACCACAGGAAAACTATGTATTTACAGATAAACCAAAATAAAATACATTCAAAACAAATCGTGAGGCAGATAATAAAAATCGCTAACATCTACATAGGACTTTCAGGTTTACAAAGTTGTGCGTGTACAGCTTTTTACAAACACAACGGTAAAGCACAGGATTTGACATCAGAAAGACCTGCATTTGAATTCCACTTTAGACACTTAGAAGCCATGAAAAACTGGCAAGTCCTTTGGCTTCTCTGGGTCTCAGTTTTCTCATCTGTTAAACAGGTACAATAACGGCACGCACCTCGCAGGGCTATTGTGAGAATCGAATGGAATGACATCTGTCAAGCACTCTGTGAACCTCAGAACAATCCATCAATGGTAGCTATCATCATCATCATTAAACATAAAGTTAATACGGAGCAACTTCAGGATGAAGTCCCAGTCCCTGCATGTCACACAGAAGGTGACAGAGAGGCTTGTGGTATAAGTAAGCAGGCAGCAGTACATACCCAATAAGGGTCACATGAGATAATATACGCTAAGTGCTTTGTGATCCTTCCACACTATATGAATTCAGGCTATTAGCTAGGAATTGTGAAGAAGACTCAAAGGAAGGATATTATACAAGAAAAGAAGAATATAAATAGAGAAGGAGAAATCAGAAAGGGCTGCAGGAAGGTGGTATTCGAGTTGGGCCTTGAAGTCCACTACGGATTCTGAGACATAGAGGCAAGAAAGAGGATGCTCCAGGCATGAGAGATAGCTTGGACAAATGCAAGGAGGCAAGAGAGAGATAAACTGTCATGTTACAGCAAATACATCAGCTTGGCTGGGAGGAAGCATGCGTGAGGAGTAGTCATGTGAAGGTAGCATTGACAAGTCACTGCACTTTTCTGTCTCCAGCTCTAAACTCTGCATAGACCTATACTCTAGAGCCATCCCTGGGGGAGAGACAGCACGAACATTATCGCTCTTCCTCACATAGGAGGGAGCAGAAGCTAGAAAATGGAGGCAATTTACACCCCATCACACTGCTAGCTAGGAAGTATGCCAGCCAGGCCCCCACCTCGGGGCTTCAAACTCTTCGGGCTCATGGTCTTTCTCCTATGCCAAGATGCTTTCAGTGATTTATTTGGTCTGATAAGGAGCCAGACAGAGCAATGCATGTGGGTAAGAATATTTTGTGTACATCCACACACACGTGTGTGTGTGCAAACACATACATATATATGTACATACACATAAACACATGCGCATTGTACACCCATATATACATACATGCACTGTGATATATTTTGGTTCAATAAGGGGCCAGTCTTGGAAGATGGATATAGACAGAGAGATGAACATGGGTAAGAATATTCTGTATATACACACATATGTATATGCAGATGCATGTATGCATTTACACCCATACATATATGGTATATATACACACATGTACATTGTATTACAATATACATATGTGCTGGTGTATACATGTGCATGCATGTGTGTGTGTGTATACACACACGTACCCAGAGGCACACCACCACCATATAAAGGTAATTAGCATCATGTCAGCACCTGGTTTGCTTTAAAGCTATTGTGTATTTACCATTTATGAAGGATTTTAGAGCCCTTCACAACACAGGGCTAAAGCATAAGTATGAGACACTCTTCTTACTTACGTAAATATATATTCCTAAAAAGCTATGTACCTACATTTGCATGTGGTCACCACGTATATTTTTGCATGGAGACCAATGCAGCAAATACAACCAGGAAGAGACACACAGACAGACAGACACACAGACGGATAGATAGACAGACAGACTCTAATGGAATAGTTAGTTCCATCTTGTTTGGCTCAGACCAGAACTTAGGACAAAGGTGGCCAGTAGCCATTTGCCCAGTCTGGCTGCTAATGGCTTCCAGGTATGCTCTTACCTTTTCTAGAGTCCAATCAAAGTCAAGTATTCTGCAATTGGAAACATCCTACAAAACCTCATCCTCCTTGCAGAAACCAACTTCTTAAGAGCCCTGCTATCCTCTCAGTTTTCCACACCAATTAGACCCAAAATTTAAAGCATAAAGACTATATATTTCTTTATTCAAGAAAGAAGTGTTCATGTCAAGAAACATTATATTCAGAATATATTGAGTCACTCACAGTCAATTCCTTTGTATGCCTTCCTGAAGACCTTAACACCTGTCTAAATTTTTGGTTCACTGCAACAAGCATTCATTAGGCACCTACTGTGTGCCCAGTGCTAAGCTTACCCTCTGGGAATACCACAACAAAAATGCAACAGTCCCTACCTTCAAGGAGATTACATTCTTTCAGGGGAGACAACATATATCCAGATATGTAATATCCAGATAAGTGTCTGTCTGTCTGTCTGTCTGTCTGTCTGTCTGTCTGTCTGTCTCTCTCTCTCTCTCTCTCTCTCTCTCTCTCTCTCTCTCTCTCTACCATTGGCATCTCATACTCAGCATATGCAAAGACCTCCTCATCTTTCCTCCAGACCTGTCCCTCCTCCAAACTTCCCAATTTCTGTCAAGGGCCACACCCTTCTTCTAGTCACCCAGGTTCAAAACCTCACAACCATCTTTTAGTCTTCACTTTTCCTCAGACTCCCTAGAGCCAGTCAGTTACCAGTTCTGCATCATTTCCTTAATCTCCACTCACATAGCTATTATTGTAGCTCAGTACCACCCTGCCATGGACTGCTGAAATCACCTCCTGATTGATCTCAGCCCTTCTATTCTTTCTGCTCTCCATTGCAACCTCCAACAGCCACCAATACAATCATCCTAAAACACAGGGTTGACCATGTTACTCCCCTGCTCACAAAATTTCAGTGGTTTTCTACCGTCTCTATAATGAGGACTCAACCTCTTGTGTTGGGGACCCCTCAGACATCTAACGAAGCCTATGAATCCCTTCTCAGAATAATGTTTTCAAATGCATCAAATAAAATATATAGGTTTGCAAAAGAAATAAATTCCATCGAAATGAACATGTCAGGTTTTTTTCACATTCAAGTTCACAGATTCCCTGAAATTTAACCACAGACCCCTTGGGGATCCAGGAACCCCAGGTTAATTATTCTTCCCCTTTAATAAGATACAAACTCCTCAACTTGGCAACTAATGCCTTTTAAATATGGCTTCAATTTCCATTTCCAGACATATTTCACACCTTTACCCCTTAATACCCTCTGCATCCTATAGTCATCTACCTCCATCTATTTCCATCCCCTTGCATGGGCTGTCTTCTTATGCTGGGAATGCACTCCCTCCTCATCTCTCCTGCTTGGAATATCTGTATTCCTTCACAGTTCAGCTCACGTGCCTTTCCTGATTCTCCAGAAGCTGTTTTCATGAGCCCTCTCTCCTCCAACTAGGATGTGTGAATTGATCTGCTTACATATTATACAACCCTAAAGATCAAAATTCCTTGAGAGCAGGGACTTTTATTCTGTTTTGATTCAGTATTCCCAGCACTTTGCACATAGTAGGTGCTTAATACATGTGTGTTGGATTAGATGCTCATGGCACCTGCTTAACATGCAGTACAACTGGAGATTCACACCCAGAGAGTTTGGCCGTGGGTGTTTCTGGGTCAGTGACCTTTTTCATTAGACATTAATCCCTGATGCTTCAGAAAAATGAGTATGGAACCTGGCAGAGTTAATCTCACTGCTTAGGACTTAGAGTCCTTTTCAGGGAGTGGCTAAAGTAGGGAAGGGAAGCGCAAAGAGGAGGGGGCCAGCTTGATGGAGAAGAATGAAGGAAACAGAGAAAACGGCACCAAAGAGAGGATTTTCTGCCCCTCTCAGCAGAGATTAGAAGCTGCAATTCAATAATAAAAAATAACTTTTATATAGTACCTACTATGTACCACATGCTAAGAGGTTTACAATTATCTCATTTGATGCTCACAACAACCCTGTGTAGTAAGTGTCATTATGATCCTCATTTTACAGAAGAGGAAACTGAGGCAAATAGGCTTAAGTGACTTGTCCAAGGTCACACAGCTAGTAAGCATCTGAGGCTGGATTTGAACTCAGGTCTTCCTGACTCCACACCCAGTGCTCTATCCACTGCTCTATGGCATCAACACCGAGGTGGGGGGCGGAGACAAGATGGTGGCTAGAAAGCAGGGACTAGCGTGAGCTCCCCACCAAGTCCCTCCAAAAACCTATAAAAATGGCTTTGAACCAATTCTAGAACTGCAGAACCCACAGGGTAGCATAGGGAAGCAGGGCTCTAGCCCAGGACAGCCTGGATGGTCTCTGGGTAAGGTCTATCCCACACGGAGCTGGGGGTGGAGAGGAGTGGAGCGGAGCCCAGCGTGGGCAGCGTGGACCAACCAGACCCGGAGCCAGGCGGAGAGTGCCCTAGCATCCTGACTCAGTGAGCTGCAGCAGTTACCAGACTTCTCAAGCCACAGACACCAAGGACAACAGAGTAGGTTAGTGGGAGAAGCTGCTGAGGACTGGGATAGAGTTTGTGGTTCGGCCACCACCCAAGGGGTAGCGGAGGTGGGGCAGCTTTAGAACTAGAGCTGCAGTTGCTTCTAGCCCCAGGCCCACCTGCTGGGAGGAATTAAGTGGAAAATCAGAGCAGGAGTGAAGAGCCTGCTGAAGATCTAAGTTCAGTCTTGCTTAGGGGATCTTGAGGAAAGAGGAGTGCTGGTGTGGCAGAGCTGGCGCATCCCCCCAGGCTTGGAACATAGAACTCTTTAGTCTACAAGCAGTCATACCCCGCTGAAAAACTCAAGGGTCAAGTGAGTTGTCTGGGAACATGGCCAGGCAGCGAAAACACACCCAGATTCAGTCTCAGACTCTGGAATCCTGCTTTGGTGACAAAGAAGACCAAAACATACAGCCAGAAGAAGTCAACAAAGTCAAAGAGCCTACAACAAAAGCCTCCAAGAAAAACATGAACTGGTCTCAGGCCATG
>CM053622.1:19530925-19563503 GCA_028646595.1 Phalanger gymnotis | reverse complement strand
AAAAAAAAAATTTATGGTGCTACTAATTAATGCATTATTGTTGAAGATATACTGAACATGAGCAAATTATATTGATTTATTGTTTATTTGATTAATTTTACTGTGAGCACATGGAAAAACCTTTTAACTATTTTTTCAAAATCTCACGTTTCTTATTTTTGTTGCATTGATGCCAATTATCATGGTTTGCTTTTGCTTTTCTTTGCCACATGTTAATCCTCACTTTATTATACCATTGTGATATAATTTTGCATATTTAGTGCTTAAGTCAGCATTACAGGTTTTGCTGAATATTTTAAACACAGAGCAATGTCTTAAGAAGTTAAGAGCTGAATTGTTTGAGATGCGTCAGTCGTTGTGTTATAGATTCTGAAACCCAGAAAAATTTCCTGATATAAGTAACAGAGAATAATACTAAAATATTTTTAAAATTATAAATACAGTAACATCAAGCAGGGGGAGACCCCTCAAGAAGGTCTCTGTGAATTATCAGACCTATCTGATCATTCCAAAATTCTGATATACAGACATTACAGAAGAAGACTTAGAAATTCATCTTCAGCTCCATTCCCTGCCAGAAAGAGGAAATGCTTTAAAAAAAAAAGTAGATGCTCTCCTGAACAAGGCAGGCTTTCCCATAGAGAAATCAAAAGTCACATTAAAGTCCAAAAATTATGTTTTTCTTTATATCAGAGGTTTTTAACTTCTCTTGCATCATGGACCCCTTTGGTGATCACTCTAGAGAAGCCTATGCACCTCTTTTCAGAATCATGTTTTTAAATATTTGAAGGAAAAGTCAAATTTCAGTCAGAGATGAGTGATAATAAAGATGGAGTTTCCCCACCCCCATCCTAGGTAATGGATCCCCCTGAAATCTATTCATGTATCCCTTCAGGTCTGTGGATCCCTACCCCATAGGTAAGGTTAACGCCAGACCACATAGAGTCATTACAGGCACAAATGAGGGATCTTCTTAAACAGGACAGTCCCAGAGACAACAACCAAAGGGAGCCTGGGCTGGGCATTAAATATAATGTGGTACTGGCAGGCACCTGAATTTAAAAAGAGCAGATTGATGAAAGCAGTGTGGCATGATAGAAAGAACATTGGTTTTGGACTCCAAGGACCTGGATTCAAATCCTGCCTCTGCCATTTACTAATAGTATGACCTTGGGCAAGTTACTTAAACTCCGTTAACCTCAGTTTCCTTATCTGTAATATAAGAGGTGTCCCTTCCAGTTCTAAATCGATGATCCTATGATGGAGCGTTAAAGGAACAGCTCTAGGACAAGTTCAAAGTCACAAAGCCTGTAGTTACATGCAGCTATCATATCTGCAACATGTAAATACTCAATGTGATAGCAGTAGACCTCCACATGAAGCTTATGCCCCATTTACCCTTTCTATTATTCACCAGGGCTGTTAAATATCACGATGGATAGAGTGCTGGATAGAGTCAGGAACACTCACCTTCCTGAGTTCAAATCTGGCCTCAGACATGTACTAACTGTGTGACCATGGAAAAGTCACTTCACTATGTTTGCCTCAGTTTCCTCATCTGTAAAATGAGCTGGAGAATGAAATAGCAAACCACTCTAGTATTTTGCCAAGAAAACCCCAAACAGGGTCACAAAGAGTCAAACACTACTGAAAATGACTCAACAGCAACGTTGTTCACCACAAAGGCAAAAAGTCTTCTAACTTGTAGCTGAGTAATAACAGAAACCAACATAGAAAGAAGTCATAATGACTAAGTCCATAGAGTCAGATTGGAGCAGGCAAAGTGACACAGGGTAGACAGAATGTTGGACTTGGAGCTAGAAGAACTTGGAATCCAATTTTGCCTTTGATTCTTCTTGGTTATGTGATTCTGGCAAGTCACTTAAATTTTCTGTGCCTCAGTTTCCTTACCTGCAAAATGACGATGAAGCAGTTGGCCTCTAAGGTTACCTCCAGCTCTAAAATCTATGATCTATGATCTTAAGCATATCGATGTATGATACATCACTCTTAACTGTACTTAGCAATCACTGGTCTATAAAGCCACAACTGCCGCCGCTACAGCTTAGCAGGGTTGAGGCCGTTACTCTTCATGATGGGCTCCACTAAATACAGTTCGCCCTAAACTGGCCTGGAGAGCATCTTTCTCCCCTGGAAGCCATGGAAGCAAAGCTAAGGAAGGTCTTTTTGCCGAAGGTGGGATTTGAACTGAATCTTTAAGGAAGCTGGGGGAAGCAGCAGGAAAAGACGAGGATGGAGAATATTCTGGACAAGGAAGACAGCCAGTTAAAATGCTGAGAGTTGACAGATGGGGAGTGTCTTAAGCAAGAAACTGCAAGGAGGCCAATGGCTGAATAGCAAAGCTGTATATGTGTATAGCTATATCTATGTGGGGGGCGGGGGAGAGAGAAAGAGGGAGAAAGAGAGAGACAGAGACAGAGGAGGGGGGGAGGGGGGGAGGGAGGGAGGGAAGGACAGAGAGAGGGGGGAGGTACATAATGAAGAGTTGGAGGCCAGATTGTAAAGAATTTCTAGCTCACAGTTAAAAGCCTTCTCCATTAGAATGTGAGCTTCTTGAGAGCAGGGAGTCATACTTTTCTATCTGTATCCCCATTGCTATGTACATGGTAAAATGTCAAATAGAGGAGTTTAGGTTTGACTCTGAAGGTAATGGGGGACCGCTAGAGTTTAATGAGTAGGGTGATCGCATAGTCAGACCTACATTTTGGGAAGATCACATTGACAGCTGAGTGTAGGCTAGACTTCAGACAGGGAGACCCACAACAATTAAAACCGGCAATGATGGATCACTTTGAAGTCTGTGAGACAGTACACATCCATTACCTCCTTTAAGGCTCATAATAATCCTCGGAACTAGATGCTACAGTCATTATGCCCATGTTCCAGCTGAGCAAACTGAATGCCTGTGATTGCACAGCCAGTGTCTGTGATGGGTTTTTGAATAAATCAGTCTGTAGCACTAAGCGTTTGCTATGGGCCAGGCACAGTGCTAGGCACTCGGATACAATGATTCTTTAAAAGTCCTTGCTCTTAAGGAGATTCCACGTGAACCTAGGTCTGCCTGAATCCAAGTCCAGCCCCCTAACCATCCTTGACAGGCTCCTGAAGTCTGCCATTAGATTGGGAAGAAATGAGACTAAAATCACCTTAAGTGATATTCTGAACTTGTCCAGAAGTCACTTCCTATCCCTCAGACCAAAGGCCATTCATTACCTCATTCGGATCATTTCTCTTAATAATCATCCTGTAAAAGAAAACAAAGACCATGAATTCCTTTTCTAGTGACTTTGGGCACAGAAGACGGGATGCCCATAATCACCACGACATTCCAAAGTTCAGGGCCTCATCTCCTCTGACCTAGACTACTATGATAGCCTCCTAGTTGGTCTCCCTGACTCCATTTCCCACCCCCTTTTAATCTATCTGCCACCTAACTACCAACACCGTTTCCCTAAGGCAGAGGTCTGATCCTATCCTGCCACAGTTCAAATATAGTCAGAAGACAGGATGCCCATAATCACCACGAAATTCCAAAGTTCAGGTCCTCATCTCCTCTGATCTAACTACCAACACCATTTCCCTAAGGCAGAGGTCTGATCCTATCCTGCCGCAGTTCAAATATAGTCAATGGCTCCCTGTTGACTTGAAGATAAATCTCTCCGAAATTTGGCTCTAACGTGCTTTCCCAAGTTAATTCATCAATACACCCCTACAGGTACTCTGGACACAGCAGGATGTCACCTAACTGTTCCCTAAACTTAATATTCCATCTCCTGTCTCTGTGCATTTGCCCAAGCCATCTCCCCATGTCTGAAATCCATACCCTTCTCCTCCACTCCTCAGAATCCTTGCCTTCCTTCAAAGGTTGGACTCAGGTATCCCATAGTTATGAAACTTTCTTTGGTGCCTCAGTTGCTAATCATTTCGCCCTCCATGAATTATCTTGTATTCATATATTTGTATATATGACAGTCAGTCGATAAATATTTATTATGTGACAGACACTGTGCTAAGCACTGGGGGTACAAAAGGAGACAGAAGATCATCTCAACTCTCGAGTTGCTCTCAGTCTAATGGGGGAAACAACATGCAAATTACTATGTATGAACAATAGATCAACAAGAGAAATGGGAAATCATTAAAAGAAGGAAGGCATTAGAATTAACAGGATTGTATACATGGTCTTCCTCCCAATGGACTGTAGCCTCCTTGGGAGCAGCAGACACTATTCACATTTATCTCTGAATCCTCATAACATAGAATAGTGCCTCACATATAACAGATACTTGGTATAAATTGATGGCAATGAAATGAAGTAGATGGGGAAAGATGATCTACTGTTGTTTGTTGTTCAGTCAATTAGTCACATCCAATTCTTTGTGACCCCATTAATGAAGTGATTTGCAATTCCTTCTCTAGGTCATTTTACAAGTGAGCAAGCTGAGGCAAACTGGGGTAAGCAACTTGCCCAGAGTCACACAGCTAGTAATTGTCTGAGGCCATATTTGAGTTCAGGTCCTCCTGACTCCAGGCCTAGAGCTCTATCCACTGGACCACCTAGCTACCTTAAGAATGATCTATTACATAATTAACATAACTTCTCCAATAGCATGTCTTGATGGAATCAGAATCAGACTCTCACATAATCTAAGGTAAAACAGTGGCAAAAACTCTGATTCAGAGGCTAGTCTATGGAGAGACAGTGTGGGGGTGGAGAACAACCACTGTATGTGGAATTAGATAACCTGAGCGTGAGTCCCATTTCTACCACTTACCACTCTGTGGCATTCTGAGTCACCCCTGAGCCTCACATACTCTAAGATTCATAGATAACGATATTTACCCTATTAGAATCACAGAATTTCAGAGGTGGAAGGGACCTCAGAGTATATATTTGGTTTTACCAATATCTGAACAGGAATCCCCTCCACAAGACAAGAAAAAGAAATCATTCACTTTTTGATTAAAGATTTCCAATAAGAGAGAACTCTGTGAAAAATGAATATTTCTCCTTACATTTAAGGAGAAATATTACATTAATAACTTACATTAACTTAATAAATTTAATAATATTTAAATAATAATTTAATAATAATAGTTTTAATAAATAAATTTAATAATAATAAACTTAATAAATTAACTTACATTAATAACTAATTATTGTATTGGGACCAAGACTTTTCCCCTTTTCTACTTCCTCATCTAAAAGCCAATCAGTGTCTGAGATCTCTTAAGAGATTTACCTAGGCTAAGATCTAATCAGACAATAAAAGAAATTCTTCTAAGTTGAGGCTAATGGGTGTATTCCTGCTCACTGTTTTTGCTCAGATAGGTCTGGGGAAAGGTTGATTCTCTATGTTATCAAGACAGGTGATATGGAAATTGACGGCTCTTTGACCAAGACTTGAGTGACCTAAGACACATACCCCAAGACCTTCATTTTAATATAACCCACCCCTCCCAGTGTATTAACCAGTCCGAGTTGATTTCCATCCCTCAGGAATACCTAATCTTCAAAGGGCATATAAACTGTCACCCCACAGCCATTAGGGATCTTTGGTCTAAGAGAGGCAGCCAAATGACCGTATTTTTATTAATAACCTGCTGGCCTTATTAATAAAAGTATTAAATTACCCAGAAACTATGTCTCTCAGACCTTGTTAATCATCACAACTCTAACTCCAGGATCAGCCCATCATATTTTGGAAAAGTTCAAATTGCTGTTTTTTGCTTCAAAAGCCTAAATTTGTAACCATTATTTGCAATAAGGAAACACTAAAAGGTTTCCCATTAAATATATAAGTAAAGCAAGGAGGGTATCCTTCCACACTGTTATTTGTCAGTTCTAGAAAGACTAGCAAGCAATAAGAAAAATTAGTCATAAACGTGGGCAAAAAGAGGAAAAAATTATCTCTATTTGCTGATGTCACAATGATTTACTTAGAGAGTAAGCAAAGCAACTTGAGACAAATGGTTCAGTAAAATAAAGTCATAAAAAGCAACAGTATTTCTTTTTAGCCATAATGAAATTCAGAAGGAAATAGTAGAAAAAAAAAAGTTCCATTCAAAAACATCCACAAATATTTGCAGATCAATCTATCAAGGCAGATTCAATAATTGTAATTTAAAATGTTTTTCAAAAAAATAAAGAATGACAAATAATTGGAGGGATATTTATTGCTTGTGGTTGGTCTACACCAATGTAATAAAAAATGATGATGCTACCTAAATTAAAATATAGATTTAGTGTTATAATAGTCAAGATTCCTAAGAGACATTTTATGGAGCAAGACAAAATTTTGAAAATTGTTTAGTGGAACAAAATGTGTGGAAGCTCAAGTGAAATGACTGGAAAAATAGGAATAAAAAGAGACTAGCAGACTTTAAATTATACTATGAAGCATAATCATCAGAACTACTTGGTGCTGATTAAAAATAGACAAGGTAATCCATGAAAGAGACTAGGTAAGGAAGAAACACAATTTAGTTTAATATCCCAATGTTTAATCATCTTAAGGACACAAATTACTTAAGAGAAGAACTCCCTATTTTACAAGAACTGTTGGGAAAACTGTTGAGCAGTTTGGTATGAGTTAGATTTAGACCAATACTTCACACCATATACCACAATAAGCTTAAACTAGATATGTGACCTGAACAATAAAAATTATATCATACAATAACTAAGAAAACCAGATCAGATACCTTTCACATCTATGGCTAAGGCAGGGAGTTCTATCAGGATAGTTTCAATTACATGAAACCAAAAAGCTTGTGCACAAACAAAATCAAAGCAACTAGGATAAAAAGGGAAGTTGCCAATTAGGGCAGGGGAAACTTTACACTGAACATCCGTGATAACAGTCTGGTATGCAAGACATACAGGGAACCAATAGAAACATGTGAGACAGAGTGATTCCCAATGGATAGATGGTCAGAGGATATTAACAAACAGTTATCAGAAGAATTTTTGTTGTTGTTCAGTCATTTTAGTCATGTCTGACTCTTGGTGACCCTATTTGGGATTTTCTTGGCAAAGATAATGGAGTAGTTTGCTTTCTTCTCTAGCTCATTTTACAGATGAGGAAACTGGCGCAAACAAGGTGAAGTGACTTGCCCAGAAGCACATAGCTAGTAAGTGTCCGAGGCCAGATTTGAACTCAGGGAGATGAGTCTTCCTGCCTCCAGGCCTGGCATTCTATCCACTGTGCCACCTAGATACCCCCTCAAAAGAATTATAAATTATTAACAACCACATGAAAAATATTTCCTAACACTAATAATAAAGAGAAATGCATATCAAAGCACCTCTAAGGTTTCACTTTGCACCTAGCAAACTGTCAAAGATGACAAAAAAATTAGAATAGTCAATGTTGGAGGGGCTACAGAAAAATACACTAATACAGTGTTGGTGGAGCTGTGAACTGGTCCAACTATTCTCAATTATGCTTTTTAAAAAATCTCCATACCTTCTGACCCTGAGATCTAATGACTAAGTTTATACCCAAAGGAAGACAAAAAACAAAGTTCCCACTACACCAAAATATTCACAGCAAAAAAAAAAAAATTGTGGTAGTAAAGAACTAGGAAAAACCTGAAATAATTGATAAGTTTTTCTGAATGGCTTTTTCTTCTCCTTCTTTTTTATTCTTTGTTACAAGGGATCGCATTATTTGAAGAGGAGGAGGAGAAATGTATTCGAAAATGAAAATACCGTAAAAACAAAAGATAGCATTATCTAATTATTTAAAACTCTATGTCTGTCACTTTACAACTTCCATCTATTGTCCCCAGTTCTGTCCCCTCGGGCCAAAAAATAACAACAACGCTTCTTTCACAAGATAGCCATTCAATTCTATGAAAACACCTATCATGTCTCCCTTGAGTCTTCTTTTTTCCAAGCCTAACATCTAGCCTCCTTAAACACATTCCTTATAGGGCATGAATTCAAGGTTCTTCACTTCAATGGTGGTCCCCATCAGGACTCTCTCCACCTCGTCCAATATTCTTAAAATGTATTACCCAGAAATTAACATAATACTCTAGATTTTATCTGATTTAGAGCGGAATAGAGCAACACTATTACCTCTTTTTTTCCCTGGAATCTATTCATCTCTTAATAAAACCTAAGACCACTTAAGCTTAATTGGCTGCCACAGCTCACTGCTGACTCATTACGAGTTTGTAATAAACTAAAACCCAAAGACTTGTCAGATATACTGATTCCTAGATATGCTTCCCCCATGTTTGGGAAGTTTATTTTTTGACACCAAATCTAGACTTTACCTTTATCCACAATAAATTTAGTCATATTATATTTAGCCCAATGCCACAGGCTGTCAAAATCCTTTTGTATCCAGAGGCTGTCTTACATTGTGTTAGTTATCCCTCCAACTTTGAAATCACCTGAAAATTTGATGTGCATGACATCTAGCCTTCATCTGAGCCAATGATTAACTACTGAAGGTCCATGTGCAGACTCCTCAGGCACTCCACTGGAGACCTCCTGCCATGTTGACATCAAACCATTAACAACTACTCTTTCAAGCTAGCCATCAGCTAGTTCTGAATCCGACAAATTGTTTTATCATCTAGTCCACATCTCTCTATTTTCTCCATGAGAAGAGTCAGGCATTTCATGAAAAGCTTTGTTAAAATCTAGATAAAGTATACCTACAATGTTTTCCTAACCTTCTAGTTTAGTAATCCTGTCAAAAAATGTAATGAGGTTAGTCTGGCATGACTCATCCTCAATGAAGTCATGTTGGTCCATTGCCATTGCCTTTCTCTAGATGTTTCCCAATCATCTCTTTAATGATCTGCTCTAGTATTTTTCAAGGCACCAAAGTTCACAATCCTATGATTTGCAGATTCTGTTTTCTTCACTTTTTCCCCAATATTGACCTTCCCTAATCTTGCAGAACATCTCCAAAATTCTATAATCTTTCAAATATCAGCTATCAGCTCTGCCAATTCTTTCATATGGGAAGACGTAGTTCATTTGGACAAGGTAACCTGAATCCATCATGGCAACGAACTACTCTCTTATCTCTCCTTATTTATCTTGGGTACTAACTCCCTCAGTCATTTATATTCTATAATTTCCAGTGCAAAAATCATTCTCAATGTGAGTGAGGAAAAGCAGCAAAATAAAAATTAAGCACCTCTGCCTTCTCTTGGTGGTCAGTTATCATCATCCCATCTGCATCCCATCTATCTCTTCTTTGGTGTTCCTTGTTCCCACAGTATCACTTCTAAAAAACCTTTTCATTGTCCTTGACTTTCCTGACTAGCTTCAGCTCATTCTCAGTCTTAGTAGTCCTTACACTATTGGTACATACTATTTCATTCATCGTCTCTTATCTGGCCTTGTTTCCATCTTCTATACATTTCTTTTTAAAATCTATTTTGCTTAGTGAGTTCCCTGTGCTTCCAGTTCGCTGACTTCATATAAATCTCATTTTCCCTCCTTGTTAGAATTGTTTTTCTTTGAGTCTTCAGAATTTCATTCTTGAACATCTCCTATTCCTCCTGATCAGACTTCTCCTGATCTCTCTTTCATCTGAACTCTTTGAAATATATTTTCCTAGAAGTCTAGGATACATACAAGACTAAACCCATAGTTCCCTTCTTTCTCTACAACAAAACTCTAAGATGATGGGGTCACTTACTCTAAAGATTCCCATCATTTTGACTCCAGAAAACAGTTTTTCCCAATTAGTTAAAATCAAATCCATAAAAGATTTTCAGCCATGTGGATTTCTCTTTCTTTTGAAGGATGAAATTATCACTAAGACAAGTCAAGAGGTTATTGACTGCTCTGTTTTTGGCAGAGAGAGCTCCAGAAAATGTCTAGATAACTGAAGTCTCCCATCATGATATCGTGGCTTTTTGTCATGCTAGTGATCTATTTTTCAAGTTATTCAACTATTTCCTCTAATCAAGGTGATCTGTAGTAAATTCCTAGGACAAATATCACTTCTGCTTTTCTCAGTCATTAAACATGTATTAAGTGTTTACTATGTGCCAGATACTATGTTAAATGCTACGGATTCAAAGAGAGGCAAAAGACAGTCCCTGCCCCCAAAGGCAAAGTCTAAGGGGACAGAGAACATGCAAACAACTATGTATAAACAAGCTATATACATTAACTGAAAAGAAGTCACTAGTAGGAAGGGGAATCAAGAAGACTTCTTGTAAAACCTGGAAAGACTTACATGAATTGATGCAAAATGAAATAAGCAGAACCAGGTGAACATTGTACATAGTAACAGCAATATTGTAGGATGATCAACTGTGAATGATCCCAGCTGCTATCTTTTCTTCATTGTAGCTACTCTCAATAGTATGCATGTATAATGTGAGCCATTATTACCGTTTATCATTAAAATGATAGCAGCTATATGATACAGCAGATAGAGCATTGGGCTTGGAATAAAGAAGTCCTGAATTCAAACCTGGATTCTGAAATTTGCTAGCTGTGTGACACTGGGCAAATCACTTTGCCTCTCAACCTCGGTTTCCCCATATGCAAAATGAGCATTAAAATACCACCTACCTCCCAAGGTCACTGTCAGGATAAAATGAGATAATATTTGTAAAGTATTTTGCAAACCTTAAAATACTCTATAAATGTAAGATTACTGGTAGTAGTGGTGGTGGTGTTGGTGGTGGTGGTGGTGGTGGTGGTAGCAATGGTGGTGGTAGTGTAGAATGATATTGAGGACTCACATTGAGTGTCCAGAAGCCTTCAGGACACTATTTATTATTCCATTCTTAAAACTCGTTCTGTCCTCAGCCAAGAGTTGCCTGAAGATGAAGTAGTTGGATGTTTTGAATCATAAGATTTTTGAGCTGGCAAATACCTTAGAGATAATTTAGTCCAACCTCACTCCAATCAGAGAAGAGAAGACTGAAGACCAAAGAAGTGAAGGGATTGATTTGTCCAAGGTCACACAAACAGTAAAAAGAGCCAAGTTTCCAAGCCAGGTCCTCCAAATTCCAGTCTCATCTCTTTTTCCACTACCCCATGTTGCGTACGGTGACTTTCCTAAGGCACCGTAATCAGTAAGTGTCAAACCCAGAATTCAGACCCAGGTCTCCAGGGCCCCCAAACAAAATATTCTCTTTCTCCATGCTGAAAACTCAGGAGGTTCTTTCCAAACTAATTGTAAATAACTAATGATCCCAGCATCACAAAACTAGAAAGCAGCAAACCCCTTCATTTTACAAAGGAGGAAACTGAAGCCTCAAGAGGTGGACTCACCAAGGGTTGGGATTTGAATCCAGGTTTTCTACCTCAGAATTCAGCGCTCTGTCTACTCTGCCACACAAATGTTTAATACAAATCCAAGGATTTGATGTCACCTTAAAAATTAGAACAGCCCTGCTCATTTTACCAAAGAGGAAAGCCCATAGAAATGAAGTGATCTGCCCAAGGCCCTTCAAGTAGTCAACAGCAAAGCTGGAGTCCAACCCAAGTCTTCTGTCCCCAAATCCATGGTTTATTTCACTCTGCTCACCTGGCCCAATTTGAGTTTACAAGCCCAAATTTACTCAACTAAGAGACAGTAGAACACTCATCCATGTTACCACAGCCCTGGGTTCCTTTTACCCATATGAACATCATCATCCATTTAGCAAAAATATCAACATCACAGAGAAAATGGCAGCTACTTAGGAGAGTATCCACTGGGTTCTGACCTTGCAGAGGGTCTCAACATATCACCAAGGAAACCACAGCAAAGGCCATCTTTTACAGGCATTTTGAAAGTAACTATGGCACTCGTAAACATATGCCAATGTACACAGCACAATGGAAAGCCATGAAGGCTTTCCTTTTCCCATGGTCTTTTATGGAGACATTAGCTCCCTCTTTGCATAAGTTTCTTTCAAAAAACCAATACCATGGACAGTGACTTCCAAAACCATTTTGCTTCTTCATGTTAAGAACACACCCAGGTGATTCTACCATTTTGTCTGTGAACACTTGAGACACTGTGGACACTAGCATAGGAGGACCTCCTTCTGCCTCTTGGTCTGTCCCTCTCTCCACTACAATAGAAAAATCCATCTTTCTTTGGAATGTTTCCAGCTGTTTTTAATCTGGAAGATTAGCATTCTTCTCCCTCTAGAATAGGGTTCTGAACCTGGGGTCCATGAACTTGGTGGAGAGTTTTAAAATATGTAGATAACTTTTTTTCAATAGAACTGGTTTTCTTTGTAATCCTACGCATTCTATTTTACGCATTTAAGAACATTAGGTTTCACAAGACTGCCGAGGGTGACCATGACAAAAAAAAAAAGATTAGGAACCCCTGGTCTAGAATCTTTCTGTACATCTGTCCTCTTCCCCAAACTCTTGAAATCTTCTTCTTGGTTCCTCAAACATCATTTCT
This sequence comes from Phalanger gymnotis, assembly GCA_028646595.1. NCBI lineage: Eukaryota > Metazoa > Chordata > Mammalia > Diprotodontia > Phalangeridae > Phalanger > Phalanger gymnotis. The sequence goes on along the minus strand of CM053622.1, from coordinate 19,551,084 downwards.
CTCCTTTTTATGACATACCATCTGTGATCATTGCTAAGGACAGCATTTTAGTAATGTAGAGGCATGTATTAGGAGATGAATTAGGTGAGGCAGTGGTTAGAACACTGGACTGAGTCAAAGAGACCTAAGTTCACATCCTGCTTCAGACGCTTCCTAGCTGTGCAACCTGGTCAAGTTACCTCTCTCAGACTCAGTTTCCTCATCTGTAAAATGACGATAATAATAGCACCTACCTCGGGGCTGTCCAACCTTAGGTTTTTATTGAAACAATAGACAATATATTTTGATTTGCCATTTTAGTGAGAGCTCTGCGGCAGCTCAGCTTTGTTTACTAAAGCATTTGTATAAATTTCTATGCTTGTAGGAGGGCCCCATTTTGGACAGCCCTGAATACCTCACAGATTGTTATGAGGATCAAATGAGATAACAAAGTACTTTTTAAACTCAAAACACTAAATAAATGCTTGCTATTGCAATAATAATCATAACTATCTATGTGGCAGGCTACGTGGCATCCTGAATAGAGCACTGGACTCCATAGTCAGGAAGACCCCAGTTCAAATCCTGTCCCAAGCAGCAACTAGCCACGTGACTCTGAGCAAGTCACTTAATGTCTCTGGCTGAGTTTCCCCATCTGTAAAATGGGGATATGATAGCACCTGTCTCCCATGACTATGGCAAAATAAAATGAGATAAAATTTGTAAAGGGTTTTGTGCTATATAAATGTTGGCTATCACTATTATTGCTACCAACAAGTGCCAATCAATCAACAGGCATTTACTAAATGCTTCATGTATACAAGGCACTGTCCAATGACCGCTGACCATTTCATCACTATTTTGGTTATTTTGTGTTGTTTTGGCCTTGATTTTCTCATGCTTTCTCTTCACCTCTGTTTTCAACCCACAGCAGCTTCAAGGAACAGTCAGAAAAGTCACACATAAATTCCTGCTTTTACAATTGAATTGCTGGGAGGTTTGGAGCAAGGCAATTATTCTAAACCTCTGTTCCCTCAACTGTAAAATACAGAATGACTCTGGTCATTGGTCACTACCCACTTGAGAGATATTGAAAGGACCAGATACACCAAGTTCACACGCAGGTGAGGCTCTCACAGAAGAAAGCTACCATCAGAACGGAAAATGACACTGCAATGCACTGGGGCAGAGGGAAAAGAACCCTGGGCCTGGACTCAGGAGACCAAGGTTCAAATCCGGTCTAGGACACAGATTAATTGGATGACTATGGGCAAGTCACTTCCTCTTCTCTGAGACTGTTCTCTTAACTACAAATTGGAAATAATATTATTCTTAGATTATTATTAGAATATTATTCTTAGATTATTCTTAGATAATTGCACTGTCTACTTCTTGGGGACACTGTAAGCAAAGCGCTTCGTCAACCTTAAAGTGCTAACAGAAATATGTTTGGCTATATTTTTATCTTTCTCACATATTTTCCTGCCCTTTTCTGTCACTCCTAGCTATAGGCATAAAACTTTTCACCTAGGGCAAAAATCAATTTTGGAAGGTGTGGAGTCGGGAGGAGGAAAGCAGTCTAAAGGGGCATTTGGGGAGTGGAAGTGAACCTTCAAAGAGGGAGCCTTAGCTGGATAGTGGTGGTTAGAGCATAGGGCTTGGAGTCAGGAAGACCTGAGTTCAAGTCCAGTCTCAGATACTTATTATCTGTGTGACTTTGGGTGAGACGCTTGACTTTTCCCTGCCTCAGTCTCCTCAACTGTAAAATGGGAAAATAATTGCACCTACCTCCTAGGGTTATGGTGAGGATCAAACAAAGCAAGGATAAATAGGAAACAATTAAGGATGGGGAGGCATTGAAATTAAGAAGAGATGGAAAATTCTTCCTATATTTTAGATAGCACTTTAAGGAAGCCAGGGAAGTCAATAGTCCAAGCAGAGGAGAGAGAGGGTTCTAGACAGGACAGGGTTCTATGATGGACAGGCAGAGAGAACGCCAGGACCTGGGAATAGAGTATCTTGGTTTTGGAACAGCCTGAATCAAAACAACATTCCAGCTCCAGTGGTGGGCAATGAAGAAGGTAAAATACAGGTCCTGTGCTGGCAAGGGTTGGCACCAAGGTAGTGAGCGATAGCTCTAGGCAGTAACTGATAATTAAGGAAGAATTAACCCAGTTTTCTCTCCTGTGGATTAGGGAGAGCAGCTACATGGGGGAGTTTACTCCACAACACAGATAACGAAGGGAAAACCTGCAAGGCCTACGTTACCCACTTTGGTGCTGGCCAAAGCAAAGGATCCCAGTAGCTCCTTAAACAAGGTAAGAGGAAGCAGCCAAAGTGATGAAAAGTCAGAATAGGTGGCATTCCTAAGCATGTAACATTTTACAAAGCACTTCAGAGACACCGTCTCATACGATCACCAAAAGACTAGGTATTCTCCCACGGTCATGTGGCTTGCGAAATGTCAGGAGTGAGATTGGAACCCATTTCTCTCCTAACTCACTCCAGCACCTTTGCCAAGAAGACCCAAAATAGGGTCAGGAAGAGTCAGACACGACCGAAATGACTCAACAACAAAAAACAGGCCAAGCCCTTACTGTGTGCTTTACGAATATTTCCCTCTTGATCCTCACAACAACCCTGGGAGGTAAATGCTATTGTTATCCCATTTTCCAGTTGAGGAAACTGAGGTAGACAGAAGGGAGGTGACTTGCCCAGGGTCACTCAGCTAGAAAGTATCTGAGGGTAGATTTGAATTCATAAAGATATCTTCTTGATTCTAAGCACAGGGCTCTATGGTGCCACCTAGCTGTCCTTACTTGGCATACAGTAAGTACTTAATAAATATCTGTGTCTCAGGCTGAATTGGAACTCAAGTCTTCCTGACTCTAGGCCCAGTGTTCTATCCACTGCTCCCCCTAGCTGCCTCTACAGCTACAGACACACTCTAAACTAAAATGCAACAGAACCAGTAGCCCTTATCTATCACTGTAATAAATAACTGGCATTTATATAGCACTTTACAGTTTGCAAGAAGCTTTATAGACATTATCACATTAGCTGACCCCTGAAGGGCACTTTAGAGTTTACAAAGAGCTTGACAGATATCATCACGTTTGATGCTCTCCACAACCCTAGCAGGCGGGTAGTCAGAGGTAGAGTTTTTCTCCTTTTACAGATAGAGAAACTGAAGGGCAGAGAGATGACGCAGTTCAGCCAATGTCACACAGCTCAGACTTGGACTATGATCTCCCGTGCTAAGGAGTGGGCTCCAAAACGGAGATCTGAGGGTCATCTCCCTTCATCTTCCTGTCTTAGGACAACACCTGGTCCAGAGTTGGTGCTCAGTAAACGTTGGTGGAATTGAATTGAAAATAGACAGAGGAAGCATTGATTATGCACTTACTGTGTGCCAAGCAAAAAGCTCACCTATCAGAGCTGAAGGACCCAGGGGTGGAGTCCAAGTTTCTAGATATGAAGAGCGAAGGAAACAATTATGGGATTCTGGATTCAGAGCTGGAAGGAACCTCTGGGGTCACGTAATTCCAATCTCTCCTTTTACAGAGAAGGAAACTGAGGCCCAGGGAAATTCAGTGACTTACCCAAGGTCCCTCAGAGACCATCCAGTCCAACCTCATTTTACAAAAGAGGAAACTGAGGCCCAGGGAAATTCAGTGACTTACCCAAGGTCCCTCAAAGGCCATATAATCAAACCCCATCATTTTATAGAGGAGGAAACTGAGGCCCAGGATAAGGAAGAGAGTTGCCCAAGATCACACTGACAGTAAAGCACAGGGCCAGGATTCGAATCCATGTCCTCTGACACCAAGCTGAACATGGCAAGTTCAACATTCTTCCCACTGATGCTGTCAAAGAACTGACCTTATGCTGAAGGACACAGTACATAAACAGAGAAGTAAACACAGTACAACTGTAGGAGGTAAAAAGTACTCACGATGAGAGGGAAAAGAAGACACCTAGGAGAGGGGACCTGAACAGAGCCTGGAAGGGGTCCTTCCTCTGCCCAAACACACTAGCAAGAGCTGAGAGGCTCACTGAGCAGTGGCTCCCACAGCGACCCGACCTGAAGTGGAGGTCACTCCTCCACTCTAGAACCTTCAACAGCCTGTGACATCCTACTTGGGATAGAGGATGAGCTCTCCAGGACCAGGGCTTAGCATCATTCTGGATCCACCATCACCCCCTTTCACATAGTCCACATCCCAGCCACTCTAGATTTCTTATTGTTCCCCAAACTAGAAGCTCCATATTCCCTCATCTATGTCTATGCATAGACTCCCTTCTCCTAGAATGCTTGGCTTCCCTCAAGACTCCAATCAGGTGCTATTCCCTACAGCAAGCCTTTCCTGGTGCATCAAGACTTTAGTACTCTTTCCCTCCATATACATCATCATCCCATAAGAATGTGTGCTCCCAGAAGGTTAGGACTGTCTTTTTTTTATTTATATCATTAGTTCTTAGCATAATGCCTCGCACACAGAAAGTACTTAATAAATGCTTCATTCATTCATTCATTCATTCCTCAAATTACTTATCTGCTGTATACGTTCTATCCAGCCCCAGCCCCACCACCACATAAAGTACAAGTTTTTTGAGGAAAGGGACTTTTTCATTTTTGTAATCATATCTCTAGCACCTAACCTGGTGAATGAATGAATGAATAATTAAGTGATCATTATGTGCAAAGTATATGAAAAGAGGTTAATAGATGATTTTTTAAGGTTGTAACAGACCTCACTAAAAAACTGCCTGGTAGATACTAGATAGCAAATCCTTCCCATGTGCTCATCTCTTGGAAGGATATACTAAGAAGTGGAGGGAAGTGCTGCCATGTATGATTATGATCAGCTGTGTCTTTGAACTGCATCGGCTCGTGATTTTACAAAGGTCTGATGTGGAATGGTGCTTGCCATTTTTCACAGAAAAAAAAATTTAATGTTTTTTTTAATTGGGATTTTTTCCCAAATATAGTACATACAGTATTATCCCTTGGTGTGCAACGCATGATGACATCAAGTCATATGGCTTCACTAAAAAAATACATTAAACAGCTTCTTCACTTAATAAAAACTTTCTTCAATATATCAAAATGTCATTTAGACTTGATAAGTATAAAATTTTTTATATCCACCATTACATTTACACTATACATGTTGTTCCCACTTCTTCTCTGCCTCACTTCTCAACCCTCTGCAGTCTGGCTCCTAACCTCATCACTTAACCAAAACTGCTCTCTCCAAAGTTACCAGTGCTCTCTTAATGGCCAGCGCTGATGATTTTTCCATAATCCTCATCTCTCTTTACTTCTATGCTGTCAATGACACTGTCGACCACCCACACCTCCTAGATGTTTTCTTATTGGCTTTTCACGGAATGACTCTCGCCTTGTTCTCTTCCTACCTGACCACTCCTTTCCTGTTTCCTTTGCTGGCTCATCAATGATAGAATGCCTCCTACGTGTGGATGTATCCCAAGGTTCTTTCTTTGGCCCTCTCCTCATTTGATATACTATCTAAGGGACCTCATCAGCACCCCTAGGTTTAATCGTTATTTCTTTTCAGATGACTCATGTATGTATATACTCAGTTCCATTTGTTTTCCTGAGTTCTAGTTCTCTACATCACCAACAGCCTATTAGATATTTCAAAATGGATGTCTTGGAGACACCTCAAGTTCAATATGCCCAACAGATCTTACTACATTTTTCCCAAAACCCACTACTGAATGTCACTATTTTTATCAAGCTGCACCATTCCTCCGGTCTCTCAGGGTCGTAACCTTAATGTCATCTTTGATTTTCCTTAATGCCTCATTTTCCTACTTATCCAACAAATCACCCGTTCTTGCTATTTCTACCTCCTCTGACCCCTTCTCTTTCTTCACACAGCCACCACTTTTATACAAGCCACCATCACCTCTCACCTACACTATGGTAATATACTCCTATATCCTCCTAATTGGTCTCCTTGTACCAAGTCTCTCCCTACTACAATCCAGGCAGTTGCCACTTTCCTTAAGCATAGATCTGACCCTGTCACTGCCTTACTCAATAAACTGAGTTGGCTCCCTATTGCCTCTAGGACTAAAGAAACCTTTCTCTGTCTAGATTTCAAAGCCCTTTATAACTTGGCACCATTCTACTTTTGCAGTATTGTTATACCTTACTCTCCTTCCCACATTCTATGGTCCAATCAAGCAGGCCTGCCCTCTGTTCCTAATATGAACCAGTACTCCATCTCCCATCACTATGTGCATTAGCCAACCCCATGCCTGAAATGTCTTCCCTCCTCACTTTTACCTCATACAATCTATCATTTCAGCTAAGACACCACCTTCTACATGAAATTTTTACTGATCCCTGCAACTACTAGTAACCTCCCTATCTTGTGTTTATTTTGTATTTAATCTGTATGTGTGCGTGTATGTGTGTTATCTTCTCTAGCAAAGTGTGATTTCCTTAGGAACTGGGATTCTTTTTTTGTTTTTATATCCCTAGCATAGTGCTTGGCATATATTAGGTGCCTAATAAATGTTTAATTCATTGAATCCAGAAATCAAATAAAATCAATGCACCAAAGAAATTCTTGCAAATACCGTAGTCTTCTCCAGGCAAGACACACTTGGCATTAAGTTTTCAAAAAGAAAGCTATGGCTGTGTATGTTAAGAGACATGCTGGCATCCTGAAGTCAAAGTTCATTAGGAAGGTCACATTTAAAGCAATCAAGACCTTCACAAAACCTATACACTTTGGGGACAATAAAACAGACAATAATGGATTCAGAAAGTATCCAAACAAAAACGTGTCGAATATTAACCAATCACAGGACCCATGGTCCACGAGACAGCTATACAAAAATGAAGACTAGTAAATGTTCTGAGATTACATGACAGTGATGGTAAAAGCTGACAATGGGTTTATGCTACTGAATTTATCAAATATGATCAATATCAGGATACCTCCTACAGTGTCTACAAAAAGGTTAAGATCCAAGAATGAAACCCATGGGAGATGCCTACTCAAAAAAACGTAAGCGATAATATGCAGACAAATAAGGAAACAAAAGTGGATTTCTTTAGGCAGCTAGGAGGTGCGGTGGACAGAGCTTTGGACCTGGAAACAGTTCAAATCCTGCCTCAGAAGCTTAACGTGACCATCGGCAAGTCATTTAATTTTTCTGCCTCAGTTTCTCTTCTGTAAAATAAGGATAATGGTAGCACCTACCTCCCAGGGTTGTTGTGAGGATTAAATGATATAATATTTGTAAAGTGCTTTATAAACCTTAAAGTGCCATATACATGCCAGGTGTTATTTGTTTACAGAAAATAAAGGATTTATAAGAATGATATTAGTCCTGATCATTGCTAAGAGGAATTATAGAAAATTCATCCTCAAGGAGTTAATATTTGCTGATCAAGCCAGAATTTGTAAGCTAATGGTAGAACTTGTTCAACATATGATTGCGAGTCACAAAAATTTATTACCTACTGAATGCCTGAGGTGGCCAGAATTACACACCAAAGACTCATTATAAACAGATAAACAATCCTAAAGATACCAACACAGACCCCAAAATATACTTGGGAATTCAACAAATAAATTATATAGGAAATAAGGGATCATCATAGATAAAACTGTTGCCTACAATCCCTGTGACTTAACAGTAACCCATAAAATTTTAAGAACAATGTTTTTAACAAATGTCTCTGTATCAAATACTCAGAACCAACAAACTACAGGGATTGAAAAGCTCTCCAAACCCGGAGACCTAGTAGAAGAATTCAAAACATGTGGGAAGAAGATGAAGTACACATCCCTCCCATCATCCTCTCTGCCACTGAAGTTTGTACTAAAGAAGCTTTGATTGATCATACAAAAGATAAGCTTACATCCCAAATCTTTTATTCGATTAGAAAAAGCAATCTTGCTATCCACCTGCACAGTGGTCCACTGAACATTAAAGATGAAAGACTAATATTAGGAAAGTGACTTGTCCCACGATAGTTTCTATCTGAACTAGGGACAAGAATAAGAATGATGATGATGTTAATGGGATATAAGGGCATGCATGGCCTGCCTCAATTTTGTATTTATATTCTGGTACCTAATAAAGTACCTGGCACATACTAGGTGCTTAATAAATGCTCATCCATTGACTGACTGACTGACTGAATGGAGAGATGGATTCATTTTCGGTTTTGTATCCTCGTCCCCTAGCACAGAGCCTGGCCACAGTAAATATTTAACAAATGCTTGTTAATTGATTAAATAACCCCCAAAATAGAAAGCTGGGCAAATGTCAACGCAATACTGAGCTATGCCATGGTTAATTACCCGCCTCTGTCCTGAGGCTCCTGATGGAAGCAAAGCTAAAGTTATAAAATGCACACTATGAAAGACTCCACAGTGTTTGTAACGTGCCTTTCAAAATTAGGATCCTTGAATCATGTTGATCATTCAACAAACATGTAATAAATGCCTACTTAAAGTCAGGCTCAGTGCTAGGTGGGCGAGATACAAAAACAAAAATGCAACAATCCCTGCCCTCAAAAAGCTTACATTCTGTCAGGGAAGACGATCATAGTGAGCATAAGGTCCTTCAGGCTACCTGCCCACCCTCCATGTGCAGGCAGGACCAAGGTCAAATCTTATAGTTCCTGGCCTGAAAGGAAGGGCAAGGTTGGAGCTCTCAATACCCCTCTGCAAAACGTAGGCGGATTTTTATGCTGTTCGAAATCGCTTCCTTCTGTCATTCTACTTTTGGGTGGGGGGTGGACAGAGAGGGTGGTCAAGGCGATGATTTTATTCACATAGAGAACTTTCAGTGTGGAAACTTTCCGCTGAAAGAAATGGACACTGATCTTTAAGTGAAAGCCTGAAAGTGATGCCTATACGTTGAGAGGTTAAGTGATTTGCCTGGCATCGCACAGTCCATGTGTGCGTCAGAAGCAGAACTCGAACCCACAGCTTCCTGACACCAAGCCTAGCCAGGTTGCTACTCCATTCTACTACTAATAAAAATAAAATTAATCACCGTTTATTATATTTATACAGCACTTTAAGATTTCTAAGGCATGTTAGACATATTAACCCTAATGACAGTAGCAGATATTCAGATAAGGGCTGATGGTTTCACTGGTATGAAGAACTCCCAGATGAGGAAAGTCTCTCTACCAATGCAAGTCAGGGCCCTCTCTGCAACTTACCATCGCAGAAGTGCCTGGAATACTGAGAGGTGCATTGACTATTCCAAGATTACAGTCACTATATGTTAGCAGCAGGATTTGAACTCGGGTCTTTCAGGCTCCAAAGCCAGTTCTCTATTGGCTATGCCACAACTTCTCAGAGTATAAACACTAAGGTCTGCAAGGTGCTTTACAAGCATTACCTCCCTAGAGCCCTGAAGCAACCCTGTGAGGTAAGGATTATTGCCCTCTCCACTTTACAGATGAGAACACTGGTGAAGTGATTTGTTCAGGGTCACCCAAGCATTAAGTATTGGGGGCAGGATTCCAACCCAGGTCTCTTCTAACTCCAAGGCCACCATCTTTCCCCAATGTCCTACTACCTCATTTGAACTGCCTTGATTAGTTCATTAGCGAAGGCCTCTTTCCCAGACGACAGGAACAAAACAAAAATCATCCTACATAGGTAAACAGTGGATTCCACTGCCATCAACCCCAACACTCCAAAAATGCCAATACCTTTTCTTGAAACTGCTAAACCTTGACACGTGGTGAACACCTCCTCCCTCCATGGCCAAGATTGAGCCTCTGGGCATAACCCAGCCTGGACATGAAGCTAGACTGAAACACTGACCCAAGCTAGGGCTGTTTGAATCACTGGATAGTTTCAGGCCTCAGAAACTAGGAATTTCCCACCTCCAAGGCCAGAGATGGAGGACAAACTCCCAGCACCAGGAATGCCAAATGCATATTTTTTTTTCTTTCCTACCACACACGCCAAGGAGAATGAAGAGAGGGAGTATTTGAAGCCCCTAGCCTTTGCTTCCAGGTACCCTCCTGCCAAAACACCAGTCAATATCTTCCCAAGTTGGACTAAGTCATTCATATATGGTGAATGCTGCTGGGAGGCTGGGAGAGTGAAGAATGGGGGTGTGGGGGAGGTCCATCCTGCAGCAGCTTCAACTGCATCCTGAACTAAGCCCAAGCATGGTAAAGAGATATTTTTATCTTTCTCTGAATTTCCCCACCCCAAGGGCCTTCTAAAACTGCTTCCCTAACCCTCTCTTATGGTTAGGTATACTCTTTCCTAAGAATATTTCGTTAAGAGTAGGGTCACTTTCTCCTTCTTTATCATTCCCCAAACCTCTTGGAGCGATGGCTGCAATATACTGTCCGGAGATGTCTCCCCCCACCATACTGACACATAGTTTTGAAAACCAAGGGGAGATCCCCCCAGCCACCTATATTTACTAGAGTGGAAATGATTTTATTTTCTTTTTCCATTTTTTAGGTATGTTAAATCTTCACTGAAACAAAACCATTTGGCCAGAGATACGTGACTCTATGGGAGGAAAATTCATACCTGCCTCCTGTCACAGAACAGAAAGAAAGCAGAGGGTGGTGGAAGGTGGGGGAAGGTGGTAAGAGGAGAGGAGAAAAGAGTGGGGGAGAGGAAGCTCTATATTTATAGATGGCCACATTTTGCTATCCAAAAAAACACCTTCCGACCACCTGCAGAATGCGCAGGCTCACATAGACTCACTGCAGCTCCTTAATTTATTACACCGCACACAAGCCCCCATTGTATATAAACAAATCCACAGCTAGAAAAAGAGAGGACTCAATGGGAGGGGGGGGGCGCACAATGACCAGACCAGGCAGAGAAATCAACACGAGCAGAGGTGTAGAAAAGAGGCAGTTGACGAGGTGATAAATCACAGAACCAGAAACCATCCACAAGCGCTGCACTCCTACCGCTCCCCAAGACCTCGCCACCCCACCCCCCACCCCAGTCGGGCTTATCGGGGATTCAGAGAATGGGGACGGGCGAGGGCTATTTTTTGCATAGGCAAGCCTACCTCCAGGGTCCTGATTTCCTTCTGGGTCAGGTCGTTGGAGGTGGCACATTTCGTCCGGAGCCCCTCTAGGTTCGAGATGCTGATGTCGATCATATTTTGGACCAACTCGCATTGCTGCAAGGCTTTCTGCAAACTCAGATGCTCTTCGCTTTTCGTCATGTTTTCCTCATCCATCGCTTGCCCTGCAAAACCCCCTCCCGTCTCTCCCCCCACTCCTCCTCCTCCCAGGGCCAAAAAGAAAAAAGAGAGAGGAAAAAAGAAAGGGGTGGTGGTATGCTTGCACACACACACACACACACACCTCCGCCCCTCCGGCCACTTCTCAACCAGTCAAGAAGAAAAAAGCCCACATCTCACACGGGGTTGGGGGGTAAAGGGGGGGAAGGATTTTTTTTTAAAGAAAGCGAGAATTTATTGTTTTATTGAGCATCCAATCAGCTCCATCAGAGGGTCTCTCCTCTCGGTCCCTGGCTCCAAAGGAGATGCTTAATGTAGCTCAGGAGCCAGCCAGGTAGTAGGTAGGGTGATGCTGTACACTTGGGTAGGAGGATGGAGGAGGAGGAGGAGGGGGAGGAGGAGCAGGAGGAAGAAGAGGAGGAGGTGGAGGAGGAGGAGGAGAAGGTGGATGGAGGAGGAGGAGGAGGATGAAGGAGGAGGATGGAGGATGGAGGAGGAGGAGGCTGATCAAGGCTCACTCTTTACCCCCCGGCTCCATGCAGGAGAGCCCGAGCTGGGGTAGCCTTGGCTGGCTGGAGGTCAGAGAACGAGCTGCCCGTCCTCCCGGCAGTGGCCTGGACGGGCTGGCATGGTCCGCGGGGCCGGGGCGCCGGCTCAAGATGCTGTCTGCCTTGCTCCCGCCGCCGCCGCTGCCGCTCGCTGTGCCCTGGCTCGGGCGCCGGCTGCTGCATCCCCTTCTCCCTCGCACCACACCGACATCTTGCCTGTCAATCAAAGGGCGGGCGGGCGAGAGATACAGCGGGAGGAAGGGAGGGAGGGAGGGAGGGAGAGAGGGAGGGAAGGAGAGATGGATGGAAAGCGGGGGCGCGCGCGCGTGCCTAGAGCCGGCCCCTACAGGGGCGCGCGAGTGTGCATGCATGCGCCTGCAGGGCCAGCGTGTGCTACAAACCAGGAGTGGGGGGTGGGGTCAGGGGAGCGGGGAGTGCACTGGGGGTGAGGCGGGGGTCCTGCAGAAATTACTACAATGCATGTGCGTGCATGTCTGTGCGCAAGCCTCGCTGGGAGGGGGTGGATGGTGGGAGGGGGCGGGCCGAGCGTCAGTACTGAGCACTTGAAAAGGGGGTGGGAGAGAGAAAAAAAAAAAAGCTACTATTTGCACTAGTCTCGCGAGACGAAGCAGGGCTGTTCAGCAGGTGCATGCTGCTGGCCGGGAGCAGGTATCTGTCTGCTTAACTTGGAAGCGCTGGGTGCACGATCTAGGAAGGTGCGCGATCTAGGAATGTGCCCGAGCAAAGCCGAGAGCCAGCCTGGCTATTTATCATTATCATCATCATCGTCATCATCATCATCATCATCATCATCATCTTCTTCTTCTTCTTCTTCTTCTTCTTCTTCTTCTTCTTCTTCTTCTTCTTCTTCTTCTTCTTCTTCTTCTTCTTCTTCTTCTTCTTCTTCTTCTTCTCCTTCTTCTCCCCCTTCTCCTTCTTCTTGTCCTTCTTCTTCTCTTCCTTCTCCTTCTTCTATAAGGATGTACTCCTTATATATTACCAGATTTCTCTTTAATAGGCTGCTGAGAATTTGGAGCGTTCCTTTCTTTTCTTTCTTTTGGTTTGGTTTTATTTTTCTCCTTCCACTCGTTGGAGGGCTGAATTATATATTATTAATAATATCTGGCATTCAGTTAGCTCTTCAGTCCGTGGACACACATACATTCTTCATCGGCTCTGGGATACACAAGAGGCCACTTCTTTCAGGAGAGAAAGGAAGGTGGCCAGCCTCCTATAGCTAAAGGAGCATTGGGCTTAGAGTCAGAGAAATCTGGGTTAGCTTGCAGGCTCTATCACTTGCAGCCTTAAGTAAGTCACTTAACCATGCTGGATTGCAGTTTCCACATCTGTAACGTCAGGGGATTGTACTGAATGATATCTGGGCACCCTTCTAGCTGCAAATCTATGGTGCTAAGTGGTATTTTTCTTTGTACTTTGTCCTATCCCTCCTTCTAGACTGTAAGTTCCTTGAGGGAAAGGATCTTGTCTTATCTGAATTTAAAGGTCTGTAATATAATAGTTTAAATGTTTGTTGAATTAACAAAATTCACTAATGAGCTATCCACACATTTAATTAAGTTTCCTTTGCAGATTTTCAAGAATGCTATATATTGGCGGCAGATCCTCCTCCAGAACCCAAGAACAGAAAGAAGATGACTTTGATTTCCTTCTGGTACGATTTTTTCTCAGGTTCTTCTGTAGGAGGGATAGGGCGTGGAAACTGCGATTTAATTGACATAGGGAACTTCCAATGATGAAATTCCCTCTACCAATACACCTTCTCTGCAACTTATTAAGTCTTAGACAGTTTTCCTGGGACATTGAGATGCTAAGGGACTCGAAGCCCTACCAGGATTAGACGTCAAACTCTCTTGACTAAGGCCAGCTCTCTATTCAATGTACCATTAGTAATGATGGCTCACCATTTTTAAAATAGTATTTTATTTTTCCAATTACAATTCTTAATTTTTAAAAATTTTTGAGTTGCAAATTTTCTCCCTCCCCCTCCCCTCCCTAAATGGTAAACAATTTGATATAGGCTATATATGTGCAATCATGTAAAACACATTTCCACATTAATCATGTTGTGAAAGAAGAGATAGATCAAAAGAAAAAAACATGAAATAAAATAAAGTTAAAAATAGTAAGCTTTTATCTGCATTCAAACTCCATAGTTCTTTCTCTAGATGTGGATAGCATTTTCCATCATGAGTCCTTTGAAATTGTCTTGGATCATCGCATTGCCGAGAATAGCGAAGTTATTCATAGTGGATCACTGTATAAGGTTGCTGTTACTATGTACAATGTTCTCCTGGTTCTGCTCACTTCACTCAGCATCAGTTCATATAAATCTTTCCAGGTTTTTCTGAATTCCACCTGCTCATCGTTTCTTATAGCACAAAAGTATTCTATTACACTCACATACCACAACTTGTTCAGCCACTCCCCAATTGATGGGCATCCCCTCAATTTCCAGTTCTTTGCTACCACAAAAAGTACACCTCACATCTCTAGAGCATTTTCCTCACTACCACCCTCTAATTTAGGAATTATGTGTATTGTTATGGCCATTTTTCACATGAGGCAACACAATCCAGGATTCCAATCCAGGGCTATTAATTAAAACCCTACTCTATTCCTATCTTCCATGTCACTAAATACAGGATTACAAACTCCGAATGGAAGGTACCTCGGAGGTCAAACTCTCTCATTTTAAGTCAACTAGCATTTATTAAGTGCCTACTTGTACCAGGCACTGTGCTAAGCACTAAAGAAGTACAAATAAAGGCAAAAAACAGTCTGCTCTCCAGGGGCTCACGGTGTAATGGGGGATACATCTATACAATCATGTCCAAAAAAGATAAACTGGATAAATTGGGAGTGGTCTCAGAGAGAGGATGCAAAGATTAAGGAGGAATGGAAAAGGCTTCTTACAGATAGTAGGACTTTAGCCGAGACTTGAGACTTGAAGAAGGTGATAGGAGACAGGAGGTTGATACAAGAATGGAAAGAGTATTGGGCAAAGCCAGTGAAAATGGCTTAGATTCAGGGGGATGAGCGTTGTTTTAAAGGAACAGCAAAGAAACCAATGGGTCACAAAGTACATGGAGGAGAGTAAGAAGACTGGAAAAGTCCTAATGGGGCAGGTTATGAAAGACTTTAAAAGCCAAACAGACATTTTGATCTTTGATCCTGAAGGGAATAGGAAGCCAGTAGGGCTCAACATGATCAGACTTTCACTTCAGGGACATCAACTTGACTTTGGAGTGGAGGATAGACTGGACAGGCAGGGAGACCCATCAGAAGCTAGTGCTAGTCCAGGAATGAGATGATTTTAAAGGGAACTGAGCCCCACAGAGGTGAAGTGGCCTCTCTTAGGTCATCCAGATAGTGTCAGGGACGGGAATTAAACCCAGGACCTTGGATTCCTGATCCAGAATTCTATCCACTGCACTGCAGAGAGGGGGCCCCTTTAAAGAAGTAACAGAGATGGGAGCAAAGTCATCATTTCCCTGCTGTTGTTTCTTAAGTCAACACACAAAACAAACCTTGGAGTTCCATCATGATGTCCTCATGATTTCTCCTTAAGCCCCTTGGCTCCTGCAGGAACGTAAGCAAAGCCACCAGCCTGTTGTTTCCCAAAACTCCAAGCCTGTCAACTACCCTCTGCCAGCTGTCTGGGTATGCAAATGTCCTTGGGCACTAGCACCTGAGTTTCTGATGTTACGCATTACTCAAACCTTATGCCAAGGGATAATTTGGCCCAGCAATTTATTCTAGCTTTGCAAATTAAACACCCCGAAAATCCTGGCTTTGTATATGAGAGTCTGAAGCAGCCTATTCCAGGATACATGGGCTCTGATGTACCATCTAAGAACGTAAAGGTACAAAACTGATGGTATCATTGCAGATATGTTGCAAGGCGATGATATTTATTCAACTAAAGCATTTAGTAAGCACCTACTATGGCCAAAGCACAGTGGGATGCAACAAAAGTTAAGTCACTTCTCTCAAGAAGCTTACATTACCTTAAGGTCTTGGAGGCTTTTTTGCATCCTTAGCATTCAGCATAGTGCCTGGCACATAGTAGGCACTTAATAAGTGCTTACTGCCTGACTGACATTTTCAGGAGGGGCATGGAATGTACATAGACAAGTAAATGCAAAGTATATACAAAGCAGTTTTAATGGTCAGAGAACACAAACAACTGGAGGGTTTAGGAAAGGCTTGGTGTAGAACATGACACTGAGCAATGTTTTAAAGGAAGCTGGGGATAACAATAATATGGTCTTTAACAAGTTTTCTAACATTGTGGACTGAGCCAGACTGAGGATTTCTATCTGTCATCCACTGAAAAAGATTTGGGGGTTTTCCTGAACTTCAAGTTCTAGTCCCCTCATCCTTTAGGGCCTCAGTTTCTTCATCTGTAAAGGGAAGTGATTAAACTATGTGGCCTCTGAGGTCTCTTCCAGCTCCAAACCTATGAACCCACGACACTATGAATGGCCAAACACTGTACAGGGCGTCCCAAAAATCTTAGTGTAGTTGTAATCTCTTAAAGACTTTTGAGGCATCCTGTATAATAAGGCGTCTTTGTAGAAAACTTTCCTCTGCCATGCCTCTGTAGTAAACAATGGAAAACTGAATTACCTGTTGTCCCACCTACCTGCAGGAAATGTCAGTATCTTTGTTTTAAGTACCATAGTGCAGAGGGACAGGACCAATGATTTCAATGTGAGGGACTTCCATCTACCAATGCAGGTCAGCACCTTCTCTGCAATTTATAGTCAGTAAGTTGACTAGATGTCTGAGAGGTAAAGAGACATCTAATTCCTTGACATCCCCCACGATCCTCTCCCAGGCCACCTCCCCTTCACTAGCCCCTTTCTCCTTTTTTCCCCATCTTGTTTCCTTGGTGAACCAATTCAACTCTACACTATCCTCCCCTCTTGAATCCCTCTACCCTTTATCATAGCACTGATTACACCCAGCCAACTTTCATCTTTGGATCACTTCTACAATTCATCACTTTTGCTGCTACAGGGCAGAGCAGAAATGGAGAAAGTCACATGATCATTCTGATCGATATCCTCTCACTGTGCTTTGGCCATAGTAGGTGCTTACTAAATGCTTTAATTGAATAAATATCATCACCTTGCAACATATCTGCAATGATGCCATCAGTTTTGTACCTTTACATTCTTAGATGGTACATCAGAGCCTATGTATCCTGGAATAGGCTGCTTCAGACTCTCATGTAAGCCAGGATTTTCCGGGTGTTTAATTTGCAAAGTTAGAATAAATTGCTGGGCCAAATTATCCCTTGGCATAAAGCTTGAGTAATGCGTAACATCAGAAACTCAAGTGCTAGCTACAAATTTATGTTATACAACTTAAACTGGGTCCTCACTGCTGCTCGGCAATCCTACTACACCTCCCTTATCAACTCACTATCCTATTCTCCACAGCAGCTTTCCCAAAACTTCTCATCCCTCCTCAAAACTCCTATGGTCTTCCCTTTCGTAATGCTTTCACTTGAGAAAATTGTCTCATATTTACAGAAAAAAAATGAGGCCATATGCCGTGAGCTCCTTCTTCTCCCATCTTCTTCATCTCCTATCACTTTGGTGTCTTCTTGAGCTCCTCCTTCACACCTGTCTCACATGATGAAGTGACCTGACTCCTTACCCAGGTTGACCCCTCTATGTGTTCAAGTGACCTCAATTCCATCCCATCTCCTCCAACTGATTGCCCCCTCTATCATCCTCACTCATTTACTTATTTTCAATCTCTCCTTCTCTACCAGCTCATTTCCTACTGCATACAAATATGCCTGAACAAACCCTCATTTGATCCTTCCATCCCCAATAGCTATCATGCTACATCTCTTCTGCCCTTTGCAGTTAAACTTCCTCAAAAAGATCATCTATGAGAGATGCCTCTACCTTCTCTCCTCTCACTTTGTTCCAAACCCCTTTCATTCCAGCTTCCAGCCTTATCCTTCTGCTGAAATTCTCTCTAAAGTCACTAATGATCTCATAATTCCCAAAACCAAAAACCTTTTCTCAATCCTCATTCTCCTTGACCTCTCTGCAACCTTTGACACTATCGATCACTCTCTCCTCCTTGATATTCTCTTCTCTCTAGGTTTGTGGGACATTAGTCTCTCCTCTTCCAGGTCACATCTCCTAACCATAATTGTCCCTCAGGGTTCTGTTCTAGGTCTTCTTCTCTTCTCCCTCTATACCACTTCACTTGGTGATCTCATCAGCTCCCATGGATTTGATGACCATCTCTATGCTGATGATTCTCAAATCTACCTTTCCTACTCCAATTTCTCTATTGACCTCCAATCTTGCATCTCCAACTACCTTCCAGATATCTCCAACTGGATGTCCAGTAGACATCTCAAACTCACTATGTCCAAACAGAACTCATTATCTTCCCTCCTAAAACCTCCCTACCTTTTACCTTTCCTATAACTGTAAAGGGCAACACCATCCTCCCAGTCCCTCAGGCTCACAAACAAGGAGTCATCCTGAATTCTTCATTATCTCTTCCTCCCATATCAAAGCTGTTGTCAAGGCCCCTTGATCTCTTAAATACACCCCCTTCTCTCCTGTGACGCAGTCACTCCTCTGGTACAAGTCCTCATCACCTCACACCTGGATCAAAGCAATAGCTGGTGATGGATCTGTCTGCCTCAAGTCTCCCTCCACTCCACTCCATCCTCCATTCAGCTACTAAAATGATGTTCCTATAATGTAGGTCCTATCATGTCCTGTCGCCCTCACTCAATAAACTCCCATGGCTTCCTATTGCCTTCAGGAGCAGATACAATTGCTGCTTGGTGTTCAAAGCCCTTCATAACCTAGCCCCATGCTACCTTTCCAGGCTTCTTATACCTTTCTCCTAGACAGGTACTCTTGGATCCAGTGACACTGTTCCAGGAACAACTCCATCTCTGAGCTCCTGGCATTCTCTCTGGCTGTCCCCCCCATGCCTGGAACATTCTCCCTCCTCCGTACCAACTGCTGACCGCCTTTTACAGGAAGCCTTCCCTAACCCATCTTAATTCCAGTGTTTTCCTTCTGTTAATTATTTCCTATTTATCGTATATCACTTGCCTTGTATATGTGTGTTTGGATGTTGCCTCCCCGATTAGATTGTGAGCTCCTTGAGGGCAGGGACTGTCTTTTGCCTCTTTTTGTATCCCCAGCACTTGGCACAGTGTCTGACACATTGTAGGACCTTAATAAATATTTATAAATTGATTGATTGGGGGTGGAGCCAAGATGACGGCTGGAAAGCAGGGACTACTGTGAGCTCCCCACCAAGTCCCTCCAAAAAACTATAAAAATAAATGGCTCTTAACCAATTCTAGAAATGCAGAACCACAAAATAGCAGAAGGAAGCAAGGCTCCAGCCCAGGACAGCCTGGATGGTCTCTGGGTAAGGTCTATCTCACACAGAGCTGGGAGCGGAGGGAAGCAGAGCAGAGCTCAGCATGGGCGGCGCAGACCAACCAGACCAGGAGCCAGGCAGAGAGTGTCCTAGCGCCCTGAATCAGTGAGCTGTGGCAGTTACCAGACTTCTCAACCCACAAACACCAAAGACAACAGAGAAGGTTACTGGGAAAAGCTGCTGGGGACAGGGAGTTTGCGGTTCAGCCACCACGCCAGGGGCAGCAGAGGTGGGGCAGCTACAGAACTACCTTCTGGCCCCAGGCCCACCTGGTGGGAGGAATTAAGTGGCAGACCAGAGCAGGAGTGAAGAGCCTGCTGAAGATCTCAGTCCAGTCTAGGGTTGGGGGTTCTTGGGGAAGGAGTGCTGGTGTGGCAGAGCTGGAGCATCTCTCCAAGCGTGGAACATAGAACTCTTTACAAGCAGTCATACCCCGCTGAAAAACTCAAGGGTTAAGTAAGTTGGCTGGGAACATGGCCAGGCAGCAAAAACACACCCAAATTCAGTCTCAGACTCTGGAATCCTTCTTTGGTGACAAAGAAGACCAAAACATACAGTCAGAGGAAGTCAACAAAGCCTACAACAAAAACCTCCAAGAAAAACATGAACTGGTCTCAGGCCATGGAAGAGCTCAAAAAGGATTTGGAAAAGCAAGTTAGAGAAGTAGAGGAAAATTTGGGAAGAGAATTGAGAAGGATGAGAAAAAACCTTGAAAAACAAGTCAATGACTTGGTAAAGGAGACCCAAAAAAATACTGAAAAATATACTTAAGAAAACAATACCTTAAAAAATAGACTAACTCAAATGGCAAAAGAGCTCCAAAAAGCCAATGAGGAGAAGAATGCCTTGAAAGGCAGAATTACCCAAATGGAAAAGGAGGTCCAAAAGACCATTGAAGAAAATACTAGCTTAAAAATTAGATTGGAG
>CM053622.1:19515417-19530425 GCA_028646595.1 Phalanger gymnotis | reverse complement strand
ATTTGGCTAATTCTGCCTTTCAAGGCATTCTTCTCCTCATTGTCTTTTTGGAGCTCTTTTGTCATTTGAGTTAGTCTTAGTTTTTAAGGTATTGTTTTCTTAAGTATATTTTTCAGTATTTTTTTGGGTCTCCTTTACCAAGTCATTGACTTGTTTTTCATGGTTTTCTCACATCCTTCTCATTTCTTTTCCCAATTTTTCCTCTACTTTCCTAACTTTCTTTTCCAAATCCTTTTTGAGCTCTTCCATGGCCTGAGACCAGTTCATGTTTTTCTTGGAGGCTTTTGTTGTAGGCTCTTTGACTTTGTTGACTTTTTCTGGCTGTATGTTTTGGTCTTCTTTGTCACCAAAGAAGGATTCCAGAGTCTGAGACTGAATCTGGGTGTGTTTTCACTGCCTGGCCATATTCCCAGCCACTAACTTGGCCCTTGAGTTTTTCAGCGGGTATGACTGCTTGTAAAGAGTTCTATATTCCAAGCTTGGGGAGATGAGCCAGCTCTGCCACACCAGTACTCCTTCCCCAAGAACCCCCAACCCAGACTGGACTTAGATCTTCAGCAGGCTCTTCACTCCTGCTCTGATTTGGCACTTAATTCCTCCCACCAGGTCGGCCTGAGGCCAGAAGCAACTGCAGCTGTAGTTCTGTAGCTGCCCCACCTCTGCTGCCCAGTGGTGGTGGCCAAACCCGCGAACTCCTTCCACTCCCATATCCTTTCCCACTAACCTTCTCTGTTGTCTTTAGTGTTTGTGGGTTGAGAAGTCTGGTAACTGCTGCTGCTCCAATACTTGCTGTTTCTTAAGGATATTCTTTCCTTCAAAACCGCTAAAATACCTTCGACAGAGAGCCATTCTCGCCTCCTCCCCACCAACATTTGCCTTCTCTTTATTTTATGTATGTTTTGTATAGAGGGGCACTGTGGCATGGTAGCTGGAGCACCTGCTTTGAAGCCGCAAAGATCTGGGTTCAAATACTGCCTCTCACATATACTGGCTGCGTGATCCTGGGCAAAGAACTTTCTGGGCAGCTCTAATAGTCTAAGTTGTAGAGAAGGTGCTGAATTGCACTGCTAGAATGAGTTTCCTCACCTGGGAAGTTTCTTATACTAACAAAATTCCAGGTCTGGTCACTTTCCCTATGTTTCGTGTGTAGTGATTTACATTATCTCCCTTCAAATAACATGTACTCCTTCAGGACAGTCATTCTTGCTTTATTCGTGTCTGTATTTCTCTAGCACCTAGCGCAGCAAGTGCAACTAATAGGTTCTTAACACTTGTTTGAGGCAGCCAGGTGGCGCAGCGTTTGGAGCGTTGTGCCTAGAGTCAGGAAGACCCAAGTTCAAATCTGGCCTCAGACACTTGCTATTTGTGTGACACTGAACAAGTCACTTCACCCTGTTTGCCTCAGTTTCCTTATCTGTAAAATGAGCCGAGGAAGGAAATGACAAACCGCTCCAGTATCTTTGCCAAGAACATCCCAAGTGGGGTTACGAGGAGTCAGACATGACTGTAGCAGCTCAACAACAGCAAGAAGTATTTATTCATTGGTTGATGGATAGTAAAATTCTTGAGAATAGGGAAGGTACTTATGTAGAGAACTGAACAAGGAAGTTTCCCAGCCAACCTCATGTATTCACGGAGAGCTGAAGCTTTGTTCAAAACCTTGTATCTTCCTTTGGAGGATATGGACAGGCCTCTTGGTATCTCTCGGAGGATAGGTTTTGCTGACAGGACATGAATTGGTTGGTTCTTCCTACTGTAGAACAGTTAGGTGTCAAAGTAGATAGAATATTGGACATCAGGAAGATCTGAGTTCAAATCCTCCCTAGCACAGGACCTCTTGTGTAGCTAAAAGTTAGTCACTCTGGGCTTCAGAGAATGGTTGTGAATTAGAGGGGTCATGTTGGGTACATGGGTCTGGTCCTCAGCTTTGCAACCTTAGGAATTACATTTAATCTGTTCAATTCAGTAGACATTTTATAAAGTTCCTTCTATGTATAAAGCACTGTTATCTATCGGAGCAGATGTGAAGTTAAATAAGATCTAGTCTCTGTGCTTACGAAGAAAAGTGAGCTGGAGTGGATAAAGAGCTGGACTTGGAACCAGAAGGGCTTGGGTTTAAGTCTTGCCTCTGACATACAGTGGCTGTGTGATCTTGGGCAAGTCACCTATGCCACCATCCTGGTGCAAACCCTCCTCATCTCATGCCTGGGCTATTGCAAAAGCCTTCTGGCTGGCCTCCCTGCCTCGAGTCTCTCCTCTGTCCAGTCTGCCTGATAAAGTGTTCTTGCTAAAGTGCAAATCACTCTCAGACTCGCTAGACTCCAGTGGTTTCCAGATTCAGACAGAAAATCCTCTCTTCGACATTTAAAGTCCTTCAGAGCCTGGCCTCTCTCTACCTTCCCAGTCTTGTTATACTTTGCTTCTCTTTACATACTCTGTGATCCAGCGACTGACTGTTTCTTGAACGAGACACTTCACCTAGTTCCAGGCATTTTCACTGTCTGTCAGGACTGGAATGCTCTCCCTACTTATCTCCCCTCCTGGCTTCCCTAGCTTCCTTCAGTTCCCAGGTAAAGTCCCACCTTCTGCAGGGAGTGTTTTCCAGGCTCCCTAATGTTAGTGCCTTTCCTCTGCTCAGTTTCTCCACCTTACCCTGTCAATAGCTTCATTGCCCACAGTTGTTTGTAGGTTGTCTCCCCCGTTAGACTGGGGGCAACTTTAGGGCAGGGACTGCTTTTACTCTTTTTTTTGTATCCCAGGAGCTTAACCCAGTGCCAGGCATAGAGTAGACACTTAATAAATGCTTGTTGGTTTGATTTGATTTTACTGTCAGTGCTAGGCAACCCTCTAAAATTAAAAATCACTGAGAGGGTGCCACTTTGCAATAGGAGGGGGCAATCTCCTCAACAGAGAGTTTCCTATATGAATGATATCACTGATTGTGTCCCTTTCCCCATCCTTATCTCTGCCCTTAGGGGATGGACAGTCAATTAGTGGAAACTGACCCTTGCCTAGATAACACACATATCATGTAATAAATCCTTAAGAGGGGTATAAATAGGTTACTGGGCAAGGTTTTTGACCTAAGGTATTCAAGATCTAGGGAACTGATTTTTTTTCTTCTTAGCCATACAAGAATTCTTGATAAACCACAAATGGCAGTTTATTAATTTGCAGTAGGAAATATAGCTGCTGAATTGATTGAATGCTCATGTCAGCTGGCCAAAACACTCTCTTCCCAGTAGGAAGGTCTACTTAAGACACTGAAAATTTGTTTTAAACAAAAGGTTGTTTTATAAACATAGGACTGAGATCCAGGACTACGAACAGGCAAAAACGGGGGGAGTGTGGTTGTGAACTACAACTAAGTGAAATGTTTAATGTTGCTTTAATGTACCTGTTGTAATACCAGAAAAGTTTGCTCACTGTGGCTTGTAGATATTTTCTTTGTGGTAGATGATATGTAAGGCTTATATCTTCCATTGGATAGCAATATGAAGGATGCGATTTTCAAACTTTGCCTAGGCCTGATACCTTGCCCCAGCTCTGGCATGGATTCAGAGTGAAGGATTTGACTTATAATAATGAATAGTACCATCAAACCATCATAGTCTGATGAGCCCGTTTCTCTTTTGTGATGTCTCTCTCCTGGAAAGCCATCCGGGTACTCACTCCATCTGCTGTATCACCTAGCTGCCCCAGACCTGTACTAAGTGTTTTCATATAGTTACATCCTTGGTCATTGCCCATAAATATTCCGTTTCCATGTTCACAAACTCCAAAATTCCTGTATTTTATCATAATTTTTTCAATCATTCCTTGGTCATTGTTGTTCTCTAAAGTCTCTCACGTTATACTTCCCTCCATTCCCTCTACCCCTCTGTTCTTTTCCAGGCCACCACCCCTGTTCTGGCTCTACTCTCTTATCTCCCTATCTCTATCCCTTGATGAACCAGCTCAACTCCACACTATCATCTTCTCTCAAATCCTTTGCTCCCTTGCTCGATCGCCAAATACACCTTGCAAACTCCCAGTTGTAGATTCCACTTACCATCCATTTCATTCCCTGCTCAATAGAACTAGAGGAAATCATAAGTGTTGATTGAATTCACCACAAATTTATGCTATTTATTCTCAAAGGTGCCCTCGCTGTAGCTAAACATATTCTATTCCTCTCTAAACAACTCATTATCTTGCTATCCACAATGACTGTTCAAAATGTTTGTCTCTCTTAATTTAACACCTATTCCTCACCATCCTTTCAGCTGAGGACCTTGCTTATACTTCACCAAAAATGAGGCCATTCTTGGAGAGCTACTTCTTACATCACGTCATTCAGAGATCTTCCCTCCCTATCTCTTCCTTTCCTTTGGTCTCAGAGGAAGAGATGTTCCTTCTCCTTGCCAAATCCAAGTCCTCTAAGAACCCTTGATCCTATCCTGTCTCGTCTTCTCCAGTAGATCGCCCCGTTCCATAATCTTCAATCTCTATCTACTGCCCTCTTGCCTTCCTCAAAAACCACATTATCTCCCCCTCCTGAAAGAAACCTTCATTTGATCCAACTATTTCTAGTAGCTTTCACCCTAACTCCTTCTTGCCCTTTGTGGCTAAACTCCTTGAGAAAGCTATCTGTATTTCTTCCATTTCCTCTCTCCTCACTCACTTCTAAGTCTCCCGCAGTCTGGCTTCTGATCTTATCGTTCACCTGCAGCCGCTTTCTCCAAAGTTACTGAAAATATTTTGATAATGGCCTTTTTGAATGTTCATCCTTTTGGGCCTCTCTGCAGCCTTTGACTTTGTCGATCACTCTCTTTTCCTGTATGTTCTTCTCTCGAGGTTTTATGACATTGCTTTATCTCGTTTCTCCTACTACGCATCTGACCTTTCCTCAGTATTCTTTGCTGGATCTTCGGCAGACCACACCTACTAAGCGTGGGTTTGTTGATTGATTGACTATTTGACTCCAGCCCAGTGCTCTATCCACTACACCATCCTGCCCCTTGAACTATTAAGGCTTAGAGAGGGGACCATGTACCCATTCTAGCGAAATCACTGATCCTTGAGCTATAAACATCTTTTCAGTATCATCTCTTACATAAAATGTGCTTCTTCCAAATCACAGAACAGTTCATATCCTGTCCCTGCTTTAAGGAGCCTGGTAAAATTTGCTGTTTCCAGTAAGACCTCCCTGATTAACAATGAGATTCCAATCTCTCTTCTGTGTTTTGTCTCCTTAGCACTTATGGACCACATGAATTTGTACTTATTCAATTCAATTCAGTTAGCATTTATTGATAAGCACCTGCTATGTGCTCAGCACCAGGGGATGAAAGCAAGAACAAAATGATTCCTGACCTAGATCACAGATTTGAGAGCTAGAAGGGCTCTTAGAGGCCACTGAGTACAACTCCCTCATTTTACCAATGAGGAAATTGAGACACAGAGACATTAAGTGGCCTGTCCTGTGCCACACAGCTAGTAAGATGTGAGGCAGGAATAGAACCCAGGTCCTCCTGATTGTGAATCTGGCTCCTTATCCAGTCTGCCTATGGAGAGGTAGATTAGCGTATTCCACTGGATGTAGAGTCAGGAAAATGAATTCAAATCCTACCTCAGATGCTTACCAGCTTTGTGACCCTAAACAATCAATTAGCCTCATTTTACTCAACTGAAAAATGAAGAGGTCATATCAAGTGATCCCTTCCATCTAGCGGTAAAGTATATGATCCTATGATCGAGCATACCATCTTTCTGGACCTTAAGGAGCTTATTTATTGGGAGGAAGCAACATATATGCAAGCATGTTGGTCCAAATTATATATCAAATTGGCACTTGCTGGTACAGAGGATACAGCAGATGATTTGGAGTCCTAAATGGGGATAATAAACAGTAGCACCTACCTCATAGAACTGTTATGAAGATCAAGTGAGTTTACAGATGTAAAGTGCTTTGCAAGCCTCAAAGTGCTATGTAAATGCTATCTTCATTGTTATTATTATATTTTTTCATAGATTTCTATTTCCAAATAACTCAATACCAAGCAGCCAGCCTATGAGTAGTGAGCCTCACTTTACCTACTGAGTTTGTTTCTCAAAAATCAGTATTGCCAGCACTATTTTCAATGCTTTTGGGGCACGGGAGAAGTTGATGGATATTGCAGACAACAGGAATAGCCTTCAAGAAACTAAGTCACCCCGACTTGTGCAAAAACATTGATAGCGGCTCTTTTTTTGTGGTGGCAAAGAATTGGAAGTCAAGGGAATATCCATCAATTAGGGAATGGTTGAACAAGTTGTGGTATATGATTGTGATGGAATACTATTGTACTATAAGAAACAATGAGCAGAAGGGTTTCAAAAAAGCCTGGGATGACCTGTATCGACTGATGCAAGGTGAAGTGAGCAGAACCAGGAGATCACTTTACACAGTAATAGCAATATTGTAAAGGTGATAAACTGTGAAAGATTTAGCTACTCTGATCAAGACATTTCTAAAGGACCAATGATGAAAAATGCTATCCACCTTCAGAGAGAGAACTGATGAACTCTGAATGCAGATCAAATCATGCTTTTTAAAAAAAAACTTGATGTATTTTTATTGTTTTTGTCTGTTTTCTCTTGCAATATGGAGAATATGGAAATATGTTTTGCATGACTTCACATGTACAATAGATATCAAATTGCTTGGCTTCTTAAGGAGGGGAGAATGTCAGGAGGGAAAGAATTTAAAACTCAAAATTTTTTAAGTTGTTAAATTTTTTATGTGTAATTGGGAAATATTAAATGAAATAAAAATATATTAAAAAAAGAAACCAGGTCACTTCCATACCATGGGAGAACTTGATGGAGGTTGGAGACCATTAGAATAACCTCCAAGAAACCAGGTCACCTCTATAATATGAAGAGTTGTCAGAGGAAGGCGCCAGTAATTCTATCTGTCTGTGAATCATGACAAGACAGAATCTCCAAAGAATCCAAACTGTGGCTCACTGACGAGGCAGTGGAGAGAGGAATGGTAGGGTATGATGTATTGCCAACAATAACTGGAAAGAAGACAGCAACCAAATGATGTAGAACCAGAGGTGGTTGGTCCTGTAGTAAAAGTGAGGGGAAACAGATGGATAGCTTATATGTTGCACTATTATCTGGGTAATATAAAGACCCAGGAAGCCCTTCCCCTAGTTCATTGGGTAGACCCCCTGTGGAAATTTTGTCAGAGCATGTGGAGAAGAGTCAACCAGAATGAGAAAACATGGCATGGGTTTCAATCTGTATCATTGGAGGGAGTATCCAAATTGATAAAATGTCCAATTCATTCAAATATTGAAATTGACATGAATGAATGATAGTTATTTATTATGTGTGAAGCACTATTCTAGTAACTGGAGAAAAATTAAGACTGACAAGGAACTCACATTTTATTAGGAGGAGATAAGACACATGACTAAGATAATTGATCAATGAAACATTTATTAACCACCTACTCTGTGCTAGGAACTAGAAATATAAAAACAAAACCAAATACTTCTTGCTCTAAAGGAGTTTATATTCTATTTGGAACACAACATATGTGCATGAGAAAATATAGCAAATATATGCAACATAAATAGAAGGTCATTTTGGCAGGAGAGGTAGTAGGAGCTGAGAGTGGGGGTATCAGGGCAGCCATTTAATGTAGATGATATTTGAAGTGAGCCTTGAAGGAAACTAAGGGGAGAAAAGATGTGACTTTCAAAAAGTTGGTAAATACCCACGCCCATACCCCCCAAGGCCAGTGAGCCTAGATCAAATGCAATGACCAAGACCAATTCCAAAGAAGAAATGATGAAATATACCTTCCTTTTCTGACAGGAGGGTGAGGTTAAGGAGGGGACAAGGTACCCAAATGTCATGATTATAGACAGAGTCACTGTGTTGGGGTGGTTTTGCTTAACTATATTTTTAAGTTGGTTGGGGGTGCTAAATGGGTAACTGAGGTATAAAAACACACACAAAACCACAAATAAAACTTGTAAATTGTCAGTAAAATGGGGTTGGTAAGGCTTTTTCATTCACGTAAAGCTCCTCAATTAGATTTTAGGCTCTTCAAAGGCAGGAACCATGTCTCCTATTCCTCTTGTATCTCCTGACAGGACCTAGGACAGATGTGTATGTGTGGTAAGCATTTAATTAATGTTATTGATTGACTAACAGACTAGCAGACTGACAGATCTGTAGCATGCGGAGAAGAGATAATTAAAAGTAAAGTTCTCAGCAATTACTCCTCAAACTAGGATCATAAAGCCGATAGTGACTTGGCTGGGGTTGCTGTTCTTTCAAGTGCTCTAATGGCCCTAGTACGTGGTTATATAAAAGATAACGCATGAATCCCAATAGCTTATTAAGAAAATGAATAATGTTTGCAGAGTTCCAATAGGAAATCATTATTTCTCTCACTCAGAAACTACAGCCTGTGTTTATTGAAAAATAACCACTGTAACATATATTGGGTTTTTCTACCCTTGTCTCCAAGGTATTGTGATATGAGCATTGAACAGGATGTATAATAGCTAATAATGATAGCTAACCAAGATTTTCATTTATCATCTTATTTTATTCTCACAACCCTATCAGGTAGGTGTTATTATCATTCCCATCTTAAAAATGAAAAAAAAACTGGGTATAAAAGAGGTTAAGTGACTAGCCCAGAATCATACAACTAGCATCTGAGGTAGGATTTGAACTCAGATCTAAATGGGGACAGTTTGATTTGGGACCCAAATAAATATCTTAGCAATAGATTAAATTTTTCATTTTTCATCTAAGTATTCCGACACTGTGTAGACATACAGTGCTTTATCCTGAAGTTGAAGGTCCTTTTCAACTCTGATCATGTGTAATTGTATGACTATTTAATGACTACAAAAATGGCAATGGAGGGGCAACACAATTTGTTGGTTCTACTAAACTTGGTTGGTCTGCTAAACTTCATTAAAACAAGAATGGTTTGGTCTCTGTATCTATCTCTCACCCAAGTAAAGCCATATAGGGAAGTATGATACAGCATTGTCTACATGGTCTTCATTCATCTTACGTATCTCTACCATTTCTTCTCCCATCGTTGTACCTTAACTAAACACCTTTTCCTGGATACTCTCTTATACAAACTCTTTCTCCCCTTTTATTCTACTATAGTTAGAGAAGTGTGATACTACAAGAGCTGTTCCTCAAAGAGATCAAAGAAAGAGGAAAAGAAATATATATGTATTTAGAGTGGAATTTGGTGTGGCAGCAAAGAACATGTGTTTGTCCTTTGTTCTCATAGGGGACCATGACATCAGGGAGATGATGACATGACTTACAGTTGACTTTGATTTGAGTGAGGGAGGGCTGTGCAAGGTCACCAGTCTCACTTTCTCTTCCAGAGCTATCTGGGTCCAGTGACCTGATATTCATCAGGAAGACTGGAGATGACCCAGGATGCAATGGGGGACCCTGGCCCTTTTAGGCTAAGGCCTTTTCATGTACTCACTTAGAGTGAAGTAACACCCATTCAGTGAAGGCCTCTTTGAGAAGTGAGTCAAGGGATGGTTCCTTTAATAAAAAAGAAATCAAACTGGGAGGGGAAGACCCTCAGGGTTTCTGGCAAAAAGAGAAACAGTTACTATTTACAATCTGAGCCAGGAGGGCCCGAAAAATAGCCATTAAGTGGTTCTTGGGCAAGGACCTATGTTGTCCAGTCTGTGAGCTCCAGAATGAAATGAGTTTAAGGTTTGGTCTTTGAGAAAGAAAGCTAGTAAACCCCAAGTTAACGAGGCAGCTTTTGGCCATCAAAATTTACCTTTCTTTGGAGAGGAAAGAGAGACCCCTGCAGAGGCAGAGGAAGAGATGAGTTACCCAATTGCCTGGGTCCTCATTCAGGCAGCTCGGACTACTCACAGGTTGTGTTTGTCTGTCATTCTTGAAGAGGACCATGAAATCAGGGTGATGATGACATGACTTGCAGTTAACTTTGATTTGAGTGAGATAGGGCTGTGCAAGGTCACCAGCTTCACTTTGTCCTTCCAAGCCATCTGGTTCCAGTGGCCAGATATTCATCAGGATGACTAGGGGATGCCCATCAAATGGTGAATGGCTGAACAAATTATGGTATATGAATGTAACAAAATTATTGTTCACCCTTCATTTTCAAAGAGGACCAATGACGTCTTAACGTGAGAGTTAATTGGATTTAAGTGAGATAGAGTTCCACAAAGTTGTCAGCCTCACTCTCTCTTCCAGAGTCATCAAAGTCTAGTGGCAAGACAAAAGTCAAGATAACTAGCTATGGCCTGGAATGCAGTGTCCTTGGTGTCTTTGACAAAGCTTTAAACCACCTGCTTCTGCCACCTTCATAGCCATTGGAACAAGCTGTTCTCATCCTTCCATTCTAGTTGGGGAAGTAACAAAATATAATTGTATTGTAAGAAATGATGTTTCAGAGAAACCTGGGAAGATTTACATGAACTGATGCAGAGCGAGGGGAGCAAATATGAACAACTTATAACTACAACATTGTGAAGACAAATATCTTTGAAAGCCTTAAATTCTGTAAACAATGCAATGATTTATTTTCCTAGTAGGTGGGCAGAGCATGAGAAAATAAATGCTTGCTAATTAAACAAATTAAATTAAATTTAAAGAAGGAAAGAGAGAAAAAAAGGAAGGGGAAGAAAGCAAGCTGAAAAGAGAAATAAAGATAGTAAGAGAAAAAAGGAAGGAAAAAACACTTTCTTTTTGTTGAGAGAATTTAACTACAATTTGCTGATATTAGAATAACGACTATGTTGAGAATATGTGTGAAAAATGTAACATAGCCACACCAGGTCCCAGCCTTTTTTCCTGGGATATATTGTACACATCATATGTAGGAGCTGGCCTATCCTGAGTGGACCACTTTGAGTGGCTTGAGTAGACCGCTACTGCCCATTCCAAGAATCACATTCTTTTTTATATCAATATGTCAGAGACCTGTGATTTTATTGCCTCTGCTGAGGCAGAATATGTTACTCAAAGTTTTATATACTCTAAAGTTTTAGAGAGTTCCCTGAGCCTCAGAGAGATGAAATGATTTACCCATAAACACAAAGCAAATTTCAGAGGTGAGATTTGAATCCAGGTCTCACAGAATCCAAGTCTAATCCTCTATCCATTGTGGACATTCTTTATACTTAGAAGCTCAGAGATAGGGGATGGCACTGGAGTTGTAATTTTGTTAGTATAGGAAATTCCTGAATGAGGAAACTCCCTCTACCAGCAGAGACTGGCTACTTCTCAGCAACTTAGGAGTTGCTTTGACCATTGAGTTTAAATGACTCAGCTTGAGTCAAAAGTTGGGCGTCTACTCACTATACCAAAGCTGCCTAGAGATGCTTTATAAATTCTAAGATGAAAATCTAAGATGAAAAAGTACTGTGAACCTATGGCCATGCCAAGCATACGTGAGCCACGTAAGTACACATACCCAGTATTGTCACAATTCTTTTTTTGGGGGGCACCTAGTGGTTATACTCTATAGATTCACCAGTCATTAAAGGTATTTTTGTTGATTTGTTAGGCAGCTAGGGGGTGCAGTGCATAGAGTGCCAGGCCTGAAGTCAGGAAGACTCCACTTCATGAAGTCAAATCTGGCCTCAGACACTTACTAACTGTGTGACCTGGGTAAATCATTTAACCCTGTTTGCCTTAGTTTCCTCATCTGTAAGATGAATTCTTCTCCAGCTTATAGATGATGAAACTGAGGCAAACAGGGTTAAGTGACTTACTCAGGGTCACACAGTAAATCTCTGAGGCCAGATTTGAATTCAAATCTTTCTGAATCCCTATGTTATTAATGTTCAAAGAATGTATGCCTTTTTCTGCACTTTAAGTTCATCACTTTTATGTCAGTTTCATCTTACTTCTTTCAGACTTGTGGCTTATCATTGCATTAATCCAAATTCTAAAGGTTTTCAAAGTTGTTTTTCTCTATAATGTTATGACTATATAAATTGCTCTCCTATTTCTGCTCACGTTTTTCTGAATAATTATATAAATGTCTTCCCAGTTTCTCAGAAATTATCTATTTCATAATTTCTTATGGTACAATAATATTCTGTTATATGCGTGTACCCTAATTTTTTTAGCTATTCCCTAATAGGAGGACAGCCCCCTAGATGAAATTTCTGACTACCATCACAAAAGCTGCTACAGATATTTTTGTCCACATAGATAATTTTCTTTTTCTTTTGATTTCTTTGGGAGTAAAGGACTAGGAATGCTATAGCTAGGTCAAAGAGTACGCAAAGTTTTGGGAGCATAGTCCTAAATTGCTTCCCAGATTGACTAGACTAATTCACAGGTCCACCAACAGTATACTGATGCACCTGTTTTCCCATAGGCCGTCCAATATTTGTAACTTTCCTCTTGTCGCTTTTACCAGTCTGATTGGTGTAAGGTAGAAGCCTCAAATTTGTGTTTCTCTAAGTTTTAGTGATTTAGAACATTTTTTCCTCATATGGTTGTTGATAGCTTGATTTTGTCTTTTAAACACTGCCTGTTTATCTACTTTGACCATGTATCTATTGGGGAATGACTCTTAATTTTATAAATTTGAATTGATTCCTAGTATATATTGGATATGAGACCTCTATCAGAGAAACTTCTTATGAAATTTCCCTGCAGTTAACTATTTCCCTTCCAATTTTTACTACATTAGATTTATTTGTGCAAAAGCTTTAAAATTTTGAAAAATCAAAATTGTCCATTTTATTTTGTGTGATCATCTCTCTCACTTGTTTAGCTATGAACTCTTCCCCTGTCCTTATATCCAAGAGGTAATTTCTTCCTTGCTCCTCTAAGGTCACATATGCATTTGCAGCTTATCTTGGTGTATGTTGTGAGGTATTGGTCTAAACTTAGTTTCTGCCAGACTGCTGTGCAGTGTTTCTAGAAATTTTTTTTTTTTGTGAAAGAGTAAGTCTTATCCTCAGAAATGAAGATCTTTGAGCTTACAAAACAGTTGCTTCTCTATGTTATTTATCTAATTTGTTCCATCAATTAACCTCTATTTTTGGCAAACGCCAAATCTTTTAAATTACTGCTTTATAGTACAGTTTGAGAACTGTCCCATTTCTTTCTCACTGTTTTCATTATTACCCTTGAGATTTTTGACCTTTAATTCTCTCATATAAATTTCATCATTATTTTTTCTAGGTATAGAAAATATTCTTTTGGTAGTTTGGTATAACACTGAATAAGTAAATTAATTTAGGTAGTATTGCCATTTTTATTATATTGACTCTATGAGTAATTAATGTTTCTCCAAATATTTAGGTCTGTCTTTATTTCTGCAAAGAATATTTTATATTTAGATTCATATAGTCCTTGAGAAAATCTTGGTAGATACACTCCAAAATATTTTAGAGCTTCTGCGGTTATTTTAAATGGAATTTCTCTATTTCTTCTTGCTGAAATTTTGCTGGTTACCCATACGCTATCAAATTCAAATACTCACTAAGCTTTAGGATAGATTGTGGTTCTCCCTGGTTCTTTCTTTTCTCTACTGTGGGTTTAGAATTGTGGTACTCAAATATCTTATTAGTCCAGGGCTTTGTCAGCATCATCTCCAAATGCATAATTTGCTCCCACAATCTCCTTGGGTAGATGTAGGCTGTATGTGTGTGAATGTGTGTTTGTACACATACATGTTGCTTTAATATTCAATACCCCTCATAAAAATATTTGAAGCAAAATCTATTCCCCAATAGATAAATTGTCAAAGGCTATGAATAGTTTTCAAAAGAAAGAATACAAACTATTGACGACTATTTGGAAAAGTCTCCAAATCATTAATGATAATAAAAATGCAAATTAAAATAATTTTCAGGCTTCAATTCATATTCATCAGATTGGCAGAAATAAAAATGGTAAATTTGGAAGGGCCATGGAGAGACAGGAACAGTACGGCATCACTGGTGCACGTGGAAAACAATAAGTAAGTATACTGCAAAAGTTATTAAATTGTGCCTACCCTTTGACTCAGGAATACCATTACTGGACATATAAACTAAAGATGTCAAAGAAAGTTCCCATATAAACAAAACTATTTGTAGTAGAACTAGAAATAAAGTGGGTGCCCATCAACCGGGGAAAGGCTGAATGGATTGTAAAATGTGAGTTGATGGAATGTTATCATGTGATGAGTATGATGAATTCAGAGCAACTTGGGAAAACTTGAACTAATACAGAGTGATATGGGAAGACTCAATAGGGTGATTTACATGATGACCACAATAATATAAAGGGAAAGGGGATGGGATGATATTGGAACTCTGATCAGTGCAATGACCAGCCTTGTTTAATACACAGTTCTTTACAAACTTGGCTTTCTGGTTTTTCGTCCCCCAGCAGATTAAAAAATATCTGATTAGCTTTTGAAGGAGGGCAGGCACAGATTGTATAAATGGAAATGTTAACTTTAAAGTTATAAACAGGTCAGTTATTATTAATGATAACAGAAGTGGTTGGTGAAGTATATGTAACCTGGCATGAAGAAAAGAGAAAAGAAGAAAAGGGGAGTCATTACTAACTCAGCCTAGAAGATGTAGCCAAATATATCGCTGCCACTAAAGAGGGCAATAATGATGCCATAGAAAGAATGCTATTGGGCAGCTAGGTGGTGCAGTGGGTAGAGCACTGGACTTGGAATCAAGAAGATTCACCTTCTTAAGTTCAAATCTGGCCTCAGACACTTACTAGCTGTGTGACCCTGGGTAAGTCATTTAACCCTGTTTGCCTCAGTTTCCTCATTTATAAAATGAGCCGAGGAAGGAAATGGCAAACCACTCCAGTAGCTTTCTAAGAAAACCCCCAATGGGGTCATGAAGTCACAACCGAAACAAATGAACAGCAACACCAACAAAAGAAATGATGTTAGATTTAGAGGCACAGATCCTGGCTTTGTGTGACCTTGAGCAAATCATTTTCCAATTACTCCGAACCTCATCTGT
>CM053622.1:19491941-19514917 GCA_028646595.1 Phalanger gymnotis | reverse complement strand
AGATAGATAGATAGATAGATAGATAGATAGATAGATAGATAGATAGATAGATAGATAGATGGATAGATAGATAGACAGACAGACAGATGTGGTCCAACAACATCCTCCTTGAGTTTGGTGAAGATCATCACAAGTTGGCCACCAGAATTTTTTTTCTCACAGCAACTTACAAAGACCATCCAAAAAGCAAAGATGTCGATGCAGATCAGCCAATGTCTGCATCAGTGGACAGCATAACCACACTGAGGAAGGCATAGATCCTTTAGTTATTTAAGTGGAGAAAAAATTTAAGGCCCCTCCCCTATTCAGAAAAGTATGGAACTTTTAGTTTCTTAATGTTGTTGGGGAAGGGGGAGAATCAGATTAGATTACTGAGGGAGAATGTGTAGGAAGCAGTGTCTCAAGGAGGTATCTGGTGGGGGACGAGACAGCTGATGCTAAAAAAATGTCAGAGGCTTTTTACACATAAAATAAATCTGTGACCCTTATCCAAGTCTTCTACAGAGCATATATCTTCTCTCCTCTTTTTTAGACTAACAAAGGATTTTAGAATTGGAAGTGATCTCAAAGCCCACTTGATCCAAATGACTTGCCCAAGGTCACATACCTTTCTCCCAGGACACATATTTCCATTCAGCACAAAACACCCAAACAGTCTCAGTGGTATTTGTCAAGATAACTTGGTGTTTCAGCATACAGTTTCTATCAGCTCTTTTCTTAAAGAACTTAATTGTCTTGAGAGACCTAATCTACTTGCCGCCAGTTGTGATGATTTAAGGGATAGTCTTGTAAAGTTTCAGAGAGAAGCAAAAATGCAACATTAAAAGAACACAAAAGAACTCCAAACAGATCTAGAAAATGCAGCAGACTAAATCCTGATGGAGAAATCCAAGAAAAAGACACAGCGCATCGTTTTTCCAGCCCTGCTCAGCACAGAGAGATTGAGAGGTCTATCAACACTGAAGATGGACCACAGCCAGGAGCTGTACCGTCCAGCACCAGGTAGATGCTGTGCAGCAGAGCAAAAGGTAGTCCCAGCCCCATACCAGGGTACTGAGGCGGGAACGGGCTCCACTTGGCAGCTGTCATCCACTAGCAGTTCCAAGCCACAGACCGAGGAGGGAACCTACTCCAAATGGTGGCATTCCCGGGCAAAGAGTGATGGCAAGCACAAGGCGGCATACAGAGAGAAGGAAGTTCAGAGTAAGCAGGTGCAATGTAGATTACAAGCCCCAGAAGCAGAGAAGGATCTCAGTTCCAGCTTCTATCCCAGTCCGAAGCCTGCACAAGAGCAGCCAGGGTAGTCATCTCAGACCAAAGGGGAATTGCAGCTGGCTAGTAGTAACTGAGAGCAGCCCCAATGTACCATTGCACACACCCAAATCCAGTCGAGGAGACTGCAGAGCCCAGACCAGGGGTCTAAACAATCCATCTTTGTCATGGATCAGACAACTCTGGGAACACTGAAAGAGTGCAGGTCCCCAGCCTGAGCTCATCTGAGGGCATCCCTGGAATAACACAATATTTGATACCCCCAGAAAGCAGCAACAGAAACAGCACAGATCCTTCTTTCAGAAGTACATATAAAGTCCAAATTCAGAGGGGGGAAAAGGGAAAATGAGGGGAAAAAAAACCCAGAGTCTCACCATAAAAAAACTATTATGGGGAGAGTAATGCCCAAGGTACAAACCCAAAAAGAAAAGAATGATTACAAAATATCTACAAGCAAAACCTCAGCGAGGTTAGGCACAAGTTAGAACTAAAATTCCTGGAAGAGATGAAGCAAAGGTTTTTTTTTTTTAATTAAATGAGTTACGAGAAGAAATGAGAGTACGAGAAGAAAAATGGAAAAGAAATTAAAGCTGTGGAAGGAGAGTTGGAAAGGGAATTGGCACCAGAAAGGTACAAAATCTTTCCCAAGCAACAAACTTCACGAAAATGTTGTTGTTCAGTCAAGCCCAAACAATTCTCCATGACCCCATTTGGGGTTCTCTTGGCAGAGATACTGGAATAGTTTGTCATTTCCTTCTCCAGCTCATTTTACAGAAACTGAGGCAAATAGGGTGAAGTGATTCCAGAGTCACACAGTTAGTGTCTAAAGCCAGATTTGAACTCAGGAAGGTGAGTCTTCCTGACCCCAGGTACGATATTCTATTCACTGTGATACTCAGCTGCCCTGAAAATCAGAGTGACCCAAATAGAAGCCAATGGCTCCATGCAACAAGAATTTTAAAACAAAGTCAGAAAGACTGGAAAAATAGGAGAAAATATAACACATCTCATACCAAAAAAATATATATAATAATTTACCTAGGAAACATATTATGGAGGAAAAAAAATCTAAGACTCATTAGACTCATTGAAAGCCATGACCCAAAAAAAAAAAAAAGCCTAGACATCATTTCACAAAATCATTAAAGAAACTTCCCAGATTTCTTAGAACCAGAGAACAAAGTGGAAATAGAAATAATCCACTGGTCATCTCCTGAAAAAACCCAAAATAAAGACTCTCAGGAGTTCTCAAATATAGTCTGCCTTCTCTCCATCCTCCAAATATAGATTATAGGCAAAATCTATAGCTTAGGGTCAAGGAAAAAAATGCAAGTAGTCAAAAAGAAAGAACTCAAATACTGAGGAGCCACACTCAGAATAACACATGATTTAGCAGCCATCCCTATAAAGGAGTGGAGGGCTTTGAATATGATAGATATGCCAGAAAGCAAAGGATATGGACTTATAAGCAAAAATAACTCAACCAGTAAAACTGAGTAGGATCCTATGGGGGAAGAGGGAAGAATGGATTTTTAATGAAATAGAAGACTTACAAGCACTCCTGATAAAAAGACACTTTAAGATGCAAACATGGGAGTGAAGAAAAACATAAAAGGGCAAACTCAAATAGTGACGGAGCCGAAAGGATAAACTACTTACATTCTAATAGGGAGGGATGATACAAATATCCCCTCTGAACCCAATTATCCTCAGAGGTCACAGAGGGAGTCTTAACAAAACCTGGGAAAGGTTCGATTAAGTCTTGATGAACTGCTGAGAGGAGAGAAGAATGCACAAGTGTATATACACATACACATACTCAGTTGGTATACAGGAATATATTTCACTCAATAGGGAAATAGGAGGGAAAGGAAGAGGAAGAATAGATTTAGAGAACAATTAGTACTAAGCTAAAATCACTGTAATGATATACAAAAATATGTATGGCTCTTTGAGGTAGCAAAGAATGAGAATTTGAGGGGCACCTATAAATTGGGAAGTGGCTGAACAAGTTATGGCGTATAAATATGATGGAATTTTATG
The DNA here is from genome assembly GCA_028646595.1 of Phalanger gymnotis. Lineage (NCBI taxonomy): Eukaryota > Metazoa > Chordata > Mammalia > Diprotodontia > Phalangeridae > Phalanger > Phalanger gymnotis. The sequence goes on along the minus strand of CM053622.1, from coordinate 19,511,602 downwards.
GCACTATAAAAAATTATGAAGGATATGCTTTCAGAAAAAATTGAGAAGACTTACATGAACGGATGCAAAGTGAACAGAACAAGAAACTCATACAATCTCAAAGAAATGGTAAAGACAAATAACTTTGAAAGAATTAGGGACACTTGTCAGAATAATGACCAACCACGATTCCAAAGTACTAATGATGAAACATAGTTCTTACATCCTGATAGGGAAATGAAGGGCTCAGAGTGCAGAATGACACTTTTTTTTTTAATATAGACAATGCAGAAATTAGTTTTGCTTGACTATACATATTTGTAACAGGAGTTTTGTTTTTGTTTCATTCTCAATTGGAGGAGTGGGATGGAGAAAAGGTACATTTTTGCTGATTTAAAAAATAAAACACAGTTTAAATATCTGTAATGTATATAAATATATAACTTTTAAAAATAAGTATTTGTTGTAAAAAAAACAAAAATATTATACAGATCAAAGTGAGTCACTTTTAAGAAAAGCTGTATAGAGATAACTTAAAAGATCATTGGTCTTCTAGAAGAATGTGACTGATCAAAAAAACCTCAGTGCAAGAAATTGTCTAGAACTTCAGAATACAGAGAAAAAAACATAGATCAAGAGAGGACACAGATTGCCACCAGAAAAAAAAAAACATTTCAAGTTCTAAGATACATAGTAGTTAAATTTGACAGTTTTGGTGATAAACAACAGGCTTTGCAAATGGCCAGGACAAAGACTTTCAGATGTGAATGAGAGTAAATTTAAATAAATCAAGATTATTCCATAATCATGAAAAATAACAGAATGGAATGGAATGGCATAGTTGAAAAAGCAAAAGAGCTCACACTACAACCCAAAAATAACAAACCTGAGCTTAATTACCAATGAAAAAGGGCAATCAACAAAAAAGAGTCATCCAAGGCATTCCTGGGAGGAAAAAAGCCAGACACCTGAATATTCAATTTACAAATACCCAGAACAACAGAGATAGGTAAGGGTGAGGTAACTGATTTACTCAACCTCACCTCACTTAAAGTAAGATGGATGCCCAATGAATTCAATTACAGACTTAAGACTAAGTGCAAAAAAGCCTTTGAACCTGCATAAGAATTATTTTCAGCATTGGCTGGGAAATTTGGCCATGTACTGGGGATTATCTACAAATTATCAATCCTGTGGGAAATGAGATTCATTTGAAAGGTTGGAACAAGTGTGGCTTTCCATCACACCCCTAAGAAAGAAGCACTTGGGGAGGAAGGAGAGTTTCAGACATAGTCAGATCTCCTTCCGCATTATCTTTGATCAAAGGAAAACTTCCTGAGTTTTGAAGCATCCAGAGTATTTGGGACTGATAATAATAAAATCAATAATGATGGCAATGCTGACAATGATAACTAGCATTTACATGGTACTTTAAAGTTTGCAAAGCACTTTACAAATATTATCTCATTTTTATCCTCATCACAATCCTGGGAAGTAGAAGCCATTATTATCCCCATGTGAGAGATGAGGGAACTGAGGCAGAGGCTACGTAGCTCGCCCAGGATCATACAGCAAGTTAGTGTCTGAGGCTAGATATGAACTCGAGTCTTCTGGATGTCAGGTCAGGCACTCTCTCCACTGCACAATCTAGTATATTGGTATACTCAGTTGACAGCAATGTTTAAATTGGGAGCCAAGGACAGACTGGGCATAGATTCATGGCTCTATAAGGAGCCCAGCAAGGAAACTACACAATGATTAAGATCTCACAAATGGGAAGAAAAGGCATCTCACAACTAGGAGGTATGAGTTACTCCTTGCCACATATGCTTTCTAAACTTGAGCCCACTTTCCTTTGGACTTTGTTTATACTTGTGGGAGAATGGGTTACAGACTTTTAAGGAGATGTTTTATACCAGTTGTTCTTACTACACTACCTCAAATACTACTTAAAACTAGCTAACTAATTGATTCTCAATTGATAATCTTAGAGGGAAGCATACCAATGGGGGCTCAAGCTTTAGAGAATTACTCCTTTCTCCTTAGGAGTATCCGTAAACCCTAAGGGGGAGATGTAGCCTTACCCTGAAACCAGAAATTCATCTGTGAAAGTAGGAATTGGATAAGAACCCTCAGAAATGACATGAGCTACAAACATAAGAAAGGTGAATGAGTACAACTATCAAAAAATGGACAATGAAATCATCTATCTCATGTTTAGGGGTCATTATTTGAAAAAGGGTACATTTGACATATGGGGGTAAACAACAGCAAAGTGGTGAGATCTTTAAAACATCAAAAGAAGTACACGAGGTGGTAAAAATGTGAATAGCTGAAAGAAGCAAGAAAAGCAAAGATAGACGAGCTAAACTGAAGCCCCATGGACTAAATCCTCTCACCCCCATACAAGTGAATCAAAACTTTTTGTAGGATGATATTGAAGAATAGAAAGTTTCATAAATGGGAATAGGGGAGATGGCAGGGATAGAGGGAAATGGTTGATGCACCCCTACCAAGCCCATGGGTGAACAGTGATGGGATGGCAATTCCTATGACATCAAATAGCAAAATAATGGGAGAAGTGGCAGAAGTGAAGGATTGAGTCCAGAGGGCTGGAAGGGGATGTCTCATCCCAATGAAGGTGAGAGGATCTCACTGTAATCCCATGGGGAAAGAGGTGTATGCCTATGATGGGAGACAGCCCTCATGATAGGTTTAGTTTAGAGAGAAGTTAGTCACTGGAAGACTTCTTGGAGAAAGTATTGTGTCTCCATGTACAATATCCCACCTCAGGAGAAGGGATATGTCAGTTTTTAGGGGAAGATGGCACTCAGAATGCTGAGAGCAGGACACAGATTTAGAGATGAGATGGCCTTTGGAAAGAGACAATTCATGGTAAAGGTAACAGTTAGGAATGGGTTGTGTGATTTAAGAAACAGGATAATTTCCAAATGCAGCATTGCCTCCATCCATCATTAATTCCTTTTGGGAATATTCCCAAGAATAAAGCACAGCAGAAAAAAAGAAGAAATGGGAAGATCTATGACGGCAATAACATTGAAATTGGCTAGAAGAAGGAATTCAAGTAAAAGTTTTAACTCTGTGAAAGACATAGAGAAAGGATAAAAATGAATAAACAAGGATGTAATCCATAAATCAGGGTGGGGGAGAATCAGAATAGCCTGAAAGAGAAGAGAAATAATGAAAATAGAGAAAATAATGAAATAATGAAAATAATGAAAATGAAAAAGCCCAAAAAACCTCTTCTTAGAAAAAAGTACAAAGAAAATTGATAAAAATAAGAACTTACAAGGAAGAAGAGATTTTGAACAAACCACTTAACAGGAAAAGAAGAAAACAGAAAAAGGGTGAAGAAATCAATATCTATATAAATAAAAAAGAAAGTAATAATTTAAATAAAATCCAAGAATTATGGAAAAGACAGGCAAATGGGCAGCAGAAAAGAAAAGAGAAATTGTGAATTAGATTAGCATCAAAGTACTTTAACCAGGGCATAGCTAGGAGGAACAGTGGATAGATCACTGGCCCTAAAGGCAGGAGGACCTGAATTCAAATCCGGCTTCTAACACTTACTGGGTGTGTGACTCTGGCCAAGTCACTTGCCTCCAGAAAAAGGTAGTTTAACCAGGGACAAAGAACTGACTTTCTTGGGACTTTCCCAGAGGTATGTTTTAAAATATAAGCAATACTAAGCTGAAGAACACAAAAGGCAAAAACACTCATACCTTGAAATGGGAATGTACTAACCAACCCAGCAAAGTGAAATAGGGTGACAAAATGGGTAAGGGAACAAGGCCTAATAAGTCGTTCACAAGAAATATATCTAAAAATTAAAGACATACACAACGAAGATGAGAAGCTGAAACAAAATTTACTATGCATCAGATTAATCTTAAAAAACAAGACTTGCAGCTACACTAACAGACAAAATGAAAATAAAAATTCGCAGTATCAATAGAAAGAAAAAATGTTACGCTTAAATAAACCATAGACATGGAATCAATATCATTATCAAATACTTATGCACCAAACGGTATAACTAAGTTTATAAAGGAAAAGTTAACTGACTTATCAAAAGATATAGATAGTAATACAATAATAACAGGAGATGATAAAGCTCCTTTTTCAGAGATGGATAAAGCTAAAAGAAATATAAATACTTGGGAAGGTATAGAACTGAACAATCTTGAAAATTTTAGAGTTGAAAGACTTATGGTATCTCCTTGTGGTATAATATGGCCAGGTCCATACATATTCCAGGGGAGGAAGCAGGTCTGATGGAACAACTAGGATTTCAAGGAGGTGTGTTGAGGCTATCGCGTAGATAAAATTTCTAAGGGAAAGCCTATAGAGTAGTTAGGATTACAAGCTCTCGGAGATTGGGAAATAATGATAAACGGTAGCCCCCTGTCATGTAGGCAGGTAGAGCATACAGCATCAATATTTCATGCAAAAACAGAAAGCTTTACAATAATGACATAATATCTAGGATGCCCCTAACACTGTAAAAAGTATCTTCTCCGTCTGACCTATGAGATTCTCTGCTCCGCGCTGGCCACATGTGCTACCACCCAAGAGTTGTCTCTATGGAGAAAAAGTGAGACAAGAGAAGTCTTGGCATTCAACTCAAATGAACACAACTGAACCAAAACTGAACCATTACTAGAATTATCAACATTTGTCTTTGCCTTGTGTTTGATGACTGTATTCTTATAAGCTAAGTAAACCTATTCTTTTATAATGCCTTTGCTCCTGCTGTATCAGTCACTTATGCCATCTCAATACCTGAGGTTAAGATGGTTGCCAGCAACCCACCCACAAGACACCAAAATGGGAGCAATAAAGACTGTACATATCTTTCATCACCATATAATGCCATAAAAAAGATACCATGTGCTAGGGCATAGAGAAATTATAAACAAATTTTAAAAAGCAGAAATACAAAGCATATATTTCATATATCATAACTCAATAAAAATAGCAAATAATAAAAGAAGTACCACCAAAAGACACAGATCTAAATGTATAGTTAATAACTAAACCCTGTATGATGAGTAGGTCAAAGAACAGATTATAGAAACAAAAACTATGTGAAAGAAAACCATGATAAAAAAAATCAAAACTTCTGGACACAACTAAAGCAGCCCTTAAAGAAAAAAATATATCCTTGAGAACATGTATTAACAAAATTTAAAAGGAGAGGATTAATGAACTAAATATACATTTTTAAGAATTAGAAAATCATCAGAAAAACCCAAAAAGACTTACATGAACTGATGCTGAGTGAAGTGAGCAGAACCAGAACATTGTACACAGTAACAGCAACATTGTGGGATGATCAACTATGATAGACTCTCCTCAGCAATACAAGGATCTAAGACAATTTCAAAAGACTGGATGGAAAATGCTATCCACATTCAGAGAAAGAACTATAGAGTCTGAATGCAGATAAAAGCATACTATTTTCACTTCTCTTTTTTTTGGTTGTCTTTTCTTTCTCATTCTGATTCTTCTTTCACAACATGAGTAATGTGGAAATATGATTAATATGATTGTACATATTTAACCTATATCACATTGCTTATTGTCTTGGGGAGGGAGGGAGAGAAATTTGGAAATCAAAATCTTATAAAAGTATTGTTGAAAACTAACTTTACATATGATTGGAAAACAGAAAATACTATTAAGTAGGGGAGTTTCTCAGAAAATCAACAAATAAACATAAAATATACCCAAAAGAAAAAATCTTGAAAATTACATAACTGGAAACCAGAAATAACTATAGAACTGGAAAAAAAACTAAAATCTGGTTCTTTGAAAAAGACTATCAAAATCTATAAACCTTTTTAATCAACTAGATTAAAAATCAGTGCTGGCATCAAGGTTAGAGGTTGAAGAAATTAGGTAGTCTAATCTAGCCTCTAACTAGAGCTATGAATGGAGAGAGCAGATTAAGGACTGCTTCCTGAGAGATTTCTGTCACTCCGTAACTGCATTCATTAGCCAGATTGAAGTTCATTTACAGGAGAAATTTTGCACAAAAAGAGATTAATAAAATGAAAATGAATGAAAAATTCCCTAAATCTAGTAGGAAATAAGATCCTTGAGATAGATGTATCTTTCTGGGATGAAGGAATGGAAAGGAGGCATCTTCCATGGACACTGTGTTGGTGCTTTTTGGATTCTTTGCTGATACTCACCCAGAGTCCTCTTACTTCCCTTCTCAGAATTTTACCAGTGGGGGGGGGGTGAAAGACTCCCCTCAACTCACTCACTCATCACTACCTTTACCCTATGCTGGCTTTTCCTTATATATGTACCTCTGTCTTATACATGAAGGTTACCTCTCGTGGAATTATTATTAGTCTCTCCCAAGAACAGGCCATCTAAAACTTATATGCAGGAGATTTGGAGTAAGCCTAATCACTCTAATCATCATAACTACATTTTTTAAACTACCAAAGGAAAGAAAACTTGATCAAGATGGAGTTACAGAAAATTATATCCAACTATTAAAGAATAATTGATGCCAATGGTACACTTAATTATTCTAAAAAATCTAGGATGCAAACATGCTGCTTTTATGAAATGAATACAGTCTTACTACTTAAACCAGGAAAAGCTAGAGCAAAATAAAGAGAACTATAGAACAAGATCATTAATAAATAATAATTCAAAATAAATAAATATTCAAAAAAGTTAAGTAAAATCCCAGCTTTTAAAAAAGACTAAAAGAATATTACCAAAAAATTATTCACTGTGATCAAGTTGGATTTATACTAGGGACACAAGGGTGACTCAGCAGTAGGAAAAACACAATTAATGTAATAAACGATATTAAAAATAAAGACATTCAAAACCAAATGATTCTATTAATAAATGAAAAAAAATGGTTTTGACAAAGTACAACATTCATTTATGATTAAAACCCTACAAAGCATGGGCATAAAACAACCTTTTTAATATAGTAAAAAGTACATAAAACGTAGAACCAAAAACTGGCATCCTACCTAACAAGAAAACTTTCCCAATAGAAGCTTAGTATGTGCCAAAATAAAGCAAGGATATTCCATTTTCCCAGTTATTTGTCTAGAAATGCCAACAAAGGCAATGAGATAAGAGAAAGCAATTAAGGAAACAAATAAAGGTAAAAGGAAGATAAAAATTATTCCTATTTACTGAAGACAAAAAAGATGGTTTTCTTCAACCATCTGAAAGAATCAGCAAAGAAACTAGTTGAGATAATTAATAATTTCAGTAAAGTAGCAGAATGTAAAATAAACCCAAAAAATCAAGAGGATTTCTATATAAGCAACAGGAAAATCTAAGAGGAGATAATAGAAATGCAAGTCCCATTCCAATTAAGTAAAAATGCATACAATATCTATAAGTCAAACTATCAAAGAATACTCAAACCCTACATAGCCATAATTACATAAAATAGTCTTTTTGGCAAGCGTACTTTTTGCATTTGAACAACGTGGCCAGCCCATTGGAGTTGCCCTCTCTGAAGCAGAGTTTGAATGCTTGGCAGTTTAACTCGAGTAAGGACCTCAGGGCCTGGTACCTTATCCTGTCAGGTTATCTTCAGAATCTTTCTAAGACAATTCAAATGGAAGTTATTCGGTTTCCTGACATAGTGCTGGTAGACTGTCCAGGTTTCACAGGCATACAACAGTGAGGTCAGCACAACGGCTCTATAGACTTTCAGTTTGATAGTCAGCCTAATACCTCTTCTCTCCCATACTTTCCTTCAGAGCCTCCCAAACACTAAGCTAGCTCTGGCAATGCGTGCATCAACCTTATTATCAATGTGGACATCCCTGGAAAGTATACTACCAAGGTAACTGAACTTACCCACAGTATTCAGAACTTCTCCATTTGCTGTAAAGTGATGGTTCCACATATGGATGCTGTGGTGGTGGCTGATGGAGCACCTGTGTTTTCTTGGTGTTAATTGTTAGGCCAAAATTAGCACAAGCAGCAGAGAAGTGATCCGTAATTTGTTGCATCTCAGCTTCAGAGGCCGCATTGAGTGCACAATCATCTGCAGACAGAAAATCATGTACCAATACTCCCCGCACTTTGATCTTGGCTTGTAGCCTTTTCAAGTTGAAGAATTTACCATCAGTTTGGCAGCTGACCTCGATGCCATGTTCATCCTCATTGAAAGCATTTGACAATATGGCTGAAAACATCATGGGAGCACACAACCTTGTTAAACTCCATTGGTGACCAGAAAAGCACAATAGCTTTATCCATAATCCAGAACCTGGGCGAGCACACCACCGTGAAATTGACATACAATGCAGATCAACTTCTCCAGGCAACCAGATTTTGACATAATTTTCCATAAGCCCTCTTGACTTACAGTATCAAAAGCCCTGGCCAGATGTACAAACATTGTGTACAGACCTCTGTTCTGTTCATGGCATTTCTCTTGGAGTTGTCAGGCAACAAACATCATATCAACTGAAGCCACACTAGCTCTCAGATAGATGACCATCTTCTAAGTGAAGGCTCAGCCTATTAAAGAGGACTCTGGCAAGAATCTTGCCAGCAATGACTAAGAGAGAGACACACCCCACCATGATTATCACAGGACAATCTATTTCCTTTACCTTTATAGAGATGGACAATGGAGGCATTCTTGAACTCCTGGGAGATAACCTCCTCTTGCCATATTACCTGGAAAATTCCAATCAGCTTTTGTATGAGTAATGGACCCCCTACCTTATAAATCTCAGCTGGAATAGAATCAGCACCAGGTGCTTTGCCACAGAAAGGAGCCTAATGGCTTCTAATGGTTTCTTCTTCAGTTGGAATTTCAGCTAGGGAGAGATTGACTTCAACCTGAGGGAAATGGCCAATGGCTTCAGCACTGATTGATGATGGACGCTATGGAAGTATTCAGTCCACCTCTCTAGGAAACTCACACAAGGTGAGCTTTCACATGGTGGTCAGAAGAAGTGATACGGGGACACTCTCAAGGTCTCTCTCAAGAACTTTGTAATTGATTGTGTAACATGGAGGATACTGGCACAGGACTGCTCAGCATAGCATGCCCACATCAGAGAAAGTACTGTGCTCTATAAGCAAAGCAGAATTGAGACATCACAAAGGAAACACAGGACACACAAATTTCGAGTATCCACCCTAAATGGTCACACGGACTCTTTGTGCCTGACCTGTGGTAGAGCATTCCAAGTTTGTATTGGTCTGATCAGCCACAGTCGGACACATAGAAACTTGACTCTAGCATAGTGATGTCATTTTGGTCCTCTTTGAGGACAAAGGACAACAACCAACCAACCAACCAGCCATAATTACAAAATGCTCCTTAAATAAAGAATGCCTTAAACTAATAGAGGCATATTTATTGTTCAGGGCAGAGTGATGCCAGTTTAATAAAAATAACAATATTGCTTAAATTAATTTACAGATTTAATATTCTAGCAAACTACCAAAGGGATACTATAATAAAAACAAGACAAAATAGCCACAAAGCTGATTTGGAGGAACAAAAGATCTGAAATTACAGGTGAAATAATGAAAAAAAAAGTAGGAATGAAAGAGGAATAAAACTTGAAAATATAATTTTTTTCTCTTCAGTTATGCTTTTTTGTTATCTTTCTCTTTTCATGATCTACTCACAATGGAAACTTTGTATACCTAATAATGATTTATACAGAAATATAAATGTACACATACAGATATACGCATATGTGTATATATGTACACATGTATATATAATAAACATGTGTATATCTTGCCTGGCTAAGAGCTCTGTGCCACCTAGCACACAGTTATTATGAGACTTTGATATGGTAAATAAACATGGGCTCTTACAGTGATTACATTATTAGTCATTCTCACACGTGGAGAAAATGGATTTGAATGGACAATGTAATGACAGAAAATATTGCAGAACTTAGGAAGGTACAGGATAAGAATGGAAAGGCCTGGGCAGGTTTTGATCTGATCTAGGCTTAATACCTCGGGCCTAGCTTTGGTTTAATAGCTAACATTTATATAGCACTTTTTACTTATTCTAAACTTCAATATCAAGTAAAATGGGCATTTCCGTATACATTATATAAAACATACATTATATAATGAATATATAGTGTACCAGAAGGCGAGGATTGTACATGAAACTTCAAATCTCTATGATGCATAACTAGCTTCTCTTTTTAAGTACTCAATAAATATAACATCTAACTTTCAAAGCTTTCCTGCTCATCTGTGGTTCCTTCTGGTCTTCCTTCTGTTTTCCTTTCATTTTCTTATTTGTTTTAAGAACTAGCAAACATCAAATTATATTATAAAGCAGTAATCATCAAGACCTCTTGATAGGGTTGAAAGGAAAGAAAGAAGGAAGGAAGGAAGGAAGGAAGGAAGGAAGGAAGGAAGGAAGGAAGGAAGGAAGGAAAGAAGGAGGGAAAGAAGGAAGGAAGGAAGGAAGGAAGGAAGGAAGGAAGGAAGGAAGGAAGGAAGGAAGGAAGGAAGGAAGGAAGGAAGGAAGGAAGGAAGGAAGGAAGGAAGGAAGGAAGGCGTATCAGTGGAGCAGGCCAAATAAGGAAGAATTAGAAACAATTGAACACAATAGCACATTCTTTGATGAACCTAAGAATCTAAATTACTTAGGCAAGAATTTCCCTCTATACAAAAAATGAGAAAACTAGAAAACAGTTTCACAGGAAATGAGTTTGGATCAATTATATGTACCATATATAAAGGTAAAATAAAGGCATGACCTGGATATATTAAATATTATGCCATTAAAAAAATCAAAGAGATGAGAGTAGGTATCTTTCATAGCTAGTTACAGGGTGGAGGGAGAAAATAATTCTTAACCAAATAAGGGGTAGAAGTAATCACAAAATATAAAACAGATCGTTTCAATTATATAAAACTTGAAAAGTTTTTGCATGTACAAAATTAATGCAATTAGAATAAGAAGGGAAGCAGTTAACCAGGGGAATTTTTTTTATCAATCTCTTTTTTTTATCAATCAATCAATCAATCAATTTTTATCAATCAATCTTTTTTATCAGAGTGTGATATCTAAGACATATAGAAAACTAACACAAATATATAAGATCAGTCATTCCCCTAATGTATATGTAGAGCTTATATCAGATTGAAGGCTGTCTTGGGGAGGGAGGGGGGAGAGAAGGGGAGAAAAATTTAAAATTTATGGAAGTGAATGTTGAAAACTAAAAATAAATAAATTAATTAATTTTTAAAAAAGTCATTCCCCTCCAGTCAGGCAACAAAGACCTGGAAAAGATCTTAGCTTAAAAAGGCCAAGGTCTCCCACTGTATCTGGGGGCCATCTCCAGTCGTTCTGATCTAGACACAGATGGCTCTGAAGGAGAGAGTGAGGCTGGTGACTTTACACAGCCCTGTCTCACTTAAATCCAATTCACTTGAAAGTCAGGATATCACTTTCTTGACGTCATTGGTCCTCTTTGAGAATGAAGGACAAACAAGAACAAACATTTATTAAACACTATACATCAGGCACTGTACTGAGCTCTGGGAATAGAAAGAAAGGGAAAAGACAGCCCCTACTCTAAAAGAATTCACAATCTAACAGGTGAGATAACATGCAAATAATTATGTACAAGCAAGCTACATATAGGATAAACTGGAAATAATCAACAGAGGCAAGGCACTAAAATTAAGAGGGGTTGGGAAAGACTCCCTGTAGAAGGTAGGATTTTTTTATAGGACTTGAAGCAAGTCAAGGAAACCAGAAGGCAGAAGTGAGGAAGGAGAGCATCCCAGGCATGGAGGACTACCAATGAAAATGCTCAAAGTCTGGAAAAGGGGTATCATGTTTGAGAAACAGCCAGGAGGGCAGTATCACTGGGTCAAAGAGTATATATTGTGTATGTGGTAGAGTTTAGGGGGTGGGGGCAGGGTACAATGTAAGACCATTGGAACGGAGGGAGGAGCAGGTTATGAAGGGCTTTGAATTCCAAAACGAAATTTTTATATTTCATCCTGGAGGTGATAGGGAGCCATCGGAGTTTAGGTAACGTGATCAGGCCTTCACTTTGGAAAGATCCCTTTGACAGCTGAGTGGAGAATGAATTAAAATGAGGAAAAACTTATGTTGGGGAGACCATCCAGTAGTCTACTGCAGTAGTCCAGCTATGAGGCAATGAGGGCCTGAACGAGGGTGGAAGCAGTATCAGAGGGGAGAAGGAGGCATGTCAGAGAGATGCTACATTGGTAAAATTGATAGGCCCTGGAAACAGGGTGGATATGTGGAGTGAATGAGAGTAAGAATTTAAAGATGGCACCCACATTAGGAACCTAGATAACTGGGAGGATATTAGTACTCTCAATAGTAATGGGGAAGTTTGGAAGGGGGAGAATTTAGAGAAAAAATAATAAGCTCCATTTCAGACACGTTGAGTTTAAGATATCTACAGGACACCCAATTTGAAATGTCCAGTAGACAGATTTGAGAACCATCAGAAAAGAAATTATAATTAAATCTATAGAAGCTGATGAAATCACCAATTGAAATAGTGTAATGGGAGAAGAAAAATGGGCCCAGGACAGAGGCCTGAAAGGCAAGTATGACCTGGATAAAGATCCAACAAAGGAAACTAAGAGATGAACTAAGAGAAAGTAGTGCCTCCAAAACCTAAAGAAATGAGAATATTGAGGATAAAAGGGTGACAGACAGAATCAGAAGGTACAGAGAGGTCCAGAAGGATGAAGAATGAAGACTGAGAAAAGAACATCAGGTTTAGCAGTTAAGAGATTACTAGTCATTTTGGAAAGAACAATTTTGGCTGAATGATGAGGTGGGAAGCCAAAAAATAGGAAAAAAGGTCAAAGGAAGTGGAGGCACCCATTGTACATGGATAAATGGCCAAAGGATATGAACAAATGGTTTTCAGAGGAATTGAACTATTAATAATTATCCAAAAGAATGTTACAAATTATTAAGAGAAATAAAAAAAACTCTGAGGTTTTACTTCACCTAGAAAATTGGTGAATATAACAAAATACAGTATGTTGATAAGGGGTACACAAACATAATAGAGTATTACTGCACTATTAAAAATGGTGAATATGATGAATCTAGCGAAATGTGAAGTGGTTTATATGTACCTACTCGCTGTGAAGTGAGTCAAACCAAGAACACAACACAAACAATGACTACATCAAGGTAAACAGAAAGAACGACAAAGTCAAAACTGAATTCTCTGAAATTACAATGACAAAGCTTGGTCTCAAAGAAGAAATGGCAAGTAATACATAGGATTTAGGACTTGGTTGATGTCTTCTGGAATTTTTAAAATTATCTTTTGGTATTCTTTGTTATAAGAGAATGCTCTCTGGGTAGGAAGAGGGGATAGATTTATTGGGAAATGAAGGTAAAATAAAAACAAATGGTATTAATACATTTTAATGGTCAATGGGCACAGAAAGTAGTCCACTTCTGCCAAAATGCAAAGCACAAGGAGAAAAGTAATATGTAATGAAACAAGAAAGATCAGGTGGTACCAGATTGTAGAAGGATTTGAATGCCAGACAAAGAAATTTGAAATTTATTGGAGAGCACAAAGCCACTGAAAATTTTTGAGCAGAGGAACCACATGACCAGATCACAACCTCTCTAAGCCTACTAGTTGGTTTCATATGTTGCCATTATTTAAAATATATATATGTATGTATATATATATACATATACATATGTATATATATAAATCGACACATGATCAACCTTCTATTATATATGTATTTGGATACAAAGGGTACAGATACACTTTGAGGACCTCTGACCTTGCTGGCTCATTTCGTATTGGGAGGAAACTAGGAACTTCATTATTTCACTCTCCCCCAACGGTAACCTAAACCTAACCCCTTACAAGCTTCCAAGTTCACAAGGCTCCAAAATATAGAATAGTTTTATTTATATAGTAAATTAAACAGAAAATAATTATAGTTGAGCTCAGAGAATCAAAAACTCCTCTTTTCTGGAAGGGCAGCCTCTTCTCTCTCAATTAACTTGTACAATCCCAATGAGTTACAGAACTACCCTGCATAGGATCCAAGCTAAGAGAGAAGAAAGAAGTTTTACTCTTCCATATCCATGCTCTCCAATGCCAGCAAATCACAGTTGCCTGCATGGGCCTCTACAACTAGCAGATATCATAGCTCATTCTTGGCACTTATTTTCCCCTCTGATCATGGCATACCAGATATCCTGGGTCCTTATTTTTGCTGTTCACAATCCAGCTTCTCTGCTCCCTTCAGTTCAGCTCTTTTCCAGCAGATGGTGCTAGTTATCTTTCCTCCAGATACCAGCTCTCTAACAGTTGGCCAGTGGAACAATTATATTGGAACTTCAGTTAACAATGTCACAATTCACATATCCCCAAAACAGATTGCCTACGCCCTATTCAACCTATTTTATAACCGGGCTACAAAGGAACACCCCACACTCCTCCACAAAAGAATCTTTTCATGTAGTTATAAAAACATGCCTTTCTTGGACCATTTAAATAGATGTTTTTTATACCAGGTATGCTAATGGCGGTCCATACTTTTCACCTCTTCCTTTCCCCAGAGGTGAGGCAGTATGCATCTAATTCACATCAGCATTTCCTATGGAGGCTTTGGAGTTTCACAGAAGCAATCCCATTCTCTTTCAATTTTTTTTTCCATCTCCATCATCTTCTACAGCAGTTGGGCCATCTTATGCATATTTTAACCATGGGCTTTTTATTTAAAGATCCCCCCAAAAGAGATTTATCCAAGTCTTATCATCGTATGAAATTCTTGATCATGTCCTCCCATTTGGTTGGTTGGTTGTTGTCCTTTATGCGCAAGAAGACCAAAATGACATCACTATGTTGGGGTCAAGGTACACTGTGTCTAACTGTGGTTGACCAGACCAATGCAAGCTTGAAAGGCTCTACCAAAGGTTGGGCACAAATAGTCAGTCTGGAGTGGAAGTGTCTCAAAATTTGCACATCTCACATTTCTTTTGAGCTGCTATAATTCTGCTTTGCTCATAGAGCACAGCACCTTCTCTGATGAGGACATGTCATGCCACTGTCTCCCGTGTCTTACAATCGATTCCAAAGCTCTTCAGAGAGACCTTGAGAGTGTCCTTGTATCACTTCTTCTGACCTCCATGCGAGCACCTGTCTTATATGAGTTCTCCATAAAATAGTCTTTTAGGCAACCTTCTTCCATTTGGCATTTGAACAGCATTGCCAGCCCATCAGACTTGTGCTCTCTGCTGTAAAATTTGAATGCTTGGCAGTTTAGCCTGAGAAAGGACTTCAGTGTCTGGCACCTTATCTTGGCAGGTGATCTTCAGAATCTTCCTAAGACAATTCAAATAGAAGCAATTCAGTTTCCTCGCGCGGTGCTGGTATGCTATCCAGGTTTCACAGGATACAACAATGAGGTCAGCACAATGGCTCTGTAGACCTTCAGGTTAGTAGGTAGCGTAACACCTCTTCTCTCCCACACTTTCCTTCAGAGTCTCCCAAACACTGAGCTAGCTCTGCCAAGGTATGCATCAACCTCATCATCTATGTGGACATCCTTGGAAAAAAATATTGTCAGAATAAGTAAACTCCACCACATTCAAAATTTTTCCATTTCTTGCATCCAATGGTATCACATTTGGATGGAACAGTGTTGTCTGCTGTGATCTTGGTGTTATTTGTCAAGCAGCAGAGAACTGACCCATACTTTGTTGTATCTCAGCCTCAGAGGCCGCATTGAGTGGACAATCATCTGTGAACAAAAAGTCACACACCAACTCTCCCTCTACTTTAGTTTTAGCTTGTAGCCTTTTAAAGTTAACTAATTTACCACCTGTGTGGTAGCTGACTTAGACGATATTTTTGTCCTCGTTGAAGGCATCCAACGTAACTGAAAACATCATGTTAAAAAGCATGGGAGCAAGAACACAGCCTTGCTTCACTCCTTTGATGACTGGGAAAGCTTGAGAGCATCATCCATCACCCAGAACCAATAAAAGCATGCCCTCATGGAACTGGCATACAATACTGATGAATTTCTCCAGGCAACTACCCTGGGCTTCTTATTTAAAGATCACCAAAATAGAGATTTATCCAAGTCTTATCACCCTATGAAATTCTTGTTCACGTCCTCCCATAAATCCCCTATAAAGGGTCTATCCAACGCGCACAGAGTCTTCCTCTGGCTCTTTTAACACTCCATGGGTACCTGTATAGCACTAGTGGTTTTTGTTGCTATTGTTCATCCTACAATCATCCTTTTGAAGCAGACCAATGACCTCATGAGGTTATGTCTTGACTTGCAAGTGAATTGGATTTAAGTGTGACAGAGCTGCACAAATCCTCAGCCTCACTGTCTCTTCCAGAATCATCAAAGTTCAAAGACAACTGGAATGCAGCGGATGACTCTGGCATCTTTGCTGTCTGACCAAGCTCTATGTGCTCTGTTGGGACAAATTGTTCCCATCTGCCCATTCTACCGGGGAAGTCTTCACATGCTTGGGGTAGACCTCTCCCTAACTCACTAACAAGTTTGAGGCCTGTTGGTTACTCTCAACCTGGCTTATCCTGTCTGCTGAGGCGGTTTGAACGCAAGTGTGGCCACTGTGCATGCTACAGCTTCTTGGAGCCACAGGTGAGATTTGGGTGACAAGTGGACACCAAAGGTGGATGAGCAGCCCTCACACCAGAGGTGCTGGTCCTTCCCCAAACACCCTAGACACCCCAACACTAGTACCTAGCTGAGCTCAAACTGTCTATCATCCCACATTCTTACATCACTGGTCTGCTTCCTTTTTCAGGTACATATTAACTCGATCATATATTTTACATCATTATTTGTGCACATAGAGATACATTGCACTATCATTTCTATGTAGATGATTCTTAGATTTATTTTTCCAGTCCTAACTTCTCACCTGACCTCTAGTCTCACATCTTCAGCTGGCTACTGCATACCTCAAACTGGATGGCTTATAGATTTCTTCAACTTAACATGTCAAGAATTGAACTCATTTTCCCCAAAGATCTCTCTTCCTAACTTCCCAATTACTGTTGAGAGTGCCACCATTCTCCTAGTGCTCCAGGCTTATAACCCAGACTAATACTTTCTTCTCCATTCTTTCTCATCTCCTATATCCAATCTATTGCCAAGGCCTTTTATTTATTTTTTTTAATTTACCTTTATAACATCACTTGAATATATCCCCTTTTCTTCTGACACCACTACCACCTTGGTGCAGGCCCTCATCACCTCACTCGAGGATTATTAGAACAGCCTTAGAATTGGTCCCTCCCCCCACCCCCACCCAATTCAAGCCTCTCTGCACTATAGTTCATCCTCAACTGTTCTATTAAACGATCTTCCTCGAGCACAAGTCTGTGTCACCTCCTTGGATTCAATGAACCTGAGTGGCTCCTATTGCCATAAATATCAAATTCTCTGTTTGGCTTTTAAATCCCTTCACAACCTGTCTCCTTCCTACATTTCTAGTCTTCTTATACCTTACACACCCACACCCACACACACACACAAACACACACACACACACCCCACACGAGTATTCTCTGATACAATGACACTGACCTCCTTGCTCTACTTCTAACACTCCATCTCCATGTCCCAGAATTTTCATTGGCTATCCTCCATACCTTAAGCAATCTCCCTCTTCATTGCCAACTCCTAACTTCTGTGGTTTCCTTTAAGGCTCAGCTCAAGTCCCACTGTCTAAAAGAAGGCTTTTTCAGTCATGCTTATGTTAGTGCCTTCCCCTCCACCTTAACCCTGAATATATCCTCTTTGTACATAGCTGTTTGCATGTAGACTGTGAGCTACTCTAAAGCACTCTATCTTTTCTCTTTCTTTGTATCCCAGCACTTGTGCTTAACAAATGCTAGTCAATTAATGCGCCATCATTAATAATAATAGCTAGAATGTATGCAGTGCTTTAAAGCTTATCTCAATCTTATCCTCCCAAAATCCTTGGAAGATAGGTGCTATCATTATCACCATTTTACAAATGAAGAAATTCAGGCAGGCAGAGATTAAGTGACTTGCCCAGGCTCACACAGCTAATAAATGTCTGAGGCCAGATTTGAACTCTGGCCTTCATGACTTCAAGTCCAGTTCTAGCTGCCAACTAGCTGTCTAAATATTCCTCTCCATCTCCCCCACCCTGATATGAAATATGCTACAACTTAACCTATAATTTCGGGCAGCTAAGTAGTACAGTGGATAGAGTGCCAGACCTGGAGCTAGGAAGACCTGAGTTCCAGTCGGACCTCAGATATTTGCTGTGTGACCCTGGGCAAGTCACTTAATCTCTGCCTGCCTGAGTGTCCTCATCTGTAAAATGAGCTGGAGAAGGAAATGGCACACCACTCCAAATCTTTGCCAAGAAAATCCCAAATGGGGTCAAGAACAGACATGACTGAAATGACTGAACAACAAATGTACAACCACCATGCATCTCTTCGTTGCCTTTAAATCACTTGCAAGTTTCATCCTTAAATAGATGAAATGTACATAGGAGAAAAGATGCATACAGGCAGCTGACTCTGAAATAACTTCCAGGCACTTCCTGTCTCTTAAGAGAATCAATTTTAACTTTTTTTAAAGTTTGTTTCATGTTTATCATGTCTAGTGACTTCTGCTTGACACATAATAAGAGATTAATAAATAAATAATCGTTGATTGACCACTGAGGTAGAAGTATGAATCTTCTTAATCACTTCTAGTAGCAACCAAACATACATAGGACTAAGAGTATAAAGGAGACACATTTTAAGAAGTTATTGACAAGTTGGAGAATGCCCAGAGGAGGGTGACCAGGATGGGAAGCATACTAAAGACTAGGCTATCCTAGGATATCCTAGGATCAATTGAAGTGAAAATAATGTGTGATCCAGAGAAAAAAAGATTTAGATGTGCGTGAAGCATTTAAAGGACTATTGTATGCAAAAGAAACTAAAGACAAAAAAAGAACGGAGGAAAAAATCTTTACAGCAAATTTATCTAAGAGTCAGACAACCCTGATACAGAATTTTGTCTGATATAGGAAATTGATACAAATTTATAAGAATAAGATGCAAAGATACAAACAATGGTAGCCCAGATAGGGAATTGATACGAATTAACATGAATAACAAACAAAGATAAGACAAGAGGCTGATATCCCAGATATATAGGGTATTGATATAAATTTACATAAATAAGATACAAAGATACAGATAATAGAGTGACATCTTAGACACATGGGAAACTGATAGAAAAATACAAGAGCTGGAAGCTCAGAGCTATTTTGATTGAATTAATACCTCTCTGTCTGATGTAAATTCTGTAAGATAGCAGAGAAAGGAACCACACAAATCACACAAACATTACTTTGTCCTTAGACTAAAAGTGAGCGTAGGGTTTAACAAGGTGTGAACAGCAATAGGCCGAAGGAGCAAGGGAGTCAAGAATATAGTATGAAGTTGAACCGGACATAACGTATACCAAATTCGAGTTAATTGTAACCGAACATGCCTGATTCGTTCTCGATATCCTAATGTGAAAAAATAAAAGGTGTAAGGTGGAAACAGACGAGGACTGGGGGATAAGCCTGAGTAAGAATAAGCTTTGCCCCCTAT